>OY253670.1:463046-1063046 GCA_958009085.1 Protoeuglena noctilucae | reverse complement strand
CTTCGCAGCCTTGCCGGGGACACGCATCAACCTTCGCGCACGTCACGCGTCCAGGCGCTACTTCACGCTCTCAGTGGCAAAAGATGACCGAGGTCTTACTCGCGCGGCGCGAGCATTGATGGGATAGGTGTGCCAGTGGTGTCGTCGTCGTGCCAAGAAAAGTTTCATCAGGAGATCTAATCTAGCTTGATGGCGCGGTAGATGGCACGGACGAACGTCAGAGATGCGCGGAAGCCCACCGTCCCCATCGCAAGGAAGCAGGCGTAGCTGGCCAGCGCGTTGTACCCGAAGTAGACCGATGTCTGCAGCAGCCCTGACATGTGTCCGCGCTGGAGGAACCAAACGACCGAGTACCCGAACAAGTAGAACCCCAGGGATCCGCCGACGAAGAAGCTCCTCCACCACCACCGGTAGTCCTCCCCGTTCAGCTGGAAGTAGGTCATGGACACGGTGACGAACGCCGTGACGACGAGGAGGATGAGGAAGACGACGAGGAGGATGGAGTAGATGGTGTAGACCTTGTGGGTCCAGATCGAAGCGAAAATGTAGTGCAGCTCGATGTAGATGCTCGCGAAAGGCAGGAAGCCGCCCATGAGTATCTGGGGCACTGCGGCGCAGGAGAGCGCGGGACGCTGCGGGTTGCGAGCGCGGCGGCAACCTCAAGCGGAAACCCAGCGACCGCAGCGCGCGCTGTGCGCTGCGCGTGCCCGCACCTGCCCGCCGGTGCCACGGCTGCAGGGCGGGGATGTCCCTCCTGTACTTGTTGGTCCGCACGGGCGCGTAGAACTCGGAGTGGTTGTTCTTCCCCGCGAACCCGCCGATGAGCTGGAGCGGCAGCGTGACGAGCGCCCACAGCACGACCAGCACGGCGATGGCCCAGGCGGGCAGGGCGGCGATGGAGCCGTACGCCAGGCAGATGGTGTTGTTGACGGCGAAGACGATGAACACGGGGCCGAAGAACACGACGCACGTGCACAGGATGCTCCGCGCCCACTTCTCGCCCTCGAGCTGGCGGTAGTACGCCGAACTCTGGTACGCCGCGATGCCGGCCGTGAGGGCGTACTGCGGTGGGGCGGCAAAGGACACAGATGAGAACACTTGACCAACAGCCATGCAGTCACCTACGACGGGGCCACCCATTGCAGTGAACTCACCAGGAGGACCACGGCGGACATCATGGCGCTGCGGTTGGTGGGGTGGATGCTGCCAAAGGCCCCGAGGCAGATGGAGCAGAAGCAGAGGGTCAGGAGCTGGTAGCCCGTGCCGATGAAGGACGTGAAGAGCGTGCGGTGCTCAGGGAACCTGCAAGTGGAGCTGACTTTGCTGCCTCGGCGCCGCTGGAGGGACCCCGATCGGGATCGGAATGCACCGCGCCGCGCTCGCCCTCGCCTGAACACGTCCCCGGCTATGTGCTTCCATCCGCCGTCGCCCTCATCCACCGCCCCGTGCTCCATCACATCCGCCTGGAACCGAGTCAGGTCTCGCCTGCATGGAAGCCACACAGCGCATCTCACGTGGAGTCGCCAGAGCATCTCGTTATCAAGGAGCAGCACTCCTGGGTGCGTGCTCGTTGCGCAGGCAGACCCCTGTGACGCGGCCGGCAGGGCACCTCAGGATGTGGAGGAGGAGGGTGGCGAGGAAGGCCGTGAGGAGGAGCACGATCATGCAGCTGTTGATGATGCTGAACCAGTGGATCTCCAGGTGATGCTGGGCGTGCGAGTGGATCGAGTACTTGGTCAGACGGTCCGCCACGTCAACCTCCGACTCGTACCACGTCACAGAGTACCTGCATGACCTTTATGTGAGTGATGGGTAACATGGGTGGTTCGCCCAACATGATAGCAACTGCATTGCTCGGCACCTCTGAGGTAGCGCGGATGCGTGCTCGTTGCGCAGGCGCCCGAGCCACTCACATGAAGGTGATGGGGGCCATGTTGTCGACCCCGGCCGGCGGGATCTTGACGGCGAGGTCCGGGTCAGAGGTGACCTCGACCTCGACCACGTGGCTGCCGTTGTAGTACATCTCGAAGTGCAGGTGCGTGTACAGGAGGAGATCCGTCGGGGGTCGCGTGGCTGACAGGGCTGGGAGCATGCCAACGTCCTCGTCGTCCCCCGTGACCTTCCCGACGTTGCCGATCACGGGGAGGCCGTCCACCTCCAGCTTGAAGTACCAGTCGTTCAGCACCGCGTCCCTCAACCGCCGGACGTCCTCCTCGGTCGGCTTGACCGTGCAGAGGTCCCTCGCACCCACGTCGTTCTTGAACGGGATGCGAAACCCCGTCAGCTCCCGCCGCCCGCCGTCGAAGGCTGCGCGCCGAGTGCACAGAAATGATAGGAAACGACGCAGCGAAGTCATGATGGCGTGAATGGCGCGCGGGGCCTCACACACGGGCTGGCTCGTGCACACCCCACGCGGCCTCACCGATCCCGAGGGTCGTGCTCTTCTTGTGCTCGTTCAGCACCTCATCCTGCACATCGTGTCCTTTACAGAACGGCAGAGTGTAGTAGCTGTACGCCTCGCTCGGGTTGTGAAATGGGCCGACCTGCGCGCGACGACCAAGACCGCGCGTCAATCACCGGGGCGCATCGCCGAGCATGTCACGTTGCAAGCGCTGCCACGAGCACGGCTGTTGCATCGCTCATCACCTTGTTCGCGTACACGGGGACCAGTTCGCCCGGTTCGTACGTCTCGTAGGCGCTCCCGAGCGACGCGAGCCCCAACGTCCCCAACAGAGCCAACCACCAGGTCCATTTGCCCCACATCTCCGTTCCGCCAACGCAGTACGGGCTCCACCCGCTCCCTGGCTGCCCTTGCGCCTTGCTGCAGCAGCGGAGTCCTCACGCCAGCCCTGTCGGGCGCAGATCCGCAGAGTCGCAAGGCGACGACGCTAGTGAGTCAACTGACGGGATTGCCGGCTCCTAATGCCTCAACGCTATGCGAGGCCACCACGGCTGGGCTGGGCTTCAAGGACAGGTGTGCCCGTTCGCCGAGAACGACGCGCCGCTAGTGGGTCATGACGCGGGAGCGAAAAAACTGCCGTTCATGTGTCCGAGAGCTGCGCCAATGGCCTGACATTGCACTGCCAGACCGATCTTCGCAACGCCAAAACGTCGCGCTAGTGTCCAGCCGTTAAGACTGTCGTGGTGCACATTATGCCGTTGTAGAGCAGGGTCCCGCCCGCGACGACGAACTGCTGCGTCGTGACCTTAAGCACCTCCTGCGCCGCGATGCCGCCGATGATGGCCGCCATCGGGTGCGGCTCAGACGCACCAAAACGCACGACCTCCCCCACGATGTCCTCCGCCGAGGGAGGCGAGCCGACCCCGATCTCCGCGGCCATGGCGTTGAACTTGCCCACGCACGTGGCCTTGTCGAGCTCCATGTCGGGGTCTGGGCCCGTCCCGGGGTAGCGCCCCGTGCTGGCCAGCACCGCGTCGCACGCGCGCAAGGCCAGGTACGCGCAGGCGTCCGCAGAGGCCCCCTGCAGGTCACGACGGTGAGCGTCGCGACCGGCGGCGATAATGCGGCCCCTCCCATCGCCGGCACGCCGCCGCAGCATCACCTCTGCCATGAGCAGCTGCTTCAGCGAAGCGAGGCCCTTGCGCGAGTACTCCTGGCTGAGCGGCAGCAGCCTCACGACGCGCATGTCGCGGCAGTGCTTGCAGAAGTGGCGCACGTCCGCAGCTGGGATGGACCCCGCATCCCGGCCCACCTCCTGACGGACCTCGTCTGCAAGGGGAGCGGACGGAGCGATCGCGACGCGCAGCATCCCCACAGCGCACCGTCCCGTGAGACGGAGTCACCGAGCGCCTCACCCGTCAGCCGGACCATCTCCCGGGCGTCCTCGTCCGCCTTCTGCCGGTAACACTGTTGCAGGGCCAAGTACGACGTCGTGGTCGAGGTCATGTCCGGAATGGCGCCATCGAGCGGCAGGAACTCTGCGATGGGATCAAGAAGGGACGGGCGCCGTTTCACCCGTGCGCCTCAGGGCAACTAGAGCTCTGCGTGGGGACCGCGTGAGCGATCACAGAGATACCTACGACATGAGACCGGCGAAGTGGGCAGCTGAGCAGGCCGCGCGTCACCGGCAGAGTCCGCGCTGATGACCCCGGAGGGCGCCTCCCGCCCCCGAGACACGAAGCGGCGCAGGGCGGCCACGAGGATCCAAAAGTCGGGCGTCGAGGCGTCCAGCTGCTGCGCCTTGCGGTCGTTCAAAATGTCAATGACCTCGGCCCGGACCCTCGGGGGTGCCCAGACGAGCTTCGCGTGTGTCGCCGCCTCCTTGACGTTCACTTCGTTCAGGGGGCCCGCCTGCAGGCACGCCGCTGAGACCTGGTCCCTCGGGAACGCCAGCCAGGGGTGTGATGCCCAGGTCGTGCCGCACTGTGCTTGCGTCCGTCGCACCCTAGCCCAGATGCGGGTGCCCCCAAGGGCCTCCCCGGCATAGCTGCATTCTTTGCAACTCACTTCATCGCGCCGTTCCAAGGCCTTGACCATCGCCCGGAAGTCCTCCTGCTCTTTCCTGGTTGAAGGCAGTCCGCCGCCGTGCTCGCCCTTCCATCGCGCGACTGCATGTTGAAAGCAAGGTGCTCATGGTGGTGACAGCGCGGGCGACATGGCGCCCGCGATGAGGGCGAGGGGCAGCGCGACTGAGGCGGAGAGCTGATGGCAGACGCACCGCACTGCACGAGCAGGAGCGCCCATGGGACGTGCGCGTGGTGCATGTCGTCGAGTGCCTCCAAGTCCACCTCGGACGCCAGCCGCAGGAGCTCGGGCCACGGGTCGTGCACGCGGATGTCGGGCACGGTCGAGTCAGGGTGGGTCTCGAGCGCCACGGCCTCCGGCAGCGACACCCGCACGGAGCCCAGCAGACCGTACGTCCGGGCGAACACCACCGTCACGCCGAGCTCCCTGCACATGCCGTCGAGCTCCACCTGCGTGCTCTCGGGCAGCTGCGTGGCGATGACCAGCGTGAAGTGGCGGAAGAAATCGCACTTCTTGTCGGATATGATCGCCACGGGGTCCTCCTCGACAGACGAGCCCCGCACGGCGTCGTTCAGCTCGTGCAGACACTCCGCCACGGCGCTGCACCGGGGCTGGCCGAGCTGGGATGCCTGCAGAGGGGGCGGGTGCGACACACGAGCTCGTGCACCGCGCGGCCTGCCCCGCGAGGCGCGGGCGATCCTGCGTGCGCTGCGCACCTGCAGCAAAAAGTTGTTGCCCAGGTCCCGCTCGCAAACTCGGGCATTGTCCACGATGGTGAAGCCGGAAATGCCCGCCAGGACCAGGTTCTTCAGGGCCTCTGGGGAGGAGGGCAGAGGAACGCGGGGAATCTGAGATGCGATGGAAAGAACAGCACTGTGCGGTCGACCGGGCGCTGGCGGTGGCGCCGATGCGCGCGCGGCTGCGCACCTGCCCCCGTTGCCGACGCATTGAGCAGGCAGACCTTCGCGGCCTCCAAGAGATTTTGACCGTGCTGACCCCAGATGCGTATCTGCCGATCGTACCTGCGAGTCAAGATAGGCGCACAGGCGCGGTCTGCGGCGTAGTGGCGTGGCGAGGCCCCGAGGCGAGGGGGGGTGCGCTCATGCCCGCGACGGCTAATTGAGCCACAACTGGGCTCCCCAACTGTACGTGCTCCACCATGGTCATGCAAGATTCATTCGGAATCCAACAAGACCCACTTGCGGCTCTTCTCCTCGTGCTGTCCCCCCTCCCCGACCATGATGGGCCCTGGGTGGGAATGCCCAGCACAGCGAGGCCGATCTGAAAATATCCAGATCCTGCACGTCACGTTTGAGCAGGGGAGCGGTTCCGGCGAGCTGAGCAGGGTCCCTTGAGCCTGGCAGGGCCCCCGCCAGTCCTGCGCGTCCTGGTTACATCGGCTCGCGGCCAGCCCGGTCGTCGCGGAGACTGCGATCATGCTTCGACAAGTGTCACGCCTTCGATTGCAGAGTATGCACGTGCTGAGCGCGGCTCTGCCCTCCAGGCTTTGCCCGGCCCTGGGCCGCTGCCGACCGAGGCCTGCGACCACCTCAGCTGCCACCCGTGCGGTTCTGTCCGCCAGGCTCCAGTGCCCGGCGGTTGCGGGTGACGGTGGGGGCGATAGGGCTTGTGGTTCACGTGTCGCGGGCGGCCCTGGCGCCGCGCCCGCCTCGCAAGCGCTATCCGGGCTCCTCGATGCGGCTGACATGACCTTGAGAATCTGTCGCGTGGCTCGTCCGCGCACAGCGCTCGTCTCCGACGGGATATTGGTGCGGTTTTTGCAGAGCGTACAGGGAGGCGCTGCGTCGCCGCGATGGCCGCGTCCGGGGTTGTGGAGGCCAACGTGGCATTCAATCCATTGCTCACGGACGGCCCTTTCCCCGCCTTCTCGTCCGTGGAGGCGAAACACGTGGTCCCGGGGATCCGCGCGCTGCTGAAGGAGCTTCTCGCCGAGATCGATGAGATTGAGAAGAATGCAGGTCCGTGGGGACTGGGGGAACTGCTGTGATTGCTGCCTGCTCGGGCTCGCTCGCGGCCCCACTGCTGCGGTGCATGGGGGTGTGAGCCATTGCGGGTATGCACGTCTTTCCGTCTCTCCCCATGCACCTAGCCCTCTCCCGCGTCTGCAGGCGGCAAGGACGCGACGTGGGAGTCGCTGGCGGTGCCCCTGGAGCGCGTGGTGGACCGCATCTCGCGAGCGTGGGGCACCGTGTCTCACCTCAAGGCGGTCAAGGACACCAAGGAGTTCCGTGAGGCGGTGGAGGAGGTGCAGCCCGAGCGCGTCGAGCTGTCCCTGCGCCTGTCGCAGTCCAAGCTGCTCTACGAGGCCTTCCGGGGCCTCCGCGAGGGCCCGCAGTGGGCGTCGCTGAGCGAGGCGCAGCGGCGGATCGTGGAGGGCGAGATCCGCGACTTCAAGCTCGGCGGTGTGGCACTCGAGGGCGAGGAGAAGGAGCGCTTCAACGAGATCCAGAAGGAGCTCAGCCAGCTGTCCACCAAGTTCAGCAACAACGTCCTGGATGCCACCAAGGCTTTCAAGAAGCTCGTCACGGACAAGGCCGACGTCGAGGGCCTCCCTGCATCGGCCCTGTCGCTGGCGTCGCAGGCGAGGACTCCTGCGCATGGCGGGGGTCGCAGCGGGTGCTGCATCCAAGCGGACGCTGCGGTGCGTGTTGCAGGCCTGGCGCGGTGCTGAGCCGGCCCTGGCCCAGGCGCTCGCAGACAGCCAAGAGGGAAGGCCACCCCGACTCGACCCCGGAGGCCGGCCCGTGGATGTTCACGCTGGACATCCCCTCGCTGATGCCCGTGCTTCAGCACGCCAAGAGCCGCGCCCTGCGCGAGGAGCTGTACCTCGCGAACATCAAGCGGGCGTCGTCCGGCGACGTGGACAACACGCCCATCATCAACAAGGTGCGGTGCGGGCGAGTGACACGACGGCGACGTTGCAGTCCCAGCAGCGACCCGTGAGCCAGTCCAGCAGCTGTGGTCGTGGTGAAAGGACGAGTGTTGATAGCACGGGATGTCCTGGTACGTCTGCGCAGATCCTCATCCTCCGGGCGGAGAAGGCCAAGCTCATCGGGTATGCCAACTTCGCCGAGGTTTCCTGCGCCTCCAAGATGGCCACGCTTCCCCGGGCGCTCGAGCTGATCGAGGAGCTCCGCGTGGCGTCGTATGACGCGGCTGCGAGGGACCTGGAGGAGGTCCGGGCCTTCGCCAAGGAGAACGGCGCGGACTACGAGCTCATGCACTGGGACACGGGTTACTGGGCCGAGCGCCTGAGGGAGAAAAAGTGAGCGAGAGCACGGCAGGGCGGTGGCGCACCCCCCGTCCCACTGATGTATGGGGTTGCGCGAACGCCGCAGTAAGTCTGCAATCCACGCAGGTACGCCATCACCGACGAGGAGCTCCGGCCGTACTTTGCCCTCCCCGCCGTGTTGGAGGGCCTGTTTGCTTTGGCGGGGCGCCTGTTCGGGATCGAGGTGGAGGCGGCGGATGGGGAGGTGCCCGTGTGGCACCAGGACGTCCGTTTCTTCCGGGTGATGCAGGTCAGTCAGCAGGGCAAGGGCGTGTCGATGCGCCAGGTCGCGATGACTTGCGTCGGTGGGTGACCAACGACAAGTGGCCCGAAGCTGGCAGGCTTTGAGAGGAGGTCGTCGAGTCGTGCGATGCAGAACGGTCGGCCAAAGGCCTACTTTTACCTGGACCCCTACTCGCGGCCTGCGGAGAAGCGCGGCGGTGCTTGGATGGACGAGGTGTGCGGCCAGAGCCGGCTGTTTGCGCGGGATGGCGAGTCCGTGCGGCTCCCCGTGGCGCACATGGTCTGCAACCAGACGCCGCCCATCGGCGACAAGCCGTCGCTCATGACGTGGCGTGAAGTGGAGACACTCTTCCACGAGTTCGGCCACGCGCTGCAGCACATGCTCACCAACCAGACGGAGGGCCTGGTGGCGGGCATCCGGGGCGTCGAGTGGGTGAGGCCCGGTTTGACCTACCCTACCCTACCCTTACCCGCCCCCAACAAAACGTTGGGGGCGAATACGGGGCCCTAGCGCGCTCCCTGTATCACCGCGACTGTCCTTCGACGCCCGCAGGACGCCGTGGAGCTCCCGAGCCAGTTCATGGAGAACTGGGCCTACGAGCGCCGCACGCTCTTCAGCTTTGCCTGCCACTACGAGACGGGGGAGCCGCTCCCGGAGGAAATGTACCAGAAACTCGTCGCGGCGAAGAACTTCCGCGCGGGGTCCATGTCGCTCCGGCAGCTGCACTTCGCGAGCATCGACCTGGACCTGCACTCGACGTTTGTGCCCGGCGGGGAGGAGTCGGTGTTTGACCGGGAGCGCAAGGTGGCCCAGCGCACCACGGTCATGCAGCCGCACCCGGACGACCGCTTCCTATGCTCCTTCAGCCACATCTTCGCCGGCGGCTACGCGGCGGGGTACTTCAGCTACAAGTGGGCCGAGGTGCTGAGCGCGGACGCCTTCAGCGCGTTCGAGGACGTCGGCCTCGACAACGAGCCCGCCATCGTCGAGAGGGGCCAGCGTTTCCGGGACACGGGTGAGCGGGCTGGTTGATGGGGTGGATCGGGCTGGCTGATGGAGTTAACACGGGGGGCGTCAACGGTCACGCTCCATTCGCCTGCAGTTCTCGGGCTGGGCGGTGGGCGCGAGCCTCTGAAGGTGTTCGTCGACTTCCGGGGCAGGCCGCCGTCCACGGAGGCCCTCCTGCGCCACAGCGGCCTTGTCGCCACGGCTTGACGCGGCGTCGGAATCCACCCCAGCTCTTGGGCGGGTCCGGCACCCGCTGTAGCTGCATCCGCAATCCCTCTATACGCGAGCACAGTAGCGCTCCGTCTCTCCGCCTCTGCCGCTGGCCCCGTTGCGCTGGCTCGCGGGCTTGCCTAGGTCCCAGGGGTTCGTGGCGCGGCGGGTTAGGGCGCTCATCTTAAACCGTTGACGTCAAATGCGGGCGGAGCTGCAGGCGGGCCCCAGCCCGCACTCCTTGCCTGCAACGACGCGGCGAGGTTGGAGGGAGGCGGCGACTTCGCCCCGCCGACTACGAAACGTCGTCTATCATGCAGTGGCTGCACCGACCCTCAAACCGGCTGTGCGGCTGAACAGGTGGGAATTGCGCCCTGCGAGCCCGAGCCGTCGTGCTGAGGCACCTGGCGCTTCGGAAAGCGCGTCGGTGGTGCAATATCATCCGCTTATCGCGATCGCGCCGTTGCTGGTTCGCCCCGGAATGCCCTGTGCGATGCCCGGGCCCGAAAGGCCTGGCCTTGTCCAGCTCGTGGCTCCCGCGAGCGGGGCGTTCTTGGGGGCTCTCGAACCGATCGGCCGCGTCCAGTGCCATGTCCTAGCTAACCTCGAACGCGTGAGCGCAAGTGCCTCGAGGATTGCGTGGCGCGGCGACGCTGGCGAGGTTGACCAGGTGGCGTGGATGAATAGCCGCCGCGGGGCCCCAGCGCGTCGCCTTTGACCTCCGAGCCCGCTCCCTCCTCGGCAGGAAAGATAAGGACGTGGGCACGCTGGAGGAGCTGGACATGGAGACGGGGATGTGCAACATCACGTCGCGCTACTCGCCGCAATTCCTGCGGGAGCAGGTCGCGAGGTGCGTCGCACCTCTGAGACAGCGTGCCGCAGCGCCAGAAGGAGCGCGGCTGGGGCAACATCCTCGCTGCGTCTCGTCGCGGCGCTTGCACACTCACGAGTCCCGCTCCCTCGCTTCTCGCTCTCAGGTCCCCGGTCGACCTGGTCATCCTGGGCGGCCGTGCCGTCAAGATGTTCGCCCTGTTGAGCGCCTACTTCCTCGGTCTCTACTACGATCGGCTGACCGGCGCGGACGACACGCGCGACCTCGTCAGGCGGCGCGCCGCCCAGCTGCGAGAGCTCCTCACCAACCTCGGCCCAAGCTTCATCAAGGCTGGCCAGGTCCTGGCCAACCGGCCCGACATCGGTGAGCGGCACGGATTGAGGCCTTGGCACCGACGTGCTGCGCACAGCAGGGCACGGCTGCCGTGCTTGAGACGGGTCTCGCAACCCCGCCTTCATCCGTGGCTCATCCGCTTGGGCGTTGCCCCCTCCCTCTCTCAGTGCGTGAGGACTACATGGAGGAGCTCTGCATCCTTCAGGACGACGTGCCACCGTTCCCTGACACGGAGGCCTTTGCCATTATGGAGGAGCAGCTGGGCCGGCCCCTGGGAGAGGTCTTCAGCAGCATCTCTGAGGTGACTTGACGGCCCATAGCAGCTTAGCAGATCAAAGCAGGGAAGAGGCACACCGTGCCGTGTCCGCATGTGCTGTCCTGGGCTCACCTCGCAGCGCTTCGTGATGAGCCTCACCCTCACTCCCGCTCCCGCAGCGCCCCATCGCGGCGGCGTCTCTGGGTCAGGTGTACAAGGCGACGCTTCGCGGCACGGGGGAGCTGGTGGCCATCAAGGTGCAGCGACCCAACGTGGCGCCCACCATCATGAGGGACCTCCTCATCTTCCGCTCCCTCGCATGGCTCATCAACCCCCTCTCCGTCTCCCGTCTCGGCTGCAACGCCGAGCTTATCGTCGACGAGTTTGGCCAGGTGCGTGGCGGGCCTGACGAAAGGCAACGTGAGGGGAATGCATATGGGGGCCCCGCATTGTGCGACCCCCCGCCGGGCTCGGGCCTCTTGCAGAAGCTTCTGGAGGAGCTGGACTACACGCTGGAGGCCCAGAACATCGAGGACTTCTACAACAACTTCAAGAAGGACCCGACAGTCAAGATCCCGTGGGTTCGGAAGGACCTCAGCGGGCCGCGCATGCTGGTCATGGAGTGGATCGACGGCATCCGGTGCACAGAGCCCGACAAGATCCGCAAGTCCGGCATCAACGGTGCGCGGCGCGGCCCTCCACCCATGCATGGCCAGCCGCTGCATCGGGCACGCCGGTGGATCTAACCCAATCTTCTACCGCTCCCCGCCCCCGCAGTGGAGGACTTCATTCGCGTGGGTGTCGTTTCAGGCCTCCGTCAGCTCCTGGAGTTCGGTCTGTTCCACGGCGACCCCCACCCGGGCAACATCTTCGCCATGCGTGACGGCCGCATCGCCTACGTCGACTTCGGCAACGTGGCCGTCCTCAGCCAGCAGAACAAGCAGGTGAGAGCATATTCGGCAGGGCTTGCCGTGACGCTTGACACTTTGTGCGACGAACGCCCAGGCGCTGCCGGCGGGCTCATGACGACGAACAGCGACGCGCCCCTTCTGTCCCTGGCAGGTCCTGATCGATGCCGTGGTGCACGCCGTGAACGAGGACTACGAGGAGATGGCCGGCGACTTCATCAAGCTGGGTTTCCTGGCGCCCGGCACCAACATCCGCCCCATCGTGCCCGCGCTCGAGAAGATCTGGCAGGACTCGCTGGGCCAGTCCCTCAGCGACTTCAACTTCCGCATCGTCACGCAGAAGTTCAACGAGCTCGGTGCGCCGCGGGGGCTTCGTGTGCAATGCCAGCTGCGTGTCAGGTCGTGCTTGTCGCCGACCCTGCCTGCCGACACACTCCCTCGCCGTCGTCCCCGCAGTGTACCAGTACCCCATCCGCATCCCCGAGCGCTACTCCCTCGTCATCCGCTCCCTCCTGACTCAGGAGGGCATCTGCATGACGCTGCAGCCCGAGTTCCATTTCCTGGAGGTGGCGTATCCCTACATCGCCCGGCGACTGCTGACCGACGAGGACCCCGCGCTGAGGCGAGTGCAAGTCAAAAGCTTACGAATGCAACGACTCGAAGAGCCGGGGCTGTGCTTGTGGCGGTGTGCCGGTGCACAACCGTGACGAGCGCGTGTGTGTCGCAGGGAGCGTCTGGTGCAGGTTCTGTTCCAGGACGGGAAGTTCCAATGGACGCGTCTGGAGAACCTGATTACGCTCGCGCGGGAGGGGTCCGGGGGCCGTGGCATGGACCTGACGGACACGGCGCAGGACGCGGCCCGGCTGATGGTAACGGACCGGCGGTTACGGGCGCAGTTCCTGCAGGCCATGACGGAGGACAACCGCCTGCACATCGACGAGGCCCTGCGGATCCTCGACCTGGTCCGCAACGACATCGACCCCCAGCGCATCGTCCAGGCGAGACGCGTGTCGTCTGACGCGTGTCTCGACACGAAAGGCGCAAGGGGCGGATGTCGGGTGGCGGCGTCGCTTCAATGCGGCCGCTAGAACAATGACGACCTCGCGCGTTCGCAGGACGTGGTGACGGACTTCCCCAAGCTGGGGCGCCAGATGCTGCTGGCCTGGTCCGACTCGGTGCTGCAGGAGCGCTGACTGGCACGCAACTGGCACGCAACATCCCAACACTACCTCTCTTGTCTACGGATTCTGCGACGGGGACCCTGAGTGGACGGCATGGCATGGCCTTACACGGCACGGATCATTAGCACGCACTCCTCGCTCCCCTCGATGTATGCAAAGGGCCTTCCCCCGGTGAACTCGAAGTCCTTGTACCGCACGCGCCCGACTGCCTTGAAGCCCTGGGACGCTCCTGCGCATACGGACCAGGCACACAGCATGCCACGCGTCGAGAGCCCCTGTCCCATGCCATTCATTCAATCGCTGTGGCACGGCACACACCCACGTGTGCCGACGTCGGCGCAATGTACTCTGCCACCACGGCCTTGTACCCGTTCTCGCGCGCCCGATCTATCGCCTCTCGGACGAGCGTCTTGCCTATGCCCCTGTTCCACGCCGAGGGATCCACAGCTGCAAAAGAAAAGGGTCGCTGTCGTGCCACCGCGCTGTGCATGTGCTCTATGCATCGCTCCATGCGAGCCTCTTACCCAAGAAGAAGAGGTGCATCGTCTCGCTGGCAGCAAAGGCCCCCTCCGTCCCGAAGTATTGCCTGTGCAGGTCCCCCATCATCGCACGAATGTTGACGATGTATTGCCGATATTCCTCGGGTAGCTGGTCCAGTGGGAGGTCGGGATCCTCGAGAGAGTGAGGCTCCGACACGGCCGCTCCCACCAGCTTGCCCGTCGCCTCGTCGATCGCCACGACCGACAGCTGCATAGAGCGCAGGCACAGCGCGGTGGCACAGCGCGGTGGCACAGCGCTTCCAGACGCGCTGCGGCAGCATTCTTTGGTGTCGAGAGCCCGCCCCAAGCCATTGCTCGCCTTCTGGTTGACGGGCTCGTTGCAGAGGGTCTGGTAGAAGCTCAGGGAGAGGCTGCTGGTGATCAAGTTCCGGATATCGGGTGGAGGCACGAGAACCGAATGATCAGCCATCACCCGCGAGACGAGCTGCGCGGCGTCCTCGGCGAACTTGTCGTCCATGGACTCGACCGTGAACCCCGCCAGCCGCGAGGCCGCGAATCGCTCCCCTTGCGCGCTAGCTGCTACTAGTCTCTGCATTTTCCCGAGATATGACCTGCGAGGCGTCTCGGCACCCAATCGCCCGCGGCATGGCAGTGCGGGAGGGTCAGCACGGGGCGGGGCAGGCGCGCGCGACCTACCTTGTCGGGGCGCGCGCGAAAGCCCGGGCAGCCGCGAGCATCGCGACCCTGCGCGTGAACGATATACGACAAGCACCTCCCGTCCAGAGCACTTGATTGGGCCAGCGTGTGCAAATTGTCCCTTGTCTTTGAAAGCGAGATGAAGCAGCTAGGCATTCATCGATTCATCAGCATGCGAACTCCGAGTCTCTGGTGCTCCAGGATCCTGTGGGGCTATGCTAGCCTGCCCTAGCTCTGGCACTGGCAATGGCTGGTGGGTAGAAACGGATGGATAGATGCGCCCTGCTTAGAAGAGCTCCTTGATGAACAGCACGCAGTCCTCGCTTGACCACGGCACCTTGGTCCTCGCCGCCTCCCGAAAACCAAGCTTCTCCGCTGCGATCGAGCCGTCAAGGACCGTTGCCCACGACAGCGGTGACCGTGCGCTCTGCCCTGCACATCCCCAGACTCACCCACGCGGAGGGACGCGGTGCCCGCCATCTCCGACAGCAGCGCTCGGTACCCTCCGCTGCGTGCCTTCGCCACCGCCCCCTCCACCAGCCGAGACCCGATGCCCTGGCCCCAGAACGCCGGCTCGACAGCGACGAGGTGCAGGCGGGCCACCGCCTCGGGCCCGTGCGCCCCCTTCGCGCCAAAGTAAGCCGAATTCGCCCTGTGCAGCACAGCTGCCACGTCGTCCTGGTGGCGCAGGAACGCCGCAGGGGCGTCGTCGTCACCGGAGCAGCACAGCGCGCCGCTCCTGCCGTCCCGGAAGCCGTGTGGCTCGACCAATGCCACGCCCACGACCCTCCCGCTCTCGTGGTCCACCGCCACCAAGGACAGCTGCGGTGCAAACGATCGCGGGCGTGAGTCCTGCGATTGGGCCCAGATCGTGCGTTAACCCCCCTGCGTACGCTCACCTGCTGCACGTCCGCCCTGCAGCTGCGCTCCGAGAAGTGCTGGCGAATCGCGGCGCGCACCGCACCCTCGCTGGCCACCTCCGCCGGGGGGGCGAAAGCCGCATGCTGCGGACGGTCAGGCGTTTACGTCTTTGGGTGAGGAAGTGCAATCGTCATCAGATGGATCTCAAGGCGCCTGTAGCTCGCTGGCGCAGTACACTCGCTTTTTCACCCACCTTGCTCCACCCACGGCCGGCCAGAGCCCCCGCCACGCCCACGTACTGCTCCCCGACGTCAACGACCGTGAAGTGGTCATGATATGCGACGTACCGAGCGACTACGGCACGCCGATCCTCCATAGATCTTGGCGCCTCGTGATTCGAGGCCGAATCGATGCTCTCGCGATGCCGAAATCTCGTTATTGGTCTCGTGCGCATGCCCATGCCGCGTATAGAGCGCGCACACCTCAGAGGGCCCCGCACGGCGCAAGCTATGGTTCACAGTCACCCCACGCGATGCTGGTTGCTAGTGGCGGAAAAGCGACACGGAACGCGGCGGGATCGTGCAAAAGGATGTTGGTGGCGCGATGTCGTCGATGGATTTACAATCCGCGAGAGTGTGGGGGGTGACCCTAACCTAACAGAATGGTTCTGCACGTTGAGGGTTCCGAGAACGCGCACCCATCTGCCCCAATCCTAGCCCATCTCCCCGGCGCCCGTGATCACCACGGCCTTCAGAGGCGTCCCCCACTTTCTCTGCGCCTTAGCCGCGCGCTCATCCTGGAGGGCCTGCCCCAAGAAGTTGAGGGCTCCGAGGGACGCCGCTGGGTTGTACGCCGGCACTGCCGCGATGGCTGACACGGTCCCGAGCCCCTCCAATACCTGCGACGCACGCGGCGGATGTATCGACCACACCAGCACCCGTGTCGGGAGGCCCAGGGCGCTGCCACCGCCCCGCCACTCGCCTGCCCGAACACGATGGTGCGGCCGTCCAAGGAAGGTACTGGGCCGGGCCCCGTGGTGATGACGAACCCCAGCGGGACGTATCCCGGCCGTTCCCGGTATGGCTCCTCGTCATTATTCACCGGGTCGGCCAGCGCAAGCGACAGGGTCCCAGGCCTGCGGGTGCAACAGCGGCTGAGCCCCGTGGCTGTGAGCCTGGCAAGACGTACAGGCGTTTTTCCGGGGCGCCTGGCTACGGGAGAGAGAGTATAGCAGTATCACTCGTGCTGCCGCTCGCCTTGTGTTCCGTAGGAGGAAGGACGTTGAGGACGTGAGGTCCCCACCCGAGAAGGCCTGGCCACGGTCGCTGACCTCCACCTTGCCGTAACGACGACTCCCTTGTGCGCCCGCCGAGATGTACTCCCCGGGGAACACCCTGCGAGGCTTGCAAGCAATCATGGTACGGTGCGTGGCTCGCGTCTTCAAGTTGCGAGTGGCTGCCTCTCTGTTGCGCAGGCGCCCACACACCGCTGGAAGGTGGTGCCGACGAGCTCTCGGCCTCGGACCAGGGTGAGCATGTTGGCGACGGTCGAGGGGGCGGCGTCGCCATATAAGCCGAGGACGATGCGGCCGACAGGGCTTGGGTCCTCGCAGAGTGCGGACTTGTCCCCCAGTCGCCGATCGGATCTGAACGCCGTCGGGCACAAGCCGATGTCCAGGTACACCTTGCTCGTTACACGCCTCAGCTTAGCGACTTCCTGACAGGACGGGCGAGGGAAGGAGGCGATGGGTCGTTGCTGCGACCTCCGTGCAACTGAAGGAGCGAACGGCGCGCATTGCTCACCACGTCCTCCGAAAGATCGACCTTGAGATCGGCCAACGCGGCTCCCGGCAGCAGCGACGCTAGACTCAGCGAGAGCCCCACTGTCCTTCGGCTCCTGCCCTGTCCGCGTCCCTGTGCGTCGCATACCACCGCGCGCCTGGGCCCCGCACCGCCCGCGCGGGTTCCAGGCACCCACGCGACACAGCCGCTCGCCATCCTCGGCGAGCGGGACGAAGCCTGAACTGGAAAGTCCCGATCAAAATCGGTGACCAAGTCCCGCCTGCAGGGATGCGATGAAGAAGCGACACCCCGCACAAGCGAGAGATAGAACGCCTTTCTTTCTCGCTATGACACAGCAGCCCCTTCAATCCCACCAAATGGAGGCGCCCCAGGTGCCCTACTGACGACCCCGACTGACGAAGTCTCAGGTGTGAGCTGTGATGTCCGATGGCCACCGAGCCAGCTCGCATCACATTCAGCTGAGCGAGATGAATGAGCCGTTTGAGACGCCCTTCGTGGGCGAGGTGAGGAATCGCCGCAAGCGCTGGACACGAGGGACTGCTTGCCGGCAATCGCGCCCTGGGTTTCCCACGCAGCCTGCCCACCCGGCGATCGAGGCGGTGCTGAGCAATGAGCACCTGGTTCACGAAATCATGCTACAATGCGATTTGCGCTCGCTGCAAACGCTTTCAATGTGTTGCCGGAGCTGGAACGCGCTCAAAAATACTCTCTCCTCGGAGTCGTGGGCCGTGATCGCTGCAAAGGAGCTGGGTGAGCGTCGCTGCGGGCTCCCGCCTCTGCGTCTGCGCCTACCTGTCGCACTTCTCACATCACGCCGATGGGCGCCACAGGGCCGCACTTTCGAGCTGTTCAGGACGCGCGTTGCCACCGTCTCATGGCAAAGGTGTTCGACACGCGCGTCAAGGATGCCATCATGGACGCCCTGCGTGGCATGAAGTGCGTGCTGGACGTTCCCGCGGCTGCCATTCGCCTCCCTCGCGACCGCGGCAACGCTGTCCACGACGGCGGAGATTCCGAAGCGCGGGCCCCGCGGAGGTTTGTTCCGATTGCAGAGGTTGAGAGCTGCACGAAGAGAGTGCTCGACCAGGCCTATCAGGCTCTCCTCTCGGCAGCTGCAGGTGCGATGGAGCACGATGAGTTTGCGGGGCCTTGGGCGTGGTATCAACCAGCCGTCCCCCGCTTTTCGATTACAATATACTTCCACTTCTCCTTCGCAGCGCAAAGCATCGACTCCCGCGTCGATCCGGGCGAGGCGGAGTCGGATGCAGAGGGGCAGTGGGGCAGGACGTCGCCAGGGCTGCACGCGACGCCGTCCGCCCGAGAGTCCGAGGAGGAAGTCCTTTGGCGCGTGTGCATGCGGGAAGTCAAGAGAGCCTCGCCGATCGTCGGCGAAGGCATCAACCCGCAGTGGGGCCTCCGCATCATCGCTCAGCAAGGTGCACAGCAGAAAACGTGCCGCAATTCCAGCATGGCCGCGAGAGAGTGCATGCAGCTGTGACTACGCGCAAGCTGTCTCATCTCTCGCAGAGGTCCAATCGGAGCGGCTCCGGGGGTGGGTGGGTGACTGGGAAGCGCGCCTGAGGGACACGGTCGAGTCGGCCTACTCGTATCCCTACCGTCTCGAGGCGCGCCTGCTGAGCACCGTCGACCAGATTACCGGCTGGGAGCTCCACTGCCGACAGACCGACGCCTCCGGGAGGGTGCTGCGCCACGAGGTCATACCCTTGAACGAGAACCCCCTGCGGTTTCCCCAGTCAGTGTGGCTGCACTTCGAGCCCCCGGCGTGGCTCATGTCGGCCACGTCGCACCAGCGCAGCAGGCTCAGCATGCGGTCCAGGAACGACGCGATCTGGCAGCCGCGCGGTGACGAGGCGAGCCCAGGATCTACCGGTGACCGCCCCGGCGGCAGCGGCCGGGGGCGGCGAAGGAGGGCGCGAAGGCATCGGCAGGACGCGCCAGTTGCGGAGACGCGCGTGACGGTCGTGGCAACGTGTGGCAGGGGCCGCTTCCCGGTGCTCGACTGCAGGGATTTCGCATGGCCACAGGTGAGCGTGGTCGCTCACATCACACAGCCGTGGCGGTATCGAGGGGGCCCGAGAGTCACTGATCCTCACCTCAGTTCCACGTTCCCCGTCCCTCTCCCGGCCCCAGGACGATGCCGCACTCATGCTGCTCTCCCACGTGACGGGGCTTTACCCCTGGCTCGACGACCGCCCTCATGGTGGCCCCTCCGGAGGGCCCTCGCACACGGAGGCTGCTGCTGTGGGTTCCCAAGATGCCGAGGGTGGGAACAGCGGCATCAATGGCACGTGGCAGTCCCTGAGAGATGCGCTAGGGGAGTCTTTGCGAGCTGGTGGGGAGCCTGGCCAGGCTGGGAGGGCGCACGCCAGGCCGGCTGCTGCCGCCCACCCGCCCGACCCCCACACCCCGCGACTGATGGCCTACGTACATCACGAGCTGCTCCTGCCGTCGTCGCCCATCCCCGTGTCCCAGAGTCTCAGGGAGGTCCCTGAGAGCTCCTCGCATGGTCCCATCCAAGTGCACAAGTACGAAGACGAGACGATGCTCGTCATGGTCATGGATATATGCACGATTACCGGCGCATGGCTAGGCCGTCTCGAGGCTGCCATGGGGCTCATGAGGGAGCCCAGGACCGGGCACGGGGCGCAGGTGTGACGCTCTATCCTGCTCTGCGCTGTCCTGCCGTGCGCTGCCCTGCCCTGCCGTGCGCTATCCTGCTCTGTCCTGCCCTGCCGTGCCCTGCCCTGCCGTGCTTTATCCTGCCCTCTGCTGTGCCCGCAGGCTCCGGGTGCGGTGGGCCAAGGGCACGCGCCTCCCTATAGCAAGATCAAGCTCCGGTCTTTCAAAGGCATGGTGCTCGACGCATCGGACGTCTCTGCTTCCAACACATTAGGACGGCGATATGGCGTCAACGCCTCCAGCTTCTGGGTGACCCAGAGCGAGCAAGCGATGGCTGCTGCCGTTCGGTTGTATTGCGATAGCCACTGACCGTTGCGGCGCTCCGTGCCCAACGTAGGCGGCAGTGGCGCCGGTATTGGTCGTCCCCACCGCTCGAGCTCACGCAGAGGGCGGCGGTGGTGCCCCGGGGGTCCCCGCACGCCCTCTCTCGGCCGCTGCACTCGCGGAGCAGTACCAATGGGAGGCGCTCGTCGACCGCGTGGAGATATTCGAGGCGATCGATCGATTCGTGGCTGAGGAGGCTATGGCGGATCTGTCCTTTTACGACTGTGACGGCCGGCTGGTGTGCGGCAGGAGCGGCGTGGAGCTCTGGGTCAAGTCGGATGGGATGCTGACGATCGACTTCCTGGTGAAATATGATGATCGTTTGATGCCTGTGGAGGTGGATTGGTTCGGAGAGAAGCCGTGGCTGCGGCATGGCACCCTGTGGCAAGACGCAGGCCTGCGGTGCCACCCCTGCAGTGCTCGTTACAAAGCGACTGGAGCGCGGAGGGTGGCCGGGTCCGCATCACGATGGCGGACCCGCGGATGCAGACCCTGGGGCAGCCCGCGGGGCTGGGTGGCCCGGGTCCCCTGCGCATCGACATGAAGATGGACGGCGAGGGTTTCAAGCAGATGCAGCAGGAACGGGCGAAGATGCTCAGGGAACGCAGACGCCACGTGCGCGGGGAGGCGGGGCCTTCCCACGGCTGAAAAGGAAAGGCACGAGCCAGGGCGGGTTGCGGTGCGCGTGTCGTGATGACTGAACGACTGACTTGGGTGACTAGGGGCTCTCATCCGCGGATGTCGAGCTTCATTCGAATGTTCATGGCCGCGAGCTCCGTGGCGAGGAACTTGAAGACGTAAGGGATCGCGACGCGGCACACGCCGGCGGTGTTCTGGCACACGGTGCACGTCAGAGTGCCGCGGATCTCCGGGTGGGCCACGTGGAGTCCCGGGGCGGACTTCGCAATCTCTGAAAGCAGATATCACCGAAGAATTGATCGGACAACGCTCTCTTTCCGGGGACATGCGCTGCTGTGGCCCAAGCCGCGTCCGGCCCGCATGCGATGTGCGAAGCAGTGGCCGCCCCAGCAGCCGCCGCGTCTCACCAGAGGGCACGTGCGCGGGCGACAGGATGCTCCCGCAAGAGGCGCATGCGTCGAGGGTCGAGTAGTCGGAGCACGTATGGAGGCGGTCGTGGAGCACGTACGCTGCCCCATGGGCCAGCAGTGCATCACGTTCCATCTCGCCCAACCGGATGCCTCCGCCCAGCTTGCGGCCCTTGATGGGCTGCCTCGTCAGGGGATTGATGGGCCCCGTCGACCGCACTTGGAACTTGTCGCTCACCATGTGCCTCAGCCTGCGTGCAGGCGGCGAAGCGAGAGTTGCCAAGGGGTAAGAACCCGAGCTATGAGACCCTGTGTTTTCATGGGTCCGTGGGTACAGGATTAGGGTGCTACCCACGTCTTAGGTCGAAACACAGGCTGGGGTTGAGGATGGCTACGTCACCAAGCAACCAAGGTTCGGTGTTGCCGCTCCGACCACGACCACGTGACCACTCGAGCCCGGCAGCATGCCATCTGCTGGTGGCACTGTGTCCATCCATCGACATGCGCACCTCTGGTAGTACACGATGCCGATGTAGATGTCCACTTGGAACTCCTCCCCCGTGATGCCAGAAACCATCGTCTCCCCGCCCCACTTGTAGAAGCCCTTGGCCTCCAGGCGCTCCCCCACCTCGGTGATCGGGTCGTAGTCGGGGCCCTGCGTGACGAGAAGGGACTCGGCAACCTTGCCTTATCATGACAAGGGCGTAACTCAGGGCGCAGGCGCTCAGGGCGCGCACATGTGAAATTGATTGGCTTGCCTTGTCATGATTGTCATGACAAGAAAGTGGATTAGGTTGCATGCTGCTTACACGCTAGTAGTGTCCGCACACACAGAGTATCAGGGGAGCGTCACGTGGCTCCTCGTGGTCCGACCACACACGAACGAATGCCTCGCTTGTACGCACCCGTATGCTCGGCTGGAAGGGCGATGCATCGACGAACTCCCCATTGAGCGCCCCAGCCTTGGATGCCATGCTCTCTATGAGCATACCGATGGTCATGCGGGACGGGAAGGCGTTGGGGTTGATGATGAGGTCCGGGCGGATGCCCGTCGCCACGCAGTAGGGCATATCCACGTCCGGCCACAGCTGCGACAAGACACCCTGCGCATGGGACGAAGAGATTGCGTGGTAAGGAGAGCCGCGTGCCACCGCCACCGCTGTCGCAGAGATGCGCCAAATTCTCTGCCAAACTCTGTGCGTGAATGCCGCAGCCACGCCACGAGTGAGCGCCGACCGTGTATCGAACCCAGAAGCACCCACCCCGCGCGTCACTCAGCCCCGCCGCGCACCTTCTGTCCGGCTCGCGAAGCGAATTTGTCCCCGATGACCGGGTTGCGGTTGTATCTCAGCGTGATATTGGCCTGCTGCACCCCTTGCCCTCCCGACCCCGACGCCGGCCCCACCACCGCGACGCTGTCCACGACTGCAATCTCCTCTCCCTTGAGCTTCCAGGTCCGGGTGCGCCCCGAGGCCGTGTCACGACTGCTCGCGTACTCTGCCGCCGGCCACACCACCGCCCCGATGTGTGGGAGACCGTCCCGGTCAATCACCTCCGCCCCGACGTGCTGGCCCCCGGGCACCACGCCTCGCTTGGACACGGCCGCGCTGGATGCCACGCTCGGCACGTTCCGGGGGTACTCCTGACCAAAAGCATGGGTACGAGGGGTCTCCTTCTGCAGACAAGGTGCCGGGGTTGAATCTCAAGAGAGTAGGCACCTGGGCTATGCTATGACACCTGGCACCGGTTGGGGCCCGGGGTACACAGCCAGCCCCCGGCATCAACCCAGGCGGGCGAAGGTGCACAGGTTGCACCCATGGTAACACTACTCCGTAACACTACTCCCCCACCCTCACCAGCACCACTTCACCCCACCTCCCCCACCCTCCACAGCGCCTCACCTCCTTCCGCTTGCCCCCACTCCGGTCCGCCATGAATCGACTGGTCTTGCTGTCCTGCCTCAGATCCACCGTCTCCGTCTTGTACATGCTGGCGTGGAAGGCACCCCTCTCGACGCTCGACTTGTTCAGAATCATCGCATCCTCCATGTCGTACCCTGCACAGAAGGGAAAGCACGTACGACATTGGTAATGCTGCAGGTAATGCTTTAATGTGACCTGCAGGCAACTGTACTCATGCACAGCACAGTCTGTGTGGCTGCAACGGTGACGTTGTGCTTGAGGTAGCGCTGTAGCAGACAGCAATGGCGTGGCATTGAGCCTGTGCCTGGGAGGCACCGCGAGCGCCCCAGCGCCCCTCACCCGTATATGCCAGCACGGCAACGATGGCGTTGGTTCCGTTGGGGTACTCGTCCATGTGGTAGTTGCGGTACCGCTCCGTGCGGCATAGGGGCGTCTGGGGCGTCTGCAGTCGGTACGTCTTGGTCTCGACGCGGTGTTGGATGGCGTGGCAGGGAGTCCCCATCGTCTGCTTCCCCATCTGGCACTGGTACATGTTGCGCGGGGACTGGTTGTAGTCGCTGAACGGCGTCAGGCTCGCCACCACGGAAAGCATCGACGACGGCGCCACCTCCCTGGGGCGAGAGAGCGCGGTGTGGCATTCTGACACCCGACACGACCACTCGCGAATGCGTCACGCGCAGCCCGCAGCATGACACGAACGACTTCCCCACGCATGTCAGCACGTTCTGTGAAATCACACGCCGCACCTGTGCGTGAATTTGAGTCCCGGCGACCCGTTGTGCCCCCCGTCCGGGCACGCAATGTCCAGGTACGCTTGCTCGAGCGTCCCCACCAGCTCCACCATCCCGGACCCCGCCTGCACCACGGGCCGCAGCATGCGCGCGGGCTCCGTGAAGACGAAGAGTCCGGGGAAGGGGCCGCCCTGCTCGTAGGGCACCAGCGCCGCCTCTGTACCGGGGGGCACGAGCCGCTCGGCCGGCGTCAGGCCCGCGTCAGCGGCCTGAGTCAGGTCGGAGCCCCGGGAAGCGGCCCAGGCGTAGGCCTTAAGGAGGCTGCGAGGAGGAGGGGAGGGGAGTGGCCAATAAGCACGGGGTCCGTGTGATGAGGGGCGAAAGGCTTCCCCAGTCATGTGCCTGTCGCAGCAGACGTGGGTGCACCGAGGCGGGCAACAAAGCGTGACGAAGTCAGTGAGATGCAATAACGCACCGTAGCCTGGCCACGACGGCCGGGGCGTCTGCGGATGCGAGGGATCCCACGACGCGACCGTCGACCATGACGGTGAGGTACGCGGGCAGGGGAGGCTGCGAGAGCTCGGGCTCGACGGGCAGCATTCCCAGGGACAGGAGGACCTTGGTGACGGCATCGCGGGCGGCGGCCGGATCCTGCGAAGGCGAATCTTCTCGGGTGAGGGTGCTGAGCAAAAGCGTGGAGGCGAGCGCGGCGTCGAGAGGAGCGGCGCAGCGGCTCACGTGCGGGCCAATGCTGTCGACGGTGCAGGTGGCCGTGAGGTGCGTGAGGAGACCGCAGGGCGCACCGTCGGGGGTGTGGACCGGGCACATGAAGCCCCAGGACTCTGGCAAGAGCTTGCGCACTGCAGTCAAGCAACGGGGAGCGCAGCGTCACTCCGCCATCCCGTCGAGGGCCGAGCAGTGATGAGCAAGGCACTGCTGCACTCCATGCATGAGACTCACCCGTGGTGGTCCGGATCTGGGCAAAGTAGGCGCCGCGGTGCACGCTCCGGAAATGCGACATGTACCTGTTTGAGCGAACGATGCGCAAGTGATTGATTGCAGTATCCGTGCGTGGACAGCGTTTTGCGGGCAGCAGCACCTGACCAACAGGAGCATCACCCACACCTCCACATCCCTCTGCTCACCGGAAGAAGTTGAGCTTCTCAGCGACGATGGTGAAGCCCGTGGTCTGTTGCAGGTCGAGGCCGCTCCGGCTGACCATGTTGCCCGTGTTCAAAAGGTACTCGAACCGCTTGCCCACGTCCGGGAGCCTCTCCATCATCTGCGCGCGAGGGAGCGGCGCGGGTCATAACTTACATCACAACCTTGAGTTGCAGCTCAAATTCCTGTCCGGTTCCGGGGCCGCGGGGCCGCGCCATCCTCGCCTTGCGCACGAATGCCTCGTTCGACAGGTCGACTGACTCCGGGGCAGACTCGCAGAGACGCCGCACGAATAACTGCGCCGCGATGAGGACGTCCTCGAGCTTCTCCTTCAGGTACTTGGCCAGCAGGTGCCCGGGGAGAAGGATCTCGTGGTGAATGAGCGCGTCCGGGTTGTCCTGCGCGCAACACACACCGCGAGAAGAATGACCCCGGCACTTGTGCAAAAGCACCAAGGAACGCACGCGCGACCTGTCGGGCAGGGCACCAGCCGCGCCAGGTTGGAACAAGACCCGCTCCCTCTCCATATGCCATTTCGCAGTCACCTCGCTGCACTGCCCGTTGGCGAGCGCGTAGAGCTTCTGGAGCATGAAGACCAGCAGCTGCATCTTCTCCCCGTTGTCCTCCCCCAAATGAATGAACACGTGGCTCTTGAGCAACTCCAGCCCCGCCTGCGTGAACGCACACCCAGGGAGGCTCGCGTCCGCGGTGGCAGCGAGACGTACCAAAGACACAGCTGCGGCTTCGACCATCTGCGCTTGCCGATTGCACGCAGCACTTTGGATACCGCCTGGACACCGTCTGACAGAACCCCTTCTCGACAAGAGGGTTGAAGCTCAGGGTGCGCTTGTGCGCATTTGCTCACCTCAACGTCCGTCGCCTCTTCTGGCACCCCAATCTCGCTCCGGAAATGCCTTCCCAGGTACCCCAGGCACTGCGCCCGCGTGCGCACCCCCAGCCGCGACGCCTGCCGCAGCAGCAGCTCAGCTCGCTCTGCCACAAATGCTGCGTGCCCGCCCCCGCCGTCACCGCTCTCGTCCTCCGCCCCAGGCGCCCCCGAGACGAGGCGCTCGTAGATCTCCCGATCAGTAGTCTGCGTGCGATGCAGCATGATGTGTAAGGGCGTCTGCGCCGTTGGAAGCCCCGTGCCATCGTACTGCCAGCACTCACCTCCACAAAGCACTTGAGTAGCAGGCCCGCCGGGATGAAGTACTCGGCTTTGCGAACCGTGATGGCGAAATTGACGCACCCTGCGTGCACGACGCGGCACTCGCAGAAAGGTCAACAGCAATGACAGCACTCTTGGGATGTGCGCATTTGGCGAGTCCCCAACAGGTCGCACCGTCAGTCAGGTAGTGGCAGCGGACTGTCTGGGACTCCATGTTGGGCTTGACACACCGCAAAAGGGTGGCCGTGGAAGTGTAGAGCGGGCCGCGCTTCTGATAGGCGCCGCGGTTGAGGGCCAGTACATAGTGCCGCCTTGTCTGCACCCACAGCGCAGATGCGCAGGTGTCACCGGCGACAGCGAGGGTGTGGAACAGCTCCAGCGAACGTGGCCGGTGCAGTGACATCCCCGTTGCCGTCCAACACACGCATGCGCCCTTGCAAACGGAACTCACCGCAATGAGCATGCGCACCACCCTCTCGATCCCGTTGCAAACGAAGTACCCGCCCATGTCATTCGTCTCCTCGTTGTGCCGGACCAGCTCCGTGCGGTTCATCGAGCGGAGGTGGCACATAGAGGACCGAACCATGATGGGGAGATATCCCAAGCGCTGCGACACAGGGCGAGGGGCGGCGTTGCTCAAGTGTACCTCCTCGCGCCTGTCGGCGCCGTCCAGTGACACCATGTGCATCTCCGCATACCTTGGTGTGCCTCACGGGCATGTCGCCGTCCGCCTGGATGACCAGGTCGCAGTGGAAAGCGCCCCTGTACGTCGACCCCGACTCCCGAGCCTCCCATGGATACATCCGCGGGTCCAGCGCGCTCGTGTTCTCACGCTGTCAGGGGTCAAGCGGGGAGATGGTCAGCGAAAGCCGCGCGGCATGCCCGGCGCCGCCGTCGCGAGCAGGGAGGGGCACGCCAGCGACGTCCCCGGCACGCGAGCGCGGCGCATGGCTGGCCTCCGCAAAGCACCCGACACGAGACTTGCAAGTCAGTATGCGCTGCGCACCAGCGGTTTTTGCAGGGAGGGGTTCTCGAGCCACAGCGAGTGCGTGCGGCCCGTCAACGGGTGCTTGACGCTGACCGGCTTCAGGGCCTCGAATACCATCCTCATTCCCTCCCCGACGAACCAATCAAAGGACTGCGAACAGCGTCGGTGCGGACAATCGCGCCATCGCCTCCTTGATGCGCGCGGGCCGGCGAGACGGCAGCCTTGCTGCCACGGCGCCCGCCGCCACCGTTCGACGGGCGCCCGCATCGCTTCGACGCGGCAGCAGTACGAATAGGAACATACCTCGACATGGGGCTTGACCAGGGTGAGGTAGGCTTCCGGCACGCCCTCGCCGGCCGCCCACTGCACCGCCGGCGGCGCGCCCATCGCCCCCGACCTTGCCCCCGCGGGGACGCCTCCCCCAGTCCCCTTTAGTGATTAAAAGAGTTATACGGACAAACCTCCAGCCGTCTGGGGGAGAGGCGGCGCTTCGGAGAGCTGTTCAACACGTGCTGTCGCTGCTGCAGACCTAGGCATGACACGAGAAGCGCATTGCCGCTTGATGGAGAGCATGCCGTGTTGTCCGCCTCTAACTTACTGCGGGACGCTGGCTAGGAACCGAACACTGACACTTGCATCACGTCACGACACGCCAGAGGGAGTCCTAGACAATCAGATGGCGTGGGGGACGCTCGTCACACCTGCCTGTCCTCCCAGCGCCCAGTTCCGGTGCTTCCGATCCACCGCGTCTGCGCGGGCATCACCAGAGGCTCCCCACATTCGTCTTCGTCCCATCTGGTAACTAAGCGGGCATGCGAGCCTGCTCTCAGCCTCACCTGCGGGCCCGCCCGTAGGTCCGCCCAAGCGCCTGGTGCTCCCGCGCCTCTCCCCGTCGCTCGCCGTCATCGCCGCTGCCCTCGCTGGCCTCTTGAAATCCAGAGACGTGCGACGGCGGGTCTGGTGGAAGGCAGCCGCCGACGCCGGAAGCGCAGCCTTGCTGGCCGCCGACCCTGGAAGGACAGCCTTGCCGGCCGGGATGCGCGGGAGGCTTGAGCTGACGCTCGACCCCAGATCTGACGACCCTGCCGGCTGCAGCCCCGAACTCCGGCGATGCAGATGGGGCTCCGATCGCACGTGGGCGCTGTCCTCCGAGGCGACGAATGTCCCTCTGCCGCTGATCGAATGCGATATATTCGATTCCAGGGACTTGCGCCGCTGCACCGCCTGCGGGGATGGCCCATCCGCGGCGCCAGGCGAGGCGCCCATCTGCAGCCGTGCGCGGAACATCTCAGCGATGCCGACGGGCGGGCGCGGCCCCCGCGCGTCCTTTGCTCCAGACGTCTGGGTCAAGTACCCCGTGTGCGTGACGCGCCTCTGCAGGCAAAGGCCGGATTCATTTCATGGTGAGGGTGCTGTGGCGAGGCGGAGCGGCACTGAGAGGACGCACACGACGCAGGGCGCAGGCGGGCGCAGCACTCGCCGTGGTGGGCTGGCCTCCGACACTCGCCGTGCTCGGCGAGGGCGAGTGGATGGAGGGCAGCTGCGGCACGGAGTCTTGGAAGGTCGATGGCGGCGTCTGGTCGTGGTCGAACGCCCCCGGCCCGGCCAGCTTGCTGTCCCCAGCTGCCAGCGTGCCCATCACGCGGCGCGACCCTCGCCCGACAAGGCTGTCCGAGGCCCGCCGCACCCCACCGGGCGTCGAGGGACTCGCCAGGCCGTCGGTCTGCGGCCCCTCGGAGCCCGAGAGGCCGCCCACCTCGTTCCCCGGCGACCCGGGGTCGGTCCAGTCACCGCGGCCCTGCAGCCCCGCCTGCCGCAGCTCCTGCGGGGCGTAGGTGAAGCCCCCGCGCGCCAGCATCGCGGCTAGGGGCGACCGGACCAGGTGAGAGTCGACACCGGAGATGGCCTCTGGCACGTTTGAGTCCCTTGTCACGCTCTGGGGCAGCTGGTGCACGATCGGGGCGGTGGGCCGGTGGACCTTAATCACCCCCGCCGTCTCCACCGCCGTCTCCTCAGCCACTGTGGCCAAATCCACCATTCGCAGGAGCAAGAGCCTGTCCTCCTGGTGCGTGTTCCTGTGGACGAGCGGGTGATCGAGGACCTCCAGCATGCTGGGCCGGGCCGTCATGTCCTTGTGCAGGCACTTGAGCACGGCGTCCCGCGCCAGGTTGGACAGCGCCCCGATGATGGTGGGCTCCTCGTGGCAGATCTTTCGCGACAGCTCCGCGTCCGACACGCCGAACGGAGCGCGACTGCTGACTAGGAAGCACAGCAGCGTGCCGAGCGCCCAGACGTCGAGCGTGTCAGAGTAGGCGCGCCGGAACTCGGGGGGGACCTCCTCGCGCGGCTGGATGATGCCGGCCTGGTCATTGAGGAAGACCTCGGGAGCGCAGTAGGAGGGCACGCCGACCGAGCTGGTCACGGGCCGCTCGGCGTGTGTGTCGATGGCAAAGTCCCATCCGCTCAGGCAGACCTCCCCGGACGGCCGCACCAGCTGCGGAGGGCGCGGCGTCAGGGGTTCAGGGACGGCGCCGAACCTGGCGGACGGTGCCAGGGGCTGCGGTGATCGGGTGCCCACAGGTCGTCACCAGTGCGGAGGGGTGGACGCCCCGGTGCAGGATGCCCTTGCTGTGCACGTGCGCTAGGGCAGACGCCAGGGGGGCAATGATCTTTGACACGGTGACTCGTTCGTCTTGGAAACAAGACTGAACCAGAGCGGTGGGCTGCTGCAGGCAGGCGACAGGGGGGCGAGTTGGCGAGGGCCTGGGAGGCGGAGAGCCGGTGGGAAAGGCGAGCTCGCTCATGCGCCGACGCGCCTGGCACAGCTCGTAGACGATGTACAGGGTAATGAGGTCTTCAAAGACGGCCCAGAGGCGCACGATGTGCGGGTGCCGGAGCCGCGCGAGGATCTTGATCTGCCGCACGAGCGACTGCGTTTGTTTCTCCGTCAATCGAAACTTTCGGTGGCTCTGCGCGCGGGGAGACACGCCGGCAATGCATTCCAATGCAACGCAATGCAATGCACAAGGGCAAGCCGCGGGCGCAGGCCCGCAGCAAACCGCGCCCCGCACCTTGATCGCGACACGGAAACCAGAAATAGAGTCCTCGGCCTCAAACACGTCCCCCAGCGTCGTCTCCGCGATTTTGCGTATCACTGTGTGCGATGGGAGACGCTGCCGTGAAACCACGAGGAGCCACCGGCCCAAAGCCACCTTGTCTTGAGCTGCACGCAGTAATTATGCGCTAACCAGTGAATCGCTTGATCTCGAGCTTGTTCTCGTCGCGAGCCACGGGCTCTGGACATGCGGCGCCGACGAGCGGGAGCTGCGGAGGAGGCGAGGCGCAAATCAGTCATTCTGCTGATGTAACATGCCATGGAGACGTGACGATTGCGTCCCGGCGGCACAGCGGATCGAAAGAGGCGCTTCCTCGCGAACGGTGCCGGCCCAACGGCCCAACCACTTTCATGGCCTCGGCCCCGCGCAACTACCAGCAAAACGGCCCCATCCGCGTACGGACGAGTCGTCATTGACGCGAAAAGGAGCACGCACCTTCAGGTCCTCCCATAGCGAGTCGTCAACAGTGGGAGGGGGGGACGGCGCCTTCGTCTGGGCCGCAGACCCTTTGGCGAGGGCTTGCACCGCGCGGAGCTTGCCCCATGCGCTTTGGATGGTGGAGGACATGATTGCTTAGCGGACGCGATCACTGGGATGGATCCCCAGGTCTGGTCAATGTGTCACGCCATTTGTGCAAATTAACTGAGTAAAGGGACAATGCAGCACTAGGAACTCGCTTTTGGTGACATTTGAGGGCCATTTCCTTCCGGGTAAGGATTTAAAGAGAGTTAACCCGAGACCCTACCCGCCAGAGGTCATCAATCCAAGGGTGGGTCGCCCGCCAGGACGTAAACGCGGAGCTCCCCTCGGTCACCGCGGCTGATGCGGAAGGTCTTGGACACGTACGTGTTGTCGAACGTCGCCGAGCGGAGGTTGCGAGGCGGCTGCAGGCTCTCTGCGGGGTGCAAGGTGGGCTGTTGGCGCATCCCAGCGCTCTACACCGCGCATCTCCTGCAAGACTGTGAGGCGGTGTTTCACCTGGCAACGTGGGGATCGTCAACGACGGCAGGTCCCTGAGGATCCCTTCCCCCGTGCCCCGCACCGTCGTCTCGGTAAAGACGATGCGCGTCGTCAGCCGGCCCGCCGGCTCGTAGTCGTGCCTGCGCGCGCGACAGTGTGCGTGGCGTCCAGTGTCCTCTGCTGCTGCTGAGCTGTCTCCTTGCTGCGAGTAGGCTGCCAAGACGCACGCACCGGAGGCAGACTTGCACCACGGGAGGCGACTGGCCCGGCAGGCCCGGGAGAATCAGCTCCACGACGTTGTCCAGCGTCTGAGCCTTGGGGCGGATGCGCTGGAAGACCTGGCCGAGGCGGAAGGGCGAGAGGAACGCGGGCGGCCCGGGGCGAGAGCCACCGAAGCTGCCCGTCGTGGCGAATGCTGAGGAGTAGACCAGTCGCCAGTTGCCTGCGGCGAGAACCGAGCGCCGCATTTTGCAAACCACAGCAGATGAAACGTGCTGAATGTGAGTGGCTCAGCTAGTCCGGTGCTCACCCATCAAAGCGGTGTCGTCCGCACGGTAGTCGATGTTCGGCGGAGCGCGGCGCTCGAGCTCCCTGCACATATCATCCACCGCCGTCTGGTCGGACGGGCTGGCCGATAACCCACGGTCCAGCCCCGCCACCGTCAGGAGCAACTGCGTGCACGGGGCCGAGTCCCTGAAGCATGACGCATCGTCCCTGCTCGCAATGCGGGATGCCGCGCCGCGTGATACGCACCTGCGACTCCATCGTCCCCATGTCCTGACCCGTCCCTGCTGCCTCTGTGGGAGCCTTGCGCTGCCGGGGCCCGTCGGAGGGCGGTGACGGCGCAACCTTGGGCGGGCTCGCGGGCTCCGGATCCGGGGCAGGGCTCGTGACCTCCACGTCCGGGGAAGGGGAAGAAGCCGTGGACTCATCACTGGGGACGAGCTTCCCGCTCCCACCCTCGAAGTCGAGCGTCAGCGTCGAAGGGGGGAGGCCGGGCGCGCTCTCGGAGTGGTCACCCGTTGCCGATTCCTCCGCCGACGCCGAGGACGTCGACGCCACATCGGCTTCCCCAGTTGGCGACGTCTCCTCTGCTGGCGCAGGTGGCTCTCCCGCATCCTGCAAATCACACGCGCTCTCCTTCCGTCTATTAGACCCTGGAGGTTTGCATTAGCGATCGCGGAGGACCAGACATCGAGATATCCAGCCGTGGCCACATGCCTTCTTAGCCACTAGTTTCACGAGGCACTTGCCTGTGCGTCGTCGCGATCCTTCTTAGAGCCTCGCCGCTTTGCGTACGTCGAACAATCTCGAGTGGAGCGAGCGTGGGCTGGGGCTGACTGGCGGGTCGCTGAGGAAGCCACAGCGTTGCGAGGCAGCGCAGAGGGTAGCAATGACCCAGCCCGGGCATGCGACGGGGTGTCAGCCGAAGCACGCAAGTTGTTTGCGTGCCGTGCTAGAACAGCAGGGCGGATCGAGGAAATGGCGGACATCACGGGCTCGAGCAACACTGAGCGAAACGCCGGCCTCAATTCACTGGCCCTCAAGCCAAGAGAGCTGCAGTGTGCCGTGCAAACAGACGGCTTGCTAGCAATGCACGGAATGCTGCGAGTCGACGGGAGAGATGCGAGATTTTGCAAAACTTGCTGGCGCGCCAGCGAGGTGTCGGATTTCTGGCCTGTCAGATTAGCTGAACGCCTCTCCATCTTCGGTGGCAGAATATACATCAAACGGAGCGTGTCTACGGCGCTGCCTGGGCTGTCAGCTCCTGGGATGACGGGCTTGGGTTGCCACGCCAGGCGATGACGTGGGAACCGCCGGGGCCCAACGCCATGGAGGCTCCCAGCAAGCCTGGTGCGGCGCAGGAGGTGCCGATACGGTCAGGTGGCGCCAACATGGTCACCCCGGCGGAAGGCGCTGTGGCTGCGGGCGAGGAGGAGGGCGATCCCATCGTGGCGATGGTCATGAGGGCGATGCAGAGCGACAATATCGACGCGACGCTCTACATGCTCGTCCGGGCCACCTTCGAAGTCTTTCCCAAGGTCCGGCGCTGCGTACCTAGCTACCGTGAGCCGCGGGCGCGTTTCGCACTCGCTGCTTTCGCCCTCCGTTCCGTATGCCCAACCACGTGGTGATGCAGTCGCGGGCTCGTCGCTCTACGCGTTCCCTGGGCGGCGCTGGAGTCTCGCAGGGTTTGCGCTTGTGCACCGTCGTCATTAGACTTTTTCCTGCCTCCTCGGTCACACGACGTGCTGAGAGACCTGCCATGATGCGTTCGGACCAGCCGTGCGACACGAAAACCTGCTTCTGCCGCCCCTGTGCAGGACGACGACCTGGGGGGGTCCCGGTCGCTCGCGGATCCCGCGCGCTCCACACGCAGGAGGGCCGAGAAGGTGCTGACAGTGCTGCAACAGGTGCAGGTGACAACGGAAGCCGGTCGCTGCGAGGCTGCGGGGCTAGCGAGCCAGGTCCGCCCGGCAGGTCCCTGATTCTTCGCCTTCGCAGCAAGATAGCGGCCGGGAGATCGACAAGATATGCGAGGAGAAGTACTCGGAGCTCAGCAAATGTATCGAAGAAGTCGTGCAGATGCGTTCGGGGGCGACCAGCCTCAAGTCCAAGGCAGCAGGGTGCGTGCGGCGTGTTTGCAACCCATCGCCACGTCTCGGCCGCGGTTGGCCCCGGAGAGCTCTGCGACAGCCTCCCGCCGCTCACCCGCAGCCACGCCGACCGGGTCGAGAGCCTTGGCGCCTCGCTCGCGGAGACGCTGGCGGAGCTGGGCAGCGTGCGGGCGAGCATGGAGCGAACCACCGCCTTAGAACGGTCGGTCGCGTCGGCCCTGCATCTCCTGTACAAGCTCAAGTGAGGTTACGTGGCTGGAGCGGCTCGCTGCGTCGGGGGCTTAGGTGGCGCACCCACACCCGCACCCGCATGACGGGGCGTATGTGAGCCGGCGTGGATTGTCCCTTGCTGCAGGGAGGCTGAGCAGCTTCTGGAGGGCGGGCTGCTGACAGAGGCGCTGGACCGGGTGGAGGAGGCGCGGCTGGATCTGGCCCACATGACGGGACGCACGGGCGTGATTGGGGTGAACGGCGAGCACCAAAGCGTGGTGGCGACGGTGGCGAGGTGACGGGCCGCGTTTGGCAATCCAGAAGTATGCTCGCACCGCTGCGGGCGTGTGGTGGCTCCCTGCATGGCTCCTGCGTGCACGTGCATGAGGTGCGGGCTCGCTCCGGTCGTTGTCGCAGTGCGCATGCGGCGCTGGGAGAGGAGGACGGGAATCCGCAGGGCGCGGGCGCGAGGCAAGGGGCGTCCGGGACGGCATCGTCCTCCGGCAGAGACCTGATCCCGTCGGGCCTGGGACGCGACAAGCGCACCAATGTTGCTGGGCCAGGGCAGGAGCCAACCAAGGCGCGTTGGTGGCCGGGGTGGCGATGGCGGGCTGGAGTCCTCGTTTTATTCAAATCGCAGCGGAGGGCGGCAACTGGGTACAGATGCCTGATGTGCACGGCCTGACGTCCTTGCCCGACACCTACCCTTCGCTGACATCGCAGGCCTCCCGCCGCGTGGACCTTTCGGCCGCGGAGGGTCCGATTCTGTCGTGCATGGAGGGCGTGGTGGACCGGGTGGCCAGGGCCGCCCTGGAGAGGGTCAACGCGTGGCTGGTGGTGGCACGACGCAGCGCGGGGACCCTGGGGCGCCAAAAGATTAAAGAGGCGGCGCTGGTGCTGCAGCAACAGGCCAAGTGAGTGCGTCCAGAGCAGACGCGCCTGTGCGCTGCTTGTACGGACATGCCGCGTCCCTCCTCAGACGCGATGGCGTGTCGATGACCGCTTGTGTGCCCATGACACATCGCAGGGCGGAGACGGAGGTCTTTGAGGGCGTCGAGTCCTCTTTAGCAAAGTTTCTGGACCCAGAATCGATCGCCGATCGCCTTCCCGAGTCAGCGCTGGAGCAGTTGCTTCGTCCCGACCCGAGCCTGGCCCTGCGGCGGGCGACGGCGTCTGCGGGGGCCGAAGCGCCTGCCCCGGCCGGTAAAGCCCCCGTGGCGGCGCCGGACGCGGGGGGCCTGCCGCCCGGTCTGGAGCTGTCGGAGCTGCTGCTGATGCAGCACGTCTACGCTCGCCTGGGACAGACGGAGGACTTGCAGGCGCACTACACGTCCACCCGGCACGCGCAGCTCTCCACGGACCTCGGCCCCAGCGGCGTGCTGCGGGAGTCGAACCGCGGCGGCTCGTTTGCGGCTCCTAAGGCCCCGGGGAGCGGCGAGGAGCGGCGTGGGGAGTTCTCGCGCGCCGACTGTGAGGCGTTTCTGACGGGAGGGTTTTCCAAATACCTCGACGTGGTCGTCGGTAACCTGGTGCTGGACGTGATGGTCAGCCAGGTGAGGCGCGGGGCGGGAGGGCTCGCAGTTGGAAGGTTTGATGGGCTCCACTCTTCGCATGAACTCGCTGAGTCGACATTGACGTTTTTCCATCGCAGCGGGCCCAGCTCTGGACGGGCGCATCGCAGCTCCCCGACTTCGTCAGCAGCGGATTGTCCGTGGTGCAGTCGCTTCTGCGGGCGGCGCTGACGGCGGCCGACGACCCGCTGCAGATGCTGGCTGTCAAGAACCACTGCGTCAATGCGGCACTGTCCCTCAGGTGAAGCATTGCTGGCTAAACTGAGGGAGTGGCGCTTTGCTGAGCTCGTTGGCGGCTCATGGATGCGCTTTGCCCGCCTGCGCTAATCATGTGCCTGTGTCGACAAGGTTGCAGCAATCTTGCGGCATGCCGCCTTGGCCCATGCCAGCACTGTGGGTCGTGCCGTCCTCTTCATGCGATTCACTCTTCCCACTCCTCGTCCCTCGCAGGCTCCACGGCATCGACGCCTCGTCGCTGCTGGCCCCGCTGAGCGACTCTCAGGGTCTGTACATGCGCATGGTCATCGCGGAGGCCAAGGCAGACGTGGGCCGGGCCGTCAAGACCCACGCCAACTTGTGGGCGCCACCGGCAGCTGAGGCTCGCCCCGCCGATGCCCAGGGTGCCCCCCAGGCTCCCAAGGGAGCGCCCAAGGCGGCACCGGCGCCCTCGAAGGACCCCCCGGTCGATTGGCAGGTCGAGGTGCCCTCTCCGACACAGGCAGTGTACCAGGCAGAGGGCCTCGGGCTCACGCCTGCGCTTTTCGACCGGGCAGTGCAGGCCAAGTGGGCAGTCGCGGCCAAAGCCGAGGCGCGAGGGCGGGAGCGGGGCAAGGGGGCGGCGTGGGCGCCATTCCGGGTCGGCTACCCTCGCTTGGCCCTGGAGTGTGCGGGGGTGCTAAGGCGTGCTGCCGACGCCGTCAGTGCCTTCCTGCAGGGCTTTGCCAGCGCCTCGGAGGCCCTCGCGGTGCCCCAGCAAGTGCTCTCCGACCTCGCCCAGGACTGCGTCGTGGGGCCCCTCGGTGCGTCTCTGGCACCGATTTGGCGTGTTGCGTGATTAGCTGATGGACAGTCTACACATGCAGAGCACACACCCACGGCTCCGTCCACCCATCAATATGGAAACCGACAGTACATATGTCTTGAGACCCTTGCCACCACTTCACCATCGTCTGCCTCTTCATTCCCCGCAGTGGCGGAGATGCGTGAGTCCTCGGACCCCGTCCGGTGCGTCGCCCTCCTCTGCGCCTCGGTGGCGCTGTCAGGGTCCCTCCTCTTCCTCTCCCGCCTTCTGCCCCACATGTCGAGCTCCGTGGCGACCCGGGAGTGGCTGCCCAGGGAAGCCATGGCCACTGCCATCAGCCAAGCACGCGTGGCCGTGCTCAGGAAGGCCAGGTGAGCCCGACGCGGCTATCGCTGATTTCAAATACACTCTCATCAAGCTGGGACGTGCCGAAAAGCACCGGCAGTCGTGAGCAGGCCAGCAGTCACATCGCACCCGCCCTGCTCCATCCATGGCCACATCTGGCCGTCTTGCCGCCGGATGCCACCAATGACGACAAGTATGTACGATTGACATATCAGCTGTCATCCCCCTTCCTATGCTCTCGTCCGCAGGGGCCTGACTTTGGCGCCAGAAGCGGAGCACGGGTTCATCGTGGGGATGCGGCTGACGTCAGGGGCGGGCGGGGCAGGGCCCCTCCCTCGCGGCGGCGTCGGGGGCGCGTCCGGGGCGCTCGGGGGTGTCTCTCTGGGGAACGGTGCGGCAGCGGATGGCATCCCGCCCGTCGGTCACTGCGGGGTATCGTGGATGGATGGGGTCGTGCCCGGGATGGCCCAGGCAGCGAGCGACATTTTGGTTTTCGAGTGCCGGAGACTCGCCAAGGAGGCGGTGTCGGACCCCGGCTGGTGGGCCCCTGAGGTGAGCCTGTGGCATTGACTCGAGCAACCATGCATCATATGTAATACTGGCGACTTGCACAAGGGACAAGGGACAGGTGCTGAACCGCGCATGTCGTCAACCCCATCAGGACTGTAATAAGTAAAACTGACTCAATGCTTCCCCGCCCACCGTCGTTTGCAGCTGCGGAGGGACCGCCCCGGGGACACCCCAGAGTCGACGCAGGTGGGCGTGCGTCAGTTGGTGGCATACCTGTCGCGGCTGGCAACCCAAGTGCGGTACGCGCAGATGGGAGCCCAGGACCGCATGCCCTTCACAGAGCCAGGCGAGGGCCAGCGACTGGCGCGTCGCATGCTGCCTTGCGCAAGGCTGCCTACGCGCAGCCAGTTCCACACCCCTGCAGCCGTGCTCCCACCTGCACCCGCACTCTTACCCTGCACCCTCATTTCCATCCTGCACCCTCACTTCCACCTTGCACCCGCCCCCGTGCCCCACCCCACTCGCACCCACACCCACTTCGCCCCGCAGGCTCCCCCACGCCGTCGCTTCTCTGCTGGGGCGACACGGTCGAGCTCCCACGCATCACCGAGTGGATGGCCTCCCAGTGCCTGGCCGCCGTGGGTCGCGAGGTCATCCTCGCCTGGTCCTCCGACTCTCTCTCGCGAGTGACCGTCAAAGGACTCCGCGCCGTCCTCGAGCTCTGCGACCTGGCAGAGGCGTCCCTGCCCATCCCGCCGGGGGCATACCCGGACAGCGCCCCGGCCCTGGACGTCGTGCGGGCCATGGCAACCGCAGGTGAAACATTGCCCAGCACGCGCCAGCGCACCTTAGTCGGGTTGCATGCGTGGTTGACAGGGTCGTTGCGCAATGCGGCCCACATCCACATGCCACCCTCCCGCCTGTCCCTTTCCCGCAGTCGTTTCCGGGGACGTCAATCGTCTGCACTCGGACCACTTCATCGGGCTGGTGAAGAAGGCGAGCGTGGGGCCACTGGTCACCGCGTCACTGTACAAGTATCGTGAGGGTGCGGCGGGGTGGATGGGGAAGGGCAAGGCTGGAGAGACGCAGCAGGGTGCCGAGAAGAAGGACCTGGACCTGGCTATCAAGGCCATGGTGAAGAAGTGAGTCACTCCTGCGTCTGGTTAGGGTTACATACCTGCGCATGCCACCATGCGTGTTCCACCATGCGCCTGTGATGGCATGTCCTGATCCGGCCCAGCGCCTGCGCTTAGATGCACACATATCGTCATTTACACATGTCGTGTCTTCGCTTCTCCCAGGTGGTCGGAGAAGCCTGAGAGTGCCAAAGGAGAGGCCAGGGGAGAGCCGCCGAGGCTGGAGCCGACGCGAAGCCGCGTGGACGACATCATCATGCCTTAAAAGCCATTTCAACACCATCTGCTTATTGCTGTGCGTGCCATCTATGCACCTCTACCCTCTGCGAGTGTCGATAGCTGGACTAGAGAACCGGCGCGACGAGACCACCGAATGAAGACGCGTGAGTTAGCGACCCAACTGCACCTATGCAACAAGGACCGCTTCTACCATTCAAATCCAAACCCCACCCGTCAGGACTGCCGCGCCAGTCGAGGCGGCGACACCTCCTCCTCAATCGGCTCCCCGACGCCGCTCCACGGCCCCACTGCCGCCGCCGCCGCTTCACGGACCGCGTCCGGGTCCGACAGCGTGCGCGAGCGGCTGCGACGGTGGCCCCTGCGCCGGGCCGCCCACGTCGCGCCACCCGCGGCCGACTGCCCCCCTTGGGTCTCTGACCCCGGGATGGACGCCCGCGGCCCTGCGACCCCGGCGTCGTCCGGACCAGACGCCATCGACGGCGCGGCCGAGCCGAGGATCGAAGCCTGGACCTCTGCGGGGCTCGTCATGCCGTCGTCCGCCTCGTAGTCCGTCGCGTCGTGGCCCCACTCAATCGCAGGCACCGCCGCCCCCATCTGCGACAGATTGGCCGCGAAGGCCGCTCGGCCCAGGGACGGCGCCCGGCCCAGCGCCACGTCCCGCGCGGGGTGGCCGGCCGCCGTGCGCTTGGTGCCCCGGGATCGCCGGCTGCGGCTCGAGTCGCTGCGCTCCAGGGAGCGTGCGCGGTCGGGGTGGCGGGGCGGCGCGACCCGCTGCTGCTGCCCCGGGCTCTGCGGCGCCTGCGGTGGCGGCCGCGATTCGGATGACTGCGGGACGACCTCTGCCGAGCCCGCCGACGCGGCCGCGGCGCCATGGCTGGCCCCAGACGCCCCCCCGCGGCTGTGGGAGGGGCTCGATGCGAGGGCCGGCACAGAGACAGGGTCGTCCTCCATGCGATGGACTGGGTCGAGCCCAACAGCCGGCGCGAGCTTTCCGCTGCCGGGGGATCCCTGCCCCAGCTCAGGCGCCAGCGCCACCTCCCCGCTCCCGTCCGACGCCATCTCGAGCGCGCCTGCCCCGCCCCCATCTGCCGAGGGCCCAGAAGAGGGACGCGGGTGCTCCCTGCCCTCCTCGACTGCGAAAAGGCCCAGGAGACCCCGCCAGCGCCAGCCGCTCGGCGCCCCTGCATCCGGGACCGGACTGCCGGACAGTGGGCCGTCGTCCGACGCTGCGCTGTGGATGCTCCTGGCAGACACCTGCCGCGGGTCCCACCGGCGCTCTGACGGTCTTTGACTGATCCCAGGGTCACCGTCAACGTCATAGTCAGCCTCAGAGTCCCCATGCAAGCCGACCGCAGCCCCGTTCTCGCCCACCCCGGCCGCTGCGGCCCTGCCGGTCGCCGCGAGCGTCGTTGCGGCGTCCGGGACGCGGCTGGCGACAAACGACCCCGTGACTTCGATGCCGAGGGCCCTGGCGGTGTCGGCGCTCATGGACAGCGCCTTGGTGCGGAGAGCGACGGGCGTGGACTGGCGCGAGACGTTGGGGGACTGGCTGGCGGAGACGGGCGGCAGCATGATGTGCTCCATGATGAGATGGTCGGCGTTGGAGGCGTTGCGGTGGTGCCGCGCCTCGCCGCCGCTGCCGTACATCCGGTCCTTGAAGGACGGGGCGTCCAGGGAAGGGACCGGCAGCAGCCGCCGCGCGCGCTGCACGGCGTCTCGCAGATCGGCCCCGCTCGGTCGCCTGCCGTCGCCCGCATCGTCCCCGACTGCCCCTGCGCCATCGCCACCCCCGTCATCGCCGCCCGCACCCGCACCCGCACCCGCACCCGCACCCACCGCGTCCTGCGGTGGCCAAGGGAACTCCCCAGGCGCTGCGCTCCCCGCAGACGTCGTTGCGCGGTGGTGGGGACCTTTGGAAACTCCGGACAAGCCCTGCCTGCCCTCGGACAGAGAGTGGCTGTGGGACACACGAGCTGCCGGGGACTCCCTCACAGGACTCCCCGTGTAAGCCCCTGCCCCGGCTGCGCCCCGGGCCTGGGACGACGTCGGGGAGTGACCCCCGGCCGGCTGGGACCCGGGCCCGTCTCCTGGGAGGCCCCCGGCCCCAGCCACCGACGCCCACGCTCCGAGCGTCAACCCCGCGGCTGTCCACACGGCAGGGGCCCCTGGCACCCCAGCCCCAGACCCAGCCCCAGCCCCAGCTGCTTGCTCTCTTGTGGAGACGCGTTGTGTATCGGTTGTCGTCTCCTGCACCCTCTGCCCCACGGCAGTCGACGCAGCGACCCGCGCATCGGCAGGGCCGGCCGCGGCCTCTCCCACCCCTGAGCCGTGCGAGGGGGTCGGCGAGGCACTGCGGGCCGACTGCGGGGACCCCGCGCTCCGCGGCACTTCCCCATCGGAGTCCCCCAGTCGCAGAGAGTGGACTGCATTTGCCAAGTCACCGGCGGCATCGGACGGGCGATGGCCGTCCGCAGAAAGCCGCCCTGCGACTACCATGTCCGGCAAAGTCGGCGACCGCGGGACCGCGTGTGGACCGGCCACCCCAGCGGTGCGGGAAGTGGACGGGTCAATGTGCACAGCAGCGCCGCTCGCGATCCCCGCTGCCACGCTCCCGTGGCCTGCGCCCGGGTCTGGGAAGGCCTCCTGCACGGAACCCTCCGAAGCCGTTTCTGACACCGCGATGGGCGACTGGGCCACCGTCCACGACTGGGACTGTCCGTGCGGGGTGGGTGCCCCGGTGGGCGCTGTGGACTCGCGGGCCCAGTCCACGGAGGCGCGGTCCTGGTCCTCGGCGTTCTGAAGGCGCCTGCAATGAGGTTGGAAGCAAAGGAAAATGAGATGGGGAGCAGCGAGGTGAGAGTGGTTGGGAGCAACCGGGTGAGAGAAGAAGCAGGGAGGTGAGCTGCAGCGTGGCAGGCGCGGTGTTGAGAAACACATGCCCAGCACCGCGACCCCCCACGCACCCGTGCAGCGACATGTGGAGCACCTCCATCTCGCTCGCCACGGTGCCGAGTAACAGGCCGCCGTCGTCCACGCCTGACATCGATAGCCGGGAGATGCGCGGGCCCTGACGCATCAGCTCCGCTGCCAGCGCCGTCCGAGGGCCACGGGCACCCTCCGCCCTCGCTGGCCCCGCTCCTACCGACCCCCCACCCGCCGACGCCCCACCTGCCGGCGCCCCACCTGCCGGCGCCCCATGTCCCGCATCCACCCCCGCCGCTGCTGAGGCGCCCCGCCCACTCGCTGCAGGCTCACTGGGTCCTTGTTCGGGCCCCACGCCCTGAACCTCCAGCGTCAGAGTGCGGGAGAGAGTTGGAGGTGTCCCCTGGTCCCCACCAAACGCCCGCACGGCCACGGGGCTCACCGCCCCACGACCTAACGCCCCCCGGCTCCTGCGCCCCTCCCTCCCCTCTCTCCCCTCTCGCCCGTGCTGCCCTGCGTCGTCATTGGGCCCTGAGTCATCGGACTGCCCCACCTCCCACGCAGGCGGGGACACCGCCCGCGTGTCCACCACTGCCTCCTCGTCCCCGCTGCCCGGGCCCTGCGCGGGGCTCCCGAGCACCGTGCTGCCCAGCGCCGCGTCCCCGGCTAAGCCCCCCGCGGGCGTGACCACGTGCGTCATGCTCATGTCCGCCCCGCCCATCTCCCCGCCCAGCACGAGGCGCCCCGCCTGGCCGGGCATCACGCGGACGGAATCCTGGAAATCCTGGGCCACGCCGCCTTCCGCCTCGGCGCCGCTCTCGGCCCCGGAGTACCGCGGCGTGCGCACACCCTCCTCCACCACCCGCCGCACCTGCGCCACCACCGAGCGCATCGCCTCAGGATCCTCCTCCTCCTCCTCTTCCTCTTCAGAGGAGTCCTCGTTTGCAGACTCCACGTCATCTGAGGCGGAGGCACCCCGGCTAGGTGCCGCCTGCCCAACGCGCGGGGCAGCGGACGGGGCCGCACCGGCGCCCGCGGGAGTGACGGGGGCAGTGGGGGGCGACGCGGCTGCGACGGGCGGCGTTGCGCGCTGCGGTGCTCTGTCGGGCGCGGGGGCAGCGCTGTTGAACGCGGAGGGGTCGCTCTCGTGGTCGGATGGCATCGGGGAGACGCGCGCTGGTTGCCTAGAGAGGGGCGGGTCTGGGATGGAAGAGGCGACGGGTGCAGAGGACCCTTCGCCTGGCCCAGCGCCCGCCGTTGACGGCACAGCGCCCGCCTGCCGACCAGCGCTGCCACCTCGCACAGAGCCGGCACCCGCAGTCGACTGCACGGTCGGAGGCGCAGTAGCCACGGCGCCCGAGCCCTCTGCCCGGTGACCCGACGTGCGATCTCTTGACCCCACGTCTCGTGCCGCCCCGGTGGTCAGGCCCCCACCACCGCTCCCAGGTGCAACCCCAGCCCTTTCCTGTCCGCCCAAACCCCACGGCCGGCTCCCACCCCCACCCCCACCGCCACCGCCATCGCCACCCCCGCCATCGTCCCCCCCTCCGCCCCCACCTCCACCCCGCGCCCCCCTCCGCCGCGCCCGCTCGAGCTCCGCAGCCAGCCTGTCGCACTCCAGCTCCGCCCGCACCCGCCTCTCCCGCTCCTCCTCGAGGCGCCGCTGGGTGCGGAGGAGGTCGGCGGCCGCCACCGCCAACGCCGCCTGAGACTGCGCCAGCCGCTCCACCACCTCTGGCCCAGGGCCCTGGGTGGCGCTGGGTACCAGTGTGCGCGACATGCGCCCAACCCGCGCCCGCAGCTCGTCCCTTTCCGCCTCCACTTCACGCAGATGCGAACGGGTCTGCGCCAACGCGCGCATCAGGCCGTCCCGCTCGTCCATCACCATCTCAACCTGCTCCACCACCCACGCGTCCCCGGGCGCCACGTCCGTTGCGCGCCGTCGGCGAGCGCTCGTCGCTGAGCCGGGGACCAGAGGACCCAGCGTGGGCGTCGCGGATGCGGGGGTCACCGCCCAGGCCACCCCGCCGCCCGCCGGGGTGTTCTGCGGCGCCGCCGGCCGAGCGGGCGTGTGCATCGCGTTCGATGTCAGAGACTCGTCGAAGAACAGCGGATTGGTGTCCATCACTCGGGAACCCGCCCCTGGGCCGACGCCGTTGCTGGGCGCCTGCCTGGTTTCCAGGTCCTGCACCCGCCGCTCCATCACCGCGTTCCTCGCGAGCGCCTCGTTGAAGCGCGACAGGAGCTGCGAGTACTTGGCCTCCCACGCGTGCGACGTCGTGCCATGGCCCGCCGCGTCTCCGTTCGGTCGCGCACCGTCGCTGTTGCGTGCGTCCGCAGTAAACGAATCCTGCAGCCTCTGCGGCCGCAGGCAGGTGATGGACATCTCGGCACATGTTGCCATGGCGTCACGGGGTGCCATGCCGTTCATGCAGCGTCCTCATATAGCTCACGTCCATCACTCTCCCATCTACACCTCTCGTCTCAGCCCCACGCTTACGCACCTGGGCGAGTGCGTCGTCGAGCTCGTGGCCAATCGCGACCGCGTGGGCCTCCGCCCTCCGCAGCTCCACCTCCAGCGCCGCATTCCGAGACTCGAGCTCTCGGGCCAGCTGCTGCAGGCGAGCACACTGCGGGGAGGGAGAGGCACCGACACACTTGGTGCACAAAGCCAGGTGAGCACCTCCGCAAGCAGCGAGTGAGCTGCCAAAGGAGCCCGGCTGCCCATCCTAGCGGTGGCTTGCCCAACTTGGTACTCGTGTATTGCATGCATGCATGCATGCATCGCGTCACCTGTCGCTGGGACTCATCCAGCGCAGCGTTGGCCTCCTCTGCCGCCGCCTGCCACTGGTCCGCGCACTCCTTGCGCCGGCGCGCAAACTCCAGCGTGCTGCGGAACGGAAAGCACGAAATGACAAGCTAAGTAGTCCATCTTTTGGCTTCGTCGCGTGGGCCAGGCCTGCCACGTTCACACAGGTGCTGCACACAAAGGAAGCTCCTCGCAGTGAATCGACGACCTGGCCCGCACCTCGCCAGGGACTCTGCCGCCTCCCTCGCCCGGCTCTCAGCGGTCTGCAGCCCGCCCGCCAACTCCCGGCTCCTCGCCCGCTCCTCGGACAGGTCCGCCCCGACACGCGCATACCGAGCCTGGAGATCCTCGTAGGCCCCCGTCAGAGCCACCAGCTCCCGCTCAGCGTCAAACGCCCGGGCGCTCGCAGCCACGTCCGCCGCGGTCCGCCCCGCCGCCACGTTTGTGTCGAGCGACCCCGGCGGCCGCGAAGAGGCGGGCGGCTGCGTCAGCGCCCGGGGCAGCCCCGCCGCCTCAGCCGCGGCACGTGCCCTCCCCACGTCCCCACGCAGCGCGTCGACCTCCGCCAACGCACGGTCCCGCATGGCCTGCAAGCCACGCACCGTGCTCCTGTCAATGCGCAACGAAGCAGAAGAGCACAGCAGTGCACAGCGCAATGGGCGAACGGAGTGGACAAGCAGAGCAGACCAGCGCAGCAAAAGAGCACGGCGTAACAGCGCAGTTAATCAGCCCATCGCCACCACCTCGCCTGCATGGTCACGTTCTCCTCAATCGCATCCCGCAGGCTCCTCTCCAGATGCTCGACACGCGCCCGCAGCACCACCATCACGCCCCGGTTGTCGCTGCCAAGGCCCCGCAAAGGCGTCGCCAGGACGTGCCGGGACGTGGACGCCTCGACTGTCGCCCGGCTGCGGCCTGGCGCCTCCGCCAGTGCCCTGCCTGCGCCTGCGGTCGCCGCCGGCCCGGCGCCCGTAGCTGCCGGGGGCTGCCGGGAGCCGCTGGGAGCGGCCTGCCCCGAATCGCTGCCCTTCCGCGGCGTACGCAGGGCGCTGAGGAAGGAGAGGGACAGCACCGACGAGAGGAAGCTGCCCGTGCTCTGCAGCGCGGGGCCCTCTGCCTCGTCGCCGGCATCCTCCCGCGCCACGTCGGCATCCGACAAAGCCGACTGGTGGTCGCGGTCGCCGTCATCCGCATCCGTTCGCGACACCGCGCTCGCGTGCACCGACCCCTGCACCAGTCGCCGCCGCCCGCCATCCGTGGCAGCGCTGGCGCCACCCGAATGCCGCATCGAGCGAGCATCAAACGCGACGCTCTGCCCATTAACTGTCTCCACCTCAGCCCCGGCGCCCTCCACAGCAACGTCCCCGGACGCTCGCACCGCCCCTCGCCCCGCCTCGCCACCCTCTGCCCCCCCGGCTGCCCTGGCCTCGCCCCTTGGCCCGGCCCCCTCCAAGTACACCTCCGGCTCCCACAGCGCGGCGTCGGCCAACGCGCTCCCCGCCGCATGAGCCTCCTGGGCTCGCTTGAGGTCCAATCGGAGCCCCATGTTGACGCGGCGAAGTCGGTCGATCTCGCGGAGCGCCGCGCGCCACTCGGACGCCGCCACCGGGCCCTCCTCTCCCCGGCGCGCCAGTGCATCGCCGTCCGGGAGCCCCGCTGCCATGTGACCCTCCGCATCCGCCAGGCGACCCGCGTCGATGGCACGGGCGCTTTCTAACTCCGCATCGGCGCCCTCTCGACCGCAATCGGGGTCCTTGCCGGCATCGGAGGGACAATTCTCGACCGTCGACGCGACCAGGGGAGCTCGGATGCTGCCCGCACCGATTGTGGGGGACCGGCCTTGCCCATTTCCTGTGGTCCGCCGGTCATGGTCGGCGAGCACCGCCCATGCCGCCTCCTCGCTGTCGCAGAGGATGGCGATCTTCTCCACCTCGGACTGCGCCAGTCGCTGCTTGGCTGCCCGGGACTCCGCCTGCGCCTGCCTCAGGTGGCTGTGGAGCATGGCCGCGCGATGGTCCACGTCCTGGGAACACGTGCGGGGACTTGCATAAAGGGCGTGCTGTGTTGGCACGATTAATGTGTCAAACATGTGGCACTGAACAACCACTCATTAGCTCCTCCCAAACCCTCACCTCGAGCCTTTGGTACAGCACGGCCACTTCGTGCTGCGCGGCTTGCAGGGCCAGGTCGATGTGGGCGGGCACCGAGGGTTGGGCCACGGAAGCGTCCCTGCAGAGGCAAAGGCAGAGATCGTGTCAAAATAGCAATCTCTTTCCAATAAACAATCGAGAGTTTTTTTCGAATAAGACTCTGACTGCAGCCTGCAATCGTCTCTATTCCTGCAGAGACCCTCACCCTTGGGAGCGCGCATCAGCGGTGGCACCCGCTGCCAGCGCCAGGGCGGCGAGCGCGTAATTCTCGTCCTGCACGCGCCGCAGCGCCCCGTGCATCTCCAGGATGTCCGGCGCCAGCACCGACGCGCCCCCGCGCGTGCCCCAGCTTGCAGACAAGCCGCCCTGGGACCCAAAGGTCGACGTCCCCCGCAGCGAGCCCAGCGACGCGCCGAGAGCGGACGACGACGCCGTCCCGGTCGTCAGGAGCGCGTCGCCGCCGTCGCCCTCGCCCGGACCGAATTCGGCCATGTGAGGGGCCGCCCCCCGTCGTAGCGCGTCCAGGCGCCGCCGCAGCTCCCGGGCCTTCGCCGCGGCCGCGACGGGGAGCCGCGGGTGCAGCGCCGACGCCAGCGACAGGGCCTCGCTCCCGGCGTCCAGTGCCGCGGCCAAGAGCTCGCAGGCACCCGCAGCGTGCTCCCGCGCTTGCTCCGCCTCCCGCCGCGCTGCCCCCGCCTCCGCTTCCCGCCGCGACGCCAGCGCCCGGAGACCCGGCAGCTCCTCTCCCGCCGCCCCTGCTGCCTCCGCACGGCCCTCCATGGCCCGCGCATGCGCCTGGGCGGCGGCGAGCGCGTCGCGGGCCGCTGCTGCCCGTGCCTCGGCATCAGCAGCGCCCTCCTGCAGCCTGGCGACCTCCGCGGCGGCCTCTGTCAGCGCCGTCTCGAGCTCCGCGCTCCGCTGCTCCGCCAGCCCCGCCCGCGCCGTCGCTTCGTTTGCCGTCGCCCGCGCCCGCCCCACCTCCTCCCTCGCGGCTGCCAGGGCCTCCCCCAGCCGCTCCGCCTCGTGCACGGCGGCCGCCGCCTGCGAGCGAGCACCGCAATCCATCTGCCAGGCACCGCAGAGCGGCTCGCAAGCACACCCATCACGACACGGATTGCCAGGTCCCGCAATGCGGCCCACAGCATCTCGCCACCGATGCCAGAGAATCTGCCTCCTCACCTCAGCCGCGGCCTTCTCCGCCTCTGCGCCCGACGCGGCCGCCGCCGTCGTCGCAGTCTCCGCCGTCCGAATCCACTTCGCCAGGTCGGCAGCCAGGGCGTCCCGCTCAGCCACCGCGGCCTCCAGCTCGTCGCGCGCAAACGACGCCGTCGCCAGGGCCTCCCGGGCCCTCTCGTCCGCCTCTTCCACGCGCCGCTCCCCCGCTGCTACCCTCGCCTCGGCCTCCCGCTGCCCCTCCTGGGCGGCACGCAGCGCCGCTTCGGCCGACTCTGCGCGGCCCGACGCCTCCCGCAACGCGGCTTCCGACTTCTGCAGCCGGTCCTGCAGAGGACGGGCAACGTGGGACCCTCAGCCACCGGCGATGCAGTGTGCGCTTGGGACGACCCGTTCATTAGCAAAGGCTTGCTCTAATTGCTACGCCAGTGAAATCTGCCGGTCAGTGAGATGAGACCCACCTCGACCCGCGCCGCGTCCCGCAGGGCTGCGTCCAGCGATGCCTCCACTGCAGCCTTGGCGCGCCGGACCGCTTGTGCTTCCGCGTCCCTCTCGCATGCCGAGTCCTCCAATGCCCGCGATGCCGCCGCGGCCTCCGCAAGCCGAGTCTCCAGGTCCGCGCACCGGGCCTCCGCAAGCCTGCAAGATACAGAACGACCACCGCCATTCGCTCACGATGCCCTCCCTGTTTGGTCTCAGAAAGTCAGTGCACGCTTGCCGTCCGCGCACGCACCTCCGCGCCCCGGCCGCCTCAGCGCCCCGGACCTCCAGCTCCCCAATGCGGCGTTCGAGCTTTTCAGCGACCTCAGAGGTGCTCCCGCTGTTCGTGCCCACCCTGCGCGACTGAGCCTCCGCTTCCACGGCCCTCGTCTCCAATGCGTCGACCTTCGCTGTTTCTGCCTGCAGCCGCGACTCGAGGTCCCTCACGCACGCCTGCAGCATGACGTTCTCGGACCGGGCGGCCGCAGCTGCCCTCTCGGCCGTCGCCTGCGCCGCGTGCGCCGACTTGGCCAGGAGCTGCGAGGGGCGCGAATGGATGGCACATCAGAAGAGACATGGAAGCGAGGCTTTGTGACAGCCACAGAGGGAAGTGGCTGTGCACAAGGTAGCACCGCCGTCCTGTGCGAAGTGCGGCGTGACTCTCCGCCCATGCAAGGCTTTTGTCGACATGCGACCATGCCTCGCCTGCTCCCCCAGCAGTTGTCGGCTCGCTCTGTCGCACGCCGCACTCGCAGCGTCCGCTTCCTCCCGCGCTGCGACGGCCTCCCGTCGCGCCTCCTCCGCTCCCTCCTCCGCAGCCCTCGCCTCCGCCTCCGCCACCCCCGCGCGCTCCCTCGCCGCCGCCGCTGCCGCCTCCGCCGCCTCCCGCCGCCTCTCCGCGGCCGCTAAGTCGTCCCGGAGCTGCCGCACGTCCCGCTGCAGCTCCCCGACCGCTGCCTCGGCCTCTCGCAGATGCGATTCCACCTCCTCGGCACGCCCCTTCCATCGCGCCACCTCCGCCGACGCCCGCTGCGCCTCGCCCTCCAGGTTCCGGACAGTCTCCCGCAGCTTCTCCGCTTCCGCGCCTGACCGCCGCGACTCCGCATGCGCCTCCGCTGCCCGCGCGTGGGCCGCGTCCCGCTCCGCCCGCGCAGCCGCCACCGCCGCGCGGCTCGCACCCGCCTGCGACCCCGCCGCCTCCGCGGCTGCGGACTGCAGCGCTTCTGCCTCCGCCCGCGCCCCCGCCAGCGCCTGCTCCGCATCTGCCGCCTTCGCCCTGGTCGTCGCCAGCTCTGCCGTCGTGTGACTGAGCTCCTGCCGGAGCGTCGCCTCGACAGCCGCGGCGGCCTCCACGCGTCGCGAAAGGTCCTGGGCTTTCGCGCGGGCCTCTGCGAGCTCCTCGCGCACTCCTCGCTCGGCGGCCTCCACCTCGTGCACCCTCGCGGACAGCTCCTCCACCCTCGCCCGCGACTGCCCCAGCTCCTCCTCCGCCCGCAGCACGCGCTCGCTGGCACCCAACGCGTCTCCAGCCACAGCGCGATGGGACGACTCGAGAGACGAGAGCCGAGCCCGCAGCGAAGATGCCTCCGCCACAGCTGCCTCTGCTTGGCTCCTCGCCATCGCCACCTCGGCCGCGCTGGCCTGTGCTTGGTCCTTAGCTGCCGCCAACTCCGCCACGGCTGCCTCTGCTTGACTCCTTGCCGCCACCGCCTCCGCCGCCTTAGACTCCGCTTCGCTCCTTGCCGCCGCCACCTCAGCTGCGCTAGCTTCTGTTTGACTCCTCGCCGCAGCAACTTCGGCCATCGCAACTTCTGCTTGGCTCCTCGCCACGGCCAGCTCCTGCCTGAGTGCGCTTTCCACCGCGCCCGCCGCACCGACCCCCGCAGCCCCCGCCGAAGCGGCCACCGCCGTCGCCGCCTCCGCTGCCCGCAGCCTCGACTCCAAATCCCCGCAGCGCCGCTGCAGTTCCGCTGCCTCCGCCCGGGCCGTCGCCAACGCTTCCTGCGTCGAGGCTCGCTCCGCCATCCATTGGAGTGCCTCTGACGCTGTGGCCTCTGCTTGCTGGCTCTCCCGCCCCTTCACCGCGTCCAAGTGAGCCTCGAGCTGAGCCAGCCGCCCCTGCAGCTCGTGGTTCTGCAGACGCAAACAGCGCATCGCAGTGCATTCGTGGGGGCCATGAGACATGAACCCCACTGCTGCCACTTCGTTCACCGGCACCCAGCAACCTTGCAAGCCTGGCACGCATGTATATCTTGTCGATGTGTCTCTCGCTCGCGCACCTGGACCTCCTTGGCCTTCTCGCGCTCCACCGCGTCATCCCGCTCCCCCCTCACGACACTGAGCTCGTCCTCCAGCTTCTGCAGAGCGGTCGTGCGAGCCAAACGTCAGAGTCACGATGCTGTCGACGTAAGCACGCATGATACCTCAACTCCGCCCTCCGCTGTCGGCCAGGCTCGGAATGCCAATCTGTGATGTGCGTCTCCTCTTCCCATCCCAAGGCTTACCTCGATGGTGAGCTTGAACGGCTTCAGGACCTTAGTGTCCACCCCGCGCTGGAGCAAGTAGCTCCGCGGGGACCCTGGGATGTCCTCGTCGTCCTTGCTCTCCACAAAACTCACGCGGCGGCTGTCCGCGGGCGTCGCCAGAGCCGGCGCCGACCCGACGGACGGCTGCGTCACGACCGGAGCCGCGGCCCCGTCGCTCGGGGCGTCCGGAATGTTCTCGGGGCGCCCGCCACCGCCCTGGCCCCCAGCAGCCGCCTCCAGCGCCTGGATGCGGCGGCGGTAAGCCAGGGCCTCCTGCGCACGCGACGCACGCAGAGCAGCTCAGAGCACCCCAGGTGTCGCAGCAGAGCCCCAAGTAAAGGAGCAGAGCTCAGAGCATCCCAGAGTCACGGGTGCGCTTAGAGCGCCCACTCAGAGTCGCAACGCTAACAGAGTCCCGCCTCTCCACGCCCCCGCGCTGGCCCCGCCCTCGCCTGCTCCGTCACGACCAGCATCTCCTCCCGATCGCGAATTTCCCCGTCCAGGTCGGCGATGTGCTGCTCCGCCGCGCCCAGCTCCCGCTGTAGCCGCTCCGCCTCCGCCTCCGCCGCCGCCGCCCGCTGCCGCGACTCTTCCAGCTCCATCTCCGCCACCTTGACGCGCCTCTCCATCTGCTCGACCTCCGCCTGCGCCCGCACCGCCAGCTTGGTCGCCTCGCTGAGCCTCTCCCCCGAAGACCGCTGCTTCATCGTGGCACGCGCTTGCGTCCAGCGCCCGGCCGTCTCCGAGGGCCCCGGGAGCGGCGCCGCCTTGGCGGCCCGCAGCTGCTCCTCCACCGCGCGCTTGGACTCCCGCAGCTCGTGCACCTCGTCCCACAGCGCCCGCCGCTCCTCGTCAACGCCGCACGCCTCGGTGTAGGCCGTCGTCAGGAGCTCCCGCCACTCCTCGGGCGACGCGGGGTCCGCGCTCTCGCGCTGCACGACGCGGCGCACGTCCCTGAGGAAGGACCACGGGGACCGGGACGCGGGCGGCCGGGAGGCCCCGGCGCTCGACAGCGACGCGCGGCCCACGCGAGAGGGCATCGACTCCAAAGCCGCCCAGTGGTCCGACACACTCGCGGACGCAGACCCGGAGTCACTGTGGGCCATGGAGCGGCCCCAGGCACCGTCCCGCGGACTACGGCCCACGCTCCCGGACGTAGCGCCTCGTGGGCCATCGCCCCCGTCCACCGGCGACGCGCCCTGGCTGCCGCCGCCCAGCGCGCTGAGCCGCAGGGACCCCGGCGGGCTCCCCTGCGAGCCCGTCGTCCAGAACCCCATCCGCAGCGACCGTGCTTTGCCAAGGAGCTCCCGGCGCCTGGCCTCTGGCAGGGTCAGGCTGCCACTCGCTGACTCAGTCCGGATCCCCGCGCCCGAGCGACGCCGCGGAGCCGCGACGGGGACCGCGCGTGACTCCGGCGGTCCCCCGGCGGTTGTTAGAAACCCCGGGGCAGGGGGGCTCCCGCCGCCATCCGCCATGGATGCGGATGCGGATGCCGCAGCCAGGGCGCTTGCGACGTCCCCGGCAGCGTCCAGCACCTCGCGCTCCGTGGACACGGCGGGCAGTGCGTCCGGGGTCGTGACTGGGGAGGGCTGCTCCGCGGGGGACGCGCGCTTGCCAGGGCTCCCTCTCACAGGTGTCCCGACCGCGTCCTCCATCGGTGTGCGCGGGGTACCCGCCACTGACCGCCCCGCACCCTCTGCTGCGCCCGCACCCTCTGCCCCCGAAGGCGAGCCGATCTCCGCCCCCGGAACCTCCAGGGAGGGGATGGACGGGAGGTGCTCGTGGTTGGTATCTTGCGTCAACTCGTGCAACAACACATCGTCTGGAACTTGCAGGGACCCGAAGCCACCGGTGCTCGAGGTGGATAGCAGAGGCTGCGGTGGGTCACAGGGATGCAGGGGTGAGCTGGGGAGCCTGTTGTGCAGGGCAAGCCAAGACGCATCTCGGCGCGAGGCGAGACTCACGTGGGGTCGCCGGTGGGAAGGGGAGATAGGCGGGCGACCCACAGATGCGGGCGCAGAGGTTGCGGTGGCGAGGGGAGCTCCATCGTCACCCTTGGCGCCATCCTGCGCGCCAGCGACCGGCGACTCTGCCGGCTGCGCGGTGTTGGCCATGGGCCCTGAGGGTGAGCTGTCCGGCGACACGGACAGGGCCCCCGAAGGCTCTGACCCAGGCAGTGGCGAGTCCCCCGCAGTAGCTAGGGGGCTCAGGGGGTGCACTCCCGAGGCCAGCGGAGGGTCGCTGACGTCCGGGGTCGCAAAGTGCCAGTCGTCGTGCACGTCGAGGTCCGCCAGTCGCACGAGGGCCCCTGTATCGCCTTCGGCCCCCGCGCGGCGCGCCCTCTTCCCAGTCGCCGGCGAGACATCCTGGTCGTTGGCGTCGGCGAGCCCCGCCAGTGCGTCCGGAGAGACCACCTCGTCACCGCCGTCCGTTCCGTCCACGGGCGCGTCGTTGCCGCGCTTGCTGCGCTTGGGCGGGGTCGGCGAACCTGCAGGAGCACTCCCCCCCGCGCCGGACCTGCCACCGGGACCGCGGCCAGCAGCAGGAGAAGGACCGCGAGATGACGCGGCCCGAGGCGTCGCGGCGCGCCTCTGCGAAGCCGAGGCGTCTGATCCCGTCTCACTCGGCGCGCGGATGCGTGGGAGACTGCGCGTGAAACAGAGGAGAGTCGTTGCGTGAGGATGCTGCGCTTGCTTGACATCTGTAGCACATGGGCGAGGCACAGCATCGGCGCACGCGCGACCAGGCCCCGAACGGTACATGCATTTTGTGAAAGTTACCTCCCGCTCCCGCTCCCCGATCCTCTGACAGCGTAGGGGCTGGGCTTCAGAACCACCTTTTCTCCCCTTTTTCCTCTCGAAGCCGCCGTCGCTCGCAGATAGGACGGGAGATGGGACGGGTTCCCATCTCCGGGGGTCGGCGGAGCCCCCGCCGCTGGCTCCAGACTGCATGCACGGACGCAGTGGGTCTAGCGATAGCCATCATCACCCTCACATCGCCCAAGGCACCGATAGCCTCGTGGAGGTGGCGCGGGCGGTCAAAGGGAGCTTTTGCACTGCGAGACCCTTCCCGACCCCACCCACGGCGCTGATTGGGCGCCCGACCAGCAAGCGCGCCCGATACTGGCATCATAGTCACGAGCGTCACCTCATGCCCTTCCGAGACGCATCTGGACTGCTTCTTCACTGTGCTGAGCCAGCTCGGATGGACGACCACGCTATCCGACACACTGACGTGTAAGGCGTAGCAATGGGGCGGGTTGGCATCTTCTAGGACGCCTCCCTGAGCTGCCAGACCCTTGTTCTGGCGCCTGGGCGAGGACGGGGCTCAGCCGGGCTGAGTTCCACTGCAACCGCGTAGTCGGTCGTATTAGTGCTATTGAAAGTGCATTTGATCCTCTGCGGACGCCACACGCTCCACCCGCCCGTGTGCAGGCCAACTGGCCCGCAGCGCCATGACGAGTGAAACGCTCCAGCACCTCGCACGGGAGCAGTTCCGCTGCTCCATATGTCTTGAGCTCCTATGGAGCCCAATTGTCGTCGACTGCGGCCATGCGATGTGCTTCTGGTGCGTCGGAGGCTGGGAAGGAGCTGCGCAGCTCGTGGCAGGTCCCGTCATCGGCTCTCCTTGCGACTCTCTCCATGCGACTCTCCATTGCCATGGTCCCACCCCCAGGTGTACGTTCCGGGCCATGAACAACTTTGGGGAGAGCACCTGCCCTCTGTGTCGCTATAAGTTCTCTACCTTCGCGAGCCCTTGCCCGAGCTTGCACTGGGCGGTCGTCGTCTGCGACCCGGAGGCGGCTTCTGAGCGCGCGGTCGAAGCGGGTGTTCAGGAGGCTTCCACGCACGTCCAGATGAACCCGTCCGTCGAGCTGGACTTCCTCAACTGGGAGGGCGTGAAGGCGGCATCGGTGGAGGAGCGCATCTCTCTGCTGACGCGGCTCCTCTCGTGCACCGCGTGCGGCGCAGTCTCCTCTGCGCCCACCGTCCTGGACTGCGGGCACATCCTGTGCAGCACGACCCGGCACCTGAGCGGCAGCCCGCCGCACTCGTGCCCTACGTGCGGCAAGGGTCACACCCCGGGAAGGCGGGCACCGTGCACGGCCCTGCGAGCCGTGGCCGCCGCGGTCGAGTCCCTCCGGCCCGGCACCGTCTCGGTCCCGAATGACGACGGGGCGCAGCCTGGTCCAGGGGTTGGCGGGGAGGGGACGAGCGGGGCAGGGCCGAGTGGGGCTCAAGAGGGCGTGGGATCCGGGGTTGCTCCCACCGCCGGGGGAGAGGACGGCAAGGAGCCCTCATCGTCGCTGCCTGCTGAAGACTACGCTAAGGATCCTATCACAGGGGAGCCCTTTGTGCACTTCGGGGTGGGATGCGACGGCTGCGGGCTCTTCCCCATCACGGGCGAACGTTGGGCATGCGTGAACTGCCGGGACGAGCACCGGTTCGGCTTCGACCTTTGCTCCTCGTGCAACGGGCGGTGGCATGACTCGGGGGCCGCGAGCTTTAGCGGGCGATTCCTGCAGGTGACAGGGGCGGAGGAGGGTGCGCGCATTGTCCTGACGTAGGCTGTCGTGAGGGTGACTGGTCCCCCTTGCCGCAGGTGCACACGCGGGAGCACCGCATGGAGCGCATCAAGCCCGCTCCGACGTTCCTGCACCGCATTCGGGCCGCGCACCCAGAGCTGTCCATGGAGGCGCTGCTTTCCTTGGTGGACATCGCCGTGGGCCCGGACTCGGGAGACGAGGATGAGGAGGAGGCGGGGGACGGGGAGGGTGCTGGGGCGGTGGAGGATGGGTTCATAGAGGAAGAGGATGCGGGGGATGCGGGGGCGGGGAATGATGTGGAGGGCGACGGGCGGGGAGCAGAGGGGGGCAGGGAGGAGGGTGCGGGGGGCTGATAGGCCCATTCGAGAAAGGGGGTTTCAGCAGCAGTGATTAAGTCAAGGTCAGTTCTAGGTCAGGGCATTTATAATGTGTTTGAAACGCAACAGCAGAGATAGGGGTCACAGCTTGGCAAAGTAGAATCCGTAAGGGATGCCTGAGGGGTCGTCCATCACGTCGACGACGGCGTCGGTTGGCGTCTTGCCGTGTGCCGCAGCCTCGCGCAGGAGGCGCCTCGTCTTGCTCTGGGTGGCGTCTTGCACGAAGCGGTAGACGCGGTCCGGGCGGGCCGTCGCGTAGGCCGTGGGCGAGAAGAGCTCCGCGGAGTCACCGATCACCGCCCCCGCAGACGAAACGCTTTCGGGGATGACCACGACGCCGCGCTGCGTGGCCGCCTCGAGCGCCTCCCGGCTGGCGAAGGGGACGTTGGACGCTCCCACGACGACGGCACAGGGCAGCGTCTTCGCCAGGTCCACGTCGATGAAGCGTGACACGGAACAGGGAGCGAAGACGTCGCACGCGACACGCGACCAGGTCGTGCCGCTCACGTTGGTGCACCCGGACACGTCCGCGGCGGCAGGGTTGACATCGTACGTCATCACGTGGGCCCCCGCATCCAGGAGCAGATGCGTTAGGGGCCGCCCGACCTTCCCGATGCCCTTGACAAGCACCCGCTTGCGGGCCAGACCACCCCTCCCCTCGAGGACGCCCAGGATGGAGCCAAACACGCCATGGGCCGTCGACACGCTTGAATCTGTAGCAAAGGATCCAAGCAAGGTCGGGCTCGCGGAGCTGACTCTTCGGGTCAGGTCGCACGCGGCAATATGCGCGCACCTACGTCGCGGTTCGTGAGGGAGGAGAGGACGTAGGGCGTGTGGCGCGATAGAAGCTCCATATCAGCCGCGGTGGTGTTCAAGTCGCACCCCGTGTAGACGAAGCCGCGGAGGCTGTTGAGGACGCCCGCCACCTCGCTGGCTAGCCGCCTCCTGTCCAGCCTGGCCGGCTCAGTTACGGCATGGAGGACGAGCTTAGCCCCGGAGAAGCCCGTGTGAAAGGCGGCGTGCTTTGCCTTCATGGCGAGGGTCAGAGCGCGGCAGTCCGTGCGCGCATCGGCCAGGGTGCGGTACTGCAGCACCCTGAGACCTCCGTTCCCTGGCAGCGAGGAGCACGGGTCGGTCCCGACCACAAGCGTCCCTAGCCGGGGAAGCTGGGGATGGCAAGGTGGGCAGTGTTGTGCGCCCGGGGAGCCCTTGACAAACTTGATACTAACCTCTCTGACTCAGCCAAGAACAAACTGCTACTATCTGCGCAGTTGCTATCTGCCTTTCTGCCCCACCTCACTCGCACCTCACTGATCCCAACCCCTCAACCCTCTCAACCATGGTCACCCCACCTCCCACCTGGTACTCGTCGAGGCAAACTTCGTCGACCTCGCAGGATGACTTTTGGGGGAAGCGCGTCAGCGATGGGAGGGCGCGCGCCATGCAGGGTCGCCTCGCCACGCGCGGGTACCCACCCCGTGTCCCAGTCAGCACAGGGACTTGGGCCGCGGCCGCTACGGCACACGTCATGATCTGCGCTGCACACAAAGCATTCTCGTCAATTCGTAATGAACGCAGGAAAAGGCTATGGACGCAGCGGGCTGCGCGACGCGCGCAACGGTCACCTTAGGTGCTGATTCAGCTGCAGGCACAGGTGGCGCACAGGAGGCGCGAAAACCGCCGTGGTTCAAGTACGGCGTGTCAATGGAGCGAAATATAGCCTCGCAGATGGATATGCTGAGCTCTCTGCCCTCAATCGAGCACGGAAACGCTTGCACACTTCTGGCATGAATCATTCAATGCTGGCCCAGGAGGCGCGCGCTCTTGGCCGCGTCCATGCCGAATCGCAGCTGCAGGAGCCTGTTGATAGGATACGCGAGAGTCGAGAGCACGCCGTCCGGCCGGGAGAAGGACAGGACTTCGAAGGTGACCGTCCCCGTCTCCCCGCCCTCCCACTCGACAGAGAAGCGCTCTTCTCCCTGGAACCAGTGGCCCCGGAGCGTCCCGCAGCTGTACCGGAACGCCTTCCCCGGGCCGTTCCGGGGCCCGGCCGCGTCGCCCTTGCCCTTGCCAAGGGAGGGTGAAGGCAGTGCCACCTCCTCGCACGAGAGGACCTGGAGGGGCAGCGCGGACCAAAAGCCGAAGCCTCCGACCTCGAGGCCGGCACTGATGACGATGCCGGCGCCAGGCACAGGGACGCTCGCCGGGTCAACCTCCGTCCACCCATGCTGCGGAGACGCGTCAAAATACCCATGGGAGTACCAGCCCGCGCAGCGCAGTCGCCTCCCTCTGCTGCGCATTCGCACCTGAAACTGACCCCAGCCCTTGGCGAACTGCTTCGCCTTCTGCGGGGTGCGGCGAGGCGCACACCAGTTGGGTCAAAGCCGATGCCGCTCCCCTTGCCCCTATCCCGCCCCTATCCGGCTATCCTCACCTCGTACGCGGCCTTGCCTTTTCCGACTGGAACTCGGATATGGTTCCAGACCCAGAAGCCCGCTGGCTGCGACGCGCTGGCGCTTGGCCACTCCCGCAGAGCCCCGACGTGGCTGAGGCGCAGGGGGCCAGGCGCGATGGCACCAAGATGCGCCACGTTGGCGACACACGTGACATCCCGCACTTGCAGCGCCAAAGCATGAGAGCCCGACCTGCTCCAGAGCCCGACGCTTGCGGAGGAGCGCTGCGTCTCAGCCCACCTGTAGTTGAAGCCACCGGCGATGCCGCGAGCGATGACACGTGCCTTGTGCGACTTGTTCGGTTTCGAGCCCAGAATCAGAAGGGGGCTCTCGATGATGATCATTTGGCTCGCGCAAGCAGGGCGCCTCTCCAGGGCGCGACCGGGTTCACTTCCCCCACGTCTGGCTTCCCCAGCCTGGTCGTAAGTTTATCCATGAAACATCAGAGTGACAACCGGGGCCACGCGACGCTGTGGATGCGAGTGCCACCTGGCGACTCCCGGAGACTGGCGGACCCTGCTGGCGTCGCCTGCAAGAGCTGCAGAAGCGCAGCTCTCGCTCGCCAATGGCCGGCAGATCTTAGCGCACATACAAGCGATCTCGACCAGTACACGGCGTCAAATAGCTCTTAGGCTGTTCTCTCTAGCGCGCAAGGCTCGGCTGAGCTCCTCCGCAGCAACATCCTTGGACTGTGCGACTGTAGCTGCTAACTTCTTTAACTAGCAAAGCGCTAGGACGCTTCTGGGCTCGCGGCGAGGTCTGCGAGCGAACCGCCACGAGCTGTGGGGAAGCTTGAGGGGTACTGAGAGATGGGAGTCCTCAGCAGGAGATTCCTGGTGGTGCTGGTGGCAGCCCTGGGGCTGCTCTCTGCGCTGGCCAGCGCAGCGACCTTCCGGGGAGCCGACATTCGCTGGGAACGCCCACCTGGCACCACGACGTGAGCTGCGCGGCGATGGGGGAGCTGTCTGGATATTCGGTTCATATTTTTTGCTGTTCGTGCCGCGAGCCACGCTGCTAGGGCGCTGTTGTCCTTCTGCGGGCTAGGCGCCGACCGCCAGGTGGCAGCACGCCGACGCGCCTTCCCTTTGCAGCGCCGCCGACGTCACCGTGCGCATCTTCATCACGCCGGAGTCGACTGACCTCATCGGTGTGGTGAAAGCCTACCTCTACAACCCCGCAACTCCGTCCGCGACGGGCACGGACGTGCTCACTGCTGATGGGTCCGGCATCTCCATCTACGCCTCCACGTCCACGCTCGTGGTGAGGCGCCGCAGTCGCTCGCGCAGGTTGCGAAACGCCGCTTGCTCCGCAGCGTGGCCGGCCGTGGCGCATGGACCGCTTGCGAGGCGCTCGACAGCTGTCGGATGTGCGACGCAGGGCACGGGCGTTGACCACGCTGGGGTGACCTACTCGGTGTACGAGAAGCAGCTGAGCGTGGTGCTGCCGACGGCAGACATGTACGAGCTTTACATCTACGAGTGCTGCCGCTTTGGCGGCCTGCTCTTCGGCGAGTCGAGCCTCCCGGCGCGCGTGCACGTGATCATGGACTTCAGGACCACAGAGTACAGCACGTCCATCGTGAGTCAGTTCACCGCTGGGACAAGCTGCGAGGCGCACGCCTCCTAGGGTGCCCGTGCAAGCCCTGCATCATTCGTAGTCACACCTTCTCACCTGCTGTCGACACTCTGCCCACCGCAGATGTCCTCCACGCCAGGGCTTCTTCAGATCGGTAACGACCCCTCCGCCACGGTCACGCTCCCCGTGACCCTGCCCAAGAGCTCCCTGGGCAACATCCAGGCGTTCACGTGCCGCCCGTCGCGCGCGTACGAGGACGGGATGAATGGATCCCCGGTCGCCTTCACCATCGCCGCCACGGCAGCGGGCGACGGCTGCGTCATCGCCTGGGGGCCCACGTATGCCTCCTACGCCACTTCGCTCGCCGGGAACCGCACCGCTGTCCAGGTGGGGCCCAGATGCACTGTCGCCGACTCTGCTGCAAGCGCAATGGCCGCAGCGCCTGCTGCCTGAAGGCACAGTCCACGCGCATTGGTCAAGAATCTGCAGAGATGATGCTCCCCACGACTACCAATGACCCACGGATGGCCACCCACCTGCCGGTGACCACGCACCGACGCTCTGCGTGTCTGCAGGCGGTCATCTCGTTGGTGCCCACTGCGACGGCGCCCAACATCCAGGAGGTGTCGTACGACTTTGTGCTCGAGATCGTCCAGCTGACGGCGCTTCCCACGTGCTCGATGAGCCCGAGCTTCGTCGAGGTGACGGCGTCCAACCCCGTCACGATCGGCATCACGACGACGCAGCCCACGGCCGGGAGCGTCCTGCAGCTCATGTCTTCGTCGTTACCGACCGGCTCCTACCTCACCACCACGTCGGGGGCCACGCCCCTCGCGTCTCAGTTCGTCTGGACTCCCACAGGTGCGCTTTCATGGCTCCTTGCTCTGTCTCCCGTCTGCTCCCAAGCTAGACCTCAGGGAGATGGCTTTGTTACATCCATGTTCGTCTTCTGTTTCACTCGCAGTGGACCAGTGCGGTTCGACCTATCTCATCCAGGTCACGGCAGCCACCACGACGACGGCGGCGGGCACGGTGCAGACCAACTGCTCTACGACGGTGCAAGTGGACTGCCCCGCGACCTCCACCCCCGCCCCGACGACCGCGGCCTCGACGCCGGCACCCACGACCGCGGCAACGCCGGCCCCGACCACCGCCGCCACGCCGGCCCCTACTGACGCGGCAACCCCGGCGCCCACGATGGCGGCCACGCCGGCGCCGACCACCTCGGCCACGCCAGCACCCACGACGGCGGCCACGCCGGCCCCTACTGACGCGGCAACCCCGGCGCCCACGACCGCCGCCACGCCGGCCCCTACTGACGCGGCAACCCCGGCGCCCACGACCGCCGCCACGCCGGCCCCTACTGACGCGGCAACCCCGGCGCCCACGACCGCCGCCACGCCGGCCCCTACTGACGCGGCAACCCCGGCGCCCATGACCGCCGCCACGCCGGCCCCTACTGACGTGGCAACCCCGGCGCCCACGACCGCCGCCACGCCGGCCCCTACTGACGCGGCAACCCCGGCCCCCACGACGGCGGCGACTCCGGCCCCCACCACTGCCTCCACTCCCGCCCCCACCACCGCCTCCACTCCGGCTCCCACTGCTGGCTCGACGCCGGCGCCGGGCTCGCAGTGCACCGGGTGAGTGCCAACAAAGGTGCGAGGTCTTACAGCATCTGACTAGAACCGCGCTTCGGCATCTCAAAGGGAGCTTTCCCAACCACGCCTGCAGGAGCACTGTGAGGGGCTGGGTCACTGGCGGGGGCTGGGTGCAGGACAACGGCAAGCCGTCCGGTCACTTCTCCCTCATGCTGAGGCCACCGAGCAAGTGCGGCACAGGTGAGGCTGGCCATGCACCATGCAGCACCGTGCTGCACCATGCCTCCATGCCGCCCAGGGCAGTGGTTCATCCTCGTTGCGTGTGCGTGTTCTCCACTGCCCTCTTAGCTCACCTTCGCCACTGCCTCTGTGCGCAGAGTCATGCGGCGCTCTGACGCTCGACGTCCCGAGAGACTTCCGGGCCCAAGCCACGACGACAGAGTCCCTGTGCATCACGCTGACAGGGACGGAGGCCGACGTGACGGCCTCGGGCAAGGGGGTCCTGTTCTCGCTGGACAAGGCGCACCACAAGCTGACGCCGGTGCAAGTCACGTACACGGTCGCGGCCCACTCGTGCCGCGTGGTGGGCCCGGGCGTCGCCAATGGCGAGCGGCGCCTTCTCGACGTCATGAACGAAGCGAACGACAGGAACGACGACAGCAACCAGGATGGGAACCAGGATGGGCAGGGCGAGGACTGGCAGTGGCAGTTTGCCAACCAGGGCGACGGCCAGGGGACGGAATGGAAGTGGCCAGGCGACGGGCAGGGCGACGGGCAGGGCAATGAGCAGGGGCAGAACTGGCAGTGGCAGGGCGACGGGCAGGGTGACAGGCAGGGCGACGGGCACGGCCAGGACGGGCAGCGGCAGGGTGGCGACCAGGGTGACGGTGATCAGAACAAGCCCGACGGGAAGAGCCAGGGTGGCCATGGCAAGGACGACGCCCCTGGTCAGTCTGGTGACCAGAACAAGCCCGACGGGAAGAGCCAGGGCGGCGACAAGGCGACGCCGGCGCCTCCGGCCACGCCGGCCGGCAAGGGTCAGGCCCCCGGCCAGTCCGGCGACGCCAACAAGCCCGACGGGAAGAGCCAAGGCAAGGGCAACGGCGACGGCAAGAGCAGCGGCTCCAAGGGCCAGGGCGGCAACGGGTTGCCGGGCAAGCCTACGTGCCAGGACACGCTGGACATCCAGATCATGGACGCCACGACGGGGTCGGTGCTTTGGGCCTCTCAGAACGGCAGGGGCATGGGCGGCGGCGCCATCGTGGTCCACCTGGTCAAGGAAGGGCAGTTCATCCCCACATGCCGCCCTCAGCCCTACTTCGACCCCATCTGGGGCCAAGTCGTCTTCCCGTAGTGCAAGGGCCACCCCTCTTGCGCCCTCCCTATTTCGTGGGCCGGTCAGCAGACCCGCCGCCCCTCTTTTCCTGGCAAGCGTAGCTCTCCATGTCAGCATGCGATGGTACATGTTTAGAACGCACGAGATGCTGCGCCAGCATGGTGCGCCAGTGCCTCCTAGGTCTCCCCTTTTTTCGTTTGCACTCTGCCCCATTCCGGATCGATCCTTGCCGTCTCCTCGCGAGCATTTGCGCGAGGCAGAGTGAGTCTCCCTGCGCCCTCCCTCCTCTCCACCTAACCCCTTGCGGACCGCTTGACACGCCTCTTGCCGTGAGCTTCAAGCAAGCCACGCCCTTGAAGAGCAAACAAGCCACGATGCTCGCTGAGCGAATGGAAACCGCATCATGACAGAAGCAAGGTGCAGCTGACAGGAACTGCTTGATTCCAACAGGGCGCAACTGAGCTTGAAGCGAGATGGGCAGACACGCATGCGTCCCCATACAGCCTGGGCCAACTTGGCGGCAGCCTTGCCTACTTGGCAGCCTGCACCATCTCGGCAGCCTTGGCCTACATGACAGCAGCCTTGGCCCACTTGGCAGCTTAGGCTTTCTTGGCAGCAGCGGGCGCAGGTGCAGAGGCGGAGGAAGAGGCGGGTGCCACCACCACGCCCTCCAGCTCATCATCCATTTCAGAGTAGAGCTCACGCAGACGATCGAGGGTGTCGGGATCCGCCTGCCACATGCCCCGGCCGGCCGCCTCCAGCATCCGCCTGCATGCAGCGTCGGCAATGGGACAACATCACTCAGAGGCGCACAGTCGCAGCGGCTAAGCCTCATTGACGCAGCAACCGCCCACGATCCAAGCTCCGCCTTTGGTCGCACGGCCCGGCCCGTGACTGACTGACTGACTGAGATAGCCCCTGCCAACATGGACAGTGGCTTAGCCAGAATAGACACCCCATGTGTTGTGCTTGTGCCACCCACGCACCTGAGCACGTTGGCGAACGCCTCTGGGTTGGCCTTCCGCAGCCTCTCCCGCATCTCCTCGTCTAACGCGTACGTCTCCGCCGCCTGGTCCCACACCCAGTTCTCCTTGAACTCCGTGGTGGCGCCCCATCCCAGCAGCGCCGTCATCCTGCACAGGTGCGGGCGAGGCCGGACCCAGTGTTACATGTGTGTCATGCTTCTATATATCTGTGTTGAGGGATCGTGAACAAGCGACGAATGACGGCTGAGCCTCCATGGCACCCTCTTATCAAACCTCGCTGCCGCGGCCGCACCGCCAAGGCTCAGGCGCACGCACCGGCCAACCCTTAGTCTTTCTCTCTCTACCCAGCCTGAACCGTCACCTTTGGGAGATCTCGTACGCGCCCCCCGACCCCTGGCTGGCCATGGCCTGCGCCCACTTGGGGTTGAGGAACTTGGACCGATACTCCAACCGCAGCACCTCCTCCAGGTCCCGCGGGCGCACGTCCTTGCCGAAGGACTCGACCACTGCGTGTGGATGACAGCAAAGTGTGAGTGGACGGGGAGATTCGGAAGACCAGCAGCTCATTCAGGCACTCAACGCCTCTCGACACGCCTTCAGTTTCCTAAGACGATCCCACCCAGCATGGCCGTCTCACCAGAACACTGCACGCCCTTCCCCGGCCGCGCGTTCTCAGCGGCCCTCTTGAGCGCCCCCGTGTTCGCGTAGTACTCCTGGATGTCCGTCAGTCCGTACTCCACGCTGTCGATCTCCTGCACCACGCGCTCCGTGGTGCCCAGCAAGGCACGCAGCACCTGCGGTGCATCGAGCGCTGTCTATTCCATGACCATGTATAACAACAGGCGCAGTTGTGATTGTATCAGCGTGATGATGGCAGCCATGCATACTTCCGCATCTTGCTTGGAGGAATGCCTGGGTGCCAAGATGACAAAGCGACAGCCAGCCACTGCCACGCGGCCACTGTCGCTGTCATCATCAGGCATCCCCGCCCGCCTCATCCCAAGCCACGCACCTCGGGCCGCGCGGTGCCCTTCTCCCCGCCTCGTCCGTAGCTGAAGGCATTGCGGCTGGCCCACGTCTCGCCCAGTTCCCCACCGTCCGACCAGTCACTGGACCCCACTCGCTCATTGACCATGCTCCCTGGGGTGACAAGCGAATGCGAGGAATGCGTTGTTAATTCATTGCTCGTCTCTGATACTGCCATCAGCCGTCGCTCATCATCATCCCGACCTGATCACACCCCAGCCATCGCTCATGCCCGCCACCACACCTCAAATCCATCCCACCCCGACTGTCGCTCACCGTAGTCCCCCGCCGGGTTGGAGAAGAGCCGTGCAGCCGTGTTCTTGAGTCCCTTGGCCCCCATCTCCATCGCGTGCTTCTTAATGAAGTTCATCTCGATCGGCTCGTCCGCAGACGCCGCGCGCTGGAACATGTCGTCCAACAACTCCACGACGTTCTGGAAGCTGTCCCTGCGATCAGCGAAGACAACTCAATAATGATTGTCCTCATCCTGGTCCCTGTGACCGCATGCATGCAGGTCCAGCGCTGCCCCTGTCCGATGCCACTCTAGCATACACTCGAATGCATGATACGCGCCTGAAGATGCCGGACATGTTACATAGCACGTCCACCCGTGGCCTGCCGAGCTCCTCCAGGGGGATGAGCTCGTACCTGCACGCAAGGGCGAGCGGCCGTTACCACCTCAGCAGAGAGGGGCGGGCTGCAGGGTAACACAGATCATTCCACGCAAGCATCAAGCATCGCATCACGTGCACGGGACCTAAGCAAGGTTCGTGCACACCCCTCACTGTGGTATCAACCAAGCGGGCGACCATCCCCACTCCCTCACCTCGCCACGCGCCCCGTGCTCTCCTGCACCGGCCTGGCCCCCACGAGGTGCAGAACGATCCCCACCGACTCCCCCTTCGTCTTGATCGCGTCCAGGCCCCACAGGTTCACCGCCACCGTCTCAGGCGGCGTGTCATGCTGCGCCAGAATGGCCGCCCTGATCTGCGCACCCCGCTCAAACGCAGCCTTGGATGGCATCCTGGAGGCACACGAGACGAGAAGCGAATACGATCAAGTGCAAAAGCTTCCACCGCTACACCGCGCTTACCACATGACATGTACTCCCAAGCACTCCCCTCGCGTGCTGTCAGCCCGCACATGCCCTGTGCGATTATCTCCAACCCACCCATGTTCTCACCGGTACGGGTCAAGCGCGTGGATGTTGCGCCCCGTAGGCAGCACCCCCGCCCCGTCCCTCAGCAGGTCACCCCCAGCCTCGGGAGGCACCCACTCCCCGCGCAAAGCACGCAGCAGCCCGGCGATCTCCTCGCTGTTCCGCTCCAGCAAAGACCTGTTTATGGGACGACCAAAGACCGTCAGGGCTTCGCCAGACTGCAACGGGTGGCTCGCTGCGCCTCTCTCTGCCCCGCAGCGCCACCAGAGCCAACCAGCCACGAGGTACATACGACACGAAAGACTTCGCGCAATCCACTTTCACAACTGAAGAAATAACCCTCACACCTGATCTCCAGGGCCTCCTTGGCCCGCTCCTCCACGGAAACCCCCGCCTGGTCCCCGGCACCGTTGCCCGTGGCCCCGGCCTTGCGAAACCGCAAGCCAGGCTCCTCGGCCCAGCACCGCTCCAGCATGGCCCTGGCGGCCTCGAGGTCCGGCGGGTCGGCGACGGCGTCGATCACCGCGTCCGGGAGCGACCCACTAAAGTACGCATCCAGGTACTGGCGCATTTGGGGAGGCGAGGGTGCACGGCCGAGAACGTGCAGACCCTCGGAAAAGAGGCGATTCTCCACTGAGAGCCACGGGAGGGAAGCAGGCGGGTTGAATTGTTAGTGATACGAACACGAGATGCGACCACGGGGGCGGCAAAGTACCAAGCCTGGCAATGCGTCGAGAGTGCTTATCGACAAGCACCTGCGCATTACAATCGGCAATGCATTGACAGCGCTCATAAACAAGCACGCACCGACTTGGAGGTAGGCGTAGACCTCCGCCACGTATGCCTCGAATGCCTCGTCGGATATCTCTCCCACGTTATCGACGGTGAGGTCCATGGGGTCCCCATCAGAGTTGCGGAACGGCACGTCAGACGCCAGGCCCGCCTGCTGCAGCTGCTGGGCGATGGGCTGCCTGCGGGAGCATCCAAGCATCGCCGGTCGGCATGGGAGACGAGAACAAGCGATGGTGCCTCGGAAAGACCCCACAGGACGATGAACAGCACAGAGACAGAAAGACCGACAGCACAAAGTAAAGTCACCGCCCCGGAGCACCGCTGCAACCAAGCTCCTCCCGCCCCTCGCCTCAGCACGTCGCCCCGTGTGGGGTTCTCCCTGAACTCCTGAAGAAGGCTTCGGAGCTCTCCGAGTTGCTTGTAGAGCCCCGCGCGCCCGTAAGGCGGCACGTTGTGGGACACGATCGTCCCGTAGCCGCGCCTCTTGGCCACGATCGACTCGGACGGGTTGTTGCACGCGTAGACGTAGGCGTTGGGCAGGGATCCCATCAGCACGTCCGACCACGAGAGTCCCGTGTTGCCTAAGGGCGACCCCGGCAGCCACTCGACCGTGCCGTGCATCCCGAAGTGAACCAGGCAGTCCGCGCGGCACTCCTGCTCCAGCCACCTGCACGAGAGCCGAACGGGATGGCTGGCTGAGGGATGTCAGCTTTGGTGGGTGCAGTCGGGTGCAGTGTGGGTGCAGCTGAGCAACGCTCGAGTAGCTGCACATCACAACCACATGACCCTCGCCAGTCTGTCAGGTTGCGTCCCTCGCAGCTCACCGGTAGAACGCGGCGTACTGGGGGTGCGGGGTGAGGTCCCGCTCGAACAGCAGCCTCATGGGGTCGCCCTCAATGCCCAGGAGCGGCTGCACCCCTATGAACACATTGCCGATCTGCACGCCCGCCACCACGAGCGTCCCACGCGCCGTGGTCATGATGCCACGGTACTTGTCCAGGTCGCCCCACTGGCGCTCCATCCGCCGAACGAGCACGTCGCTGTCAGGGAGGTAGGGCAGCGGGCCCCACTGGTCGGGACCCCAATCGGCCGGGAAGGACAGCATCGCGCGGAGCTCCTTGGCAGACACCTCCCGGCACACGCAGCGGACGCCCTCGCCCGCCGCCGCCGCCCCCGCCGCCTCGACCGCCTCCTTTCCCGCATTCACCGCCCGCGCCTCCATCTGCGCGGGACGCCCAAACACAGGCCCGCAATCTCAACCCGACCTCGGTCATTACCCTCGCATCGAGCACGGCAAGGTGCCACCTGTGGGCCGGCAGCGCCTCACCTGGGCCCGCAGCGCAGCCACGATGTGCTCCCCGACCCCCGCCAGGTCCCCGCCCAGCCCTCCCAGGTCGTACCCCTCGTCGCGCAGGGCCGCGAGGACGCGTTCCAGGCTCTCGGGGACATTGAGCAGCGCGGCAGTGCCCACGGCGCCCACGCCCGGCGGGAAGCCGTAGAGCAGCATCGCGACGCGGCGGTCAGCGGGGCCCTTGCGGCGCAGAGAGACCCAGTTGCGGATGCGCGCGCAGAGGCGGCCGACGCGCTCGGGGCTGAGGAAGATGTTGTTGCCGAGGAGGCCCCCGATAGGGACAGTGTCGATCGCCCCGTCCAACTCAGGGAGGGCGTACAGGACCACACTCTGAAGGCCAGCAACGCCGTCACGGGCCCACGAGCGCATGTCCTGGGGGCGGGCACGGGTGGCACGAGGGTCGAGGTGCCACCGAAGCGGGTGTAAGGCTGGGTTAGGTGCAGTGTACGAGGTTGGCCAAACGTGGCCGCTTCTTGCTGCTGACTCGCCTGGATGAGCAGAGGGGCAGCGACGAAGTACGGCACGTTCTTTGCTGCGAGGATCTCCTTCGCCACCTCAGACTGCCGCCCTCCCTCAAGGGGTGCCCCGGCAGGCCCCCCCACAAGTGGGAAGCCAATGGTGCTCACGACCGCGTCCACCTTGATAGCGTCTCGTCTGCGGCACAGCGTCAAAAGTTGATTAGTCACTAGGATTGCAGGTGATGCCCAAACGAAACCGTGCAGCCGCTTGTGCCTCACCGGACCGTGGGGTTGCGTGGCACAGTCCCGGCCTGTATGCCCTGCTGCTCGTGCTCCGTGGTGAGGAGGTCTCGCACCACCGTGTGCGCCTCAACGCCGTTGATGAAGACGGGGACCGGCACAATCCCATTCTCCTCCATCGCTGCGGCGAGACGGGGCGAGGAGGGTGGGTGGCAGTGGTGGCACGGGTGGGGCGGCGGTTGCGAGGCGGGTGGCCATCGGCGCAGTGTGTCTCACCGCGGATGAGCTGGCGGATGTACGGCTGCTCGGTGATGACGTGCTTGCGGTAGAGCAGCACGGCGGCGACTGGCGCATCGCGGTTGTGGCGCAAGGGACCCTCCCGACGGTACCACGTCATGTATTCGAGGGGACTCTGCGGCGAAGTCAGAGTCGATGACACTGTGTGAGGGTGTTCGTAAATTTGTTCACCTCCACTCCCACGCCTGCATCGCAGGCTGCTTGGTAAGACACCAGACACAGTGACTACTAACAATTCAACAGCCGCTGGCTGTCCGGTCACCTGGAAGTACCCCTCGTGGTCGGGGTGGAGGCATCCGACCGCGGGCGTCTCGACGACGGCGGTGGGCTTGGCCCCCTGCATCCCAAAGTACTCCTGCAGGAGGTACAGCGCCATCGACAGCACGTTCTGCGAGCCCCCCTGGTTCCAGTAGGCGTACACCTGCGTGTGGAAAGCCATTCAACGTCGTCAACATGACCGTCTGGGTCACTTGGTGTCAATGACCACTCGCGCGCGTGCCCGTAGCCACACCTGCAACCAGTTGCGCAAGTCCCGAGCCTTGCCGCCAGGGATGAAGCGGAGGAGCTTGGGGCCGATCTTGAGGAAAGACAGGTACCCGACGAGCTTGTCCTCCTCCCTCTGCAACGCGAAGGGGGCAGTTTGCATCGGCTTGCCGGCAGCAACAACGTGCTGCGCTGTCACCATGGGGTCCCTGTCTCATCAACCTCAATCAACTTCGTTCTCAACCAAGCCTTGGCGTTCCGCTACTATAAAGATCGATCGCCCCGCCGCCTCGCCTGGGATCCGAAGAGGCCGAGGACCTTCCGTACGATCGGAGGCGGCCCGCTACGCTTGCCGGGGTCGGGCGCGCCCATGGCGAAGCTCCCGACCTGCGTGACCTGCATCAGCTCCAGCGCGCTCTCGAAACAGAAGCGCAGGGGGACACGCTGGACGCGGGCCCTCAGCCACTCGACCTCGTCAAAGTCAAAGACGAGGGACGCGAAGAAGACGTCGGCTTTGGCCAGCGCACGCTCCAGCGCATCCGGCCTGCCCTTGATGTCTGCAGGGTAAGGGTGCGGAGTGGAGTGGGCCAAGCAGTGAGGGAGCGGTGAGGGAGCAAGCGGTGGTGCGTCCTGAGTTGCGGGCCTCACCGCGGTCACTGAAGACCAGGAGCTCTGCCTGGGGGCAGACGAGGGAGAGCTGGCGAGCCACGTCTTGGTAGAGGCCGTTGTTGAACGACTCGAAGCCCGTGATCATCACGATGCGGACGCGGTCCCCGACACGAGGGGCCAGCGTGGCGGTGGAAGCGGCCCCGGCCCCTTCGGCCCTCTCTCTTGCGGATGACGTGGCTGCCTGTGCCGACTGCGCGCGCCTGCAGACAGGGTGAGACGCGCAAGCTGCCAACGTCTCCAGTGCAAAACGGTTGCTCTGTCACCTCTGACGGCCCCGGCCAGGCATCGCACCTGAGGTCGGCCAGGCGGCCGCGGAGCGACGCCACCTCCTGCTCCGCCCTGGTTTTCCTGAGCTTGATGTCCTGCGTCTGTGCCTGCGATGAAAGAGCGTCGTCGAAAAAGAGATGGAGGACCGACTGCCGGGCGGCCGCGTGCACGGAGGGCGCGGCGGGTGCCTCACTTGGAAGGTCCGCCACTGCGCCGGCCCCACGCGCTCCTCCGACAGCCTCAGGAGCGCCTCTGCGTCAGGGGCGCGATCCCTCGCCAAACTTGTAAACATCGCTTCGGTGATTCCGGCGAACGCCGGGCCCGGCGCGTCCCCGTCGAGGCCCGTGCCCTCCAGACTCGTTTCTCCCAACACCGCGGCGAAGAGGGCGTCCAGCTCGGATCCGAGCTTCTCCACCGTCTCCTCTGCCACTGCCAGATCGGCGAGGATCTGCCGGGCCTCCGATTCCAGGCGCTCGGCCTCGGACTCCTCAGCCGCGAGCTCCTGGACACCAGCGAACGACCCGCGCGGGTGGGCGTTGGCGGCGCGCTTGGCCGCGCGGGCCAGCATCGTTGAGATCGGGACAGTGCAAGGGGTGGGGCCAGGTAACGTCCGGGCCAGCACGAAGCGAGGAAGGGCTCCTGGGCCCTCACCTGGGTGAAGTCCTCCGCCCTGGTCGTGTACCCCGATCCCGGCGCACTCGGAGTGGCTTTCTGTATCGTCAACTTCCTACGCTGCGTACCCATCGTCCCACGCGATCGCCGGGGCGCTGTGCCCGGCAGGCAGCGCAGGGGTGCTGCTGCCCAGGCGGGCAGGCCGACGGGCGAGGCGAGGGCCGACGGGCTGGCGCCGACGCGTCCAAGGTCCCTCGCCCCGATCATCGGGACGTCTCCCCGTGCCCAAGCTCGCGGTGTCGCGCTCGTGACTGGAAGCACTTTGCGCAAAAACTCAAGAAATCCTCACAGCGCGTTTGTGAAGCGGAACGTGGTGCCAATCCTGGAAGAGTGTGGGCGAGGTGCCTTTTCTTGGGCAACCGTGACCAGAACCAGACCTCCAGTACCACGTCAGTACCCCCGTAGCGTGGTCAAGCCCCTCCGCGCTGAACCTGGCAGTGCGACGGTCCCTTGACATTGACAGTTTGCTTGATTCGTGTGTGGCGCGTCAGCAGCCCATATCACGGGCCGGCGGCCTGCAACGCCTCCCCGCATCCACATTCATGTGACGAGAGTTAAACACCTTATGACCATGCTTGGCGACCCTTTTACACCGCAATATCCGCATCTGGTTCAATTTGAGTGTCTTGGTGCACTCGGGACGGGCACAAACGGCACCGTCTGGTGAGGCCATTTGACCTTAATGACATTCATTAACCTTGCCGTGCCAGCCATATCTGTCGACCTTCAGCAAAGATTTATCGCGCTCCCGCTTCTGCACAAGCAAAGTAAGCGCGCCGTCACGCAGGCTGGCGTGGGACAAGGTACGCGAGGCTCACGTAGCGCTCAAGCGTGTCCGGTCCGGAGAGCGCGAGTATGGCCTGCAATCGAGATGCATGGGGCATCCACACGTCATGCCGGTGCTGGACCTCGTCCGGACGAGAGACTCTGCCTTCATCGTCCTACCTGTGGCGGAGGGCAGGGACCTGTGGTTGCGCTACGGGGACCTGTACCAGGGCCAACGCAGCCTCGTCAACTCTGTGGTCGGGCCCCTGGCGTCGGCGCTAGCGACGCTCCATGCCCAGGGGGTGCTTCACCGGGACGTCAAGCTCGAGAACGTGCTGCTGACGAGTGAGGGCGTCGTCAAGCTCTCCGACTTTGGCTTCGCCTGCGAGGCCCAGCGCCGCCTGTCGATCTGTGGCACCTCCCGCTGCATGGCCCCGGAAGTCGCCCTGACCGACCCCACCGACCTCAACAGCACGGTGAGGCGCGGGCGACCCTCGCCACGCTGCGTGCTCCAGCTGGCGACCATTTCCGACCGTGTATCGCCCTCCTGTTGCGCCCCTGCAGGACTGCGCGGCGGTGCCTCGCTCTTTGCGCCGAGGCTACGGCGTGTCAGCGGACGTGTGGTCATTCGGCGTCCTCACCGCTGAGCTGCTGCTCTCGCGGGGCTTCTTCTCCCGTGGCAAAGGGCAGGGGTCGTACCGGGACTGCGTGGCGCCCATCTACAACGGCGACGGCTGGGGCATCAAGGAGAAGCACTCTGCCCTTGCGGAGGAATTTGTGAAGGCGTGCCTGACCCCTGATCCTGACAAGAGACCCACAGGTGCGATGCCTGCGTCTCTGGCCCCCCGCCTGGCTGCAGCAGCGCATGGGAGTGTGCGAGCTTGCCCCTGCGCCCCCGCAGCTCTGGAGCTCTACCACCATCCGTGGCTCACCGAACACATGAGTCCGGAACTGTGGCAACAGCTGCACCCAAACCGCTTCACCGGGGCAGAGGCGACGCGACCCCGTGACGACAGCTCGTGAGGCTCGGTGGCGCCGCTTCTTCCTAGCAGCTTTACTCCGCCCCCAGGGGTTTCTCGCAAATGAACCTGCGACGCTCCCCACCACAGGATCCTGCCTCGGCTCTATCTTCGCACCAAGGCGTCATCCACAAAAGATGGTCTGCTTTCCGAGGAAGACGGGCCATTGAAGCGCGCCGGGGGCAGCTTCAGCCGCTCCCAGGCCCTCTCGTCAGGTCCGGCGACGAGCGTCGATGTGCACTCGCAGCCGACGACGTCGATGGGTCAATCCGGGAATACAGCGGCGGGCGCGAGGCCCGGGGACTGTCGCAAGGGGCCCCTGGCTATGCAATCAGAGAGGGGCAACAGGGGCGAGGTTGCATGGCCTCGTGGGCACGCGAGTGGGCTAGGTCTGGAACCACATGCCTGTGCGACTGGTAGCACGGGTGTGGGCGAGGCGAGTGGTGCCCACGTCAGGGACGACGCAGAGGGTCGCAAGTGGTTTAGCAGGCTGCTCAACCGGGAGGGCCAAGGGCGGTCATCGGGTCGCGCATCTCGGCCACGGCACTGGCGGAGGTGGCTTTGCATGTAGATGGCGTCCAATGTGCACCCAGCCAGTCACCCCGTTCCTCATGCTCTAGCGCCTTCTGTCCTGGCTGCACAGAAGATGGGCCCCACGAATTCGCAGCCACAATTTTGAACCCGGTTTGTTGAGTGGTACACTAACTACAGGTGCAGCGTTCCACCACCTCAGTCACTCAGTCGTCATCCACGAACTCCCTGCGGTCCGTCCACTTGGGGACCCGGATGGCCCGGATTTCCTCCTGTGCCACACAAAGGGAGCACAAGAAGTGAAATGGTCCAGCACGGGAAGTGTTCCCACCATGTTGCACGAGCCCATGCGCGCGTAGGCTCCCACCTCCGACATGTACTCCCCCGTCGCTTCCTTGGTCGCCCTGTTGAGCTCCCGGAGCTCCTCCAGGCGCTCCTCGTCCCGCTCTGCGCGCACTCGGTGCGGGTGCCTGACGACCGCTGCGCTCTGCATTCCCGCGCAGGGCAGGCGAGCAAAAACGGCGATTCTCAATCACCTGCCGCCTTCATGTACAGGATGGGAGCGCCGATACCCATCGCGAGGCCCAAGATGGCGCCCCCGGCACCAATCCAGGTGTCCGGGTCCGACCAGTCGATCTCGATCGCGCGCACAGGATTCAACACCCCTTTCCGGCCTCCATGCGTCCTCAGAGGACACCTCCGGGCGGCGTGATGGCCAGGACGCGGCGCTGTCGCCGGGCTCCTGCAGGCACCACGGGAAGGGTTGCAGAGCCGCTCCTCGTCCCGCGCGGTCGCGAGGACGCGCGCCACAGGTTCGCCAGCCTAACGACAGTGCACCACCTCCACACGAGAGGGTTGGGGTCGCGCGTCGCTCGCCTGTGGCCCAGCGCGCTCGGGCGCGCCGCGGCGACACGCAGAGACATCGTCGGTTGGAACCGATGTGATCCACAGCCGATGAGATGGACGCAGGATCGAGTGTTCGCGGCCAGTCGAGGTGTCTCGCATCAGACATGCAAGAAACGACTGCGGCACAAACGAGCAAACGAGTGCAACTTGGCGATAGCCGCACATGCCGCGACGGGAGAGCGTGGGGTGTGAGGGGCGGGCCCTGCTGGCCACCCCGCTGCTCGTGATGATGAGCCGCATCTTGCACGGCATGGGGCCGCACCCCCGAGAGGCCGATGGTCATAAAACCCTCACGAGCCGGTCATCATTACTCTTTGCTTTGCGTGGTGAATGGCCGTAAGGCCAGGGGACGCGTATGTTGCTCGAGCTCCTCGGCCTCGCTACGTGGGTCCTGGCCGCCGTTTCCCTCCTGCCTCCCTCTCTCTCTCCCTCCCCCTCGCCAACAATCGCGAGCAAGGATGTCGACGAGAACATCAGGTCAGTCTCATGACAAATTCATAGAGTGTTTCGCCGCTGCGGGGGCGACAACTTGCCCTGCTTCCGCCCGCAGTCGCCGCATTGCGCCGGAGCACCTTGTCAGTATGGCAGCCGCACAGTTCGATGCGTACATGCGCGTTGCTGCGCCCCACGACAGCCTGAAGCCCCTCTCCTGCTCGGGCTACGACGAGTTTGGGGGCCTGTCGTCCACGGCAGTCGATGCTCTCAGGTGACGCCAATTCCCTGCCCGGCGACACGGTCTGCAAGCGCACGACAGCTGCGATGACCCTGGCAGCCTACCCTCCGTGCCCGCAGCACGTTGGTTCTGATGGGCGACCGCACACGCACGGCCGCAGCCGTGGAGTGGGTCTGCGACAGCCTCGCCCCGGCGACCGTCGGCACTGCGAACGCGTTCGAGGTCAACATCCGCGTGCTTGGGGGCCTCCTCTCGGCGCATGCGCTTCTGGAGAGGTGCCCCGCTTTCGTGGCCGTGCCCGTCGAACAAGTGAAGCGCCTGACTTCCACCCAGTGGGCGCGGTGTGGGCAGGCGGGGAGCGCGTGCGGCGACGTGAGGGAACGGCGAGGGTTCGGTGCCGATGGTCCAGGCGGGGTGCCGTCCGTGGAGTGGTTTCTTGGGACAGAGGTCGGTTCACCGCCGCCGCCCGCCGTGTGGTCGTGTGCAGCCACATCAGACGTCGGGCCGACCCCGGGACCTGACCTACGACGCCCCTACGACGGCTGTCTGCTGGGCAAGGCCGTGGAGGTCGGCCTGCGCCTCTTGCCTGCCTTCGCCACCACCAGTGGCCTGCCCACGGCCCACGTGGACATGCGGACGTGGAGCAGGGACCTGCGAGACTGGGAGACCAACACGGGTGCGCTTTGCATCGGGGCCAAGCGGTCGTCGACTCCCAACCCCGGCAGTGGGTGTTGGTGACTTGACGCCTGAGGCTGTCGCTCATCGTTGCACAAGGCAGAGTGAGGCGGCAGCGTCCCTTGATGCCCGCAGCCACAGCCGGCACCTTTGTCCTAGAGATGGGCCTCCTGTCGCGTCTGTCAGGGGACCCGCGCTTCGAGGAGGCTGCCCTGGCGTCAGTGGCGGCGCTGGTGTCCATGCGCTCGCCCCTCGGTCTCTACGGCACGATGGCGGACGTGTACGACGGCCGGTGGACGCGTGACATGGCCACCGTGGGCGCCATGTCGGACAGTTTCTACGAGTACCTGCTGAAAGGCGAGCACGGGGATTGGCGGGGCCTCTGGGATGTTGTTGGGCTTAGAGTTAAGCTCGAGCAGCGTCCCCGGGAACAAACACAATGAGATAGGCCCCAGAGGTCGATCGCGCGCAGGGTACTTGATGTTTGGGTACGAGGAGCTCCTGGCTGCCTTTGCCGAGGCGTACGCGTCTGCGGTCTTTTTCCACGGAGACATCCACAGCCAACTGCTGGAGATGTCCAGCGACGCGTGGCTGCTGGATGTGGACATCTACACAGGTGCACGGGGTGCGCCGTCGCTGTGTGTACTGGCAGCATTGCTCTCGGACAGTGGGTCTTCCATCGTTGAGGGCGTGCCAGAGACGGCTCTAGCAGTTGGCTCTCGCAGGAGTCCTCGCGAAGAGCTGGGTCAGCAGCCTGGCGGCATTCTGGCCGGGCATGGCTGCGACGCTGGGCCACGAGGAGCAGGCGCGGAGGATGCACGAGGCTTTCACGCGGCAGGCTGCCCGGAGCGGGGGCCTGCTGAGTGAGGAGTGGCATGCGGGGGGCGGGTGGGTCCACCCGGTGATGAGGGGCTGGCCGCTGCGGCCGGAAATGCTCGAGTCTGCCTGGGCGCTGTTCGAAGCCACGGGAGATTACCAATTCGTGGAGCAGGTGGGTGGCGAGTGAACCCAACCAGCCTCTGAAGGGTTGTGGGTCGCGACCGGCGAAGGTGGCTGCAGGGGTGCAGACCAGGTCGGCACTTAGTGGCTGGCATCTTTCGACATCCATCGTGCTCGCGTCGTCCCTTGCTTCATGCAGGCTCGGGAGACGATGGCGCTGGTCCTGACCAAGCTGCGCGGCCCGTGTGGCTTTGCCAGCGTCGTCGATGTCGCCGGTGAGGCGTTCCGATTGGAGGACAAGGCCGAGTCGTATTTCCTATCCGAGACCGTCATGTACCCGTACCTTCTGCTGAAGGGCGCCCGGGGCATGGCGGACGCGTTTGTCATGAGCACGGAGGGCCACCCGCTCCCCGTGCAGCCCGCCCAGGTGACGCCAACGCATGCGCGACGGGCTGCAAAGGAGAGCCACGTGACATGGGAACGCAATCTCTGCTCGCAACTCCCTCTCACATTCTCAGCTCACTTGTCGCCTCATGTGCCCCACGGTGTCGCAGGACCGGGACGCTTTGCGTTTCACGGGGAACCCCAGCGTTCCACCCTGCGTACCTGCTGTCTCGGACAGCTGCCCCGATATGCGGCCCTGGGGTGACAGTCTGCCCTTTATCCCAGCCAGCCTGGACCGTATCGCAACGTCTGTCGGTCGCCTGGGCTGGGAGGCGGTGCAAATGCACGCAGAGCCCGGGGTGGCGCGAGAGGGCGCCTTGGGCTGCGAGTGGCAAGATAAGACGTGTGCGGGGATTTGCGGGGCGACGCTGGGCGACGACGACGAGCCAAGCGAAGCGATGCGGGAAGCGGTGGAGGGGCTGCAGCACGTCTTCCCTCACCTGGGGCTGGATGCACGGGACGCGGCCCTGATCAGGTGTCATCCATACACGGGCTGCGCCAAAGGCATCGCGAAGTCGCTCAAGCGCCTCACATAGCATTGATATCGCTGGTTGCTCCATGTGCCCTGATGACTCTTGTCACCTCCCCTGTGCTGCGCAGACGCCGCCGGTGCCGGGCGTGCTTGGCATCCTCCGCAGCGTTGCAGACCATGCGCGGCGGGGAGGGCCTGTCGCTACTGGCGGAACAGCTGCATGAGGAGTCGCCATCGGACCTTTACGAGGCGATGGCGTCCGGGCCGGCGTCGCAGCTGGGGGCCCGAGAGCTGCTCGACTCCATGCACAAGACCCGACAAGAGGTGTGGTGTCACATGTTGTCCCGCACTTACAACAACCGCCACCCTCACCAGTCGCACCAGTGTTGCATGGCTGGTGTGAGTAAGCGCGGTCCATGCAGCGTCCGACAAATGCTCTCTATTGCTGTCGATCCCGCAGGTGCTGGCGCGGTTCGCTTGCCTCCTCGGCCGCAACGTCCACTCCCCGGAGTCCAAGCAGCCCGTGTGCCGAGACCTGGTGCATTTCCCTCTCGATCCCCACGTGAGGAGACACCACTCTTACTGCTAGGTTTCGCATTTGTGAGCGCCATCTTCCTAACAATTGCAAGGTGTTGGCATGCTCGCACTCGCAGGCGACCCCCTCTGACGAGGGCTGGCTGGCGCAGATGCCACTGGGCCCGTGGGTCGGGGTGCAAATGGTCATGTCCGTCTCGGAGACGCCGATGTGGACGCTCGACGTCTCTACTGCCCAAGGGTGCGTGGCGTCACGGATGCCGACCGTGCCTTCCCAGCTCAACGGCAGGAGGTACTTCGACCCTTCAAGAAGCCGTGGCAGGGGCGCGGGCCAGGCCACGTCCAATCGACCATGGCGGGGCAAGAGAGATCCCTGGACGTTAAGAGACGGGGCTGCTCGGGGCGCAGGCGGCGGCGTTTGTGAGAGACAGGGTCGCCCCGCCCACCAGCACCTCCGCCGGCCCTGGTGCGACGTTTCGGGAAGCAAGGGGTGCGTGCGGTGGCACGAGGCGGCATGGAGCTGGTTCGACTGGGCGGAGGCGGATCTATGGGACAGCCTGGCGCTGCTGAGGTCAGGCGCGGGCGGGGACAGCGGAAGGGGTGAGGGAGAGGCGGGCGAGGGTCGAGGCGAGGCTGGGCAGCAGGATGAAGCGGACAACGTGCGGTGGGGGCACTCGATGTGCGGTTGCGAGGGCGCGGCTTGGGTGGCCAGACAAATGGCGGCGGGTGCTAAGCGCGACGGGTGGTGCCAGGGTGAGCCTGCGAGCTCTTGACTGTGACGTTGAGGTGGGCCGCGCCGCTGGATGGCTGAGACTCACTGCCTGTTCTAAGCGTCCCTGCTGCTGCAGGCGACGAGGCGGAGCCTGAGGTCGCCCCGGCCCTCACCGCGCCTCTCCTCTTGGTGGTGGAAGCCACGTTGTGCCGCGGGGTGCTTGGTGATGGCCCGAGCAGCGGCACGGCAGAGACATCACGACCTGGGAGCACCGCACGTCGCTCTCAAGGCGCACGTGCATCAGGCGTCGTGGGCTCCGTTCCGCCAGGCGCCTCGTCGCCCTTCCTCGGAGCGGCCGTCCTCGCAGTGGGAGTCGGGCCGCCTCTGTGCACTGCGGTGTCGATGGCAGTGCGGGCGGAGCAGCTTGGAGCAAAGGCGCTGATCCTGTCATCCTCATCTGCTGGCAACGGCAGGGTCATACCCCAGGTGCCCCTGCTGGAGTACTTCGTGCCGCCGGGGCGACTCGTCCCCATCTTCACGGCGCTGGACAAGGACGTGGCCGCGCTCCTCGCATCGGTGGGGTGCCCCGGGGTCGAGTCGGACGCATGTGCGGGTGCGCGGGAGGTGGCCCTCGTGGCTCGGATGCTGCCAGAGAGGGAGGCGTGGCCGACTGGGTCGCCGGATTGGGAGCGGGCCGCGTGGGAGGGGGAGGCGTGCGGGCCGCCCCGGCAGCGGTGGGCCGTGGGGCAGGTGCGGCATGGAGGTGCACAGCGGGTGCTTTGCGCTGTTTGCCTGGATGATCGAGTTTCATGCAATCCCAAGCATCCCTCTCTTCCCGGTCCCAGGGCGCCCGGCAGGCGATGGCGCAGCGACTGGCCCCGGATGGCATGGCAGCCATTCGGGCTCTGGGCAAGGCTGACGGCTGGGACGATGCGCGTGAGCACGTGCTCGACTCGGTCGTCAGCGGCCTGGCCCCGGTGCTGGGCAGGTTCATGCGGAGTGCCCGGTTCGAGCCGGGCGCGACGGGGTCCGTGGCACAGGCGGTCCTGGACTTCGCGCACGTTGCCACGGGCGGGGTCACGGGCGGGGGCGAGGAGGAGCGGCCGCTGGGCTGGCATAGGGAGGGCGGCGAAGCCACGGCTCGAGATGGGCCGTCCATGCAGCCGGCCACGCTGGGCGGTCCTTGGCCTGACTGGAGAATTAGATAGCCCCATAGGTTTCCAAACTAGAGATCTTAGTGTCGACACACTAGTGATTTCCAAATCTCTCAGCGGACAGCGCCGGACATCATCGAGTCATTTGACCTGCCAGGGCAGCCCCAGCCCGGCAGGGGAAGCCCCAAAATCCGATCCCACGGACAGCCACGAGTAGAATGCACGTCTGCTTCGCGAGCGTCGTGAGAGAGAGACGATTGCGCCATCGGTCACGTCTGCCAGGTGGCAGGAAGGGCACGCGTGCTAGCCCGCGGCCGGTCCGCGGAGGGGCGCCATGGCGGCCGATAAAGCGGGCGTCCAAAACTGGATACGGAAAATAACGGGATCCGGGCCCTCTCCCCTGGGACCCGGCTACGTGCCGGAGGTGAGGGGCCCGCGAACCCGTGGGCAGGGCCTCGGGGCCGCGCGACGCTTGGCCAGCGGATTGGCCCGGCCTAGACCCTGAGAATGAAAGGCGCGTCATGAACGTGCTTCATCAGGGAGGATTCGACTTGCGGCTAGCGCATAGCTGTGCTGGGACCCCCTGCGTGGGTGGGGCAGAGCCCGCCAGGTTTCGTAGCGATTCAGCGGTGTATGCCAAAGACAGAGGGGCGTGAGAGGAGGTAGGTCAGCGGCGCGCCCTCCCCCCGGGCCCACCACCCCGTTCTGCAGGGCCATCGCGCTCGTCGGTTGAGCTCGTTGGTCTCGCTCTGGGCCGCCTGGGATGCCGCCCGCCGCATCCGTCGCTCTGCTTCCTCCCGCAGTCGGAGCCGGTGCCGGAGGAGATCCAGAGGAAGGCAGATGCGTACAAGCAGGTCCTGGTCAACATGACCGTTGGTTTCCACGAGGGGATCAAGTGAGCCTTGTTCCGGGACCCGAAGCTCCGCGCGGGGCACCCGTCTCAGCGCATTGCGTCTCCATGAGAGGCCGATGAGGTGCCCGCGCCTCTGCTCGTCGCAGGAAGAGGAGCCAGCGGAGGAGGCAGATGGAGATCGAGATGCGGCAGCAGGGGCTCAGCGAGGAGGAGATTCGGGCGCGCATTGCGGAGAATGACCAGAAGGAGTCCGAGTACTCGCGCTTGCAGCGCAAGAAGATGACGGAGGACGATTTTGAGGCCCTGACCATCATCGGCCGCGGCGCGTTCGGGGAGGTCCGCATCTGCCGGGAGAAGGAGACGGGGCGCATCCTGGCGATGAAGAAGTTGTCAAAGGCGAGCTGCAATGGCCTGCGTCCGGAGGGACGCCCGCCAGGCGCGCGGCTGAGCTGGCTAGGGGGCGTGACATGGCGATGCTCCCTCCGCGCGCAGGCGGAGATGGTGCGCCGTGGCCAGGTGGAACACGTGAAAGCTGAGAGAGATTTGCTCACGGAAGTCAGCAGCCCCTGGGTCGTCAAGCTCCTCTACTCCTTCACGGACCTCGAGTACCTGTACCTGATCATGGAGTACTTGCCAGGCGAGGCAGGGCCGTGAACGCTGCCGTCTCTTGAGAGAGCATCGGCGGATGGCCGAGCTGGCGCGGGATGCGGGAGCGTGTCCCTTTGCGGCGCCCACAGGCGGGGACATGATGACGCTCCTGATGCGCAAAGACATCCTGAGCGAGGAGGAGACGCGGTTCTACATTGCGCAGGCAGTCATGGCCATCGAGACGGTCCACAAGGCGGGGTTCATTCACAGGTCCGTCTGCCGAGCAGGGCGCATACGGCGCATCGCCCAACCTGGTGGGACTCGATGGCACGCAATTCCGCTGTGTGACCGTCCGCGCAGGGACATCAAGCCCGACAACCTCCTCCTGACAGCGGACGGCCACCTGAAGCTCTCAGACTTTGGCCTCTGCAAGCCCATCGACACGACGTCCCTCCCGATGATCAATGAGGACTCGGAGCTCGGCAACCAGGACGCGCCCGGAGGCATCCCGCAGTTCCAGCGACCCTCCGCCGAGCAGCTGAGCCACTGGTGAGATGCCGGCGCCCGTGGCATGCCCCACAATGCGGGGCCAGTACGCTGCCATCACCAGGTCAGCGAGCCGCCCCATCGCAGGCAAGCAAATCGCCGCAAGCTGGCGTACTCGACGGTGGGGACGCCCGACTACATCGCGCCCGAGGTGCTTTTGAAGAAGGGGTACGGCGTCGAGTGCGACTGGTGGAGCCTGGGTGCCATCATGTACGAGATGGTCATTGGGTACCCGCCCTTCTACTCGGACGACCCCATGACCACGTGTCGCAAGATCGTCAACTGGCGCATGTTCAGGCGAGCCGGGTGCAAGAGCACGCTAGCTCAGCGGCGGCGTCCGGAGCTGGCCCTGTTGTGCGGTTGCGCCGTCTGCCTGCCTGCCTCACGCGTCTCGCGACTAGCGCCGCAGGAGCTTCCCGCCCGACGTCCCCATCTCCGGGGCCACGCGCGACCTCATCGAGCGGCTGATGTGCGACGTGGAGAACCGGCTGGGCACGGTGGGCGGCGCGGACGACATCAAGCGTCACCCGTTCTTCGAGGGCATCGATTGGGACCGGCTGCACCTAATGGACCCGCCATACAAGCCCAGGCGAGCCGCAGCATGCGGCACTCGCTCTGACACCCGGCCGGACATCCGGGGAGCTCGCGACGCGGGCAGTGGGCGGCAGCTGACGCGCTCGACGCATCCGACTGCCGCGCAGGGTGGACCACGAGCTCGACACGCAGAACTTCGAGGTGTTTGCCGAGGACGCGGCCATGTCGAAGAAGTCTGCGCCGCCGTCGAGCAGGAAGCACGTGGACCAGAACTTCATGGGCTACACGTACAAGAACAGGTGAGGGCGGGAGCGGAAGTCCCGCGGCGATACACCCTGCGGGTGGGCTGCGGCGCATCGAGGGTGGTCGTGTGACGGCGCTGCTCCGCAGGGAGGCGGTGGAGCTGGACGGGGAGATCGTGGTGCAGAAGAAGCGGGCGCAGCGCACGAGCGCGGCCCAGATGATGCGCAACCTGGAGTCTGTGCAGGACGGCGTGCGGGGCATGGCGGTTGGGGAAGACGGCATGGACCGGGCGGGGCCGAGCAGCGGGCAGCGGTGACGATGGCCCGGTGGCCGTGCCTGGGACACCGGGCATGCAGCTCGCAAGTTTTGTCGACTTGCTAGCAAGGGATGTTGCAGGACGCCTGCAAAAGGCGTCCCTCATGTGCGAGCGCGTGCGCCGTCTCGTGCTCCCTAGCGCGCCGGGTTTGGCGCCGTAGGTTTACTGCATCATGTGAATAGCCAGACTTTCGTGTCTCACGATAGAATAGAGCCAGCCCACTGGGCCCAGTCAGGCCTAGGGTTGCACGTGGGGCTTTCAAGTGAAAACGACGAGAGCCTGAGGCGCAGCTTAACGCACGCAACTCTTGCGGCTTTCCTGACGCGACGTGCAGAGCGACCTCTGTTGCAACGCTACGGAGATAGGTTGGCACTGCTGCAACGCACGTCCCTGCCCCCCCGCTGCGGTGCGCCCTGCCCTCTTCTGCCGCATCGTTTGTTCTTGGAATAGAGCGTGCGGCAAAGTCAGACGGGGGGGTTTTGCGGGCCCGAGGGTGGCCGTAGGGCAGGCCGGCTAGGGCAGGGCCGCCGTCAGCGCTGGTAGGCCCGCGGTTCGACGACCATGGACGTGGACGAGCCCATCGATCAGGGCAAGCAATACAAGGTGCGCTTGGTTGGCGTCGGGCGCAAGGCGGCGTAGCCTGCCGCCGCGCAGGGGGCAGGGGACCTCGTGTCCTGCTTGGGCGTCGCGCCGCCGGCCCATTGTCACTTTCGGTCGACGGTGCCAATGTGTGGGACGAGTTGGACTCGAAGTTGCTTCAGGCTGTGCATATGAGCGCATAATACTTTTCCGGGCGCAGGTTTGGGTCCCCAAGCAGCGGTACCCATCGCAGCTCGTGGACTTCCGCTCCGAGGCGATGCCGGACCATTTGGGACCCAAGGGGTTCACCGTGGAGAAGCAGAACGAGCGCGTGAAGAAGGGCCTTTTGCCACAGACGTGGGAGGATGCCGAGGGCAAGGTGTGCAGGCCAGGGGGGGCCACGCGATACACGCCGAGGGCCGAGACATTTACGTAGGTGCACTGACGCGGCCCGCCTCATGTGTCGTTTTGCAGGGCAAGGAGGTGGACGTGGACCCGATGCTGTTGCGAGGAGAGCGTCGCAACGCAGTCGGCGTGGGGAAGGTGTCGGGGAAGAACTGGAAGGAGGTCAAGCAGCCGGCTCGCGCCATGAAGCGAGCGGACCTGAAGAAGCCGTCCTTAGAGGTGCGTTCCGGCGCCCCATGGTGCACTATGAATGAGGCCGCTGCATCGGTGGAGCAACGGGAGCGTGTCGGTAGTGTGGTTGTGGGCTTGTACTGTATGCAGGCATCTGTGGTTGCATCAAGACGTTTTGGGGCCCTCTGTGTAAGCAGGAAGTGCGTAAGGAGAGGGAGTTCCGGAAAGTGGCGAGGGAGCAGCGGGCGGCAGCAAAGGCACGCAGGGCTGAGATCCTCAAGTGAGCACGTGTATGCATCCTTGCATGTGCCTGACCGCATCGCAGGTGGCCTGTGTTGCATCCCACCAACTCATGTCATGTAGTGCTACCCACGCCAGCTCGACCGCCCGGCGACCTCGTCACGGCCCAGCCAATCTCCCTGCACTTTCCTGCTATGCAGGGCGGAGCGAGAGCGACGCCAGCGCGTCAAGGCCGAGAAGGAGGCCCGCAGGAAGGCGGCGGAGGTGACGCAGGTGGTGAGCACCAAGACGGCCCGGCGCATGATGAAGAGCAAGAAGGCCCGCAAGCTCCTGAAGACAGCATGATTCTTCGCGGGGCATCACCTCCGCACTTCACTCGTTGGGCGTTGCCGTCTCTGCTCAGCGGATAGGGGCCGCATCGCATGCACTCGCGCTCGGGTTGCTTCTGGCGTGACGTTCCACGTCGCCTGTGTCTATGAAGCCCGCACCTCCGCCATCGCGACAAGAACGACGTGGACAGCAAGTCACAGGGCGGCACCTGCGCCCCGCGCGGAGAAAGAAATGCTCTCGGTGAGAAGAGGCAGTTGGGGCGTGTGTTCTTGGAGGCTGCGACTTATGTGTATAAAGTTCGTCGAATACGTGGGGCAGCCGCGCTTGCATCCATCGCCACCCACCGTGCTCGCGGAACGACTCGTTTCTGCTCGCTGCCGGGGTCCAATGCATTAGCCGATGCTGTGACGTCTGCTTGTTGGATGTCATCAAAGCCATGCTCGCGACCGATGCCCCCGCCGTGGGGCTGGATGGCCGCCTGACCCCAACGACTCCCGCATGCTCGACCGTGCCCTCCCTGAGCCGGATGATGTGTCCTGTCCGATTCCATGTGCGTCTGACAGCGAGGCCAGCGTGGCCGATGAGCGGTACCTGGCCCCGGTGCCCTGGGAGACTTCGTGGTGGCTTGCGTTGGGTGGGCCATGTGCATGGGCTCATCTCCCCGCAGGTCTGCTCGCCACAGCTGCGCGTGGCAGCCTCGGCTACTGGCAACCGCCGGGGGAGCCGTCTCCCTAGCGCCGTGGCCAAGGGGAGCGAGGGCAAGCCCGCAGACCTTCCCGACAAGGTGCGTGGCCGCCTAGCGCATCGCGCGGAGGCGACGGAGTCCCGCCAGCCGCGCTTGCGTTTGCTTTGCTGTAAGCGCGAGCCGCCGGACGCCTGCAGTGGCCCACCTCGCGCCTCACCCCGGAGGCTGCGGCGAACCCGCGCTTCAACATCATCAACATCTCCCAGTGGGAGAAGGGCGTGCCCCCCGTCATGGGTTCTCACTTAATGGCGTCGGGCGTGGTGGCGCCGATCTCTACGAGCGCAGGTGCGAGCAAAAGATTGACGTTTCGCGAAGCCACGGGCTGGGAGCTACCCACCCCGCCAAGGGGGAAGTAGCACGCGGCAACGATCGTGCCTTTCCATTCGCGTCCCTTGCAGGCGCGGGGGAGGCGAAGCCTCACATGTTCAACTACCCGACGGCGGAGGGCGACGCCCAGGTGCTGCTGTACCCGAACAAGCAGTCGTGCGGCACGGGGCTGGCCAAGGTGGTCGCGGAGGCTTCTGCGCGGGCCATCCAGGAGCGGGGCTGCTTCACCGTGGCGCTGTCAGGTAAGCCCGCCGACCACCACCCACCTAGCGCCAGCCCGCAACACTGGGTCCCCAGCATGGGAGGTGCACGCTCGTGCTGTTAGCAGGCCAGGAGAGGCGACGTCGAATAGGCAATGCCCTCGGCTTCCTTTGCAGGCGGCTCCCTCGTGGACATGCTCCCCTTCATGTTCCAGCTGGAAAACCGGCCCGACTTCAGCAAGTGGCACGTGTTTTACGTCGACGAGCGCCTGGCGCCGCACAGCTCGCCCGACTCGAACCACGGCGCTGCCAAGAAGGCGTTCCTTGACCGCGCGGGCATTCCTGGTGAGGGCGACGTGCACGTGCGCGAGGTCAGGTTACTTGCAACACCTTCGCTTTAGGTCTGAGCGCCGCGTATCAGAATATGCCACGTGCGCGTCGCTCGGGTCTCGCAGCTGCCCAGATTTACGCCATCCTGGAGGACGCGACGGTCGAGGAGGCGGCGAGGGCGTACGAGGGGTTAATGATGAATCCGCCCAAGACGGTGCTGGCGCGCAGCCCCGAGGGCTTTCCCGTTCTCGACATGATGCTCCTCGGCGTGGGCCCGGACGGCCACGTCGCGTCCCTGTTCCCGAACAAGGCCGCCACCGCGGCCAAGAAGGTGCGGGGCGAGGCCGTGCGTTGGAATCGCAATCGTGTACTAGCCTGCCGCCCTCGCGGCGCTTGTCCGGTCCTGGTCTCCGCGGCTGGCCAACTTTCGATGCATCCACGCGCTCCCGCAGGGGTGGGTGCTCCCTGTGTCGGATTCGCCCAAGCCGCCGTCGGAGCGCATCACGATGACCATGCCCGTGATCAACAGCGCCCGGGACGTCCTTATCGTGGCGTGCGGCAAGGGGAAGGCCGAGGTGCGAAGCGCAGGGGAGAGCCCCGTGGGGCAGGGCAGGCCAGGGACGAGGGTTTGCTCAACCACACATGACGCGCGCGTCGCTGTCGCCTTGCCTCGCAGGTCGTGCAGCGGGCGCTCGAAGTGCAGGCGCTGCCCGGAGCGCTCCCTGTGCAGCTGGTGCGGCCGTCGAACGGCAAGCTGCGGTGGTTGCTCGACCTGGAGGCTTGCGCGGACATCAACCCGGAGCTGTGGGACTCGGCCAAGGCGTTCCCCCGTTCCGCCATTGGCGCGGCCCCCTCGGACGAGTGACAGCTCCAGAAATATCGGGGCCTAGTTGCTTTGAAGGTGAAGTGTTTGCTCGTACAGTGCAAGAAAACCTGCTGCTGGCATCGACACGCACACCCGCCGCCGTCAAGACATGACCAAGACACTTTGTCGTCCCCTGAACTCCCCTGGCAAAGCGCTTTTGCGAGGGTTGGCGGCCAACGCCGGGCGCACGACTCAAACCAATGGGGGCGCACGGCGTGGCTGCGATACAGCCCATGTGTCTCCTCGACACGATTGTCGAGGCGACGGATGCCAGCGGAGTGCTTTCCGTGTTGTCATCCGAGGACCTGGAGCTGGGAGGGAGCCACCGAATCCCCCGCGAGGAAATGGAGCGGCTGCTGTCGTCCATTCAGGTGATGAGAGCCCGCCGATGGTGCAACTGAAACTATGGTTGGAACACAACGTCCCTGTGGAGTCGACTGCGCCGAAGTACGCCCCAGGCTTCCTCGCAGGCGACGACAGCGACCGTGTTCAAGACGCCGGGCGGCAGGTGTGGCGCCGGGCCGTGCCTCGCACGTGTTGGGATGCGATGTTTGTTTGCCAAATGGAATTCGCCATGCGTATGCAAAATCTTGCTCGATAATCGCAGTGCAGCGAACGTGCTGCGCGGCCTCGCCCGGGGCCACGGGGTTCACGGGTGCATCATCGGCTGTTGTGGGTCTGACGCTGGCGGAGAGCTGTTCTCGACTTCCATCAAGGCCATGGGCATCGACACGAGCGGCCTCCACGTCTGTAACGGCACCCCGACGGGCCAATGGTGCGTTTGCCTCGTGCCCAGGCAGCTCCTGTCAGGCAACTCTCGCAGCTCTCTGTTCCTCACGACATGGTCAAATGCTCCGTCGCAGCCTGGTCCTCAACTACGGGCGGAACCGCACCATGCGCACGTGCTTTGATGGGTGCGAGCGCCTCACTCCGGCCCAGGTGGCCGCAGTGGACCTGTCTGACGTCGAGTGGGTGTTTTGTGCTGGATACTGCCTGTATATACCCGGTTTGCTGGAGGCCATCTTCTCCGCTGCCCGGCGTGCGGGGAAGAGGGTGGCGTTCGATTTGGGGTCGTTCGAAGTGGTAAGGGCCCACCACGCCGAGATCTCACGTCTCCTGGCGGCGCGATATGTGGACTGCGGTGAGCCAGCGAGCAGTCCATTGGCACCTGAGCCGGGCCTCGTCGAGGCGTCGCTCTGTTAGATGCACGGCTGTGCGCCCTCCGCAGTGTTTTGCAACGAGGACGAGGCTCAGGCCTTCCTGGACGGGTTTGCGGGCTCCACTGCCGTCGCGCAGGCGGCGCAGCACCAGGCGAGTGTGCACTGGTGCAGAGGCAGCGGTGGCTAGGAGCGAGCATGGTGACATGAGTGGCGACGGCACCTGCCCGCCTGCACACGCAGCCGGGCCTGCATGCACGCTCACCAACAGAGGCAGTCAAGCCGGAGGCGCAGCTGGACTCGTCGCCCGTGGTTCATGGGACGGCTCTCGATGGCGGCGCCCAGGACAGTGCGACCAGGGCAGCTTGCCTCCTGTCCTGTCTGTCCGGCATTGTGGTGGTCACGAGGGGAGCGGAGGGGTGCACGGCGGCCAGGGCAGAGCTGGACGGCGGGAATCCGCGGGTGCTGGAGCTCCACCATGTCCCGGCCGTCCCTGTGCGCGCCGTGGTGGACACGACGGGCGCAGGGGACCACTTCGCCGCGGGCGCCCTCTGTGGGCTCCTGCGGGGCCGGCCGCTCCTCGACTGCGCGAGGATTGGGTGCGCCACAGGCGCCGCGTGCGTCCAGGCCATCGGCGCGCAACTGACGGACGAGACGGCGGCGTGGCTCAGGGCGACGCTGGACGAGATGGGCCTCTGACGTCTGGTGTCTGACGTCTGGTGTTTCTGATGCAAGGCAATGCTGCCAGTGAGCCTGACACGAGCCAGCTGCCGCAATTGCCGCCGGCGGCACGCCACGGGCACAGAAGAGGAGGCGCCGGGACAAGAGGTGTTGGTTGATGCGTTTTTGCCTTTGAAGGAGACCCTAGCCTCTGTGCTTTGCCGTTATCACACGCCAAGTACCCTCACACGAGCACCCATTGCCTTGAGTCGATCCGTGGGCGCCGGCGGTGGCCGGGGAACGCCTCAGGCGGGGGCATGGGATGAGCGAGAAGCCGCGCGTTCCCCGCGGACGCCCCGGGGACGACTCCGCGGCCGACACCGACGGCAGGCTGTCGAATGGGAGAAAGAGGGTGACCTGAGGCTGGGCAATTTCCTTTCAGCGACGCAGAGCCGATGAAGAGAGAGCTTTGGCAGTGGCGATGTCCCAGCCCCTCTATTGCGCTCCCCGTGCCTGTTGTGGCATGGCCGCTGAACATTCGTTGTTCTATGCAGGGTTTTCTTCACACGCAACGGGGAAACAGGCTCGAAAACCTCATCACGTTGATGCACGGCTTCGGCGATGACCCGCAGCCCCTGGTGAGAGGCGCGGGTTAGATTCTGCCGCATACGAGGCACGCCACGCCAATTTCCGGCGCTTTGAGTGCCGTAGCATCAACGACCGAGCCCACGTCCCTCGCTCGCCCCGCGTTCGTGCAGCGCGAGACGGCCGAGCTGCTCGAGGAGCTCTGCGTCGACTACCTGGTCGACCTTTGCCAAAACGCGATGGAGAGCGCGGGTCCGGGTAACACCGTGATGCCGCAAGACCTGCTGTTCTGCCTCCGGTGCGGCCCGTGCAGCCAGACGATGCCGAGCAACGTGCTCCCAGCGCTCCCTGGTTGTTGCGAACGATTCCTCGCCTCGACCCACGTGCGCAGAAAGGATAAGGAGAAGTACACGAAGGCGGTGAATTTGCTGGAGGAGAGCGCCAAGATCGACGAGGGCAAGGTGAGTCGGCGTCGCAGCCAACCCGTGGCTGCGCCGGCGAGTTTGGTGATTCTCCGCTTCTATCAGCGACCGCCACGCACGTGCCGTCGCACATACTGGAATGGCGTCGGTTCTTAATTCAGAAAATTGCCAGCACCAAGACGAAGGACCTAGACACGGCGTTTGCGGGCGACGGAGCTGCCCCAGCCGCCCCAGCTGCTCGGCCTGCGAAGAAGAAGAAGAAGGCGGAAGCTGCACCAGACTTCAAGGGTGATGGGGCCGATGCGAAGGCCCCAGCAAACGACGGGTCATGATGTTCGCCCGACCCCCTCGACCCCTTTTGCACACTTGCGTGCCAGCGGTGCCAGCGCACTGCTGGAGCATTGCTCTCTAGCACATGCAACCCACCGCCCCATTCACTTGAACACGAGACGAGCAGCGTGGGTGATATTGGGCGAAGGGGTTGAGGGGCAGATCGGGAAGAGCGTTGGTTTTGTTCTGCACAAGAAGCAGCGGCTGCGTTGAGTTGGCCGCGTTCGCTGTCGGCGATGGAGGGAGCGGAGGTTACGGAGGGCAGGTCGCCGACGGCATCGGCCCGGTCCCCCACGGGGCTCACATCGACGCGCTCCACGAGGCTACCAGGTGAGCTTTTGCCGCCGCAGGCCCTCAGCAATGTGAGATTATCATGGATGCGATCACGCTGTGGCTGATTCGCGGAGATCGCACCGTCGCCGAGAGCAGGGCTGAGGGAGGGCGTGGGGGCCGCGAATGAGGAGCTCACAGACGTCATACGCAAGGCCAGCATCAGCGATGACGCTGTCCAGCGCAAGGCGAAGGTGCGCGAGGCCTTGGAGGTGGCGGCGCGCCGTGTGCGAACAGGACGTTTCGTGGATGCGCCCATGCGATGCGCACGCAGGCGGGGATTCCTGGCGGCCTCGTCCTTCCTTGGGATACGAAGCATGCGGACGGTCCGGAGCACGCTGCCGTGCAGCAGTCGGTCGACCAGGTGTACTACATGCGCGAGAGGGAGCGGTTGGCGCTGCACACAGACGTCGCCAGCCTCGTCCTCGACATATCAGGTGCCCGGTGACAGCGCCGAAGCCGCGATGGAGCCCTGTGCGTCTCTGTCTGCCGCCGCCGCTGCCTCGTCGCGCGCACCGTCGCGCACAAAGCGATGGGTCCCTGCAGTAGCTGCAGCTAGCAGCTACGGGAAGGTCAGGGCATGGGAGCATTGGCCCCGAGCCATGCACCTTCTTGACCGCCCGCGACGTGCCGTGCAGGTGTCCTCAGCGACGCTGCCGAGGCCGTGGTGGACGACTCCTTCTGGCGGTGCTTCGAGCACAACCACCCGGAGCCCATGAACTGGAACTGGTACCTGGCGCCGATGTGGGCCATTGGGGTGCTCATCAGGTGAGCCGACGCCTTTGCAAGACACGCCACCCCCTTGTCATGGAGTCTCCTCTCGCCCACCCATACCTGCCCCACCCTCGCAGGTACCTCATCCTCTTCCCCCTGCGTCTCATAGCCCTCCTCGTCAGCTGGATCCTCTTCCTGCCCGTCTTCTTCGGCCTGGAGTTACTCATGCCGCCAGGGCGCCGCAAGGACCTGACTCAGCGGAAGCTCGTCCAGGCACGGATGCCGACGCATGCGACAGTGTCGGCCGCCGTCATCTAAGCCGCGACCGCTTTCTGAAGCATGCCGAGTGCCTCCCTGTGCGCAGTTCATCTCGAGCGCCTTCCTCGTCTCGTGGAGCGCGGCGATCCGGTACCACGGCCCCCGTCCGACACGCAAGGCCAACGCCGTGTGGGTGGCCAACCACACCTCCATGATCGACTACGCGCTCCTGTGCGCGTACACGCCTTTCGCGGTGGTGAGCTATCGCAGCGGGGACGAGCCGAGTGACGTTTGGAGACGTGTTGTGCTGCGACAACCAACTCCACTGATGGATGTTCCGCAGATCATGCAGATACACCCCGGCTGGGTCGGTTTCATCCAAAAGCGCGTCCTCAGGTCCCTCGGTTGCATTTACTTCAACAGGACCGAGGTGCGTGCGCGCGGGATGTGCTGGAGCACGTTTTTGTGACCTGTCACTGTGGGCCCCTGCCACTGATTGGCCTGCCCTCGCGGCTCGCAGGCGGCAGACCGGGAGCTGGTCATGAAGCGCATGAAGGAGCACGTCGAGGATGCCTCCAAGCCGCCCCTGGTGACGCTTCTACCAGGCAGCTGTCCTGTGCAGCCGTCCGGATGCATCGCTGCTTGTGCGGCTGGTGGAAACCTGTGCCCCGCGCTTCCTCCCCAGCTGGTCTTCCCGGAGGGCACCTGTGTCAACAACGAGTACACGGTCATGTTCAAGCGAGGCGCGTTCGACCTGGGGGCCACCGTGTGCCCAATTGCCATCAAGTACAACAAGGTCTTCGTGGATGCGTTCTGGAACTCCCGACGACAGTCCTTCAGCAACCATCTGTTCCGGTGCGGCGCACTGAGGGGTGCATGCCTGCAGCGCACATGGAAGGGTGCGAGGTGCTCGGGCAATGTGTGTCGAAAACCCGAAACCGGCCCCTTGCAGGCTGATGACGTCGTGGATGGTGGTCGCCGACATCTACTTCCTCGAGCCACAAAATCAGCAGCCGGGAGAGTCCACGATCGCCTTCGCCCAGCGTGTGCAGGCCATGATTGCGCAAAAGTGAGCTGCCGGGGGCAACCACGACCGCCTGACCCCAGCCAGCGCGTGCGTTTCACGGCCGCCCGATTCCCCCCGCAGAGCGGGGCTCAAGATCGTGCCTTGGGACGGATATCTGAAGTACTACCGCCCCAACCCCAAGATCGTGGAAAACCGACGCAGGGCGTTCGCGGAGGCCCTGTCGCGCGTCATGGGCTGGTCGCCCAAGCAGCCTGCCGACAAGAAGGAGCAGTGAACGTCACCGGCGAGAGGCACCAGCGCCAGAGACCTACCCTGCATGCAGCATGAAAATCGTAGTAGTAAGAGCCCCCGAAGAGAAGCTGCCGCGTCATCTCCTTGAAGCAAAGTCATAAGACGTTGGGCTTGAGTCCGATGAGGGCTGAATGTCGAACTGCCCTCCCCGGCTGGGGGTGAACTAGATCCTTCCCACGCTGAGGCGCGAAGGCGCCGAAGCACGACATGCGCGCCCCGGCCGTCACCGACAGCGACCGCGGCGCGCGTGGCATCCACTCCATGCCGTCGGCCAAAATCTCCCCGTTGTATCACTCAGCGCCAAAACAACTCAAAGGCGCGTCCACGTCGGGTGCGAGCGGTAAGAACAAGCAAAGAACAGCTTCAAAACATGCTTCCGACGGCTTGCAACATCTTACCACGCCCCGCAGGCGGACTCACATGGACGACCTCATCGGGGGATCGCGGAAGCCGCGGGAACCCTCCCGTAGCTCTCGGATGGCGCGCGCTACTCCAGCCCTTCCCACAGCGGATGCACCGTCCTGTTGTGGCGGCCGTAAGTGAGTACGACGACGGTCCGGGCCGTCTGGGGGGCTGATGCTAAGCCTTGCAAAGAACCAGCCCCTTCCCTGGCCGCAGTCGCTAAGCCTTGCGAAGAAGCAGTCCCTTCCCTGGCCGCAGTCGTGGTGTTCCTGCTCGCCATGACCCTGGCCGGCATGTTCCATGATCTCGTCACGCTCACGTGCCTCGACCCGAACCATAGGCGCGACCTCGCACCCTTGTGCTGGGCGCGTGGAGCTCCCGTTTTCTTTCTCAGCTTACCTCCCGTGTTCGCCGTGCTCGGTTTCCTCTCTTTCCGGCGCACGCGCGTCTGGGCGCTGCAGTGGACCCCGCACGTGTGCGCTTGCGTCTGGGTCGCAAACGCGCTGGGCTCATGCGCCACGGCGGCCATCCTCCTGGCCGACCAGCGCGAGGACGTGCAGTGCGACGTCTTCGACGTGGTCCGGTCGTTCGAGTTCCGGCCTCTGCAGCGTGCTATCGCATTGGCGGTGGGCATCGGGCTGACCACCGTGGGGATCGCCCATGACTCGGAGCCACTCTGGCTGCCGTTCGCCGTGTCGGTCGCGGCGAGAAGCGTCGCGTCCCTGTTGATGCAGTCCGCCTTGCTGTGGTACAGGTGAGGCCCACGTTTCGTGTCGAACGTGACGAAGAGAGTTTGGGCGTGGCGAAGAGTCCGCACTCGCGTCCACCACTCGCTGCCAGCCAGCTGCCTCGCTCGATGCCTTCGCACCCGCCCACGCAGTGCCCACGTCCTCCACGACACGGACCAAGGCCTCTACGCGGGGGAGATGGTACTCAGCGTGTTCTGCATCCCGGCGTTCGCGGGGCTCACAGCCGTCCTCCTCCGCCCCCTGTGGTTCATCCGCAAGGCGGCACGAGGCACCCGGCCGTTCGTCTCTGACGCGGTGCTACGAGCCCTCGTGGCCCTCACCGTCATGGGCACCCTCACCGTCTATGTCGCCGGCCTCCTCCTCGCCTTCGACGTTCCCAACTCCGTCGGCACCCTCCTCGTGCTCCTGACGGTCCTCCTCATCCGCGTCACCGCCGCCTCCCAGGTGCGTCTGGCGCCTGCAACTGGCGACCCGCCACTGCGGTCTCGGGACCTAGCAAGCCGCCACCGTGACGTCCCAGACGCGCCTGCACCTGAGCCCCGGCCCTTGCCCTGCGCTGCCCCCGCAGATGAGTCGCACGGCCGCAGTGTTTCAGGAAGCCGTGTCAGAGGACGTCGCCGGTGCGCTCGTCCTGCGCGCCTTCGCCGCGCCTGCTCCCGGCGCCCCCAAGCGCTCGCGGCTCGACACCGAGGGCGGCCAGCTGCCAGGCAACGAGGCCGTGCGGTCTCTGGTCGCCCCCGGCCTGGCGATGGCCAAGGCGGTCCACGGCAGCCTCACGGGTCCCGAGAGCGCGGACGCTGGGCAGCTCGACACGGTGGGCGAGCTGCAGAAGCAGACCAGCAAGAGCCTGACCGGAGCGCAGTGGCGGACGCGGCTGCTGGGCCGCCCCCGCGAGCATGGGCAGGGGCGGGGCGTCGTGTCGTCCCCGAGCATCGCCACCGACATCGGCGGGCTCACGCGGCGGTTCGCGTCGGGCAGCTGGGGCGCCCGGGCCCGCACCGGGTCGTCCCCGACCGCGACCACGGGCATCCGGCATCGGCTGCACACCACCGTCAGCGAGGACATCCCAGGGCCACCGTGGGCCGGCGCAGTTCAGGTCTCGCCCCCACCCTTGCCCTACCTGCGGGTCCAGGCGGACGTGACGGTCGTCTTCAGTGACATCGTCGGGTGGGCGGCGCGCATCGGTGGCTTGGCACGCGCAGTGGGCCCCACAGGACTGCGGCCCTGAGCGACCTGGTTGCTGTGCTCGCAGGTACACCCAGATGTCCTCGGAGCTGCCCCCGGACGCCGTCATGCTCATGCTGCACGAGTTCTTCACCAAGCTCGACGCCCTCCTCGACCACACGGGCGCTTTCAAGTACAGCACGGTGGGCGACGGGTACATTGTGGTCACGGGCTACCCCCATCCTGACCCGGACCACGCGCTCCACGCCCTGCGCACCGCCCAGGCCATGGTCCACATCGCCGCGTCCGTCCAGACGCCTGCCCCGCGGGGCGAGGAGGCGCCGTCGCCGAACCCCAAAGACGCAGACGTGCTCCGCCTGGAAGCGCAGGACTTGGCTGGGGCCGGCGCGATGCTGGAGGTGTCGAGCATGGGTGCGGGGGGTTCCCCGAGGCCCACTCCGGGTGCAGTGGCTGGCGGGGACGGCCCGTCGCCCGCGCAGTCCCCCGGCACTCTGCAGATCCGCGTCGGGGTGCATTCGGGCACCGTGGCCGCGTCCACGCTGGGCGTCAAGAGGAACACGCTGACGCTGATCGGCGACACGCTCAACACGGCGTCGCGCATGGAGACGCTCTCGCGCGCGGGCCACGTGCGCATCACCCAGACGACGCTGGACCTGCTCCCGGAGGCGGTCCGCGGCAGCTTCGTGAGAGAGGAGCTGCAGGTCAAGGGGAAAGGGGCCATGGTCACCTACGTCGCCGACGCGGTGGCCGCCCCGCCGTTTTGAGTTTCCAGGTGTGAGGCCTGGATGCATGCCCCGCGAGCCAGCCAACGCCAGCCGAGGCCCTGGGATGAGACACAAAAACTTATTCTACACACTGAGCCATTGATCGGCGGTGGAGATTCTTAGCGTGTTGAGGGCCCATAATGTGCCCCTGGGTGAGTGCACGACCAACACCCAGCTTCTCACTGGCGAATGCGGGACCTTTCACGCAGGGCGGACTTTTGAGAGATCGAGATCGAGCTCCTTGTTCTACCCTCCGCCCTACACTCTACCCTCCGTCCTAAGGAGGGACGCTGATGTTCCAGCGCTGATGTTCCAGAGAGCCTTCTCTTTTGGTACCCTTTCTAATACGCTGCCCCAGTGGCAGCTGACGCCACTCTCGTAGCTTGCGCCGGGGTCTCCCTGCCCACACTCTGCCTGTTAGATAGTCGTGAAGACATGCGCCGTTCAAGGTCTGGCTAAGAGCGTGTGCGGGAAGGTGTCAACCTAGGATCTATGACGGCACGGGCCAGCTCTCGAGACGCCGCCCGGACTAGGTGCAGAGCATGGGTGGGGCACTCATCCAAATTTGACTGCACGGGCGAGCTCCCGCCAAGAGCGCCGGACGGTCACCTCCATCAGCGTCACACAGATGACGGCCCACAGGATGATCCCGACCATCTTGCCCCTGCGGCAAGGACACAGGGACGGCCTTCATGGATACCTAGACGAGCCGCGAAGAGGAGGTTGCACCTCCTGCCCGGGCCCCTCACCCGCTGAACTGCTGCTGCCAGGTCTGCTTGGAGAATCCGCCGACGTATACGGCGCGCACTAAGAGCAGCAGGAGGCACAGGACGGTCGGGGCCCACCGCAGGGCAGAGGCACGGGCACGGACTGCGGCATTGAGGGCGTGCCGGCGCGCCGCCAGGGCCACCCGGTGCAGTCCGACCAAGTAGACGACGAGGAAAGCTGCCATGACGACGAGGGGGACCAGCGGGTACTTGCAGTCCAGCTTCAGGCACCCGGCGCCCCCACTGCTGCGACGGGGTGGCGGGGCACATTTCACCAACCGTGCAGGGGCAGGGTCGCAGGCCCGCCCGGCATCGAAGCGCATCTTCATCGTCCGACTGCACTCACTCGACATTGTCGCAATCCCACGCGCTAAAGAGGCTCCGCATCCCAGGGCTCGTGAAGGTCCCGCGGAGGGCCTCGGGCACAAACACCAGCACCGCCTGGCACACGGTCACGGGCGCGGTGAGGATGAGTGCCGTGCGGAGGACGCTGCGGGACTCGGTCGACCCTGCGCGCGCAGAGCGCCACAGCTGGCTTGGCACCGCGCCACACGGCGCTGCGTCCGTGGTAGCACGGACCTCCCCAACTCACCGGCCCGGAACAGAGCGCTTGCTTTCGCGCCCCTGCGCATGGACTCGCGCAGCATCAGCGCTGGCAGCAAGAGGATGAGCGGTTCCAGCAGGCCCAGCGTGGCGGCCGTGTAGGCTTGGCACATGTACCGGCGACCGTGAACGTCTGCGAAGAGGTGCGATGCGAGTCGACGGGCGAGTCACGGCACTCGGGAGAAGCGGCGGCAAATGCGGAAATGTCGGCGAATGAGCATCTCACTCTTGTTCATGGCGTGGATGGTGAGACCGGAGCCCTCGACCCAGAGAGAGCGGATGGAGAGGATCTCCAAGACGGCCCAAGCGGCGACCAGGACACTGCGGGCACGAAGGTCCGGGGCCGGGCCGTGAAAGCTGGCCGAAGAGAGGGGGGTCAGCATCATTTGATCGCCGTCGGCTCACCAGAGGCTGACGCGCGCGCCCCACAGGTCCAGCAGTCCCTTGTAGAAGACTTCGTTTGCCACCGTGTCCTTCTGACCCTCCTCCTGATGGCTGGGCCCGCTGCGGTTGAGGCTCGCCAGCTCCGAGACCGTCGGGGTGCCCGGGACGTCCATCGTCTCCAGTCCATACATTCGGTACGTCGGTAGCGTTTGAAGTAACACGGACGCGGACTCGATGGCGCGCTGCGTGCACCAACGCGGGGCGTGTACATAAAAAAACCACAGCAAGCGATTTGCCGCGCTCTGAGTGGGATCTCGCCCACCCGCAGCTCGCGGACGACCTCCAGACCATCGCACCTGCCATGGGATGCTCATCCCCAGCACCCAGAGGCTGTAGCCCAGCAGAAGCGCGGACGCGCAGAGCGAGATGATGTCGAGGTCGACCGCCAACATGCCGGCGCCAGCGCCGCGACCAACCCGGTGTAGGGTCAGCTCTGCATCCTCGTCAAAGCCCGGCGCCCGCGGGGGGCACCCCTCCAGCCCCCAGGAGAGGGGCTGCGCGTGTGGTCTCGCTACAGTTGGACAGGAAGGTGCTATCCAAGCAGAGTTGCGCGGCGATGCTGGCTCCTGAATGGAGTGTGCCGACGGCGGTGTGGCGTTTTGTGATTTAAAAGCGATTCACACCAGAGACTGGCAAGGGAGCATCAAGGGGTGTGGCCCCCCCTCCCTCCCCCTAGTTCAGCACGTTAACCTCGATGTGCTTGGCCATGGTCGGGCCGTACGACTCGTGGAGAGCGTTAGCGAACTGCAGGGCCAGCTTGTGCTTGCCGGGGGTCAGGACCAGGTCGTCCGCCAGCTGCGCCTTGCCGTAGTGCCGGTGCCTCTCGTCGAACTGCGAGAGCCACGAGCGGTCTCTTTCCTTCCAGCCCACGAGCACACGCGCAGTCTCGCACTGTGCACCCCTGAAATAGCAATTACCGGGATGGTGACGCCCTCCTCAACCGCGTCCTCGGCGTCGATGAGCACATGGAAGTGCCCGCTGCCCTCCTGCAGGCCCTCCGATGCGGGACGGACCTGGTATCCCTGGACCGCGAACTCGACGTGCACCGGCGAGCGCAGGGCCTCCCCGCCCTTCAGGTTGGCGAACGACACGCCGGAAGACGCGAGGGAAGGGCCAGCGCTCGCGAGCACGCTGGCTGCGGCGGCTAATGATGCCAGTTGCCGCATCACACGCGTCCTGAGCGTCCCATGCGCCTGCGTGTGGGCGCCAGGGACTGCTCCAACACGTGGCCATCGCGGTGGCCCTCGCGGCTGCTCTCGAGCGCGACGATCGTCGGCCCGGCGACCCTTGAGCGCGGTAAGCGTCGAAAGAGCATCAATCGCGCCCCATACGACCGCGACTCGCCTTTGCGGCGGTGAGCTCGCACTGGATGACCTGGCCGGGCATATTTTCCCGCGTTTCGGCGAAGCGCAGCGTCACAGCACCAACAGGAGCTGAAGATAGGACCTAATTTGCCGTGTTGTCTGTGGCATCGGTGATGGAACAGCCAAATTCATGCCAAAATGCACGTCAGATGCGTCTCGTCAGATGCGTGGCTTCAGATGCAAGTGAGCGCATGGATTATATATGCAAGCGGGCGCGTTGCTTCAGGTGCAAGTGGGCGCGATGCTCGACGTGCAAGTGGGCGCGTCGCTTCGAGGCCAGGGGATTCCCCGGATCCGTTCCGCCAGCAGCCTCCAAGGCCGCACGCGATCTTCCGTGGACAGCGCCGAGGCGCCCGACGTCGACGTCATTACCCACACTTCGCTCGAGTCCGGCAGCGGCCATCCGGCCGGAAGGGCACTGCGCGGGAGGGCTTGGCCGACGGGCACTTCGCCGCCCTGCACCTTACGCGAGCCTGACCTCCGACAGCTGTTGACGAGGTCTACAAACTGCTTCTTCCCCGAGAAGGCCACGACACTCGGTGCCCCGCAGGCGCCGCACTTGCACCCGATGGACGCATTGACTCGGGCGACGTGGGCTTGGAGCCGCTGCAGGAATGACGGGCCCCACACCGCAAACGCTGCCTCCCCGAACAGCCGGGAGTCGGTCCCCGGGTTCCCTGTACCCACATCCGTGAAACCCACCCCGGCCTCTGCGCGTGCGGTGCGGCGCAGGAGCTGCATGGCATCGGGTGGGCCGTTGGGGACTGCCTGCGTCTTCGCTTCCTCGCCCTCACCTGGCGCCATTCGCACGTCGTCCTCCGCGCCCCGTACCGACGGCGGCGCAATGCCCGTCTCCCTCAGGATTGGCCACATCCTGTGCAAGGGGAAGGGAGCCCCGAGTCGCATCCAGGTGGGAGGGGACCCCTTCCATCGTAGTCGCACTCAGCGAGCGGGACTCGCACCGGTTGGACTTGTGTGCATAGAAGTGGCCCCTGCGCCACGCTTCCTCCGATGGATTGTGACCGACAATCACGAGCCGCAGGGGGGACTTTTCGTCGCCCAGGCGCTCCGGGACGCCCGGCCCGGGGATGGCGTTTGGCGGGCCACCATTCGGAGCGCTGGCCGCTTTAGCCTGACTGGGGCCGTTGTTCTTCGGCTTCCGCTTCTGCACGCCCGCCTTCTTGAACGCGAAGTCCTGGAAAGCCCCGCTCATAACACACGAGCGCCAAGTGCCCTGTAAGTGCTTTGACCGCCTCTTTGCCACGGGACGCTGAAGCTGAAGCCAGGGCAGCGTGAGGGGAACGAAAGAGGCGCATTTTCGCCCCGTGCAAGTGCCCCGTCGTGTCGATGATCGTAGGCCAAAAGCCCAGACTCGGATTCCTGGCCCTGGATTGACTGCTTGTCCCTTTGAATACTTCTTGCGCTCCGCCGGGCCTGGATGGAGGGTGCTGACGACGATGCTCCCCAGAGAAGGTGCGGTGCGAGTAACGCGGCGAGTTCTCTGTTGACAAGCGTGTGGTTGATTTGATCTGATGCATATCTTGCAGACAGCGTGCGCGGAGGGAGGGGCCGCGCTCCAGGGCCTCACAGCGACGAAGACGCAGGCCCGGGAGGCCGGTGCCCGCGCCCAAGCCCCTTTTAAAGGAGCTATGGGACACGGGAATATGGCATCTGCTACTGGTGCTGCTGCTGGGCATGACGCCGACGGGTGCGGAGCGCTGCGATTCGCGTACGCTTTGCATCGGCATATGCGCCCCGCTCGGCCATCGCTGCACCTCCGCCGTCCGTCGCTGCCATCGCAGCGATGCTCCTTCCCTACCTGCCTTCCCTCTTGACTGACTACTTTGCAAGCAAGGCGAGCGGGACGCCTCTGCAGTGCGAGTCCTTCCCGCTGGGCCACGAGCCCCCGGACTGCTTCAACGCGCACGGAACGACGGCGGAGTGGCAAGGATGGACGCTTTTCGTGTCGCAAAGGCGAGGACGAGGGATTGGGCGCGCGCGTGGCGCCCACTGCATCGCGGTTTCACCTGACCCTCGTTTCCTCCCCCGCAGCATCCTGTCCTTCGTCATCAACCCCCTCGTGGGCTCCGTGTCCGACCGCCATGGCCGCAAGCCCTTCCTCCTCCTCGCCCAGCTCATCAACCTCGTCCCGCCCCTCGTGCTGCTGCTGTACTACCATGCCGGGGTCTCTCTCCTCTGGTTTTTCCCAGGCACGGCCTTCGCTCAGGGCTTCAGCGTCTTCGCAGTCGGTCTGCCTTACGCCGCGGACGTGACTTCCAAGGAGAACCGGCCCAAGGTGTTTGGTCTTGTGCTGGCGGTCGAGGCCGTCTCGTACCTCATCGGCCCGATCATCGCCGGCGTCATCGGCAGCACGCGGGGGGCCATCCACGTCGCCTTCGCCTTCATGCTGTGCGCCGTGACGGCCGCTGCGCTCCTGCGAGAGAGCCTCCCTGCGGCGTCGCGCCAGGCCGCCCGCCAGTCCAACCAGGGCTCCCTCACCCTCCACGTCCTCGCCAGCACCCCGCATGCCCCGGGCCTCCGTACCTCCGCCTGGCGCTGGAGCGAGTTCGGGAGCGAGTGGCCTCGTCGTGGGGACGGCTCCTCCCGAGGTGAGCGTCGCCCCGCCATCGCTGCCCTCGGGACCCGCCACTCGAGGCGAGTCGATCCGACTTGCGCGTCTCTGGACCGCGGCTGCAGTGAGGGACGCCGCACAGGACCACGAGGACCTGCCGCTGCTTCTGGAGGAGTCCGAGTCGTCCGGTGCTGATTCGAGGGTCTATCTGGACGAGGCGTCTGAGGAAGAGGAAGACGGGTCGACGCAGGGGAGGCGGTCGCGCCACCACGGGAGGCGGACGGCGCGGGCGTGGGGGGACTGGATGGCGTACGGGGTGCATGGCACCAACGCCAGGGGGCACGCGGCGCTGCCGTGGGCGGGCACGGGGGGCGCGCTGGCGTTCGGCGGCGACGCGCGGGGTTGGTTCCGGACCGGGCCGGGTGCCGGTGCTCGGCGCAGGGGGCCCGAGGCGGGGGATGATGATGACGACTGGGTGTTTGGGAGGACGGGGGAGGGCCGGGAGGAGGGGCAGAGTGACCCCGGCGTGCGTCTCCACTCGCCCTTTTCGGCTCCGGAGAGGCTGTGGCATGGGGAGGAAGGCTCGAGGGGGCGCGGGGGCGGGGGCCGGGATGCGAGTGGAAGGGAAGGTGGGGAGGCAGTGGGAGCAGACGAGGTGGCCGACAGCTACCGGCGGGGCCGCAGTCGCCGCAACTCCAAGGCGCATGCGGAAGGGGACTCGGATGCCTCGGGACCAACCCGGAGAGTGTCAGGGCGGGACACGCGCAGCACAACTGGCGGGGCGGACGGAGCGGGGGTGGCGGCGGGGGAGACCGCCGCCCGCGACGCCGCGCCTCCCTCAAATGGCCGCCGCGCCGGAGGTTGGCATGCGCGGCCCGAGGGGGCGGGTGGCGCGCCCCCTGCCTCCGTGTTCCCCAGTGCGGCCCCGCGGATGGGAGCGGCGGGCGACGGGGGCGACCTGTTCAAGGATCCCGCGCCGACGCACGCGCGCGGCAAGTCCCCGGACGCGCGCGTGGTGCTGGACGTGCCGCCGTTGGTGCGACCCAAGCCGAGGGTGGACGTCGAGTGGGGCGGCCTCGAGCCGGGTGCGTGCTGGTCACTGCGCTGTGGGTTCGGCGGACAGCCTTTACTTCCATTCCTGACAAGCATCGTGCGGGTGGTTCTTGTCCGCAGGGACCCACGGCGACCCCCCGGTCGTGGTAGAGCCGGTGGGGGCGTCGCCGTTGGCGGCGTCTGCAGGAGCCTCCGCACCCGCGGAGGCGCCCGCGTCGGACTCTGCGAACATCATGGGCAGCATCCGCATCGCCGTCCGCTCCCCGCTCTTCCGCATGCTCACGCTCCTGGTCATGTTGCAAGGAGCGTCTCTCGAGGGCCTCGACGACCTCATCCTGCAGTACCTCCAGATGAGGGTTGGGTTCGGGCCTCGCGACCAGTCCATGGTCCTCGTCATCATGGGTGCATGCGGCATCTTCAACCAAATCGTACTCCTGCCCTTCATCACCCGCTACACCTCCGGTGAGGCGCGCACAATAGCGCGGGCAGCTGCAGGGGAGCGGTTGCTGCTTACTAAGGGCGTCTTCCAGTGTGAAGACTCACTGCTGGCATCTCTTTCGCCTCCTCAGAACAACCAGTTCTCATCTTGGGGCTCCTGGGCTCAGCCGTTTACCTGGCCATCCTATCTGCCACGACGACCCGCGTAGTGGCCTTTTCTGGCCTCGTCGTCATGTCCCTCACGGCGCTCTGCGTCCCGGCCATCAGCAGGCGAGTCGAGGGGATGGCAGGCGGACCTGACTGTTTTGCTCTCATATCAGGCATCCCAATTCAGTGCCTCCGATGCGCCTGCAGCATCAAGAGCCGCAACGCCGCCGAGTCCGAACAGGGCGCCGTGCAGGGCGCGCTCTTCGGGGCGCAGGCCATCGCGACGGGCATCGGGCCGGTATTCTTCGCGACGCTCTTCTCAGAGTTTACGCGGTCGGACCGCCCGCGCTTCGTGCCACTCCTACCGGGCGCCCCCTTCATGCTGGGGTCCGCCCTCATGTCTTTCGCCGTCATAGTTGCGTGTCTGCTGCCCAAGGGCGCCCACTCTAAGCGCCCTGAGCCGGCGCAGGAATGACAAGTGACCTACCTGCGCTGCCAGCGCCAGCGATGTTCGGCAGGCTCGCGCCGAAGATGACATTTGAACTACACCGAGCTGCACATCAATTCAAAAGGGAGCCTTTGGCTTCAAACACATGTTCAACGTTTTTGGGCATGTCCGCGCTGTCTCTTGCAAGATCGTTCCTTACCCACCACGGGGTCGATGATGACGGGCATGCGGAGTGCCTGGCGGGTACGCGGCATCACATGTGCAACAGGAATTCAACTTTTAGGCGCACCTGTCGCTGGCTCCCTGCACCTGCTCTACGCTCGAAATCCTTCGCCAGAGCTGATCTTTGCAGAAATTTTGGAATCCAATGCCCCAGGGGAGCTGAGCGTCGACGATCTGCTGGACATGCTGCAATGTTTGTCTCCACGTCTGGCCGCGACACCAGAGGAGGACCAGCGGGCGCGGGTGGCCGCGCTGCTCGATGGCTCATGGTCTCCGGAGACCTACGACCGACAGGCTTCGCTGCAAGGAGAGACTTCCGGCAGGAGTGAGGAGGGCAGCGCAGAGACGACCGATGACGCGACGGTGACGTCGCTGATGGAGCTGTGCCGGGGCGCAGCGAGCGCAGAGTTCATTCGGCACGTCCTGCACCAGCTGAATGGCGACGCGGACGCTGCTGCCGACCGCCTGCTTGGGATGGGGGACGCCTTGGGCCAAGCAAGCCTCTCTTGGGAGGCGGAAGCGGCAGCAGAAGAGGTGGGAGGAGCTGCCGGTAGCTGGGGGCTTGGCTGCATCTGCGCTTAGCGCCGGGCAGGTGCGCCCGCTCGCCAGCCCTCTCCATGACATCCTTCTCTCTGCTTGCTCTCCACAGCAACGGGCGAAGGAGGCCCAAGAGGAAGAAGAGCGCCTCCGCAAAAGCCTCGTGGACCGCTTCTCTTACCAAATTGTCTCCAAGACGGGTCCCTGCGCCCCGCCGGTGAGACCCTCACGCCTGACAAGCGTGCGTGGCATGCCCTGGACTCGTCAGCCGGCCTCTGATTCTGAGACTGGAAACTAGATATGATGAACCGTTCTCCGTCCCAGGGCATCCCTGGTGCACCCAAGAGGGTTATGGACCGCAAGGAGCGGTCCCGGGCACCCCAGGTGAGGTACCGTGATGGCCAACCCGTGACGTCGCGAGGGGAGAAGTTCGTCATTGAGACTGTCGGGGACGAGTGGGACGGGGGCAGCAGGGGAAAGGTCTACACGAAAGGGAAGCGCGGCCCGGGCTACCGATAGCTACTGGCAGCTCCCAGCCCTCTGCTTGAACGCTCAGTAAAAGTTCCCGCCCCCGGTCCCGTCCCCGCTGGGCATCGGCGGCGGCTGCCTCAATGGCACCATGGGGTCGTACGTAGGCGCGTTGAGCAGGTCCTGCGGGTCCACGTACGCCGGCATTCCCGCGCCGGGCGTGCCGCCATGCACGAAGGCGTCGCCCAGGAAGAAGTACACGGCACCCGTGGCCAGGAACACCGCGCCGATGAGCGGGCCGAAGTTGAGGAAGAAGGTCGTGCCGAGCGTCACCAGCTGCTTGGCCCTTGGGATGAGGCCCTCGAGTCCTTCCGAGTTTAGGGCTCTCGAACGCGCCAGCTGATCCTCCGAGAAGGGACTCCGCGCGCTTGGCGGGGAACGCGCCGAGCCTAATGGACTGCTCGCCTCCTGCACATGTAATGGTCGTGCGTAAACATAGGAAAGCCCAGACGGCGCGGCAGCGATGTGGGGAACGCGAGTGAGCTCGCACTGCTCACCCCGCTGCTCTCCAGGCCCCTCTTCCTCAGTTCTTGCGTGAATAACGACTCAATGCTCCCATTCTCTGCGCGACAGAGGACATTCAATCTCCGACGATGCAATCGAGGGCGAATTACAGCGAATTGCAGACGCCGCATCCTCGTCCTCACCCTCCTCCTCCCGAAACGCGCGGCATCCACACGGTGACTCGCGTGCATTCGATGGCCGAAACCCCACTCGCACGGGCCTCAGCGCCCTCCCGTTCCCCAGCGTTGCCGATTGGAGGGCCAATGCGCACCTCATGACGAAAGGGCCTCGGCACTGCGCAGCGCGCACCAGTCTTCCGCTATTCGGCCGGTGCAGGACTTCATTCAGAGAACACGGTTCGATGCTGCTTGGCAACAAATGGCCAAAGGATGCAAATGTCAGAGTAAGGAACACTGTAGTGTGGCGAGAGAGCAAAAATGTGCCATGAATGATCATCGAAGGGGAAAGTGTACGCTATGATATCGGCTATCAGAGGAACTAAGGTCACGGAACAACGGATCAATGGGTTCGCTCAAATCACCATCCACGTCACACTCGCACGCCCCACCCCGTCTCAGACTCTGTCGGGGAGGGCGAGGATGTCGCTCCACGTCTCCGGGTCGTCGATGAGGCTGAGCCCGGACGCGGGCACCTCCGGGTGGTTGAGGACGTCGAGCAGGTGCGTCTTCATCTCGCCCTTGCCCTCGGCGACCACCACACGGTCGACGAACAGCGCCTGGATGTGCGCGGGCAGCGCGTCGAAGACGTCCCCCGTGACCTGGACGCAGTTGGGCTGCCCGGTGCTCTCCATGCGGCTCGCCGTGTTGAGCGTGTCCCCCACGAGCTGCAGCACGGACCGCTCCAGGCCCAGGACGCCGCCCGAGCACGGCCCCCGGTGGATGCCGACCCTGGCGCTGAGCTGGTGCGTGGAGCCGTCGGGCATCGGGATGCGCACGCTGGCCATGAGCTTGATGAGCGTCACCCCCAGCTTCAGCAGCGTCATGGAGTGCGTGGGGTCCTCTCGGAAGATGTTGGCGGCTGCCACGTACGCATCGCCCACAGTCTCGTACTGTGAGAGAGGGCAGGAAGGGCGGCATGAGACGGGGGCCAGGCGAGGCGGAGAAGAAGACAGGTGCCGCGGCATGCACGCGGCCTCGCCTTGAAAGCGCCCAGGTGCCTGACGCATTTGTCGATGGCGGAGAAGCACTGGTGCAGAAGGAGGAGGATGCGCTTGGGCGGCAGCTGCGCCGACATGGACGTGAACCCGACCACGTCCGAGAAGAGCATGCCCACGTCCTCAAAGTCACGGTAATAGGGCAGCACCACGGCGCCGCCCTGCATGCCGTCCAGCGCCGTCGACTGGATGCCGAGGGGCGTGCGGGGTCGGCTCATGTCCGAGAGGTCGGGCGCGGGCAGCACCAGCGGCGAGGGTCGCCGCTGTCGCATCCCGGCGGACGGCGACACGGGGTCCTCGCACGCCGTGCGGCGCATGACCGGCGCAAGGATGTTCTTCCACACGCCCTGCTGGGGCGGCCCGTCGGCGGCGTGCGCCTCGGACGCTTGGAAAGGCGGCGTGACGAGCCGGAGCTGCACTGGGGGCGGCTGCGGCGTCCCCGGCGTCGTGGCGGCCTCGCCATGCCCCGGACCTGCGGAGCCATGGGCAGCTGCCGCGTCGTGCACGCGCCTTTGCGCCCCGCTCGACCGCGCTTGAGCCCCCCACTGCGCCTCACCCAGCAGGGCCTGTGCGGTCCTGGTCGTCGCGGCCCGGGCCGGTGTGGCGATGCGTCGGTTCGCCAGCACGTTTGCCGCGCTCGCGTGCGTGTCTTCGGACGCCCTGGAGGGCCCCACGCGGGAGCTGGGCCCCTTGCGCCACATCCTGGCCCGCGGGGAGCTCGCCTCTGCTGCCAGGTCGACGTCCCTAGCGTCCAAGGACTTGCGTGCCGTGCGCGTCTCCATGGAAGTTGACGCGCGGCCAGTGGGCGCACGCCGCCAGTCGTCCGCTGCGGGCAGTGTGCGAGGTGAGGTGTTGTGTCGTCGCGTCGGGTGCTTGCGGGTCGCCAGCTCGGATGCCCCGACCATGTTGTCAAGGCAGTCCGTGCGGCAGTCACCGTCGACGTGACGTGCAGAGATGCGGGACTGGATGAGGGCCTGGCCCACCTCCTTCGGCACAATGTTCTCGATCACGGCCTCCCGCGAAGCTACGAGGATCCGAGACATCTGCGGCGCCAGCGACGGGGGGTGTCTGTGTCTGCTCTGCGGATCGCTCAGAGGGGCGCACGAAGCACGGCAAGCCACAGTCCTACCCCCCCCCCACGCACCTCGATTCCAACGCCTAATGCCCCGAACAGCACGAGGTAGCCCAGGGAAACGGTACTGATAAACAGATTCCCACTGACACTGCCGGCGCACGCAGACCAGAAGAGCGTGGCGCCGAGCGTGGCGAGGCAGAGGGGCGAGAAGCACGCGCTGCGGGTGAGCCGGGAGGTGCAGATTGCGCTCACAGTCACCCCGGCCGTGTTTGCATGAACCAGCCATGGACGTGGTATACCGCGAGCGCAGGCACCTGAGCGCGAGGAGGATGACGACCTTGGTGGTATCGCCGGCCATCTTCTCACCCAGGCGGTGGCCGCCCACCCTTCGCAGGACCCACCGAAGCCCCGCGGCAACGGGGGCCATGAACGGCCCCGTGAAGCTGGGGTCCACGCAGAACCGCATCCAATAGGACAGCGCGAGGTAGATGGGGAGGCAGACGGCGATGCGGGCGACGGCAGCACCCGCAGCGTCGGTGTGGGCCCGAGAAGCGAGGAGGGCTTCACTGGCCACCAGAAACATGGAGGAGGTCAGGAGCACTGGTGTGGGGCGCACCGCCTGCGAGGGGCCGGGACGAGAGGCCGTGATCGGACTGACAGCGTCAACTGGGCAGAGGGACGTTCATTTGAGGCGACACACGTGTCCTGCACGCGCGGCCCTCGCCTGCAGGACCCCAGCGGTGCTGCCGAACACGACCGCCATGAGCACTCCGATCTCTGCGGGCCGCTGCATGCCCCACACCCCTTGGACCTCTGCAGGCGGGCCAGCACCGGTGGCATTGTCGCACGCGCGGGCAGTGGAAGGTACCGGGTAAGGGTACCCTAGGGTATCTGGCGCTCACGCACCGCTGCTGCTCATGGCGCTGACGCCCAGCAGGTACAGCAGGGACGAGGCCACCACGACACCACTGGCGACGAAGGGGTATACGCGCGTGGCGGCGTGGTAGGTGCTGCGGAGCGTGAGGCCCACGAAGGCGGCGGCGTACGAGGTGCACTCGATGAGCACGACGACGACCATGGCGACGGCCGGCGCCACGCGCGCTGCGGACGGTGCGGGCGAGGGCGGTGGCTCTGTGGAGTCGGGAGCGGACGTCGGTGCCGGCGCCCTGAGCATCGCACCCACTGCCTCACCGGGATCCAAGTACGTGTTTGAGTCCCACCGATGAGCCCAGTTGCGACTGGCGGAGAAGCTCTCGCTGAGGACCACGGCCGTCGTGGGGAGCACGAGCAGGAGCGCTGAGAGGGCGCAGTGGACCTGGAGGGCCACTGCGGGCGCCAGGCGCGTGGGAGCAGCTGTGGCTGGCCAGCATGCGCGCGCAGCACCCAGCATCCACCCTTCACCCAGCCTCGGCGCCCACCCACCTCGGCTGCTGGCGAGCGCGCCTGTCCGGAACCCCTCCACGATCCGCACGAGCGCCAGCTCCCGCTCGTGGGCCCGCTGCGTCTCCTGCGACACGTTCAGCTCCATGGACATGGTGACTGCGGGCAGGTGCATAGTTCATGTTCAAGCGTGAGCGATGCCGCGGCTGATGCCTGGGCTCGGCTGGCAGTGCTGGACGCGCTGCTCACTGGGCAGGCCTGGCTGGACATCGTTCTCGGACGGTCCCGACGGTGCTTGGGGACGGAAGATGGACTCGGCGGCGCTCGAGTGATGGCGGAGGGGGTCCAACAGCTGCGTCGCCCTGCCGGCCCCCGCAAGGGGGCCAGCGTGTCCCACCGTCGTCGCCGTGTTTTTCGGAGATAACACCTGACCCCCCGCATTCCGCTCCATTGGATAAGGAGATTGGAAGCGGGCGCAGCCTGCGTGGAAAAGACACATTTGAGAGGCCTCTGCGCAGGAAGTGCATGCGCCCTCCTCCGAAGCAGCGGGCACGCGAGGCAGGGCGAGACAGCATCTATGGATGCGATTGTTCGTGAAACCCAAGCCGGCGGCGACACATTGGGCTGCCTTGCTCGCAAACACCGGCGGTCCCAACGCCCGCATGAGACCTCACGCGCGCTTTGCCCGGCGCCGCCCCAGGTGCATGGCAGGGAAACAAGCTAGCACAGAAACCCCGACTTGCGCCCTGAGCGCCCCACGCGCCCGAGTCTGGGAGCCGTACTTGCGCGGTCAACTCATGTCTTGTCCAACACTTTCCTCAGAAGCTCAGGGCTGCAGACGTGCCGAGGCAGGTCGGCGGAACCCCACTGTGCACTCGCCTGCTCGCAGACTGAGCTAGCGGCCCTCCAGGTGGGCTGTTTGGACTCTAGATACGCAAACTCCGATCATGTCGAGGGTCGCAGGGGGCAGGACAGTCAAAAGAACGCTCGAGACGATTGTGGCTTCATATTGTGGCCAGGAGACTGCAGGGGTGCGCGTATGTGGGCGGGGGGGGGGGATCGTCTGACTGGTGCTTGAAACCGCCAAAAATTGTTCGCGCCTCGCCGTGCCTGCGCCTACCAAACCCTGCCGCAATCAACAGTTGAATTAAGGAGACCAGTCCGACCCTTTCCCGTTCGATAGCCATGTCTTCAGCCCTCCTTTTGGCGGCCGCCCTCGCTTCTGCGCGGGTTCTCGGCGCTGCGGCGTGGTCCGCGGGAAGAGCGACGTGGTATGGGGACAGCTCGTCCATGAGCATTCACTCTGGTGAGGCACCAGGGCTGGGGGGAGGGAAACGGGAGGACAGGCACCCCAGGCTCGCTGCGTCCGATGCGGCCGTTTCGCGCCAGTGCAGTCTGTGTGCGCTATAGATTTTGATGTAAACGTTCGCCTGGGAGCGTGTAACTGCCTCTGGAGGCCTGTGTGGATGCAGCGGGCTGTTTTCCCCCCAGCACCTCGTGCCGCCGATGCGCGATTCCGCGCATCTGTGCAACCAACACCTGGCACACGGCATATCATGTTACTGATTCATGTTAGTACGTGCAAGGACAGCCCGCCAATCGCCGCAATTGCGGCAGGGTGGTGGCGCTCAGCTTCACCACCTGCTGGGGCCTCTGCGCGCAGGGAACTGCGGCTATGGCTACTTGGACCCCCATGCCGGGACTGGCTGGGACATCGCGGCCATCAGCGACAAGATGGCGGGCTTCGACGGGAGCTGCGGCAAGTGCTTTGAGGTCCGCTGCCGGCCCGCGTCCTTCACGGACGGCAACGGCGCCGAGCTCCACCGGGAGGACGCGTGCTACGACCCCACCAAGTCGATCGTCGTGACCATCACGGACTCGTGCCCGTGCTACAAGCCGGGCAACGAGGCCTCCAACAAGCGCTGGTGCTGCGGCGACATGCCGCACTTCGACCTCTCCCAGTGGGCGTTTGAGAAGCTCGCGTCCAAGGTGACTTGGGAACCACCAGGCATGTGTCGGGTGCTGGCTGGCTCAACCGGACGCCACAGCCGCGCCCCTCCATGCTCACCCGCCGCAGGGCAAGGGCGCGATCGGCATCGAGTACCGCCCCGTGGACTGCGGCTACCGCCCCGGCGCCCAGGCGGGAGACCCGCCGGGCGGCGCGAGCCCCGGCGACGGCAGCACGAGCGCCAGCAAAAAGCCCTCCAACTGCGGTGGGCCAGACGCGAAGCAGTGCGACGGCAAGAGCCCAGGCCCACTGGTCCAGGCGTTCAACGGCAAAGCCGCGGAGCCCGTGCCTCAGGACTGGAACAACAAGCAGGGCAAGCACCGCCGGCTCTTCATCGGGCTCTGAGGGAGCGCGTAGCGCGTAGCACCTAACACACGCAATCTTTGAAAGGAGCGCAAATAGTATTGTATCACAATCACGGTAGCAGTGCGAGTCACCCAGTGCACCCCTATCGAATCTATCGAGCGCTCCAGGCCTGGTCCATCACTCGAGCAATGCGGCTCCCCAGCGTGCTGCCCTTGCTGCCTGGGGAGCCCGTGGCGGGCCCCTGCGAGCACAGCGTCCTTCAGCGTCCTAAACAGGGCAACCAGAGCTCCACGCCTCACGCGCAACGACTCGCATGCGGCACTCACCCCTGCCCTAGGAGGGCTGTCGGGGGCGTCCGCAGCCGGCGGTTCCGACACAGCGGCGTGCTTCTGGCGCTTGTCTTGCCTCAGGAAACCCCAGAAGCCACGCCGGGCGTTGGCCTGCGGGGACGGGGACGGCGCATTTCGGCCGCGAGACGTGAGGCGGGTCGCATGCGAGCAAGGCATGCCTGCAGTGGCACTCGCCCGCTCGGCCTTGGATCCCGGCCGGTTGGTCGCGTCCGTGAGGGCGGGCGCAGCGCTGTTGACATCGCCATCGCTGGCAAAGGGCAGCGCGCGAGGGCCCAGCGTGACGACGGCGCCTGCCGCGAGGCCCTGGGCCCCGAGAGCGCTCAGGGACGCGCGGGCCATGCCGAGGCGGTCGAGCAGGGCACGCGACGCACGGAGCGCCGAGGCGGCCTGGCGCTCGAAGGAGGAGCTCCCTGACGACAGGCTGCTCCCCGGCAGCGAAGGCGACTCGCAGGCCTGGGGCCGGTCGACCGAGCCCGGGGTCCAGGCCCCACCGTCCGCTGGCAGGCCGCTCGCGGGGGTGGCGGGCGCCGCGGGCCCGGCCGGCTCCTCGGCACCCGGGCTCATCGACACGCCCCTCGAGAGCTCCTCGTGTGCCTGGACGCACTCAACTGCCGCGGCCTCCAGGCTCGACAGCGCCTCCCCCGCCCTGGCCCCGACGTCCTCCAGCCTCGCCCGGGCGGATCCCAGCTCCTGGACCAGCGCGCGGACGGCCAGCAGGAGCCCCCCGCTGCCAGCCACCACGTGCGCCTCGCACCCGCCGTCCTGCAGCTCCCGGAACAGCGCGGCGCGCTCCTGTGACATCTCCCGCACCACGTCTCGCAGGGACTCCAGGGACGCCTGCAGGCCATCGCGCTCGTCGCGCACCGCGGCGGCGTTCGCCTCGGGTCGGAAGCGCGCCTGCGTCACAGCCGGTGAAAGACCCGAGAGGTTCATCGCAAACCTGGGGGTCTGGAATGCGCCACCCGCAGCCCCGCTGCATCGCCGCGGATGCTCACCTTCCCCGACGGGCTGCTCTTCCAGCCCGGCTCGCGCATCATCTCCTCCAACGTCGCCTGCAGGGCCGCCGCCCGCGCCTCCCCAGCCCGTGCCTCCTGCTCCCTCATCGCCAGCTGCAGCCTCGCCCGCGTCTCCCGGGACGCCGACGCCGCCACCTGGCCCTGCAACGCACGCGTCCGCGCCTTATGCCGGGCCAGCGCCTCCTTCAGCGCCGCGACCGCCTCCACCGCCGCCAGCCGGTCGCCCCGCGCGCACTCCTCGGCCCGCTCGGCCGCCGCCGCCCGCCGCCTCCGCCTCGGCGCTCTGGTTGGCCAGCGCGCGGCGAAGCAGGTCCGCCTCCGCCGCCGCAGCGTTGATCTCGACGTTCTTGCCGTCCAGCAGCGCCTGCAGCTGGTCCTGCATGGCGTGCGCGTGACGCAGGTCGCCCTGGGCCTCGTCCCTCTGGCGCTGCGCCGTCGCCAGTTCAGACGCCAGAGACGCGCTCCGGGACTCGAGGGCCTCGACCTGCCGCACCGCCCGCTCCGCCGCCTCCGCCCGCTGCACCGCCTGCCCCTCCGCCTCCCGCTCTGCCGCGGCCCGCGCCGCCTCTGCCTGCGACAGATACCCTCGCAGCTCGCCCACCTCCTCCACCAGCGCCCGCACCCTCTCCTCCGCCCGCTCCGCACGCTCAGCGCCCTCCTCGGCCTCCCGCCGCTCCGCCACCAGCTCCTCCCGCGCCCTCTCCTCTGCCTCCTGAACGCGGCGGAGGGCCGTGGTTTCCGCCCCCGCCACGCGCCGCACCGCCTCCTCCCGAACCGTCGCGATGGTCCCCTCCAGCTCCTCCACTCGGGCAGACGCAGCCGCCGCTCGCTCACGAAGGGCGCCCGCCTCTGCCGCTGCCCCCGCCAGCGCCGCCTCCATCGCCGCCCGGTCCTCGCGAGCCGCGGCCTCCGCGTGCTGTCGGGCAGCGCGCCAACGCCTGCAGGCGCCTTGCACAGCCTCTGCCAGGGCCGCCACGTCCAACGCCGTCTCGTCCCCACTGGCGGTGCTCTCCAGACCGTTTGCCTCTGCGGCCAGCTCCGCCACGACCGCCGCAAGCTCCCGGTGCATCGCCCGCTCTCGCGCCTCGCATGCCTCCCGTGCCCGCAGCTCCGCCTGTCCCGCCGCGCTCTCGGCAGCTCGCAGCGCTCCCTCTAGCGCCTCCGCCCGACGTGTCAGGTCCGCGGCCCGCCCCTCCGCCGCGGTCGCCCGGGACTCCGCCCGCTCCCAGTCGCCCCGCGCCACCTTGGCCTCCAGGTCGAGCCGGAGCACCTGGGACACAACGCGGCAGGCGAGGTGAGAATACCCACTAAGATAGGGAGCGCCAGCTCCCGCACATCTCCTTCCAGCGCACCTTGGCTGCCAGTTGCGTCGCCTCGGCGTCCGCCTCTGAGAACCGCGCCGTCATTGCGGCCAGCTGCTGCTGCAGCTCGGCGGCGCATGCCGGTGCGTCTCGATCGTCCTCGCCTTCGCAGACCCGCACCCGCTCCTCCACCCTCGCCTGCGCCTGCCTCGCCGCCGCCACCTCAGCTTCCGCCCCCGCCACACGCTGCCGCAGCTCCTCCGCCTCCGCTCGCGCCTGCCGCATCTTGTGCAGCGCGACCTTCGCCTTTTGCGTCGACGCACGCGCCCCGACCGCGAGCCGGCCCCACTCGCGCTCCACGGCTCCCAACACCGCGTCTGCTGCTTCCAGCGCCCCCAAACCCTCCGCCCCGGCCACTTGCCCCGAGGTCCCTGCGTCGCCGGCCGTCGCCAGGAGCGCACACATGCGGCAGGTCAAGTTGCACACCCCCACCTCCGTCGCATGCACGGCCGCCTCTGCTGCCTCCCTCGCCGCCGCCTCGGCCGCCAGCTCCGAGACAGCGTCTCCCAGCAGACCCTGCAGCCTCCAGACCTCGGCCTCCAAGCCGTCCACCTCTCTTCGCCACATCGCGCTCTCGTTCTCGTTTGTCTTATAGAGCTCCTGCACGCCCGCCGATGTGTGGCCCAGCACCACCGCCAGCCCCGCCGCTGCAGTCCACGCCGCGTCGGCGGCGTCCAGCGCCGCTGCCATGCGCCGCCACCCCGCTGCATCCGCCCGCTTGTGCGCAGCTGCCACCTCAGCACTAGCCTCCGCGGCCACTTCGCAGGCGCGCTGCTGAGCCACTTGCGCCTCAGCGCGCGCCTGGGCCAGCGCGGCAGACAAACGGTCTTCGTCTGCTGCGGCGACGTCTGCCTGCGTCTCGGCGATCACGGCGTCGAGCACGGCGTCGCACGCCTCGCCCTCCGCGTCCCGCACGCAAGCCACGGCTGCGTCCGCCACATGACGCGCCTCCCGCTCCGCAGCCGACGCCGCCTCCAACGACGCCTCCAGGGCTGCGACCCGGGCCCGCAGCGCCGCGGCCTCCCTGCTTTTGACGGCCAGCTCGATCGTCACCGACTCGACGGACGACGCCCTCCTCAGCGCCGCCCTCGCCTCCTCCTCGAGCTCCGAGTTCCGCGCCGTCAGCGACTGGTTGCGCGCGTTGGCCTGGGCCAGCTCTGCCGCCAGCCGCACCCGCTCCTCGTCCACCACCGCCACCGCCGGCCTCGCGCTACGCTGGGGGGACCGGGCGCTGCCCTGCCGGCCGCAGACCCGGGGCTGCGATGGGCTGGTGCTGGCGTCGCAGACGGACACGGACACTCCTGGGCTGGCCACCGTGTCAGCCGCCTCTCGCTGCTGCACCGCCAGGGCACGCTCCGCGACCTCCAGCGCGCCCGCCAGCTCCGCCGCCCTCGCCCGGGCCTCCTCCGCCGCCTCCTCGTGCCCCGCAGCCCTCTGCGCCGCCAGCTCCGCCGCGGTCTCCGCCTCGCCGGCCCGGCGAAGGGCCTCTGCCACCGCCTCTCGTGACGAGCCGACCTCGGCGCGCAGTGACGCAGCTTCTGCCTCCAGCGCAGCCGAACGCTCCTCTGCCGCCTCCGCCGCGACCCTCAGGGCGTCGACCTGGCCCCGCAGCGCCTCCGCGGTCGCCGCGTCCCTCTCCATGCGGACGCGCAGGTCGCTCGCCTCACTCCTCAGCGCCTGCGCCGTCACGCCTGCGTGGGCCCAGGCGGCCACCATCTCCCGTCTCGCCTCCTGCAGCTGCGCCTCGGTGGCCGCGAGCCTGCTGGTCGTGTGCTCCAGCTCCGCCGTCTTTTGCCTGCGAGAGGGACGACGCACAGCTATGTCTGTCATGACATCTTAGGGGCAGCAGATCGCCACTCACAGAGCAACACCATGTCCCAGGTACTCACGAGAGAGCCAAGGTGAGAGCCTTGATGTGCCCTCGCGCGCCGCCCAGGTCCGGGGACGAGGCCTTTGGCGACAGGACGGCGGTGAAGACGTTCGACACCGACTCGGTGATGCGTGCCGCCAGGCTGGAGGGGCTGCTGGTCAAGGGCGACCGAGCGCTCGATGGCGGGCCTGTCGCGGGATACTCTGCTGCCGCTCGCTCGTTTCGCAGCCCGACGTTCCGCTCACCTTTCCACCTTGGCTGGCCGTGCCTGCCCTGCCGTGCCGTCCTCAAGGCTCACTGCGTCCCAGACATCAGAGGACGCCTCGTCGCGGTCGATGAGGGCCACCGAGGGCGGGCGCGAGACCCCGACCGGGATGCTGGCCTCCGGTGAGCCATGCTGCGGTGTCGCTCCTGGCGCTGCCTGCGCCCTCGTCGCCGCCAGAAGCTGGGCCGTGAGGCGCTCCACCTCCGCTTGCAGTGCCTCCGAGCGATCACGCGCGGCGCTGAGCTCCACCTCCAGACGCTGCACCCTGCGGGCGATCAAGGACAGGGCGCGTTCACAGACCCATTAAGCAGCGGCGTATGGGCAGTCACGGCTCTCAGGCCTCTAGATCGCCACAGACGCTGCTGCCAGGGGCACCGGCGCGCAAGGGCACCTGTTGGAGAGCGTGACGGCCTCAGACACCCCCACGCTCATCCGCACCGATGCCCCATCGAGCCCGCCCTCCCACCCCTCGACGGCGTCGCCCCATGCAGACTCCCAGCCCTCCTCCCGCCGCTGGTTGCGCCTCTCGCACGAATCGCTCGTCTGGCGGGACCGCCTGGGACGCCGTGTCACCTCCGGAGACACAGCCGCCCACCCCAGCACCTTGCTGGGCGACTCCCACCCCTCCTCTGCCGCGCGGCCCTCGTCTCCACGCGCGCCGTCGACGTTATCGTCGAAGCAGGGCGGCGGCAGCGTGGGGCTGCTGGCCCGCCCAGGCGACCCGCATGCCACCTGGTCCGACTCCCACCCGTCGGACGCAAAGAGCGCTTGGGGCGCGGCGCTGTCCAGCGCGACCGCGGGGTTTGCGGACGCCGCAGCCGGCAGGCCGGACGGGCTCGGGCACCGCACCTGCGGGTACAAAGAGGGGTGCACGTGAGCGTTCATCGCGCCCACTGAGTCGGTGACTGCGACAACCAGACGACGACAGCTGCGGCGCGTCGCGCCGGCCCTGCGCCAGAGCGTGACTCACCAGCTCGGGCCCCTCCGCCTCCGCCAGCCGCGACTCGAGTGCCCGGCAGCACGCCTCGGCATCGGCAGCTTCCCCACGCAGCCGCTCGCACTCGGCCTCCGCTTCCCCAGCACGGCCCTCCAGGGCTGCGATGACGCGGTCGGCATGCTCCGACATCACTTGTCGCGCCTCGAGCTCTTGGGCCATCGACGCGAGGGTCGCGTCCCGCGCGCACGTCTCCGCCAGACGGGCAGCCAGGTCCGCTTCGAGGCGCCTGTGGGCGGCACGGCGGCGCATGGCACGCGGCGACGGCGGCTGTTATCGAGCCTCACCTGCGCAGCGGAACCGGCCCATGTTTGCGTGTCTGTCGCCCTGAGCAGTTTTGACCCGCACCTGATGGTCGCTGCTGCTTCGTCTATCTCCTCCCGCAACTCGGCCTCTCGGATGGCCCACGCCCGCCGCGCAGCCTCGGAAACGAGCGGACCCGAGCCCTCAACACAGTCCGGGGCCGCCGCCACCTGCCGCAGGTGGTCCCTCGCCACGGCCATCTGACACGCGTGACTGGCGATGAGGTGGGCGACGCAACCCTCCAGGGACGCCACCTCCCGGCATAGGTCGATGTCCCGGCATATGGCGCGCTCCAGTTGCATGGTGACCACCTCCCTCTGCGAGATCAGGCGGAACGCGAACATGGTGGAATCAGCAGCTCAGTTCCCAGGCACATAGCCCCCATCCCTCTTGACCCCTCATGTGTCTGCCCCACCCCCGTTCGCCTCACCTCCTCCTCCACCATCGCCAGCCGCTCCTCCAACAGACCCACGCATTTGGTCTGGCGCTTGTGGGCCTTGGCCGCCGCCTCGGCCAGCCGCAGCGCCTCCCGGATGCCCACCTCCGCGGCCGACTTCTCCTTCTCCAGCTCCACCTTGAGGCTGTTGATGACCTGCTGGCGGTGCTTGCTCTGGGACAAAAGGGTCGCCACCAGCGTCTCTTTCTCCGCCAATGCCCTCCGCAGCTCTGCAGCTGACAGACCCTCGCCGTCGTCCCCTCCTGCCGCCACGGCGCTCAGCACGTCCAGCGCCGTCGGTGCACCCCCGTCCGCCCGCCCCGCGCCCGCTCGCACAGCCTCCATCTCACGCACGCAGGCCTCCGCAGCAGCCGCCCTGGCCTCCGCCCGCGAAGCCCTGCCCTCAGCCTCATGCGCTCGCTGCTCTGCTTCGGCCAGAGCGCGCCCAGAGCCCTCCTCCGCCCGCTCCCACAGCTCCCTAGCCATGTCCCTCTCGCCCCGCATCGCCGCCGCCTCGGAACTCAGCTGCTCCGCCCGGTTCCGCGCCTCGTGCAACGCCGCGTCCGTCTCTGCGACGCGCGCCCGGAGCTCCTCCAGCTCCCTGGCCAGACCCTCAGCCGTTGCACACGTCCCCAGGCACTGCGGGCGAAACGCGAGACGGCACGACGGTCGGCACGAGGGTCGGGTCACCTACGCGGGGCCAGAAAGAGCTCTTGCCACTCAGGTATGCATGGGCAATGCAGGCAACACAGGCAGCGTCGCATATCGCACGTAGGTTGCGAATCGCATCGCAGCGAGGCACCTCCAACGCAGTGGTGGGACGTTCGCCCGCCCCCTGCGCCGCAACGCCGCTGTCGACCGCAGCCCCGGGGGTGTCGGCGTCTGAGTCGTCGTCCATGTGTGGCAACACGAAGGTGACGGGGCTCTCCCACCCGTCCGCATGGGATGGCTCGAGTGCTGGGGAGCACCCATGCCCCCGGATCGACGGCGTGACATAGAGCGGGTTGTCCATCAGCCATCGCGGCGGGGTCTGCGTTGGGGCTGCGGAGAACCCCCAGGGACCCGTTGCCACGTCGCTGCTATCGACGCACGTGGGGTCGTTACCCTTTGCCGGCGGCTCTGGCGTTGCGTCGGCCTGGACAGGGACGCATGACGCAAGAGGCGAGCTGCGGAGGGGCAGGCGGGCGAGAGAGTTGTGGGCAGGGTTGCAGCTCAGCAGCGCAGCTCGTTGTTGGTGCCGCCTGCATGCTTGCGGCGCACAGCCAGACTCACCCGTGGGTTGACTGCGCCTGCTTAGGACCCTCGGCTGCCGCCAGCAGCGACTCCAGCTCTTGGTTGCGCAGCGCGAGCGCGTCGCATCGCGCTCTCAGCTCCGCCACGCTCTGCGAGTCCTCAGTGACAGAGGCGCCCTGGCCCGGGTGCCCTTGGTCCGCGGACAGCGTCGGGCTCGTCGGCCCGGACAGGGTCGCGGTGCAGAGCTTCCTCACAATCTCATACGCATCCTCCACCTTCTTCCTGCGCGCTTGCAAGGCAGGCTCGCTGAGGGTGCGCCGGGGACCATCCACAAAGTATTTGGAAACCAAAACAGCCACATCGCAGCCAGGGCTAGCACCTGTACTGGGCGCGCAGCTCCTGCAGCTCCTGGTAGCTCTGGCCGCCAAATGCGACGTCGTGCTCCGCGGAGTGTGAGAGCGTGGGGGCCCGGGACGCGCGGCGCGCGTGGGGCGTGGCGGAGTTCGACTTGCCGGAAGCGATCGCGGGCGCGCGCCGCGGAGTGACCAGGTCCTGAAGCGAGGGCGAGGCGAGGCCCGGAGGTGGGGCGCAGTCGGATGGCGTGGCGGAACCCGGCGAGTCGGGGACTTTGCGCGAACGGCTCGAGTCCGGACGAGGGGAGTTGGTTATGGTGGAGAGCGCCCTCCTGTCCTGGGAAGGCGTCCCCTGCGTCGAGAGAGCCTTTGCGAAATGGGACGCGTTGTCACGGTGGCCTCGGCGCGCCGGGAGGCCTGGAAAACCAGCAACCCCACGCGAGGCGGAGCCGGCTCTCATGGTTACAGAAGCAGGCCGGGCGGACGACGGTCGCGTCGTCGCGTGCGAGCGGGGGAAGCAGACGGCCCGTGCACGGCTCACCTGGGCGGAGCTCGCGACGAGAAGCGGGCTCGGCATCGTTCGGTGCTCCTTCTCGACGACGAGCGACCAGCGTTTTCAATGCGCGCCCAGGAGGGCTGCCCAGGAGGCTGTGGAGGCCGGCTCCCAGTCTCCCCTGTCGGTGCTCTGAACTCAAAACCCCGACGACATCCAGCCGCACTCGACGGTAGGCCGATTGCGATGAAGTTTGAACGACAATGATGCGACGTCGCCGCCTCCGTTGCGGCCTCCCGCGACGCGCCCGAGACTGTCGGCTCGTCGCCAACCGCAATGGCGCTTCACGGGACGCCAGATAGCAAGGCGACGCAGACGATGATGCTGCTCAGGAGGCGCCGGCGATGCTTGACAGTCCCGGCACGCTAGTCTGAGCTGTGCTGCACTGACAGAAACTGCATCTTCAACGGCCCATCTTAGGCAGCCACGCTAATGCACTTGCTAGGGGCGCCCACAGCCTCCCGGCAGCGGGGATGGGCGTGACGCCGGGCGGCACCGCCTCGGCACCGGCGTCCCCCGACTCCGCCGCATCTCCCTCCCGACTGCTGGGTTGGAGACGCCTCGTAACCATAGCGTATGTGATGAGCTCGTTGTACACGGCGGTGCCGGTTAACAGAACCGTGAAGCCCAGTAGCTGCAGGACGTGGAACTGCTCCCACCCGAGGGCCATGGAGACGAGCCACACGATGGCGGTGCGGCAGGCGTCGACCGTGGCTCGCGTGGCCCCCGACACGCGCCGCGTGATGGTCATGCCGGCCCAATTGAACAGCGCGATGGCCAGGACGGTCGCCACCCCGGACAGCAGGAGGCTCGGGTGCTGGAACACCTCCGCGACGCCCTCTGCCACGTTGTCGATCTGCAAGCGCGCAGGCACGGCTTCATGCTTCATCCATTTCACGCCACCGTTGCCTGTGCAACTGGCATCTGCGCTCCCTTGTATGTCACCTGAGACTGCCGCGGGAGGCAGGCCATCAAGACACCCAACAGGCAGACGTAAAAGAGTCCCCACGCTCCCTCAAGGCCGACGGCCTCGGCAGGCTGCACTGCGGCGTGCTTGGAGAGCAGGAACTCCTCCAGCACGACTTGCAACGCCTGGATGGTCTGCAGGTGACGGCCAGGGGGGGCGAGCGTTCCGTTGTCGCAGCAGCGCGGGAAGCCCGGGTGCGGCAATTGCGGGTGACGAGTGGAATTGTACTGGCAGTCAGCCAAATTGCAATCGACCAAAAAACCACCACCGTACCTGTGAAATCACCACGAGGATGTCGCCAAGGGCTGGGGCCGGCGCCACGTCTGGGCGGTTGCCACCTCGACCTGGGCCGATGCCCAAGCCACCCAGGAGCTGTCCAATTCCCGCAAAACCACCCGACGCTCGGGCATTTGACGATGCGACCGACTCGGGCCTCAGCGCTGCGAAAGCCTCCTCCGCCGTCAGGAGATGGAACGCCGCGACATCAAAGCCGACTGCGAGGCCTGGCGTGCTGGGCTCTGGGGTCGGCAGCTCCGGCGTGGGCTCGGGCGCAGGGGGCCACGACGTCGGAGCAGGAGTCGGCAGCTCTGTGGGGCTGGGAGTCGGCAGGTTGGTGGGGCTCGGAGTCGGCTGCTCGGTGGGGCTGGGGGTTGGCTCGTTGGTCGGGCTGGGAGTTGGCAGCTCAGTGGGAGCTGGCGTAGGGGGCGTAGTCGGCTGGGGCGTCGGCGCTGGCGTAGGGGGCATGGTAGGCTGGGGAGTCGGCGAGGGCGCCGGTGGGGCCGGGCCGTGGTGCATGTGCATGGTCGAAGAGAGTCCAACGATTACGGCGCCTGTGCAGATGAGACCCAGGCCGGTCCAGTGGTGCGCGAAGAGCCTCCGCTTGAGGAGCATGACCGTGAAGAGGCCTGCGTCCGCCGCAACGGGCATGCTATTAGTCACAGTGCCAGGCACCATCCCACCGTGGCATGAGTCACCGTGCCGCCGCATCCCTCCCTGCCACCGCACCCCTCCCTGCCACCCCGGACATCACCCAAGACTTCCTTGCCTGTGAAGATGACGAGGGTGCCCCGGAGCATCTGGTAGACGGACGTGTAGGTGTAGAACAAACCTAGGTTGAGCATGGCGGAGGCGGTCATGTCGCAGGCAGCCGGCAGCGCGAAGACGAGCCGGTGGTCGATTTTCCCAAGAAAACTCTTCTGGCGGCGGCGTGCGGACGCGGTCGAGCCCCCCGGCGATAGAATTTGATAGCTCGTCACGTCGCCTGCCTCGTCCTCGCCCCTGGGGCTTCCCTCATCGTCGGCACCCTCTCCCTCGCCCCCCAAGAGAGCCGAGCGGGCCCCCGCGCCCCAGCCGTCCTCCAGGTACCCCAGCGTAGACCGCTGCGGCGCGACAGCGACCTCGCAGTGCACGCCCCAGTGCGGCAGGGCACAGCAAGGACGAGCCACGCAGCCCATAGTGCGCATAGTGCGCGGTAGACGCACCTGAGAACCCCCCCCTAAGAACGGTATCTTGGAGGTTATGCCACCCAGGAGCTCTCTGACGTCGTCCCATCGGTCTGCTGCGTACCCCCTCGCGCCACCCGGGTGCTGGCACGACCCTGCCCACGCCCGGCCAGCTGCTAGGTAAATAATGCACAGAAACTCTCCCATGAACTGCAGGGAGCCAGAACGGGGCCGAGTCCGATGCGGGAGGGCGCGGGCGCCCACGCAAGTGCGACGCTCGAGGCGGGTGCGGCTCCCCGCGACTCGCCATGAAGCCCGACTGAAGGATGGGGTGCTTGAACGTGACCGGGTTCCCGTTCTCGTCCTGTCCCACGCTAACGACGTCTTGAAGCTTCGAGAAAACGACACTGAGCGTCCCGGCGCAGAGCATCACAGCGCAGAACCCGCCTATGCCGCCCGGGGGGCCGGCCGTCCCCCGCTGGTCCACCATCCCGTTGCTTCGGAAGACAGCGCCGAGACAAGCGCGTTCGACCGCCCTCACGGCTCACGGACTTCTTCCCATACGCTCTCAAGCGCGAAGCGCTGCAAACAGCAGGCCCAGGCACGGGCGAATCCGAGCAGCACCCACTGACAACGAGAGGATGGGGGCAAGGCGTTTGGGCTGCAGCGATTCAGAGCCAATTATGCTCTGGCGCCGGGCAGTGGTCTGGCGCGAGGGCCCCCCCTCGCCGGCTGCCTGTCTACGCTCCGAGCCTACAGCTACAAGCAGTCCATGGATACAAGCAGTCATAAACGAGCTGCCAGCGTTCCAGTGTACGCTGACAGGGAGGATTTTAGGGCCCTAAAAGGAGCCTTGAGGAATATTGCAGCTGCAGAGGACGCTTCTGGTTGTAGAAACTTTAAAGGCCATGGGTGCGTGTCCGCGGACCGTCCCGCTCGCTCAGGGCGGAGAGTACAAGGCGGTAGGGTCGCATCGGTTAGTAGGCGACCCCGTTCCGTCTCCCTCGTTGCGCAGGCTGCACGCCAAGCAAGGGGGCGAGGGAGGGTGGCTCCTCCCGCCCCAAGCAAGCGTCGGCAGCCCATACGACCTCGGGAGCTCCAGGCCAACAAACAGGCAAGCAGTGCATTGCAGTTTGTCGTTCGGCTGCTTCATCCCATCGCGCAAGGCCCGCATCAAACAATGATTCCTGCTTCCTTTTGCTCCTCAGCAATCCGGGGAGCGACGAGCGGTCACAAATTAGGTATTTTGCGCCGTCCTTTGGAGGCCACGTGCTTGTCAATATCCGTTGACGATTTTCCAAAGCCGGCCTGCGTGCACCCCGCAGGATCCACAGCGGGGAACAGCGCCGTGAACGCCGAGGAGCGTAGGGCGCAGATGCTGGCCGCTGCCGAGGGCCGACAGCAGGAGTCGCTTCAGAAGGGCATCTCAGCAAAGGGGGCCGCGAAGCTTCATGAATACCAGGTGCGCCAAGCAAGGCTCGCTGCTTGTCAAACGGCGTGGATGGGACAGTAACCAGAGACCCAGGAGCTGTGCGCTCGCAGACGGCCCGTCACACGGCCGCGGATGGCTTGTCAGCCGCTGAGGCGGCGCGGAAGGACGAGTTAGTCGCCGGATGGAGAAGCTAGGCCGACCCCCGAGCCTGCTCGATGGCCTTCACGGCCGCCGCGCCGCCCATGTACAGCCCGATGAGCGGGGCGGCCAGCAGGCTTTGGGTAAAGGGGTCCGTCGAGGGGGTCAACACTGCGGATGTGGTCATTGACACATCGCGAGTCCGCTCACAAAACTGTCGTCCCGCCAAGGCCCCGCATTTAGCGCCACGCACCTGCTGCCGCGATGGTGGCGCCCACGACGACGAAGCGCCACTGCGAGAACATTTGGTCCGCAGTGACGATACGCAGCTGCCCGAGCATGAGTTGAATGACAGGCACCTGGAAGGACAGCCCTGCGAGCGCCAGGAGAGTGTGACGGTGTGCGCAGAGGGCAAGGCGCCATCGCCCACCCACAGAGCCGCGAAGGGCAGAGACTCGACGAGCTGCAGCGTGGGCGCGTGTCACCGGTGGAGAGCATGAGCAGGAGGACGAAGTCGAAGTACTGGTCGATGGACCAGAGGGACTCCACGGCCCCATCAGCAAAGGAGATGAAGAAGTTGAGCGCAGCGGGGGCGAGGACCTGCGCCATCGCGGCGGCGGAGGGTGGTGCGGGTCAGCGCGGGCCACGGCGCACGGTGAGGGTCGCCCTGTCGATCCGAGCGTGCGCGAACTGGTCACCTGGTAGGAGAAGAAGAGGCCGAGGATGAACAGAAAGGTGGAGCCGAGGACGACGGGTCCGAGAAACTTGCGCTCGTCCCTCGTCAGCCCCGGCACGACGTACGCGATGATCTCGTACAGCACCGTCGGGACAGAGAGGAGTAGCCCTGCGTACCCCGCCACCTGCGGGCCGGGGGATCCGCTCGCGGGGTCAGTGGGTGCATTGAGAGACGCGAGGAGGTCCGCGGCCGCCCGCCGCGCGATCCTCGCCTTGATGGTCGTGAAGAAGAACTCGCCCGGCGACAGCTGCAGGAAGCGCACGCCCTTCTCCATGACGGGGGCCTCGAGGAAGACGACGAGGTCCTTACTGAAGCAGAAACACGTGAGGATGGCCGCACCACACGCCAGCGCGGCCACAATCACGCGCTCGCGCAGCTCCTCCAAGTGATCCCAGATGGGCATCTGGAAGTCGCCCGGGAGCTCCTCCTTGTCCGGGAAGAAGAACTTCTCCACCGCGCTCCGCTCCTCCGTCCCCGAAGACTCCGCCGCGGTGACAGTCCGCGCGCCCGGGAGGGTCGCTAGCGGGCCCGACGCCTCGCCGCGCCTATCCGCATCCTCCCCTGCGGAACGCGCGTCGCACAGGGCGGGGTCACCCACGGCGTTGCTTTGGCGAGCGAAAACGAAGCGCAGGAAGCTGCCTGTGGCATCTCGCGCGCGGCCCTCACCCGCGCGACATGCCACGGGCCACCGCCCGCTGCGTGGGGGCCTGCGGGTGGGTAGGGGCCCCGAGAAAGCCTGGCCCCGGGTGGACCGAAGCACGGTACAGTCCCGTGCGTGGATGGCGGTAGGGAACGCCGCCCGCTGCATCCAAGCGACGCGACGAGCTTCCCGTGCGCCGGTCGCGGCCTTCCAGCGGCTCTCGAGGCAGCAGCACGAGATTTTCGCAGAGCCGATCGTCCTCTTGGTGCTGCAGTTCCGAAGAATGCGCGGCGGGAGTGGATGCTGCATCGGAGTCCACGACATGATCGCTGTGCCGCAGCTGCCAGGCGTCGCCAGCAGCGAGCGGCGGAGGCCCTGACGTGTGCGTCCCAGCGGCGTGCCGGTCCAGCATCGTGAGGTCCGCCGCTGGCGGGCTTGGCCGCGCTCTGTTCGTTCCAAGAGCGTCGGCGGCGTTACTCGTGGGCAGGAAGCGACGCCACGATGGGCATGCCAAGGGAGGAGCGCAGCAAGCGGGACGTGTATTATCGGAGGGCCAAGGAGGAGGGATGGCGCGCCAGGCGAGGCTGGAGAAGGTCGAAGAATTGGTAGGGTAGCCAGGGAGTCTGCTTTTTCGACGTAATACGATCATATTCGACGGCTGCAGGAGCGCGTTCAAGCTCATCCAAATTGATGATGCGTTCGGCATCTTCAAGGGCGCCAGGAACGTGGTGGACTTGTGCGCCGCGCCGGGGTCGTGGGCTCAGGTCCTCAGCCGCCGGCTCTACCTTCCGGCGCGCGACAAGGTCAGTTCCGCGTTTGCATCTGCACGCTCTCTTGGGTCCCTCCAGTCTCCACGCCATCGCTGGATGACACGATACGCCCCTTGCCAGCATACGTCCGTCTTTTCAGGCCCCGTGCCCAGGCATGTCCCGCAGGGCCTTCCGCCGGAGGAAATCCCGCGACTGGTGGCCGTGGACCTGCAGCCCATGGCGCCCGTGGAGGGCGTGCACCTCATCCAGGGCGACATCACGAGCGCGGCGACGGCACGCGAGGTCGTGAGCTGCTTCGAGGGAGGCCGCGCGGACCTCGTCGTCTCGGACGGCGCCCCGGACGTGACGGGCGTGCACGACCTGGATCAGTACGTGCAGCACCAGCTCATCCTCGCCGGCATCACGGTGGCGGGCCACGTGCTCCGCCGGGGGGGCACGTTCGTCGCCAAGATATTCCGGTGAGCTGGGCGCTTTCATGCGCCTTTCACAGCTCTTCCCCGCCGCCGCTTGCTCACTCTCCGCCCCGCCTCCCTGGTCCCAGGGGCCCAGACACCACCGTGCTTTGTGCCCAGCTCAAGACCCTTTTCCGCACGGTCCACGTCTTCAAGCCTCGCTCTTCCCGAATCGGCTCCGCCGAGCACTTTGTCGTTTGCCAGGTGCGCACGGGGCCATACAAACGCGCAACTGCATGACGAGCCAATCCACGACAGCCAGCCATAGACAAAAAAGCAAAGCCGCATTACGCTGGGCTGCGCAGGACTGGTGTCTCCCGGAAGACTTCCATCCTCGCCAGCTCCAGTCACTCATGGAGGGTCCATCGTGCCTGGAGCCATCGGACCACGCATCAAGCGCCCTCCGCACGGTCGTGCCCTTCCTCGAGTGCGGGGACCTCGACGGCTGGGTGCCGCTGCCGGTCGCTACTGCGTGAGCCCGCGCGCCGCCCGGAGTCGCTCGTCGTCCTCGTGCACCTCCTCGGCGAGCTCAGACACGGTCTTGGCCGCGTTGCGAGGGACCAGGGCCGCGAACACCGCCCGCGGCATCCCCGTCTCGGAATACGCGCCCATGACCTCCACGATCTCCGCGCCCGTCATGCCGGACATGAAGATGGTGCGCTTGCGGTACGGCACGTAGCTCGACAGGGGCAGCTCCGCCGGGCCTGCGTGGAAGCAGAGACCCCGAGCGTTTCGGCACGACGGCTCCTGCAAGGCTTTCGTCTCAGCAAGGCAAACGTCAACGGCAATACCATCAGCGCGGCTCGCTCTCACTCTTCTCCATGACACGGCCCAGGGGCAGCCGGAGCGCGGCGTCTGAGCAGGAGAGGACGTTGACGAAGTCGCCTCCCATGTCGCAGAGGCTGGTGCGGAAGGCCTCCGCGTCCTTAGGGGGGAAGCCCACCAGTAGACACGCGGGAGGTCCCAGGGGCTGTGGGAACGGAAGTTAGGTCGTTGTGTCTGTTGGGGGGGCTGGCCTTGGGCTGCTAGCAGGTTCCTCCAACAGGTGTTGTGAACAAGCACACGGAGCAGCTCTCGCCTCGTCGCTCGTGCCGCCTACGCCTTCATCGGACTCGAGGTCGACGCGTGCGAACTTGCCGTCCTCTTCCACGTCGTCACGCTCCCGCGCGGCCACCCTGCGAGCATCGGCCACGCACTCTCACTCGAAAGCTGTGAAATGTAGCAGCTGAGCACGCCTGCTGCAGGAAGCGTGCGCCACACGCGGTACGGCGAGGTCGTCCCCGGCTGCGCACCAAACATCGCCGCGCTTGACGGAGAAGTGGCGCGCAATCCACGCCGGTCTCCTCCCTACGGCCACGCGATGGCCCCTGACACAGAGCGCTTGTCCGATGGCGGCCTGACAGCTCACGCCGCTCATCCCGACGGCGGCGACTGTGGAAGGGCTTGAGGAAGGGACTTTGTACTGTCCTGCTGTGCCTTAGACCGTGGGGGGCTGGGAATGGGAGTAAGTAAATGCAAAGAGTATTTGCGTGAAGTTTGCTGTTGATGATGAATGCCTGCCAGCCACTTGCAGCTTCAGCCACTGGCGACGAGCGGCGTGCTGCTTACGATCCGAGTGAGACGGCCAATCCTGCTCATCCGCCGGTCCCCAGGCGTGTGCCGTGGCGGTCGGCTGAGGGGGGGATGCGCGGTTGACGCCCAGGATGGCTGGGGCCGCACGGCCGGGCTTGTTCGGGCGCCTGTCCCAGACACTCCCGAGCCAGACACAGGAAGAGGTCCGCCTCGCTTGCGAGCGCAGGAAGCATGCTATTCCATTTGGCTAGCTACCCGATGTCGCAGCGCGGCCATCATCGAAGGAAGCCGGGCTTTTCCCGCTGCAGGAACTCGGCCCGCGGTGCGCTCTATGCCATGCGGATGAATTCATGGAAGAGTCGGGAACCCTCTTCTGTGCCAACTGCGGGACGCAGTCGCAGGTGCCGCGCGCTTTCGCCCAAGTTGGGCTTCGAAGCACGCGCTTCTCCAGCCCATGCCGCTCAGGCTCCCTTTTGTTTCCTTTCCGCGCCCAGGCCGCTGGCGCGGAGGAGGAGGAGGATGAGTTTGATGAGGGCGCCGCGGGAACGCGCTTTCGCCGGCGGGCGTACCACGTGAAGAAGCGAAAAGTTGAAGGCCCTTCTCTCGTGCCGGTCGACGCGCGGGTCGCCCTCGCAGCGCACCTGCTCTCCCTGCAAAGGTGTCTCGAAGTCTGTGCGGAGGCGCTGGAGGGGGCGGGGGAGGGCGGCGATTTGGGGCTGAAGGAGGCGTGTCGACGCGTTTGGGCCTCGTGGGTCGCCAAGTCTCGGGTTCTGGCCGACGCGAGCGTCCAGGAGCTGCAGGAGGCGGCCGGTTATTTGGAAAAGCCGGACCTGAAGACCGTCCGGCGCCTCTCCCAGGGTTGCTGTCGCATCGCCAGCCTATCGCTCCCGCTGGCGGTGCTCTACGTCGCCTGTGCAGACCGGGGCCGCGCCCCGCTCCCGGCCGACCTCGAGTGGTGGGCGCGGTCGGGCGCCGTGCCTTTCTTCGAGGCGCTTTCGGCGAGGGCGACGGCCCCACTCGCGGAGGCGCGGGGCCTGCCTCCGTCGTTCCTGGCAGCCCGGGTGCCCGGGTGGGCCTCGGCGTCACGCGACCGAGTCCACGCGCTGGCGCTGGCCGTGGCGCAAGTCGCCGGCGTGCGGCCCCCGCCCGTGGAACCCGGGTGGATGCTGCGGATGCTGTGCGCGCGGCTCGCGCTGCCGGCGGGGGCCGCCCGGGCGGCAGAGGCCCTGGTCGCGCTGCACGGGGCGCCCGCCAACCTCGATCCGTCCTCGCCGACGCACCCCGCGGTGGGCCTCGCGGCTGCGCTGCTCGCGGTCCTCAAGCTCTCCTGTCTGCTCGGAGCCGTGTCACCGGGCGGATGGGCCAAGGCACACCCGGCGGCCGGCGGGAGCGACGGCAGCGGGGTGCGGGAGGTGCGCAACCCGGCAGATGGCGGGGACGTTCTCCTGGCGCCGCCTGCGAGCTGGGTCCGCTGGGCACGTGCCATGGCCCGGGCTCACGAGGAGGCGATGCCAGCGCGGGCCCCACCTCCCTGGACCGCGCGGGGGTCGCGGATCACCGCGAGCGTCGTGGGATCTGCGCCTCCTGCCGCGCGCGGAGAGCTCGTGGCCAATGCCCTGCGGGCTGCGGTGGGTTCCGAGGACGGCGCTCCCGAGGCGCCTCCTCCCGAGGTGTCGCTGGTGCGCATGGCGCCGCGCTGGGGGGCCGGCGAGGCGCGCCCCTTCATCCCCCGGCCTCGGCCGCGCGGGAGGATCCCGGGCCTGCGGCCTGCGCCGCTGGGGGAGTATGTGGCGGCAAGGGGCAAGTGGGGTGTGGTCGTGGGGCTGGCGCTCCATCCAGTCATTAAAGAGCCGCTGCGGGGGCCCGCGTGGGACTACGTGTGCGTCACCGCGGCCTTCTCGCAAGTGCTTGGCGTCGGCCCCGCGGCTGTGCATGCGGCGCTTGTGGCATTAGAGGCGCGGGTGCTGACGGCCGAGCTCGGCACGCCGTGGACCGTCGACGACAGCGACGGTGGAGACAATGGAGACGAGGTTGAAAGTGGTAGTGGGTAGTGGCTGTGAAAAGGTGTCTAGCGCGCCGTCCGTCTATCACTAGTGAGCGCCGAGCCAGTACGGCCCCCGCCCGCCCGCGCGCGGCGGCCCGGACCGGCCCGGCACCTCGTCGCCCTCCACCCCCCAGGGCGGGCGAACGGTCACGACATGCACGTGGCCCCCGGCGCCCGCGCGGCTTTCGCCCCATGGAGCCTGGGCTCTACTCCGGGACGGGTGGGACCCTAACAACGCTTGGGCCAGCGCTGTGTCGACGCTGGGGGGCGGGGCGCGCCCCGCCCGGCGGCCCGCGGTGATCTCCCTTGCAGGGCTGTCCGAGGGGTGGAATCCGGGGTAGATGACGAAGTGGTTGGCCTGGACGAGCGGGCGCACGAGGCCGTAGTGCTTGCAGAGAAAAGCCAGGAGCTTTTCGGAGGGCCGGTCGTAGGCAAACTCGTGCGGACGGCGCCCCTCGCGCGAGAGGAGGCGCTCAAAGAGGCGGCGACCGACCCCCCGGCGCTGGCACGACTCGTGGACGTAGAAATCGAGCACGCAGCAGGGCTCGGCCTCGATGAATGCGCCGCGGCGGTCCTGCAAGAACAGCCGCTTGCGCCCGGACTTGAGGATGCCCTGTACGACGACCCCGCCCCCTGCCCGGCGCTCCGCCGCGACGAACAGCACGTGCCCGTGAAGCCGGACACGGTGCAGGTCCGTCACGGGCGCCGAGAGGCCCTGCGATCGGACGTGATGGCGGAAGTTGATCTCTATTATCTGTTTCACGCAATGCGAGCAGTTTGCGCCTCCGCCTCGCCCCGCCTCGCCTGCGCAAGCTGCGACATCCGTGCCATGGCCTGCACGACGCCCGCGAGGGGCCCCTGGCGCTCCGGCGACAGCTCGCTGATCGCCTTTGCATCGAAAATCGCTACGTTCGATTCGTCCTGCAATCCAGGAGGTACAGCAGTGCTCAGGGCCAACGCGGTCGCGGGTCGTGTCGCAGATGTCGCACAGGGCCTGTCCGTCGCCATCTCACCCCCGAGAGGAGCGTTGCGGCTGCGAGAGAGTCGATGACCTCCATGGACGCTCACGGGCGCCGCCGCGCTCCAACTATCGCAGCCTGGCGCCCATAGAGGTGAGGGGGGCTCCACAACCAACCCTGCGCGGTGGTCGCTGGGCAGCAATCGGGGAATGCTCAAGCCCTATGCGCACACAAGAACGATCTCTAGCGGCAGAAGTCGCTTTTCGTTGCCCATCTCTTCCAGCATGCTTCAACTGGCAGCGGCCAGCCTGCTGATGGCCCGCAGCTCAAACCTCCAAAACGACTTCCTGGTAGGCCACCAGCACGTCGGCGACGGCGCCGCGGTCCGGCAACGTCCCCGCCATGCCGTAGACGGGCGCCATGCCCCCCGACCCCGCCCCTGGCTGGGCGCGGACTGTGGCGAATGCTTCGCTCACGTCATGCGCCAGCGCCGCGGCCGAGCCAGCGGACCGCGCCGTGAGGCACATGTGCAGTGCGGGGGGTCGCTGAAGGGCGTTGAGGTGCCAGCCCTTGCGGGTGAGGATCTCGTGGACACGGTAGATGTCAACAGCGCGATCCACGCTCCGGAAGGCGACCACCGACATCTCGGGCTCACCGATGACCTCGGCCCCCGGGACGGCGCGGATGCCGGCGACGAGGACGTCGCGGGCGTCCAGGAGCTGGCTGGCGATCGCCTCGTAGCCCCGGGAGCCGTGGTAGAGCATGGCGGCCCAGGCGGTGGCGATGAGGGCGCCGGAGCGCGACCCCGCCATGCCGGGCGAGATGTACAGCCCGCCGGACCAGTCGGTGATGGCTGTGAACTGGTGCCGGCGGATCTCGGGGGAGCGATACAGGACCACGGAGGTGCCCTTGTGTGCCATCCCGAACTTGTGCGTGTCGACGGACATGCTCGTCACGCCACGGAGCGAGAAGTCGAAGGGGCGCAGGTTGGGGGCGCGCCCCGCGCGCCGTGCAAAGGGCAGGAAGAAGCCCCCCAGGCATGCATCCACGTGGAGGCAAACCCCACGGCGGTGCGTCACGGCCGCGATGCCCTCCAAGTCGTCGACGAGGCCGTGGGGGAAGCCAGGCGCCGACGCGACCACCAGCACCGTCCGGCGTGTGATGGCCCGGGCCACGTCAGACGCGCGCAGGCGGAAGGTCTTTGGGTCCACGCGCACTGTCACCACTGCACACGAGCACGACGGTGTGGACGTCGGGCACCAACACACACCGACGCGCATTGATGCGCCGAGTTGCGCTTCCCAACCCGGGCAAAGGCTCACCGCGGATCTTAAAGTAGCTGGCTGCTTTCAGGTACGCTGGGTGCGCCGAGTCAGCCAGGACCATCTCTGGGGCGTCACGGGTGGCAGGTCGTCGAGAGAACATGAAGTCGCGGGAGGCCTTGACGGCGCTGAGGATGGACTCCGTGCCGCCGCTCGTCATGGCACCACAGACGGTGCGGCAGGGCCCGGCGCGACCGCCCCCGAGGAAGGAGGCCGTCATAGCCACGACCTCGGCCTCCATCTGCCGCGCCGACGGGAACACGTCCGGGTGCAGCGGGTTGGTCAGAGCCATGGCCTCGTAGGCGCGCATCATGAGGTCCAGGCACTCATCCCCAGCCGGGTACACGGCCCCACTGACCGTGCTGGTGTGGGACGGCACGCGAACATCCGCTCGCTCGCGGGCTCCCAGTCGTGCCAGCACCGACTCCTTGTCCATGCCCTGCAAGGAGAGGACGGCGGCAGTGAGGTCGCAGCCACAATAGAGGGCGTCACAGCCGCTCGCCCCTTCGTGCTCACCTCCGCAGGGAGCGCCTCGATGACGTTTGCGTCCCCTCGTGCGACGCCCGCACGGATCTTGTTGACGAGTCGCCCACGCTCCCGCGCCACCAGGTGCGACACCCCGGGCACAGCCTTGACCGTGTCGAAGAACGTCTGGAGGGCGGTGCGCTCGCGGCGCCGGCTCAGAACCGACCACGTCCACGAGGCAGCGGCGGCCAGCATCACGCCCGCGGCGGCCCCGACCAGCACCACGGCGTGCGGTGGTACGTCCGCCAGCGCCGAGTCCAACACGCCCTGCCACCGCCATGCGTATGACTGCGCGGGGCGCCATGCCGGCTCCGCCGCGCGCCACGCTGCGTTCGCGTACGGCTCTAGTGCCCCCGCGGCCGCACCGATCCGAGCCACGAAGCCTGCGTGGCATGAGAGCGGCAACGCGTGCTCGCTCGCCTTCGCATAAGCAGCCCGTTCGCCCGAAGCCCATGCGCAATCCTCACCATCCACAGCACCCTGCACCGCCGTCCCATTATACTGCTTCTGTATCAACTGGCTGGCCGGATTCACCACGTGTTTCGCAGCCGCTGCCTGCACGGTCTGGAGCGGGCCCAGCGCCCACTGCAGGTCCTTTGCCAGCTCCTCCGCAATGAGGTGGAGACCCTGGCTCAATCCCATGTCACCGTTCGAGCCTAGACCCGAGATCCGCGCTGAACAAGTGGCCGCCAAAGTTCACGCAAGTTTGCCGCGGATCCGCGCGCGCAAGGAGTGCCACAACTGTCCACCGCATCCCACGCAGGAGTCAGTCACGTCGCAACTATGGAGAGCGCCATGATGTCGTCCGCGACCTCGAACGCACGGAACTGGCACGTGAAACACACTTGCGCTGGCGAGCAGCGAATTTCAGCAATCGCTCCGGCCGCCCGGTTCTCGGATTCCCCCTGCGCCGTAGGAAGGCGCGTAGGCCGCGTCCGCGCTGGGGACCATGCCGCTGGTCCCCGCGGCGAGGCTCGCTGCGTCCCGGGCAGCCAACTGGATTGCCCCGCTGGGGACTGCGCGGCAGGCCGGCGCACAGCGACACCTGCTGCGACAATTGTCGGTTCGGGCAGCTCCGATGGGCGATGCTGTGACCGACGACTTGCTGGCAGCGGCGCATGCGATGGCCGACGCGGCCGCGGAGGTCACGCGGCGCTACTTCCGCACCCCCGTGGCCGTGGACCACAAGAAGGACGACTCGCCGGTGACTGTGGCGGACCGCGAGGCCGAGGAGGCCATGCGGAGGGTCCTGAGGCAGCAGTTTCCCGACCACGGCGTGTTCGGGTGAGAGGCTGGTCTTGCAGGTCGCTGGGGGGCTGGCCGGGGCAGTCGCGTCGTGACCCCGTGCCTCCCTGACGCTGGCCGTCCTGCCCTGCCACAGTGAGGAGCGGGGGCTGGAAGCGGGGCGCGGGGCCGGGGCGCGGTACGTGTGGGTGCTCGACCCCATTGATGGGACCAAGTCCTTTATCATCGGCAAGCCGCTCTTCGGGACGCTCATATCCCTGACGGTGGACGGCATGCCCGTGCTGGGCATCATCGACCAGAGCATCTCGCAGGAGCGCTGGGTCGGGGCAGCAGGACGCCCCAGCACGCACAACGGGCGCCCCGTGCGCACGCGGCCCTGCCCTGAGCTCTCCCTGGCTTACATGCAGTCCACCACCCCAGCCATGTTCCGCGGGGAGCAGAAGGAGCGATACGAGGCCTTGGCGGTGAGTGGCGCTCGGACGACATGACGTGCGCGGCGCCCTGCGCGTGCCTGTTGGTCCCCCACCCGTGTCCGCCCGCGTCTCCCGGACAGAGTTCCGTGCGGATTCCGATGTTCGGGTGCGACTGCTACGCCTACGGTCTGCTGTCCATGGGTCTCCTGGACCTGGTCTGCGAGGCGGACCTGCAGCCTTACGACTACATGGCCCTCGTGCCCATCATCGAGGCGAGGAGCGCAAAAGCTAGAAGGGCACTCTCGCGCCAGGCGCGGCGTGCGGGGCGCGAGGCATGCCGTGCGTGTCGTGCCGCAGGGTGCGGGAGGCGCGGTCACCGACTGGCAGGGGCGGCCGCTTCGGTGGAAGCCAGGCATGGAGGCGGCGTGCACAGGGGAGGTCCTCGCAGCCGGAGACGCCGCGGCGCACGCGCAGGCGCTCGCTGTGCTGTCCACTCCCTAGCAGCTGCAGCCCGTGCCGCTTGATCGGCGTTGCTTGCTTCAACCCTCACATGAAGTCGTCGTCAATGTCGTCCAAGTGCGCATACGTGTCGCCCTCGAGCCCCGCTGTCAAGTCATCCCGCTCCACCCGCAGCCCCACACCCTTCTTCTTGGTGGACTTCTTGCTCGCCTCCATCTTCTCCTTCTCCTTCCGCTCCTTCTCCTCCTGCGTCGCAAACAAAGCCATAACGATGATTTCACCAACCTGGGGTTCGATCGCGGCTCTCGCTGACGCAACTCCCCAGCCCATTGCCGCTCGCCTTCTCCTTGCGCAGCTTCGCCACCTCCGTCTCCAAGTCCCTCAGGTCCGACGCCGTGCAAGGCTCGGCCACCTCCCGCATCAGGCTCTTGATGAGCACCTTGTAGTGCGCTCCCGGCTGCGGGCCGAACGGGGAGGGCGGGGTCACGCCTGAGCCGCAGGCCGAATCGTGCTTTCGTTGACAGCACGCGCGGCCCCACCTTGCCGTGCTGCACCACGACGTACTGCTGCGCCACCATCTTCCCGAACTTCTTATAGTCCTCCTTCTTCACCGGGATGAACCTGTCCAGCTCATTCACCTCCCGCCCCGCGCCAAACGTCTCGGCGATCGTCCCCAGCTCCGCCTCCTGCTGTAGCCTGCGCCCAGGCCGGATGCGACACGGTGGCTGATGGCACCAGCTGCGTAGCAAACTACCTGGATTCCACGCCGCCGTGGCGACCGCTCACCGCTGCTGCGCGAGCTTGTCCGTCACGTCCCCCACGTACTTCTGCACGCCCATGTTCTCCTTGTGCGCGTACTTGCTCACGCGCTCCTTCTTCGGCTGCGACTCCGGGACCACGTACTTGGGCGAGTCCTCCTCCTCGTCCTCCCCCTCGAACTTGCTCGCGTCGTAGCCGCCCGCCTTGGTCAGGGCCTCCGTCGCCGTCATCCCCACCGGCGCCTTCACGTTCGGAAGCTCGACCTCCTTGTCCTCCCATCCCTCCCAGTCGTCGTCCGACATCCTGCGAGCGGCGCCGGGCAGCCTGGGTCGAGACAACTCGGGCCAGCAATCAACCCGGGGCATTCTGTGGCCCCGCAGCCATGCTTGGGGCTCAAATACAGCCAAATAAACATGGGTACGAGCCGGGACCCTGGACCCGGGTCCCAGGGCGGAGTTCTCCCCCGCTCAAGTATCAGACCCGCGAGGGAGCCCAGGACAGCGCGCGCCAGACGCACAGCGCCACTCCTCCGTCCGGAAACGACAATACCGCTGCGTTCGCGGCCAGTGCGCCCCCCGCCGCCCCACCTGGCCGCCCCCACAGGCTTCTCCCGGGTCTGGGACCTCTCGCGCGCCGTTGGCTCAGACGCAGTTGGGATCTGACACAGAGCGATTGTGCGTACGTCAATTTCGCGACCACGGGCGCCCTGCGGCCGCTGACAGGCGGCACCCCGCCCGTCTGGCGCAGGAAACAGCGGGCAAGGGTGGAGGGCGTCAAACGCCGGTCGCAGCGGGAGATTACGATGCTGTTGCTCGCAAGGCACGACCCGCCGCCGACGGATTGAGGCTCCCCTCGCCTGGGGCTCGCCTGCCACGTCTCGCAGCACGAGACCCACCCCACACCGCGCGCGGCAGCCCCCTGGGCCGATGGTAGCAACAGGGGGTAATTATGGATCCTGAAGCTGCAGACCGAGCCGTCCAGGATACCAACGACGACGCGCAGACGTCGAAGCTGTAAGGAACTCGCCCGCCTGTGTCGCGACCCTTGCTAAGCTTCCTTGGCAAAGCTTCACGCGTTTTCTCGACTGCCCCCACAGTTCGTGTGTCCGCCTTGGGTACTTCCCCGACCCCTTCGTTGAGCTGTTCGTCCGCCGCGCCGAGGTGAGGCATGGCCAACAACCAGGGCCACGCCCCCAGCACGCCTCTCTCCCCGCACCGGTCCCAACGGCAGCCCCCTCCGTGCCAGCAGAAGCGCCCGCCTTTGATCAATCGTGGATACTTTGCCCGTCACACCGCCATCGAGGCGTTGCTGCGGAAGTTCTTGGCGGCAGCAGGGCCCCGCGCCCAGGTGCTGTCCTTGGGAGCTGGCTACGACACAGCATGGTTCCAACTCAAGGTGACGGAGCGGAGACGCACCCACCGCTCGGCGCCGAGGGTGTGCGGCGTGGACGGGTCCCCGTTGCCCCGGGCGCAGAGCACGGATGGGGAGGCCGCCGCTCGCGTGCGGTGGGTCGAGGTGGACTTTCCAGAAGTGACGAGCAAGAAGGTCGCGGCGATCAAGAAGCATGAGCGCTTGAATGGGATGCTGCCGCCGAACGCGGATGTGGATGTGCGGGCGGGGCGACTCACGTCTGACGAGTACTGGTGAGCGTGCCTGCACTCCACAAGGGCCATTGTCGCTGAAACGGCATCACTGAGCACGTATTATCGTTTCAGGCATCTCTGACTCCACCGGTCAGCCAGTGGAAATGCGCGATGCTTGCGTCGCACCCGCAGCGTAGTGCCGGCGGACCTGCGGGTGCTGCCGGCCGTGGAGGCAGCCCTGGACGCAGCGAGACTGGACGCCAGCACGCCGACGTTCGTGCTTGCCGAGTGCGTCCTCGTTTACATGGACCCCGCGTGCAGCTCCTCACTCGTGGGGTGGCTCGCAGGGCGTTTGGAGGACGCGGTGGCGGTGGTCTACGAGATGGTTCGACCAAGCGACGCGTTCGGGTGCGGGTCAGGCAGCGGGGAGCCAACCCGCGACTGGTGTGGTTTTGTTCTGGCAGTGTCGAGTCAGGGGCGCCCCCTCTCGTGCTCTCAGGAAGATGATGGTGAAGAACCTAGCACAGCGCGGGGCGCCGCTGCTGGGGGTGGCCGCGACGCCAACGCTCCGGTCGCACGAGGAGCGGTTCCTGCAGAACGGATGGGGCGCCGCGGAGGCCCTGGATCTCGACACAGGCGAGGGGCGCGTGGGGCACACCATGAGGGCCGGTCACGCCCAAGACGTCGTCGCGTGGCATGCGCATTGTAGACGCGCTTACATCAACGCGTTGGAACTGCGTGAAAGGACCTGCGTGGCGCCCCTCGCAGTGTACGAGACGCGGCTCGATCCGGAGCAGGTGTCGCGGGTAGAGGGCATCGAGCTGATGGACGAGTACGAGGAGTGGCATTTGATTTTACAACACTACGCGCTCACCGTGGCCTGGCGCCAGGCCGACTCGGCGCTGCGGGCCGTGCGCCTTGACAAGCTCCGTGAAGCGCGAGGGCAGCCCAGGGGTGAGGCGCTTGGCAAGAAAAGGACGGGGCGTAGCACGGCGCCCGGCACGCCACGCGAGGTCGCAAGTTCTCGTGTTTGCTTTGCTTCTTCGCAGGGAGGGCGGTGCCGGGCGGTCCGGGTGCCGAGGCTGCACCGTGGATGCGAGGCGGGGGCAGCCCTCCACTCCGCGGCTGAGCGCCCAGCAACGCTGCGGAATTCCGTTCACTAGTCGTGGCTATTTCACTTCTTCTTCGTCTTGCTCGATCCCCCGGAAATGTAGCCCTCGCGCTCAAGCAGAGCGCGCGCCGCGTTGTTGATGAGGCTGAACCGGCTCGGGCCCAGCAGCACGCCGCCGAACCATCGCGAAACCACGACGACGACGTCCCGGGCGTCGGCGATCTGCAGCAGGTGCAGCAGGCGCCCGCCCGCCGCGTCCTCCCCGTCGTCGTCGCAGTCCTGGAGAAACACGCCCTCTTTGCCAGGCACGCTGATGCGGTACGCCATGATGTTGTGCGTCGCGTTCCTTATCTTGTTGTTGGTCAGGAGGTAGTCGACCACTGCCCGCACCTCCTCGACGCTCCCCACCTGGCAGCAGTGCGCCTGGAACGTGCTCTTCCTCTCAGTGAAGGGGTCCCCATGTCGCGTCCGTCGGGACACCGCGACCATCACCTCCAGGCGCCGCTTGTCAGCCTCGCAGGTCACCCGCACCGCGCCCCAGGGGGCCTGCATGGGCGGACGGCAGGCATACTGAGTGCGACCGTGGTCCCCCACACATTGCTCGGTCGCGCAACCGTGTGTCACCTGGACGATGAGCGCATCGTCGCCCCTCGCTTCCGATGCGTCGTCGTGGGAGGTCGACGGTGGGTCGTCCAAGCTCAGACCAGCGAGACGCTCGGCTTCATGCTCACCCTCGGCCTCCCTCGCGCCGTCGATCGGGCATTCGGGCGCGAGGCTTTCCCGCAACCATTCGGCCCACGCGTAGATGACCACCTCGCCGGGCCGGAACATGGAAAGGAGCTCGGCAGACATCAGAGCCACCACATCGTCGCTCAAGTCGCTGCGCTCGATGCTCACGATGGGCGGGGACGCGGATGGGTAATCCCCGGGGAGGTTCGCCTGCGCGAGGAGCACGATGATGATTGGAAGAAGCTGATGCGCCACAGCGAGGCTGTAACACGCGACGCGCACCTCGAAAACGAGCGGGTTGTCGCTGGCCCTGCTCGGGAGCCAAACTCGGGCCAGTCGCGCCCCAGACTCCCGACTGCATTCGCAGTCATCGCCGTATATAGCCTCGATCGCATCAAGCTCCTCCAACTGGGGATCCTCCTCGGCCATGAGCCCCACGAGCCTTTCCAAGTTCGCGCTTCAAGTTGTTGCATAAATGACTGTGCGCTCGAGTTGCGTCGCTTGGGGCCGAGATCAGGTGCCCGCAACGTGAATTTTCAACTGGCATTGTGTCCAGTCCCCGCTTTCAATTTATTACGATCCCCCTTCCCACAGTTACCCCTCTGGCGCGCAAACGCCGGTCTGCAGCCCACTGGTCATTCAAGGGCGCCTTGCAACTCGCGGCGCGGTAGCTAGCGATCGGTGTGCGGTGGTTGCTATACAGGAACGTGCTCAGCTAGACGCGGGGAGGAACAGGGAGGGGCCACAGAGCAACAATCAGGCGACCTCCACCGCAATCGCAGGGCGTGTTCACCAGAAAGCACACCACCCGATGTACGCCTGGCACAGGTTCTCGTGGCACGTGGCCTGCACGATCAGCTTCTGGACCTGGGACGCCACCGAGTCCGTGTGCTTGTCGGAAACGTGGCCCTCCACGGCGAAGTCGCGGCCCGTCAGCTTGTCCGACATGCGCTCCATCACCGCCACGGCGCGCTCGTTCAACGCCTCCGCGGCGTTCATCGCCGTCACGCCCGCCGCCGGGTCCGCGTTGGGCCCCGGCGGACCGTCCTTGCCCTGCCCTTGCGCCGCCCCCGGACCCTGCGGTGTGGGAACGGGGACCGAATTATCGAGCATGTGACAGGCTTTGTTAGACCTGAGGTCGACCTGAGGTCCCGCACATCACCACTTGGTTGCATCCATGCGCGACAAGACAGCTAGGCCTCGGCTCACCCCCACGTGGTGCTCCATGGCATGCAGGAGCCTCCAGTTGATGAGCGGGTCGTGAACGAAGGCCTCCAACATGGCCATGACTGCAAGGGTCAGGTGGTTGTCGACGCATTGCCACAGTACCCGCCTTCGCAAGGCCACGCCCGCGCCCGATGCTGCAATGCAAACACGCACCCGAGTCCTTGTTGAGGCGCAGGACCTTCATCATGTTTTCGCAGGTGATGCGGAAGATCCCCTCAATGCCGCTCACGCCCATCGCCTTGGTCATCATCCGCGTGAGTCTGCGAGGCAAGACCGACACCAATGCAGCGGTTGGCGGCCTCACCAGAGTTGAGAAACCCAGGCCAGCCCAGCTTGCTTCCCAGCACTTCACGCATTGAAGTTGCGCAGGTAAGCAGATAGACACAGAAATCTATAGACAGTCCCGTACAGACGACAGCACAGATAGACCCAGCGATGCGAGCGCTCCTCCCCGCGCCCTCCCCACCCCTCACCGGAAGGGCACCCGCTCCGGGAACTTCTCGCGGTGCATCGACGCCTCGAAGCAATCGCCGAAGTCGATGTGGAGGAGCTTCCCCGAGTACCGGTCCAGCATGAGGTTGCTCGGGTGCCGGTCGCCGAGGCCCAGGAGGTAGCCGACCATGGACATGACGGCCAGGGAGCGCGTGTAGTTGGTGCGGCGCTCCAGCCACACCTCGGACGTGCGCGACTTGAGCCACAGGACCTTGCGGAGGTCGTCCCCGCTGGTCGACTCGAGCGCGTGGTCAAACACCTCCACCTTCTGGATGATCGTCAGCTGGTCGTAGTCTGCGGAAAAGCGTGGAAAGGTAGCTGTTGTAAGTCTGGCGGTCGGGCGATCTGTCAAGGCGCAGGGGCTGACTGTCAGGCTGGCGGGCCGGACGCACAGCAACGCTGAGAGGGCGACTGTGTGTTTCTGAGACCAGGCAAGTGAAGAAGCAACCCCAAAGCAGTTGGTGGCCCAACACGCGGTGGTCAGGTTCAGTTAAACGAACTTAGCAGCACTCACCAGGCGCCATGCTGAGCATGAGTCGGTGCTCCATGTTGAGCGAGATGCGCCTGGCGTCCCGGTACTCCCGGATGAGGGCGTGGAGGGTGTCGCAGTTGGGCACCCACCCGATGAGGCCCGAGTTCGGTGACAGGGGGATGACGGCGTAGCGCGCGATGGAGAGGCCGTGCTCGGCCGTGAAGCGCTCGGTGGCAAGGAGCGTGTTGACCAGCTTGAACAGCTGCATCACGCGCTCGTCCTGACGCAGGTCCTCGTGGCCCTTGAGCAGGAACATATACACGGCACCGTCGCTCCCGCGGACCGTCAGCTTGCGCGGCCGCTGCTTGGAGGTGATGACCTGCAGCTGCGTCCCGAATGAAGCGATGTTCACGACCGCCTCCCCCGCGATGTACGTCCCCGGCACGGCCAGCTCCAGGTCCTTGGCGGCCAGGAGCGCCGGCGACACGGCCTGCAGCTCCAGTGACGTCAGTCCCGGCAGCTGCTTGGAGATGCGCTTGAAGACGTGGTAGTAGAGGTCCCAGGCCTGGTGGAGGTCCGAGTCCTTCCGGCTCTGCATGAACTTGAGGCACCACGAGTGCGCCTCGCCCAAGTCGTGGCCGTACTGCTGCACGAAGGAGACCTCCATCGGGGTGGTCGGGCCGTGGCTCACAACGTCCCTGCGCATGAGAAGGTTAGTTGCGATGGGGTAAGCGGTGACGGAGGTGACTGGGGAGGGCGATGTAATAGACGAGTGCGGCATGGCGAGGAGCGTCGACCAGATCCATACGACGCAACGCACACTGCGCGACGTGGATGCAATGAATAGCACCCCTTGTGCACGTCACGCACCGGAGAGTGGGCTGCAGTGCCCCGTGGTCGGTCACAGGCGCCTCGCCGCCACTGCGCCCCTGCGGCTGCATCATCTCGTGGAGGGGCAGCAGCGTGGCGAGCATCGCGTCGATGTTGTTCTGCGAAACAGAGGGCGAGTTTGGAAGTCACGGTCAGCCCGACTGTGAGAGCATCTGACCCTTCCATTAGTACACCCGCGATCTATCTTGCACCTCGCACAGCCACCAACCCGCTCCCTCACCTCCCCGAAGTAGAGCCGAGACGCCTCTTCCAAAGCCTCGTGCCACATCTCGTGCCACAGGATGGCCATGCGGATGAGCTCGTTGCTGACCATCTGCGCCTGGCTGATGAGCTTCCCCGAGTGCTGCCGCAGCGAGTCCATCACGTGGTTGGCGGCGCCTCTCCGCGACACCGATGACGACTTCTTGGCCACGATCAGCGGGTACATGACGGCCTGGGGGTGCTTGCTGCCGATCCGGACCAGCAGCTGGTGGATGAGCTCCTTCACGGGCTGCGGAGGCGGTGACGGGCATGGGATGTTTTACGACAAAGCCATTGTTGCAACGCCACCATGCGTGTTGCCCACCGTCTGCCTCTGTCTCAGCCAAGCAAACCAACAGCCCGCGTCCTGGCTCATCGCCTTCCCGCACTTCTCGCCCTCGCACCAATTGCAACATCGTTCCACCCATCTCGCCTGGATGTTGGTGTGGATGCGCGCGATGATCTGCGGGATGACCGCCAGCCACGTCTCGACGCGCACGGACAGGAACCCCTCCTGCAGCGCCCTCTGCACCTCGGGCGTCGAGCCGTGGTTGAACCACAGCGTCAGCAGCCTCAGGATGTCCTGCAGCGCCCCCGCGCCCCGGGCCGGGCCGTGCGGCCTCGCGTCCGCCGGAGCCGACTGCGCCAGGGCGATGGACTGGAAGAACCCTCGGATGGCCGCCGTGACGTACGTACTGCTCAAATGGTGCATCTCGTCCTCGGAAACGTCCCTGGGCTGCCCCTCAGGGCCGCGCGTGAAGTGGTTCAGGGCCGCCACATTGAAGAGCGCCCAGTTGTGCCAGGCCTTGCCCCACTGCGGCGAGTCCACCGTGCTCTGGTGCAGCAGCTTGATCACGTCGCCCACGACCTGGTCGTCCAGGAGGCCCTGCGCGCGGCTCCAGCGCCACAGGCCCAGCCGGAGAGCGATGCGGGACAGGAGAGACGGCGTGCCGGCCGACGGCTGCGGAGAGAGTAGAAGAGAGGTGGTGGTGGTGGCGGCAACGGGGGCCGGGCGGATAAGGAGCAGTCACGACAGGTACGGCGGCGTTGGTTACACAGAGAACTAACTACACCCACTTCGGAACCAACCAACGATGCATGGCACTGCATAAATGCCTTGAAGACTCGCCTTGCGGTCCGCGTCGTCGGTGAAAGTCGGGACGTTGAGGCCCCGCGACGACGGCGCGGGTGTCAGCTGGCCGTGCGCCCCACCGTCGACCGCCCCGCCCTTGTCTGCGCTCGCTGCCTGCACGCACCGCTCTCGGCCGTGCATCAGCCAATGCCCCGCACATTTGCCTCAATAAAGACAGACCCTCTAGCTCAATTCCTGCCGCTCCACCACCGTGCTTGCTGCGTGACCAGGCACCCCATGCCTTATCCCTCGCCTGTGCACAACACCCCCATGCCTTATCCCTCGCCTGCACCAGGTCGAGCCTGAGCTCCGCCAGCTCCTTGAACGCCATGTCCCTCTGCCCGGTGTACCAAAGGTGCTTGAGCCAGGAGTACTGCACGCGGCGGCGCTCGAGGACCCCCAGAGGCGCCTCCATGAGCCGCGACAGGGTGCGCTGTGCCTGCCGCACGCGGCCGCTCTTCCTACACAACGACGCGAATTTGACCCAGGTCTCCGAGTCGCCCTCGGGCGGCAGCACCAGCGACCGCACCGACAGCACCGCCTGCCACACGTCCACGTTCTTCTGCACCCCGTGCATCCGCTGCTGCCACAGCTCGCGGATCGCCTGGCAACGGTCAGCGTCCGCGGGGGTGCCGCGCTCCTGCTAATGACAGAGCAGCAGATAGTATTAGCGATATGTCAGCGATATGTTGCGGTATCATTGGGTGTGTTCGTGACAGCGTAACGCACGTCGCGTGTGACGCCACCCACCTAGCGCTAAGGTCAGAACCAGGCCTCGTTGCTGAGGGGCTTGCAGGGGCCCAAGCATACTTCCACCCATGCATGCTACCACCCCTGCTCCCCATCCCTACCCCTCCTCACCTGCGCCATGAGGTAGTCCACTGCCTCCTCCAACTCGGCCAGCTGCTGCACGCGCACGACGTCCGTGTAGGCCCGGTCGTAGCTCTCCCCGACCAGCGCGGCCAGGTCGGTGCTGAGGGTGTCCCGGGCGCGCTCCACCAGGTTGAGCGACGCCGCGTAGTTGCCCTGCTTGGCGCTGATCACCGCGCTCAGGAAGAGGGCCGTGGCGGGGGCGTCCTGGCCGCTCCGGACCTTAATTGAGTCGGTATAGTCCGCCATGTCGTCCCACTTCGCGATGTTCCAGCTGGCGTAGGCTCCCAGGATCGCCACGTCCCTCCGCACGTACGGCTCGACCATCGCCCAGGAGTCCCGGCACAGCCGCGCGAGCTCGTCCCACTCCCCTAACGCCGCCAGGCACCGCAGCCGCCCCAGCAGCGCCTCCAGGTACGCGGGGGTCCCCGGCGCCAGCCCCGCCATGCGCCGTGCATATGCCTCAAGTGCCTCGTCCCACCGCTGCAGCTTCTCGTACCACGAGTCCTTCAGGTTCATGTGCAGCTCCCGGCGGGCGTACTCGAGCATCCCGATGGCCGCCTCCGGCTGGTGCAGCTGGTTGTTGATGGAGATGAGCGGCTCGACCGCCGCGTCGGGCGTGGACTCGAACTCCAACTCCTTGTAGTGCAGCGCCTTGGCGTACGCCTGGCACTTCTCGGCCAACACGCCCAGCGTGCGGAAGTCGAGCGGCAGGGCTTTCTCGTCGTGCTCCATGAACTCTGCCAGGTTGAGCAGCGCCGTCACGATCTCGGGCGGGATGCTGGGCGACGCCAGGGCTGCCTCCAGCGACCGCACGAGCTGCTCCTGCGTCGACTGCGTCAGCTGCAGCCAGCAGGACACGAACCCCGCGGCGAAGAGCTCCCGGGCCATGCGGGGCTGCGCCTGGGCCAGCTGGTAGCACGCGCGGAGGGCCGGGCTGGGCGACTCCTTGAGCAGCTCGACGGAGAAGTTCCTCAGCCACTCGACCCAGTCCTCCTTCGTCGATCGATCCGACGACACCCAGGCGCGGCGCAAGTGGATCTCGTTCACCACCAGCGTCTCCATGGGCCCCTCCGGCGCCGTCGATGCCCCCGGGCCCGGTCCCGCACCGGGGTCGCCCGCACCGTCACCCAGGCCGTCCACGGTTACGTCCTCTGTCAGCGGCCCCGCCTGCGCCGCCGCCAGCAGCTTCATCACCCTCTGCGCCTGCCTCGTCTTCCCTGCCGCGTCGCCCATGGATTTGAGGATCAGCGGACCGAAGAACGCCGACTCAGGACCCACGGCAGGCAGCAGCACGGCCAGAGCGCGCATGATCTCCTCGCCGTACTCTGCGGGAGCAGGGGTCGAGGGTCACTTGGTGGGAAGGGACGCAATGGGTGTCAGGGCAAGGCCACCCTGCCGCGCAGTTGGGGCTAGCACGCTCGGACCCCATTGCCAGCGATGTTGCGGGAATGTCCATGGATTGGAAGAGAGTCGCGTGTCGCTCGCCTGGAGTAGTGTTGGGGTCCGTAAGGGCGCGGATGAGGGGGTGGACGACGGCAGACAGGTAGCCCGTGAGGCGTATGCTCGGCAGCACGCGGCACATGGTCTGCAGGGCCGCCATGTGGACCTCCTGGGGAGCCCCGGACGACGGCGTCACGAAGTCCACTGCGGGCGGAGAGCAGGCCGCGGAACTGAAGGCTCGCTTCACATGCCCAGGGCACATCGCATGCCCAAGCGCACATCGCATGCACAATGGAGCACAGCTCAACGATCGAGCTGAGATATGTCGAGCTAAGCTGTGCCGCCATGCACTCACCGATGGCGGGCAGCAGGATGTGGAGGAAGTCCTCGAGGGCGGCACCGAGGCAGGTGACGACGTTGAGGGTGGGCAGCACAAAGGCGTAGTTGGAGGTGCGGTTGGCCTCGGAAAAGATGCCAGAGATCTTGGGCAGCAGCATCGGGATGTACTTGGGCATGTCGTCTGGGAGCGGGCGCGAGTGTGGTGCGATGTGCATAGCGGCGCCCATACTATCTGCATGTTGGGTTCGTTACACAGTGGAACTCTGGATACAATCGACAAAGAGAGTGGGGCGATCCTGTACTATTACACCAGCGTATGGCAACGTTGACTCACCGGCTGCGTAGAGGCTCAGTTGCAGCACCAACTCCAGGAGCGTCGGGATGAGAGGCGACCCGGGTGCCCAGAACTCCTCGACGGCGCCCATGAGGACCCCGACGTACTTGCGCGAGTGCTGGCGTACCACTGACACGATCAGCGCCAGCTGCTCCAGGAGGCCCCTGCGCAGCGTGGCGTCGGGCCCTCGCGCGATTTGCAGGAGCAGCGGCAGGAGGCGAGGGAGGAAGGAGACGCACTGCATCTTCATGGCCTTGAAGATGTACATGAGGGAGGACTGCGGGGGCGACGGCGGGGCGGAGATGGCGATGCGAGGTGCAGTGCAGTGCAGCGGGACACGACAGAGCTTGACAGATGCTGGCTTATACGTGCTGGCTTATCACGCGCTTTGCGTTCTCGACGATGGCACGATGAGATTAGTATGGCACATGTTGCGTGTTATCGCATCCTGACCCGCCATGTTCTCAAGTCACGCACTCACCACGGCCGCCTTGCGGTGGGACGTCATGCTGGGGTCGATGAGAATGCGGACCAGAGCATTGATCGCCACCGCCGGGAAGAAGTCCGGGGACGACGTCATGAGGCCTGCGGGCGCGTAGCGGTGCCTTGATAGCAGAAAGGACGCTCGAGCGGCGTGACGCAGCCAGCAGCACCAGCCGGGGTATCCATGGAGTGAAAGACCCCAAAGGCAGTGCTCACCTGTGATGGGGATCAGCTCCACCTCCTCCTGCAAGGGCCGCTCCATGCCCTCGCCCTCCCCCGCCTGACTGAGGGCCGCCATCTCGATGAGCGAGGGCGGGCCTCGGCTGCGTGCGGCACGGTTGGGCATCTCCTGCCGGTTCTTCAACGCCCGCACGCCCTCCTGCTCCAGCCTGCCCTCTCCCGACAGGGACGCGTGGTTGAGCTTGTGGATGTACGGGTCCAGGGCCCCCAGGACCCCCAGGGCCCGGATCACGGCCTGGCGCGTCCTGCGGCGGCGGAAAGCAGTATGCATGATGGCACGGGGCAGGGTTGCCTGAGCTGCCCGCCAAGTGGCAGCGGGGAGCATGATGAGAAGATGCGAGAGGGTATAATAACAACAAGTGCAACTGCGCAGGGCAGCCCTGGCGTGGACGCGAAGTCGGGCTAAGCCGTGCATGCAGCGGGACTGTTCGCGGCTGCAGGCTGGGTCGCAATCTCTCAGGAACCACTTCAGACGACATGTCTCACCTCTGGTCTCCGCCGTGCAGCAGCCTCAAGAGGAGTGGCATGAGGCGGGGGTGTCGGTGGTACGGCTTCATGGCGCACGTGCAGTGCTTGGCCAGCTGACTCAGCGTGGACACTGGCACGTGCTTCTTGACGAGGCCGCTCGACTCCTCCATGGCCTGCGGAAACGACATGGGCAGGGTGGGGCGTATCATGCAAGTCAGCCGATCGCCTGGTACTGGTCGGCGGGTCGGCAACTAGCAGGGCACCCGTGTGTGTTTAGGAAACCCATCGCAAGGCCCCATGTACGGCATTGCCATATAGAAACAACGCATAGATACATCTAGGTTGCCACCGGGTCTGAGCTGCCAAACCACATGACCCATGCCACCGCCCCCGTACGGCCCACCGACTCGCCTCGATCGTCACGTTGATGAGCTCCCACGCGAACGGCGCCAGTGCCTTGTTGACGACCTCGGCGAGCCACCCGACGGTGACGAGGAGCTGCATCAGCAAGTGAGCCTCGGGTGGGGAGGCGTGCTCCTGGACCGCCCGCAGTGCCGCCGCCAGCTGCGTGGCCAAAGTGGTGGCCACGGCGCGAATGTAGGAAGCGGAGAGCGCGGGGGCGCTGCGGACCAGGACGCCGAGCAGCGTGGCCGACTGGGCCTGGCTGGCGACGTCGGGGGAGTTGCGCACGTCGGAGAGCGTGACCATCAGGTACCGACGCAGCACCGGGAGGCAGTAGGCGGGGTTGACTTGGCTGAGGCGCCCGGCCATGGAGACGGCGAGGGAGCGGACGTCGATGCACTCGTCGTTGAGCGCGATGAAGAGGCAGCGCAGTGCCTCGGGCTGAGCCAGGCTGGGCGTGAGGGCGGGGGCGCGGTTGAGCTCCCGGAGGATGGCCACGCGCACCGCCGAGTCCTCGTCCGTCACCGCCGCGTGCACCAGCTGCCCCACGATGTGCTCGATCAGGGCGGAGCGGGTCTGGAAGAGGTGGTTGAGGGAGGCCGACAACGGGCCACTGTCGGTCGCCAGGTCCGGGGCCACCTCGCCCTGCCGCGAGGCGTGGTCGTCCATCAGACGCGTGCTAGATACGGCCGCGGCCTTGCTGCGGGGGCGGAGAGCAGCGCGAGGCTGGCGGGCAGCGCTTGCAGAAGGGTCGCCAAGACAGGTTCCACTCGCAAGGAGACGACAAAGAGCACCAGGACTGAGGGAATTGTCCTGTCTCGGTCAGAAATGCAATTCCTGACAATCTGCCGCTGTCCTTTCGTTCTCACCGGATCTCCGCGACGCGGTGGTGCAGGAAGGTCGACACGACTCTCTGGGCGAAGTCCAGCAGCTGATGCCACTCAGCACTGGGGGCGAGGAGCGACGAGCACGCATTCACGGCTCAGCAGCCGCGATGAGCCATGTCATGGAATGAACTGCACCCTCCGCGGCACCACGCGTGCACATGACATGACCAGCACGTGAGGATATCCGGGGCAGCAGGCGCCATGGCGCGTAGGCGCTGAGGGCTGACCTGAAGATGTTCTCCGAGGCGAGGTTGAAGGACCCGAGCGTGGTGATGGCGAGCATCAGGTGCGCGGTCGACTCGCTGGGGCGCCAGGGCACCGGGGACGGCTTGCCGGGCGTGCCGACCGCGTCTCGGAACGGCACCCCCGCCAGCAACGCGCTGATGGCGTTCTTCATCTCGGCCTGGATCGCCGGAGTCAGGGCCGGGATGTTCTTCATGATGCGCGATAGGCTCTGCACCAGCGTGCTCGTCAGCCCGGGATCGAACATGCGTGGCAGGAGCGGCGACACGTGCGTGCTCCACGCCGACCCCACCGCCTCGGCAAACGCCCCCGCGCACTTAATGGCCTCCTGCGCCGTCTGCGAGCGCGGCGGCATCGACACTCGTCAAGGCACAGCCACTTGCACTTGCGCCCACCCTGCGTGGCCCGTCCAGCGCAGCGAGAAATGCTTCAGCACAGGGCTCAGGTGAGGGTACCTTGGGGTTGTTCTTGTCCTGCAGCGCCGCGAGGACATGACTGGCGATCTGCGGCAGGTGCTTGGACAGCGCCCGGGGCCCGTGCTTGGTCCCCGGCACCGCCAGGGCGATGGCCGCCAGAGCCTGAAACCCCGCCTCCCGCTCGTCCGCCTTGTCCAGGACCGAGATCAAGTGCTGCTCGCTGCGGGCGATGTTCGAAAAGCAAGTACCGTTCACGCTGCCAGGTTCCTGCGGAGTGCGGGCTGGGAGCTCCCGTGGGCAGTCTCGTGCAAGGGCGGTCTCACCAGACGGGGAGGTAGGACAGGGAGAAGCGCTCCGGCGAGAAGGTGGCGAGCTTGGGCAACAGGACGTTCACCTGGTTGCGCACCACCCGGTCCTCCGAATCTTTGAAGCGGATCACTGCGGTCAGGCATCGCGACGGGGCAAACCATGAGCGACACGCGTGCGCCTGCCCGTCACCCTCAACACGCCATCCGCGTGGCGTGAACAGCGCCGCTCACCCGTGGAGACCACTTCGCGGTACCGCGCGAGCATGAACTCCCCCGTGTGCCGCAGCATCTCGCCCATGGCCAGGAGCGACCCGTGGATGGCCGCCGCAGATGCGCCCGGCTGCAGGCCCCGCTGGGTCTCCTCGAACAGGCGATAGTACCACTGCACTCGATACCGCGTCTCGCGCTTCTCCACCAGGCGCAGGCACTCCCTGCGGGGGCGCGCGACGTGGATGGCGTTGCACGCGTGCTGGTCACGGGGTAGGGCCGCGCCTTGGAACGCGACCGCCGCCGCGAACAACTCGGCCCTCGTCCGCAGCTGCGCACCGGAGAGCGAGCATCCCGACGCGCCGCAACTCGAGCTTAGGGTCCCGCAGCACCGCCCACACGTGCTCGATGAAGGCGCGAACGTGCACGTTGAACACCGCGGGAGCGTTCTGGGCCATCTCCCCGAGGATGACCGCCGCAGCGTAGCGCCGCATCTCGGGTTTGTCGGGACGGAGGTTCTCCATTGCCTTCTGCACGCTCTGCTCGACTGCGGGCGAGGTAGGGCGAGCCGCACGTGTCAGTGGCCCCCCTAAAGCAGACACCGCGCCAGGTCGCTCGTGCGGGCCGCGCTTACCGATGTCCGCGGTCGTGGCGCCCCCAGCGTGGACGAGGCGCCCCAGGGTGGCCGCCGCTTGCTTGATGATGGCTTTGGGAACCGGGGCCTCCAAGGCTGCCCGCAGCAGGCGCGCCATCCGCGCAGTGCCTGCGAGTAGATCGAGTGAACACGTAAGGGAAGGCAAGCTGTGGACAGCTGCGCGCGTGCCGGATGCGTCGGGGGCGCACCGGAGGCCTTGTCGCCCAATGCATCGCAGTCGATCAGATCGTCGACGGCGAGGATACCGGCCAGCACGAGGCGGTTCTCATTTGAGTGCACGCACTGGGAGATGCGGGAGAAGAGCGACTGCAGGAGAGCCTGCTTGTAGTCGCTGGAGAGGTCGCGCATCTCGGCTGAGAGCACCTGGCCCAGCCTCAACTGGCCCACGCGCCGGATGGTGCCCTCCTGCAACGCAAGGAAAAGGTATACGCGGTTTGCTGGCAGAGATACCGAGCGCGCGGCGAGCCCAGAACGCGGGACGCGGGACAGGACCCACGCACACCGGTCGCAACGCAGGCCTGCGGACAGCCCTCGCCTCTTGGTTCCACGCTAATGCAAGCTGCTGAAAGACGTTGAAGAACACCTCCCTTTGCGCGACCGTCCTCGCTGCGGAGGGTGGGACGGGCAGCAAAAGTCAGGGCCGCCTCTGCCACGGGCCCGATGGCAGGCGACGCCGTCTCCAGGCGCGTCGGCCACGCGATGGGAAAAGCTGAACGCATGATGCGACGGTACGCGATGCATAGACCGCGAGTTGGCAACCACCAGAGGGCGCACGGGCCCTGCGACGTGAGGTGTCACACTCTGGGCCCGAGCCGCGTCCGCACCTGGTGGCTGGGCCGCGACGGCCGCGTACGACGATCCTCCGTCCACTGCCGACATGTTCTTGACGGAGGGCGCCACGGCGAGCACCGGGCCTTGAGACGTCGGGCTCATTGCGCCCGCGCGCAGTTCCCCGAGGCCTACGCGCCCATCCAACCCGCCGGGGGGACCCGGACGACGGCAAGGAAGTAAGTCAGTAAACACCGTCCCTCAGCACCGACAGCAGGCCGCCAGATGCGTGTCTCCGGGGCGCATCACGCCCCTACAGCGGGATGGGCGCAGTAGCCGGGACTTCGCCGGACGGTTACGCCCGATGACGTTGCGAGCGCGGCCGTTGTCTGCTCCTTCGCCCATCTACAGAAGAAGCTCCCCTAATCCTTCGCTCGGCTCAACAGACCTGGCAATGTGTGTCTCTGAAAGGGAACCAGAGCGAAATAGCCGACCTTCGGCACGCGCACATGCTAATTCTTGCAACCACATGCCTGTCCCTGACGAGGATTTTGGCCACGCAGATACGGGCGGTGTCACCTTTCACTGGCTCGGCTTTTCTCATCCACCGACCGCGCGCTGCCGTCGCCGACGGATCGCCAGAGCTCGTCGAATTAAGCCATTGCCCTGCTGCTGCAGCCAAGCACCAGGCACAAGTCCCGGCCCACGGCAGCGAAGGTGCGGCCCTTGCGCCGCGTGGGCGCCGCAGCGACCCCTTCTCCCGCACAGCTGCTGTTATTTAAACGCTGTGTCATAGGCGCAGCGTCTCGCGTCGCGCGTTGTGGCTGTCCCGAAGCGTGGAGGCTTGATTGTGTCTTTTGGTCTTCTCCGCGAGCTCCCGTGCCAACCGCGCTTCGACGGCCCCCACCAGTGACCGAGCGACGCCCTCGCATCTGTGTGCAGGATCTGACTCACAGGACGGGATGCCTCGCGACATGACGGGGATGGGGCGGTACCCGCCCACGCCGCGCTTCCACCCCTTCATCTTTTACAGGTGCCGTCGCGCAGGGGCGAGTCCAAGCAACGAAATGTTTCTATGCGTGTCGTAGATTGACTTTGCGCCTTCATATCCCAACTCTCCCCGCAGCTGCGCCCGGTTGGGTGACCCCGAGATGCTGGCCAAGGTGATGGCTGTCGACCCCTACTTCATCACGCAAGACAACGGGGCGGGCGCGCCGCTGCACTTCGCGACGACGAACCGCCAGCTGGACATGGTCCACCACCTCCTCAACCTGGGCGCGGAGATCAACCAGCGGGACCAGAAGGGGATGACGCCCCTCCATCGCGCCGCCTATCTCTCCCACCTCAACGGGTACCTGGAGATCTACGAGTACCTGCTCAGGTGCGCTGCGCCCCTACCATGCCCTTCCCGCGCCACCAGGCAGCGCCGGGGGTCACACGCGCCACCCCGACCCACGCACGCAGCCGTGGCGCGGACCCCAACGTCGAGACCGAGGACTACGAGCCGTACCTGAACCCGGGGCGCAAGACCCCGATCCAGATCGCCCAGGAGAACATGCGGGAGAAGCTGGCTGCGCTGGAGGAGAAGTACAAGGCGAGCCGCGTGTGATGGTGCCACCATGACACGCCGGGAACGCGGCTATGCTAGATTGAGAAGCGACCTTCCCGCTCTCCGCGCAGGACGTGCCCAAGAAACGAGTGCCCCACGCGGACATCGGGGACTGGTGGGCGCTGTACGACTACGGCCAGGAGCACGTGGCGCAGTGGGCGCGGGACTACGCCCCGCTGTACCCCGAGGTCGACCGGCGGGCCAGGGAGGAGCAGGAGAACCGTGCCAAGCGCCTGGCGAAGAGGGCGGCCCGCCTGGCCCTCTCCACCAACACGCCGGCGGCGCCTGTTGCGGCCCCCGCGGCGGCGCGGCCGGCGGTCCCCCCCGGCCCCATTGCCTTTTTGTTCCCCGGTCAGGGCTCGCAGGCCGTGGGCATGCTCTCGCAGTCCAAGGACCTCCCCGCCGTCAAGGCCCTGGTGGAGACGGCCAACCGCGTGCTGGGGTATGACCTGCTGGACGTCTGCCAGAATGGCCCCAAGGAGCGACTGGACGACACCGTCCACGCCCAGCCGGCCCTCCTCCTCGCGGGCATGGCGGCCGTCGAGGTCGCGCGGCAGTCGGACCCCAAGAGCGTCGACCAGTGCGCGGCCTGCGCAGGGCTGTCCCTGGGAGAGTACTCGGCCCTGGTGTTTGCTGGCGCCATGGTGAGATAGCTGGGAACGCGTTCTGGTACATTTGGAAATCAATGGTCTGCTTCGGACCAGCCTAAACTCCCTCTTGGCTCACCGCAGTCGTTCGAGGACGCGATGCGTGTCGTCAAAGTGCGTGCCGAGGCGATGGCAGAGGCCGCCAAGATGGGCCAGGTGTGTGCAAGTGGCTCCGTGCATGCGACATTCGAGCGGGTCTCTTGATGCGACCCATGCAGCAGCTGGAAAGCATGAGCCATCGCATGCGTCCCCACGCCCCTGCAGCCCCACGGGATGCTCTCCGTGATCGGCCTCGACGACGCCAAGCTGGAGGCCATCTGCGCCGAGGTCCGCGCCGCCCTGGGCAGCGACACCGTGTGCCAGATTGCCAACAAGCTCTTCCCCCAGGGCCGTGTCGTGTCGGGGCACAAGGCAAGTGGCGCAGGGCAGTGTCAGATGTCATGCACTTGGTTCTCAGTCGCACTGGAAAGTGCACGTTTAGCTGCAATGTTTGCTGGCATCCACACTTGCGGCGGTGGAGATAACCCTAACCCTGACGAAAGATGCGGCCATGACGACCGCACGTCGCATCGGCTGCGCGCAGAAGGCTCTGGACGAGGTGCAGAAGCTGGCGTCCGAGCGCGGGGCCCTCAAGACGATGCCCCTCGCAGTCTCGGGCGCCTTCCACACCCCGCTCATGCAGCCTGCCCGCGAGAAGCTGGCGGCGGTGCTGGAGCAAGTCGAGGTTAGGGCTGCCCGGGTCTCCTGAGCCCCAGCTGCGTCCAATGCTCGGCGGGCTGAGATGAGCCGGAGCTCGTTACAACCGCGTCACGCGCGCAGTTCCGGGAGCCGCGCATCCCCGTCTTCTCGAACGTGACTGCGCGGCCTTTTGAGAGCAAGGACGTGATTCGTGCTATGCTGGCGCGGCAGCTGGTGGAGCCGGTGCAGTGGGAGCGCACGCTCGTCGCGCTGACGCAGGAGGAGAAGAAGGCGAGTGGCTGTAGCGGCAAGCTGATGCATGCATGACTGGCAGGGTCACGGGTGACACCAGTCGAGTCTCACCAGCTGCCACCCCAGTCGAGTACACTAGCCACGGTCGCCTCCCGCAGAAGGAGATGTACGAGCTGGGCCCCGGGCAGCAGATCAAGGCGATGGTCAAGCGCATCGACAACGACGCGTGGAAGGCGTTTAAGAATGTGGCGGCGTGACCCTGAGAGGGAGTGGAGCGCACCACAGACGAGGGGCGCGTGGCGTGCGGGATGCTTGCGAGGGCGGCGCTGTGCGCATAGAAGCTGTCGCTATGAAAGACGCGGGAGCAGAAAACTCGCAGCGAGAGCTCGCTGGCTGCGTGGAGGACAGGCTGTTGCAGCAGCGTGCGCTGCGCAAGGCCCTAGGCGCCAGCCTGACGCGTGATGTCAGGGGCAAGGAACGGACCCGGCAACCCGGAGAACCCAATAACACAAAAAAGACAACAACAAGGCTCTCACTTGTCCTTGCGAGCCTCGTCCTTAGCACTCCCATTGCCAAGCCCCTTCGCCCCGTCCGCGCCCTCATATCTCGCAAGTTTCTTCTCCAGCTTGTCCATCTCCGTGCACACGCGGTCGTATTCCCGCGCCAGTCCCGCCGACTGCCTGCGGCGGATCCACCAAGCTGCCTCGCGGTCACGATCGCCACCCCAAGCGCAGAGCCCACCACGCCCAAAGTGGCCCAAACGGGCGCAAAGAGTGCTGCCCCGCCCAAACTCGCCTCTGCATGGCCTCCACGGTGGCCCTCGCCGTCTTGGCCTCCTTCTGTGCCGCCTCCACCTGCTTTTCCAGCTCCACCAGCGCAGCCTCTGCCGCGCGTGCTTGGTCCAGCCGCTCCTTACGCTCATGCAGCTACTCCCTCGCCTGCACCAGCTCCGCCTCCGCCTTCCCAAGCTTCTCGGCCAACGCCTGGGCCTCACTGCATGGTGCGGCAGGCGCTGGGGTCGTGAGACCACCATGGCAGAAGGGCACCCGCAGTCCAAGGGTGCGGCGTGGCAACGCACTACGCGCCGCGGTCAACCCTTACCGCTCGCTCTGTGCAGCCGCGTGGATGGAAGCGGCGAGACTGCGCAGCGTCACGCTGACGACTGTGCTCGTTCCGCCGAGCAGGGCAGCCCACATCGCCGATTCCATGTCCATGTTGCGGGACTGCTCGGTTGCCCATAACCCCTTGAGCAAGCCTATGCTCATCGTTAGCACCGCGCCCGTGAAAGTCCACCTGCGTGTTTGAGAGCGGAAGAGTGTTGACGCCGTGCTCGTTCGGTGCCTAACTAATTCGGGGCCTCACGAGGCTCGTGGCACGGCACCGCGGGCTCACGTGGCGAACGCTGCGAACAGGACAAGGGCCGCGCGCGCTGGCCACTTCGTGACAATCGCCTCTGCGACCCTCTCCGCCGCGACCCATGGCACTGGGCCGCTGAGGGCCGAGGCGGCCGCCAGGCAGCATGACAGCCCTACCAGATGCAGAGCTGTCTGAATCGTGCCTATCCATGTGCCAATGGCGACGGCGATGCCGCCCTAACCTCACAGAACAAACGCAGGCGATTTCAGCGAAAGTTTCCCCTCGCGCGCGGGCTCGCTCTGCAGACGGAATCCCTGTCAGACGATGAAGCCCTAGGCGACAGAGGCCAGCCCGAGACATGCGCAGGGTTGCAAGGGTACGCGTTCTTGCGCCCGCGCTGAGTCGTTTCTTTTCTTCACGTCGCACGAGCTTCTGGTAGGTTCCGATGTCTTATCTGCCGTTAACGAGTCGCGCACAACGCAGCTGATTTGCGTTCCCCGATCGATCTGGTGGCCCTTGACACTGCGTCCTCGGCTCGTGCCCCACGCCGCAAGCGCCTTGAGTGACTCCCGCACCCGGGGGCTGCAGAGGACAGTCAACCGCTGTGGGTCTCGCGATGTTGCGCGCGGCCCTGCGGCGGGCCTCCCATGGGGCGCAACTCCGAGGAGTGGGGTCGTGGGCAGCAGAAGCGACGACCTCGGTGACTCTTGCGATCGCATCATCTCACCAGAAGCATACTGTAACTATTTTAAAGCTTTTATTGCCTTCCAAAGCATCAGTATGCGGCCCATGGCCTCCAATCCCCATGCGGACTCGTCGTTGCAGTGCGCACGCGTCTCGAGTACCCCTCCCAACCCGTCCCCCCGCAGCCGTACCTTCATCATGATGCGACGGTGCGAGGGGACTTGCAGATGTCTCCGGCAGGCCCATCGGGCCCGGGGTTTCTGCGCATGACCTGGGACGGGGACTTTCCGTTTCGTTCGACGTGGGACAAGCTGTTCCGAGGTGACTGGCGGCACAAGTTGGTGATGACGCCGTGGAAATGCGCGACTGCGGTGACACACGTGCATGGCAGGCAGCGAACCTCGCGATGAAAGACCGCGCTTGCAGAACGCATCATTCTCGTCGTGGGGGACGTGAACGAGGCGATGGCGTACGACGTGACGACCAAGGTGTGCTTGAGCTTTTTCCTGACTGGCAGCCTCGCATGTGAGCCGCCACAGTTCATCGACCAGGCTGTCCCTTGCCCCAGTTGCTCCTCATGGAGGCAGCCCACCCGCGCAAGCCGATTTACATGTACATCAACAGTCATGGCGGGAACGTCGCGGACGGACTGGCCATCTACGACACGATGCAGTTCGTGCAGCCGCACATTTACACAGGTACGCAGTTGATGCAGTGGCGGCGAGCAGGCACCAACTGCTGGGCCGAGCTGCCCAGGATCTGCAATGGCACTTGGCGTGGACTACCCGCAGTTGGAGTTGGCAAATGCATGTCGATGGGCGCGGTGCTGTTGGCGGCGGGGCAGCCGGGCAAGCGCCTGATCCTTCCACACACCAAGGTGAGACCAAGTGCAGTAGGTCTTCGGACCCCCGGCCCCTGCCCCCGCCTGCGTCAGCTTCGGCTGGAGATGCGCGTTTCGCAGGCGCGTGTGCTTGCTGCCGCTGGCACGTGAAGTGGTCTGCATCTTTGCGAGTGTCGCAGGTGATGGTGCACCAGCCCTTGGGAGGCGTGCAGGGTTCCTCGACCAACATGGAGGCTGCCGTCGAGAGCATGGTGGATTATCGGAACAAGCTTAAGCAGATACTCATGAAGCACTGCAGCCAGTCCGCTGAGGCAGTCGGTGAGCTTGCGCACGGAGCCGGCATCGCCAGCTAATCGCGCTGCCTGGCAGGCGCCTTCTCACGTCTGCGATCGATGCGTCCGGTGCAGACAAGGCGTTCGTGACGGACACGTATTTCGATGCGGAGAGGGCCGTGGAGTGGGGCCTGGTGGACGAGGTCGTGAAGCCTCGCAAGTGGGTGCCCACGGAGGAGGAAATCGAAGAGATGGAGATGCAGGAGCGGGAGAAAGAGGAGAAGGAGGGGTCGAGCAAGCCTGCATGAGCACGCTTGCAGGGGACGGCAGGGCTGACTTGGGATGTGCCGGTGCCTTGACAGGCGTTCAATACAGCTTCTGGCGTCCAGCATCTACCTTCACTAGCTGACATGCTATAACTAGAACCCCATAAGGCACGTGCGCCGCTTCACTCGATCATCTCTTCCAAACGCTCCACCGCGTCCCTTGCCTCCTGCGCGGCCACCCTGCAAGCACAGCCGAGGGCCCAGGCATTGCGAGCCTGCACACTCGGCGCTTCTCGACGCATTCCAAACATCCATAATCCATGCGCTGCTCTCACGTGACCGCATGGAACGCCGCCTGCGCCGTGTCGATGGGCCCGACGAGCCCGACCATCTCCGCATGCTCCGCGCAGGACATCACCGCGTCTGCCGCCGCCTTCTCCTCCTTTGCCGCTGCCGCTGCCATTTCCGCGCCGCCTCGGCCCTGTGCGATGCGACTCGCGAGCTCCCTCGCCCTCGTGGCGTCCGCCTCTGCTCGCGCCAGCAGCTGCCCCGCCAACTCAACGAGGGCCCCGTGCTGCAGCGCCACCCCGGCTGCGTTCCCGGCAGCCACCTCCGCCAGCCTGCGGCGCATGAGCAGAGCCTCTCGCATGCAGGGGCATGAGACTGCCCAGGCCCAACGCCCTCACGACACAGGCTCGGACCGCCCTGAGCGACTCCAGCCCAAGGCCACTACAAGAGTCTCCAGCCTCCCTGCGCCCACTCACCGCGCCTTGCGAGCCTCGGACGCGGCGTCGCTCGCCGTCGTCGCATGGCCGGCGCGGAAGGCGGCGGCCGCCGCGTTGTTTGCCATGCGCAGGACCTTGCGTGCGCTGTCGCCGCCTCCGGGGCTCCTCGGCCCGCTCCCGGGCCCGTCGCTGCCCTCCACGGGCACCAGGTGCTGCACACGCGCACAATGCTCCCGGGACCGCGCGTCCGCCTCCAACGCCTCCTCCACGTGCTGCCGGAAGAACTCACAGAGGTCGGCAGCCTCACGCGCGGCCAGCGTTGCACCCCTGCAGGGCCACGTGCGCACATTCGGACAGTCTGTGCGGGTACGAACCCTATCTCGACAGCGGTGACAGGCGCAGCGACGGTCCCTCACCTCGCAACCTGCGCCATGGACTGGGCGTGCCCGGGTTTCCGGGACGTCAGGACTTGCTTGAAGGCGTCACGCGCCAACTGCACAGCGCCTGCCGCTTCGATGACGTGCTCCACGGTTGGGACGGACTCGCTGCCCCCCGAGCTGCCGCTCGCAGACCTGGTGACTCTGCGTGTCCCTGTCTGAGAGAAGGCACGCGCCTGCGCCAACGCCACCGCGTCCTTGGCGCGCCCCAGGTGCGCCTCGCATGCCCCCACGGACTCCTCCCCTTCACGACACACACGAGACAGTACCTCGGCGTGCTTGGCGGATGCCTTGGCAGCCTCTAGCAGCTGAGACATTTTCGTGACCCCCCTCTCGGCCTCCGCAGCGTCGCAGCGCGACCGCAGCCGCTCCAGCAGCGCCTCCGCCTCGCCCGCCGCCCGCTCCGCGTTCCTCGCATGCCAGACAGGCCCCGGCATCTCAGCTGGTGACCTGCTCGACTCCTCTTGCCCCTTGTCCGCGTAGTCCGGCGTGCCAGCCGAGGCAGCTGCCCCGTAGCCCACCCACGCGTCGCCGGCTGCGGAGGCCCTCGTGGCGCACTGATGCGCCTCCCTGACCGCGTTTTGGATCTCGCTCAGAAGCGTCTCCACCATCTCCGACTCCTCTTTTGCCATCCTCGCACGCTCCTCCGCCTGACTGCGACAGGCCAGAAGAGTGCGGGCTTCTCAGCACCAAGCATGGTGAGGGTGGTTCTTGCAGAGCCACCCCAGTTATCGCGAGGGTGCAGAACGCGGCGGCGCATCGGCAAGCGTGTCCTCGACTTACCGCGCCTCCGCGCAAGCCTCCTCGGCCACGTGCACCCGCCGTGTGCTCTTGGCGCGCTCGGCGGCAAGGTGAGCCTCGCTGGCGGCGCGAGCGCAGGCGCTCTGCACCACCGCGCCCCCATGCGGCCGCGCCGCGCGCGCATGGGCTGCCGCACGCGTGGCGCATTCCGCCGCCTCTTCCGCCAGCTCCCGCCGGCGCACAGCGTCCGCGGCACGACGCCTCGCACCGTCGCCTGCCCGCTCCCGGGCCTGCTGGGCCGCCGCCGCCGCCTGCGTGGCCTGCCGCGCTGCGGCTGCCGCCCGTTCGGCCCACTGCGCTGCCGTTGCCGGGAGCCACGCAGCCGCAGACGCCAGCGCTGCCGACTCAGCGTCGGCAGAGAGCTCCGCGGCCAGCCGGGCATGGGTGGCAGCGTCCTCCGCCTGCGGGTGTGGGCAAAGGGCTCACAGACACTATCACTGCGAAACGCGTTCTTTCAGCACAGACGCTCCTTAGCGAAGCGACAGCCGGATGATGCGTTGAGTGCCCGGCACCTGCTGGCATGCGGCCTTGGTCAGGTCCTCTTGAAGGAGCACGTCGACGTCCGGCGACTCGGCCTGCCCCGCAGACTCTGCATCTTGCCGCATCTGCGTGAGGACGGCGGCCTCCTCTTCTGCCAGAGCCACCGCCGCCTCCGCTGCGGTCGCCGCCTCCGCGCTGCTCGTCTTGGCCGCCGCCGCCGCCTCGGCCGCCGCCGCCGCCGATGCCGAGCAAGCGCGGGCGGCCGCAGCTCGGCGTTCTGCGCCTTCCTCGGCCGCCACTGCTGCCGCCGCTGCTGTCTCAGCCTGCGACTCCGCAGCAGCGCGATGAGCTCGGGCGGCGGCCAGCTGCGTGCGTGCCACCGGCACCTCCGCCGCCTCGACTGCCACAGCCACCGCCGCCCTTGCAGCTGCCCCATCTCCCTCCGCAGCTGCTCTGGCGGCTTCCGCCGTCGCCGCGTGCAGAGCACTACCCTCTGCGTCTTTCTGCAGCGCCTGCAACGCTGCGTCGGCATCCCCTGCCACGACACGAGCGGCCCAGGCCTCGGGATCGCCATGCGCCCCAGCTGCACCCTCTCCGCCCGCCGTGCCCCGCACCGCGGACCCCTCGCTTACATTGTCGCTGTCCCCCTCCTCTGACACCCCGTCCGCCCCCACCGACACGCCGTCCTCCGCCGCCTTGTCCACCGCTGCCCTCGCCTCCTCGGCTGCGATCTCCGCCTCCTCCAGCGCAGTCACGTCAGCGTCGCTCGCCTGCTGCGCCCGCTCTGCGCTCCGTGCCGCCTCCCTGCTCGCCTCCTCGGCCGCAGCTGCCTCTTCTTGGATCAACCCGACGATCCTGCGCGTGCCGGGGCCGAGTCCACCTCTCACCAAAGCATGTCAACTTTCGTGCTGCACCCCATGCATCACGCCATGACGCACCTCTGCATTTCCAGGTCCCGTGCTGACTGCCGCAACTCCCCAGGGCTCGGAGCCTCTTCCCCACCCTGAGCGCCCTGCGCGGCGCTCCTCATCTTCTGCAATACGTCGTCAGGGAAGAAATCCGGAAACGCCACGGCCAGAGTCTTGTTCCTGCACGCAGCCAGGACATCGCAGGGTGGTGGGTCTCAATTCATGCATGCCCGTGCTTGCTATTGCAGACACGGTCTCACAACGTGACTCGTGTCTGGTCTGGTGTGTTGCAGCAGAAGCGCTCACCGAAACAGCCACTCCGCGTCCCACTCACGCCTCCCGAGCTTCCCAGCAGCCGCGAGTGCCCGCAGGGCGCAGCACGCAGGGCACCGCCGCAGCAGCCACTTGCGTGGCCTGCCGCTGACGCAGTCCTCACAAAAGACGTGACCGCACGCAAAGGGCCGATCGGCGGGAACCGCTTCCATCTCTCGCCCCTCGTTGCCCGTCTTGCCCTCCCGCTCACTGCCCATGGCCCCGCCCTCGTGGCCTGTGCCACCCCGAGGCACGCCGCGTCGACCTTGGTTGACGTCAGGGCTGTCCATCAGGCCCGCCGGTGCCTCCGAGTGCCTCCCTGCGTCGTCGCCCCACTGGAAGCGCAACTGCCCCACCGCCGCTCCCTCCTCGCAAGCCGCCATTTCCAACCCTGAGCGTGTGGCGCCCAACTCCGAGTCCCCGTCTCTGCTGGCATCACCGTCGACGTCACGCGGGCCCTCCCTGGTTGCATGCAACCCCTGCTGCCCCGCAGAAGGGCCGGGACCCTCGTCGCCACGCCCGTCCGCCACCCCTGCCAGCTTGCGGAGGCAGCAGGGGCAGGACTCGGGCGCATAGCTACCTCCATGCTGCAGCATCCGCTTGGTGCGCTCCGCTTGCCCAAGCACGCGATCCAAGGCGTCGTAGTCGTCGTCTCGACTGGCGCCAGCGCGGATGCGCGGTGAACGGAACAGCAGCGCCACGGCCCCGGCAGCGGCCGCGAGGACCGAGGCGACCGTCAGGCGGCCGGCGCTGGAAAACAAAAGAAACCTCGCCAGTCGCCACACTGCGATGAGGGGCAGGAGCAGCACCCAGCCAACCACGCGTCCCAGTCCCACGACCAGCCAGCGCAGCAGCGACGGCCGGGAGATCGTTCCTCTTTCCACCCGCGCGGGGCCAGCCCCCGGTGCCTCCGTCACCCCTGTTGCCCGCACGTCTGACCTTTCTACAGGCTTGACATCGGGAGCCTGGCACCCCTCAGAGGCGCCTGTTGTGCAGGGTCCCTGCTGGCCGCCCTGCTCCACCCCAAAGGGCGCCACACCCGCCTCGGCCCCACCTATGACGGCCCCATCACCCTCACTCGCACCGCCGCCTTTGGGCCCAGGGTCGCCCGCGCCTCCTCCCTCCAACTGCCAGTCTGACAGTCGCACCCCGCAATCCGCCACCTTCGCATCCTCGCCGCTATCGCAAGCCCTCTCCCAGGCCTCCATTAGCGCTCGGATGCGGCCGGCGAGCTCCATGCTCGAAGGCCTCTCGGGCCCCGTCCTGGTGGGTTCAAACTCCACAGCGAGCTCGGAGCGACCCCCGTCCACCGTTCCTATGGGCAGACCCGAAGGGCCCTCGCCCTGGCCGCCTGGCCCGTCCACATCCGCCCCCGCCCCCGCCTCCACATCGCCTCGAAGGCCAGCTGGCAACCCCTCGATTTCCGAGGTTAAATCCTCAGCCGGCCCCTCGTCCACCACGCCCATGGATGCGTCCCCTGTTTCCTGCACGTCTCTGACGGGCTCCCCGCCATCCACGTGCTCGGCCTGCACATCGATGTCCCCCGTCACTTTGTCAGACACAGCAGGGGCCTCTCCCGCCTCTTGACTCAGCCCTTCGGCCCTTTGGCGGTCCTCGCCCCCTAACTCGTCACACGCGTGTGCATCCGCACCGCCGCCACCCGACTCATCGCCGCCGTCAAACCCCAGCAGCGACTCCGCCACCTCGCCTGCCCCCACGCCGTCCTTGACGTCAAACCCCACCGCTTCCTCGACGGCAGGACCACTCTCTTCACCCGGGCCGGCACCGTCGTCCCCCTCCGTGGATCCCTGAGCTGCGCCCGCAGACTCCCAATCGTTCCCCGTCACCAGAGAGTCAGCAACAGCGCTCGGATCGCGGCCCGAGGACGAGGCGGGCTCCTCCCCGCCCTCCCCAGGCGCACCCGACACACCGCCGGTCCCATGAGCCGCGGCGCTGTGGTTGTCGTCCCCGCCATTCGCTGGCACCTCGGGCACCGTGACTTCGACCCGGTCGTCTGTCCCTGCGAGGCCCTCCAGCGCCTGCAGCATGGCTTTGGCCGGGTGCCCGGCCAGCACCTCTTCCCTCATCGCAGCGATCAGGTCCGGGAAAGGCTCCGCGGGGCCTCTTCCGAAAGAACCATGGCCGACGTGCACCACGTGGTGAGAGCGGTCACGCACGACCAGGAGGATGAAGACGATGTCCGGGCAAGCGAAAGTTGCTTGGTTGGCCCACTCTTCCACAGCGCGCTCCGCGTACTCCTCCGGCGTCTGCGATTTAAGATGAGAGGCAAAGGGCTGGCTAACAAGGCGATACTGCCTCGTTGGGGGGCCCAAGCCAGCCGCGGAGGCCCTCAGCAGTTTCAATTTGTTACAAACACTCACCAGATACACGCGTTCCTTGCGCGAGCCCACCGACGTCGTCCCGACCACGGCAACAGCCACGTCTCGACAACCGTCACCCTGCCCCAGCTCCGCCAGGGCCGCTCCTGAGGAAGCAAGCGTAGGCGTCGTTGCTTATCGAACAAGTCAATGCAAGTGTTCAGGCAAAGACGCGACTCGGACGTGCTTTTCGCCCCACGGCGTGCATGCATGCTCACGGATGCGCGCCTGGTCGTCCGCCCGCAGGTAGCCATCCGCATCGCACAGCAGGGAGCCCTGCAGCTGGCAGAGGAGGACTCGGTGACGACGACGACAAAATTTCTGGGAAAGGCTCGGCGAAGACTCATTCCCAGCACCCCTTCCCACCTTGCTCCAGCATGCATCCCACAAACCGATGTTGCCCGCAGCTGAGGCGAATCCGACGCGCGGCGCGAGTTGAAGTACAATAGGGAAGATCAATGCTGCCGAAGCAACCACAGCTCGACGCCTGCCCCGCATCTCTGCGTGAGCACCGACGCTGCCATCACAAAGCCGTGAATTGTGGGGTCCAGCCGACGGAGCGACTCACGCACATCGTTATGTCACGCTGGACCATCGCTTGCGCCCTTTCCGGCACCCGCAGGTTGTTAAGGGAGTGCCCCCCTGACGTTTCGGACAGCTGTGAAATAACAACTCGAGCTGCGCGCGCTTCATGGAATCAGGTCTAGGAGCTTGTGGGGGCATTGTTCATTCATACGTCAGCTCCAAAAGCGTCGGCATCTACTTCCTTCTCGCTGACAGGGGACCCAGCCATGTACTTCTCACCAAGGCGAGATTATTGGATGACATGGACATCACGTGGTGCACAATTGAGCGATCTGTTTTATGGGGGCGCTGGGTGCGGGAGTAACGAGCCGCACGCTCGGTTGATGCTGCCCTACCCTAACCAACTCGCCCGCTCGCTCCTGCAGAGGTGCCGTGCGGGCCCGGCGCGACGATGAGGGGACGGAGACCTGCAATTACCTGCAAGGCCATCCGTCGGACGAGGAGGTGGCCGCTGGGCGCGTCTTCTTCTTTAACAAGGTGCGCTCCCACTTTGAGTTGTCCTAAAAGCCGCGAGACGCGATCGCAAACAGCGGCACCCGGCCAGCGCAGGGCTTTTCGGTGGGGAACATCACGATGAAGAGCCGTCTGGGCGGGAAGGGCGCGGGCCTGTGCGAGATGGGCCGCATCGGCTGCAACGTACCTCCGGGCTTCACGATCACCACCGACGTCTGCGCCGACTTTTACGAGGAGAACATGCGCGTGCCCGACTCTGTCTGGTGCCTGGTCGAGCACGCGATGGCTGATCTCGAGGCTGAGATGGGCTATTGCTTCGGCGGCTTGGACGTCGACGGCATGCCGCTCCTCGTGTCCGTCCGTTCCGGCGCGGCCATGAGCATGCCGGGCATGATGGACACCGTCCTCAACCTGGGTCTCAACGACCGCACCGTGGAGGCTCTCGCGGCCCACACCAACGACCGCTTCGCCTGGGACTCCTACCGCCGCTTCCTGGACATGTATGGCGACGTCGTGCTGGGCATATCGCACGACCTGTTCGAGGAGGAGATGCGGGCACTCAAGGAGACGCGCAAGATTCCAGCCGAGCATGATGTCGATCTCAGGCGAGGAGACGGGCGGGCGTGGTCCGCTGCCCACTCCTGGCGATCGCCCCTCGTGCCTGCCTCGCGCACCCCTGTGCCTGTCTTCCTCGCCCCTGGCACCTGCATGCCTGTTCCACCCTCTGGGACCCTACCCGGCTCGCAGTGCGTCGGATTTGAGGGAGCTGGTGGACAGGTACAAGGCCGTGTACGCCAAAGTGGGGATGCGGTTCCCAGAGGACCCCTGGGAGCAGCTGCGCGCGGCCGTCGGGTCCGTCTTCCAGTTATGGATGACCCCCCGGTGCGTGTATGTGATGTGTGTGTAAGCAGAGTCCCAGGCCTTGACCTGCGCGCCTCACCCCCCGCCTCTCACCCCTCACCATGCAATACCCCGCTGTGTGGCCCGTGCAGTGCCGTCAAGTACCGTCACATCAACAAGATCACGGGGCTCCAGGGCACTGCCGTGAGCGTCGTGGCGATGGTCTACGGCAACATGAGCGATCGCAGCTGCACAGGCGTCTGCTTCACGCGCTCGCCCTCAAACGGAGGGCCCAAGCTGTTCTGAGAGTACCTCTGCAACGCCCAGGCAAGTCACTGATGGAACAGTTGACTCAGTTCTGGCCAGTCTACTAGGCAGCCATGCTGCGCACCTGGGCTGAGTGGCGCCGGAGCAGTCGGGTGCCCTGGAGAGGGCACGAATGCAGCTGCGCTCGCTGCGACCTGGCTTTGCGTTTGCCGCAGGGCGAGGACGTGGTTGCTGGCATCCGGACCCCGCAGCCCATCTCTCGCATGGCAGAGGACTTCCCGGAGGCATACGAGGACCTGCGGACCTGCACGTCGCGGCTGGAGCGCCACATGAAGGACATGCAGGACTGCGAGTTTACCGTCATGGAGGGCCGCCTGTTCATGCTGCAGACGCGCAACGGCAAGCGTACGGGCAAGGCAGCCCTTCGCATCGCCAAGGACATGGTGGCGGAGGGAGTGGTCACCCCCGCCGAGGCCGTCTGCATGGTCGAGCCCGCGCACATGGACCAGCTCCTGCACCCCCAGGCACGCCCGGCGCCAGTCTTCCCGTGTCGGCACATGGCAGCACAATCTTGCATGGGCCAAGCAGCAGTCAATGGTTATGATGACCAAACCCCGGCCTTGCTCTCCCGCAGTTCCAAAACCCCCAGGCGTATGCCAAGGATGTCATCGCTCGGGGCCTCTCGGCGTCCCCGGGGGCGGCGGTGGGGCAGGCGGTGTTCACAGCAGAGGATGCGGAGGCAGCGGCCAAGGAGGGGCGGCACGTCATCCTGCTGCGAGTCGAGACGGTCGCGGATGACGTGGGCGGCATGCACGCCGCGCAGGGCATCCTCACGTCCCGAGGAGGCATGACCTCCCACGCGGCCGTGGTGGCCCGGGGTTGGGGCAAGCCCTGCGTCTGCGGGTGCGAGCAGCTCGAGGTCCACGTGGCCAAGCGCTACGCCACCGCCGGCGACGTCACGATCCGAGGTGCGGGAGGCGGCGTGCGCACGCCCCACGTACCGTCGACGTCAGGCTCACACGTCGGGACGTTGTGCGCGAGATGCTCCCCACGAGGCCCTGCCGTGCAACCGCAGAGGGAGACTGGCTGTCGATCAACGGCTCGACGGGCGAGGTCATTCGCGGCAAGCACGAGCTCCAGCCCCCGAAGCTGTCTGAGGAGTCGGGTCCGTTCATGGAGTGGGTCAAGGCGAACATGAAGGTCCAAGTCTTCGCCAACGCCGACACCGCCAAGGACGTGCGCGTGGCGAGGGCCGAGGGCGCCACGGGGCTTGGGCTGTGCCGCACGGAGCACATGTTCTTCTCCACCCACGAGCGCATCATGGACATGCGACGCATGATTGTCACGCAGCTGCTACACCCCCAGGTGAGCTGCATGGGACCAGCAGGTCACCCGAGAGGCCATCGATTCGGGTCGCTGCTGCGCCCCAGCAAGCCTGGTCTGCTCTGGCGATACGGCAACCAGCGACACGCGTGACCGTCCCCAGGGCCGTGCCGATGCGCTGGCCAAGCTCAAGCGCCACCAGGTGGAGGACTTCCTGGGGTTGTTCGACGCCATGGATGGCCATGACGTGACCGTACGCCTGCTGGACCCTCCCCTGCACGAGTTCCTGCCCGGCGAGGGCGGCGAGCTCGAGGAGATGGCACAGGTGCTGGGGCGCGAGATGGGCATCGAGAGAGCCGTCCTGCTCCAGCGTCTGCAGGCAGTGCAGGAGGTCAACCCCATGATGGGCCTCCGCGGCTGCCGACTGGGCATCGTGCACCCGGGTGAGAGCCGGGGCAGATCGCCAGACGCAGTGGGTTGGGTGCACTCGAATGAGAGCCTGGGCAGGGTGTTTGAACTTGTCGTGGCTGCCACGCATCACTATGCATGTCCAACGACGCTCGGTGCCCCACTCGGCCCCCGCAGACATCACGGAGATGCAAGTCGAGGCCATCGTGGAGGCCGCCTGCCAGATGAAGAAGCAGGGCTGCGACCCTCGCCCGTACATCATGGTGCCCCTGGTGGCGCTCGTGGAGGAGTTGGAGCACCAGCTGCGCTCGTGCCGTGCGGTGGCGGACCACGTCATGGAGTCGCAGGGCGTCCGGGTGCCCATCCAGTGGGGCACGATGATCGAGGTCCCGCGCGCCGCCCTCGTCGCCAACAAGCTCGCGGCGCTGTCGGACTTCTTCTCTTTCGGCACCAACGACCTCACGCAGATGACGCTGGGGTTTTCTCGGGACGACGCCCAGGCCAAGTTCCTCGAGCCCTACATCCGCCTGGGCGTGCTGCAGAGGGACCCCTTCGAGACGATCGACCGCGTGGGCGTCGGGGCGCTCGTGCGCATGGCATGCGAGCAGGCCCGGCGCGCCAACCCGGCCATCAAGCTCGGCATTTGCGGCGAGCACGGCGGAGACCCCGAGTCGGTGGCCTTCTTCCACGCCACGGGCCTCGACTACGTGTCCTGCTCGCCCCTGCGCGTCCCCATCGCCATGCTCGCGTCGGCCCAGGCCAACGTGCGAGGCTACCTTGCGTCGGAGTGAGACACTGCAAACGCCCGACTGACCCTGGCCCAGTCTGTTCACGCTCCTGTTTCTGTTCCACCTCTGCACGCTCTGTTCACCCGCGCTCTGGCAACAAGCGCGCACGCACACTGGCTTGAAACTGCAGCAGCGGTCATGCTCCTGGGTCCGCAAACAATATCGAGGCGCTCACGCCGCCGCCCTAGCCTGCGTCGCCTCTGCCTTCTCCGCTTGCTCGGAGGCCGGCAGGTCTGGCAAGTCGGGCTCCTGCAGGTAGCTGGGTGTCTCCTCGCTCGCCTCCACCTCCCCCATCTCCGCCTCCAGAGCCTCGAGCTCTCCCATGAGCTCTGCGGCCACCAGACGCGGGCGAGCTGGGCGCGGGCAGCGCTGAACGCCAAGCCCAACTGCGCACCACGCCGCACGGCCTGCACCGCACCAGCCTCGTCCATGTCGTCGGGGGCCTCGTAGCTCCTCCCAAGCGCCTCCTGGATCTCGTTCGTCAGGTCCATGATGTCGGCCATCTCATCCTGGAGCTTGTCGATCTCGTCGATGTGGAGCCCGCTCGACTGGGTCGCCTTCTTGAGCTCCACGTGCGCGGCACGCATCGCCCGCACTTGCGCCACCGAGTCCTGGATCTGCGCGCGGATTCGCGAACGACGCTCGAAGGGACCGCGGCTCCGCGCGAGGTGGGAGGCCGCCTGGGAGGGGAGCGCACCTGCTGCGTTGTGAATTTGGTCTGCTCCAAGCCGAACTGCTGCTCCATTAACCGGTCCCGCTGCTGCTCGTACATCTTCTTCTGCTTCATCACTTGCAACGCACGCCGCTTGCACGTCTCGTAGCCCCCCGACCCCGGCTTTAGCTTCTTCATGGCCTCCCTGCACGTACCAGGGTGAGCAGGCCACGCTGGATCAAGCGCTCAGGGTATAAAGCCAGGCTGTGGGCATGCCGTCAGTTACATCACCTCTGCTTCAGCAGCTGCTGGTCCAGCGCGCGGATTCTCGAGTCGTAGGTGTCGACGCGGTCCTGCGAAGGGCAAGCGAGCCGCGGTGTCCAGTCGCGGGACGAGGGCGCGCCAAACTTGACGTGTGGAAAGATAGCGAGAAATATAATCCAACGACTCCTTGGAAGCCTTGCGAGGCAACTTGGGCGCGCCGCACCTGCATGTTCTTTGCCGTGTCCTCGAGGGACACCGGGGCCTCCTCCTCCTTCTTCTTACGCCCGAAAAGCCGGTTCATCCTTGTACCCAATCGCTTCCCTGCGACCGCGTAGGCCGGCGCAGGCGCCGGAGCGCGGGAGAGGGGCGGACTGCGGCAAGGGTGCACGGCACGCTGCCAGGGGTCGAGAAGAAGTCTGCCCGAGGCGCGTGGCGTGGTGGACTTTCGCAGAGGGGTTGCGCGAGTGAGCGATGTGAGTCCCGAGGGCCGGCGTTGGCCGAGAAAAGCTCATCGTGCTCTGCCGCCGCCAGCCTACTTTGCCAGGGACTCTAAATCAGCCCTACCCTTCAACGACTAAGACGGCTCCGAGCCCAGGGTCCAAAAAGGGCGCAGATAACGGCCGTGGAAGGGCTAGTGGGTATAGGCGGCGAGAGGAGAGCGTGGGGTGCAGGGAACGCGCAGACGCGGACAGAGGACCTTACTTCATCTGCGTCTTCTGCTTCAGCACGTAGTAGATGATCAAGCGGAGGACGACGAGCATCCCCAGGAGGACCATCGAGTCGCGGATGGGGATGAGCTCACTGGGCTTGGGGTAACCACTCGGCCAATCAGGTAAATCGAGCCCCTGCAAGGCCAATGTGGGAAGGGCCTTGAGCAGGCACGCCTACATGCACGCCTCGTCACGCAGGACGACACGACAGCCAAGAAGCACGGCCGCGAGGAGGCCCACCTGGTACTGGTAGTATATGAGCAGGTTGTACCCGTAGTAAATGAACCCGATGAACTTGACCCAGGAGATCCAAACGGGGATGTTGCTCACGTAGAAGCCGGCCGTCAGCATGAAGGCCTGCACGGGTCGGGCGGGGTGGTGCGGCGTGAGGGTGGAACTCGCATCAGAGCGGCTCAAGGAGCGGCGCATGAGAGGGCCCGCAAGGAAGCGGGCTTGCGAGGAAGCGGGCTTGCGAGGAAGCGGGCTTGCGAGGAAGGCGCGCTGGCGCTGGCGCTTGCGGGGGTGCACGCCTCACCAGGATGAGGATGGTGGCGATGGTCTGGGCTGTCTTGGCGTTCATGACGGCGGCGCCCAGGAGGAGGCCGTAGGACTGGGCCACAAGGAGAAGAAGGATGACGGTGAAGTAGTTGGAGAAAAAGGCGGTCGGGGTGGCGCGGAGGCCGCCGAACCAGTAGACGATGAGCACGAAGATGGTCGGGTAGAAGCAATCGAGCGGGATGTCCGCCGAGATGCGGGCCAGGTAGAAGGCCGACAGGCGGTACATGCCCGAGGCACGCTCCTTGAGCATCGTGCGGAACTCGGACGGGAAGGTGAAGAGCGCCGTGAACATGGTAGAGAGCGACATGAAGAGCATCTCGAAGAAAAGGAGACCCAGCGTGTCGGAGATGCCGACCGCGCCCTTGTTGTGCCCCCGCTGCCACCAGAAGAGCCCCGTGAGGATGCCAACGATGGCGATCTGCATGAAGCGCTGGATGCTCAGCGCCTCGAACCGCCGGACCTTGATGAAGCGCTGGATGAGGATGGAGAACTGCGTCGTCCAGTTGGCGCCCTCGCGGACCTCCGTGCCGTGGCCCTCCTCCTCGTCGTGGCCCGACTCGACGTCGACCTCAGTGCCAGGGCGGGTGCCCTGAGACGACTTGGAGTCCCCGTGGTGGTCGGCGATGTCCTGCAGGCGCGCCGCCCTCTTGGCCGCCGACTCGGCGAAGCCCTGCCGCCTCCTCCGTTCCTTCTCCTTCGCGTCGCTGTTGGGCGCCTCGAGGAACTTGCTCCACTCGTCGGCGAAGTAGGTCGGGCCGCGCGCGTCACTCGCGATGTCTCCGGACGCGAGGTCGAGCATGAAGTCGGCGACGTTGACGCCGAACGGCACCTTGTACCCCACCGACTCGAAGTACTGCGCGGCCATGTGGGCGTCGCCGTGGTAGATGGCGTGCCCCTCCGCCAGGAGGAGGAGCTTGTCGAGCTCGTGGTACATGCGGCTCGAGGGCTGGTGGATGGTCGTGATGATCGAGCGGCCGCCCATCGCGAGGACCTTGAGCGTGTGCACGAGCTTGAGGGCCGTGGTGGCGTCCAGCCCGGACGTGGGCTCGTCGAGCAGGAGCACGGAGGGGTTGATCAGCAGCTCGTGGCCGATGGAAACGCGCTTGCGCTCGCCACCCGACACGCCACGGCGCAGGTAGCCGCCCACTGCAGGCAGACGAGCCGCGCGATGGTGAGACTTGCGCGCATTGCTGGCGGCAATAACAAGGCAGGCCAGACGCTAGCTGATCAAAACAAGGCTGTCTTCGACAAGCTCGCGCCAGTAGCACAGGCATCTCACCAATCGTACTCCGACACTTGACCAGGCCCAGCGCCTTGAGGACCGTCTCCACGCGGTCAAGCTTCTGCTTCTTGGGCATCTTCTGCGGCAGCCTCAGCATGGCCGCGAAGTAGAGCGTCTCAAAGACCGTCAGTGACTCGAACAAAAGGTCGTCCTGCAGCACGAATCCGATGCGCCGCTTGACGCCCTTGGTGAGCGCGCTCCCGTTGAAGGTGACCGCGCCCTCCATCTTGCTGAACTTGGCGCGGCCCGCCACGGCGCTCAGCAGCGACGTCTTGCCGCTGCCGCTGGGTCCCATCAGCGCCAGGACCTCCCCGGGAGAGATGACGCCCGACAGGCTGTGGAGGATCTGCTTTTCTGCCGGAGGCCCGTTGTCAGACCCCTTCTTCTTCATGCCGACGGCGTTCTTGCGCATCTGTGGGCAATGGGGAGCGGGAGGCGCGGTCGGCAGGCAGCGGGGTAGACGCGTGGACGGAGCACGGCGGCTTGTGCCAAAGTGCCGCTGCGAACCTGCAGCGCCACAAAGTCCACGACCCACGCGGACAGGTTGGCGAACTCCACCGTGATCTGCTTGCTCGGAGGGATCTTCTCGAGCATGTTGACCTCGGCGTAGGTGCGCTTCAGCGTCGCCGTGAGCTCCCTGCGGGTCCAGGGCTAGGGCGCCCATCACACAGCGCGTCTCGGCAGAACTGGGCCCGCATCATACCCTCGAGCCGTATCGTCGCACCTGCCGTACACATCGTCCCCGGTGGCCGCCCCTAAGAGGTTGCGGATGGCGCCCGCCATGGTACCAGACGCTCTCCCGCGTCGGGGGACTGCACGCCACAAAGAGACGGTTTGACGTCGCGACATCCGGCCCCATGAATGAGCAGCGGGCGCAAAATGGATGGGTCAAGGCGCAGATCGCGAAACCGCCTCGCCGCGCGGGGGCTGGTCAAGCAGTCAGAGGGTCACGGCGGTGGCCGCCGCGTGTGCGCGGGCCTTTCGGCACCATGAGACCCCGTCGCCGTCGCAACATCATGATCGCAACCATCTGAGCCCCTCCTAGCACCCTGATGAGCACGGTGTTGGGAGCGAGGCCGAGGACACTGCTAGCCACGACTCCGTCAAAACTTCTAAAATTGAACACGCGGCGCAAAATGCAGACACGCTCTCTGAAATGGAGCTCTTCACGACAGGAGGAAGCTACGAGGGCGCCAGGGGCTGTTCGCGTCGGGGCCCGCGCGCCCTCGTAAGCCCACATAACCCGGAAACCCCCGTCCCCCGCCCTCCCCTGCCCTCACCAGGCGACCCGTGGGGTCTCTCTCGATCGAATTCGAGGATGTCTGAGGTCTGCTGACCGCTGGGCCGCTGCTGGCACGCGCAGGGGGCAGTCGCGGCAGTCGGCGGGGTGCGGAGGCTCGCAGGCGACCAGAGGGAAAGGAGGTTGCAGCGGAGGTGAGCGTTCTGACCGTCGCCGGCCGCCCCCGGCGCTCTTAAGCTGCAAAACAATAGCATGTCGTAATGGGTCAGACAAGGGTTCCTGAGTCAGCGGGGAGGTCCCTCGACTTGCCCCCTGCATTCGCGCCTTCAACGGGTTCCGAGAGCGTCTACGCCGCCTTGGCGAAGCCCACGCGCTTCTGCCCCAGGTCGTACACGGAGTGGTAGGGCCCCAGGAACACGTCGCCCAGGATCCACAGGGGGCCGATGCGCTCCGGCGTGGGGAAGCCGAAGAAGCCGGAGACGCACTGCTTCTGGCCGTACACGTCCATGACGAGCACGTAGTCCTGCGGGCGGGAAGGGCAGGGCGACCCGGTGGCCCAGGGCACGGCTGGCGGCAGGAGCCGCAGGGGCGCAGCGCCAGCCGCGCTAGCCGCCCACCTTAGATGTGAGGACGAAGTCCTTGCCCCCGATGCGCAGGGTCACGTCGGGCATCGTGGGGATCTTGTCGCAGTCGACGACAGCCTGGCCGCCGGGCCCGTCCCTGACCGCCCGCCACAGGGCGGTGAGGACCTGGCTGTCGGGGTCGTCTGGGAGGTTGTCGCACAGCTGGTCCAGAGCCGCCTCTGCCTCCCCGACGTTGAAGTCCTTCCCGTACTTCTTTATCAGAGTGACCACGCCCTCGCACATCTTGCACTTGTCCTCAGGGCCCTGCCACGCGCTGTGCGGGCACTGGTGCTCCCCGGCGTGATGCCAGTGGTGCTTGTGCCCGTGCTCGCCGTGGTGCTTGTGACCGCGCGGGCCGTGGCCGTGGTGGGGCGAACCGTGGTGGGGCGGGTGCGGGTGCGGCCCGTCGTGGTCGTGCGGCGGGCGATCATGCGGGTGCGGGCCATGGTGGGGTGGGCCGTGGTGGGGCGGGTGCGGATGCGGCCCATCGTGGTCGTGGGGCGGGCGGTCGTGCGGCGGGCGGTCGTGCGGGTGCGGGCCGTGGTGGGGCGGGCCGTGGTGGGGCGGGCCGTGGTGGGGCGGGTGCGGCCCGTCGTGGTCGTGGGGCGGGCGATCGTGCGGGCCGTGGTGGGGCGGGCGCGGCCTGTCGTCCGCGTCGCCGCGCAGACTGGGCCTGACGCGGCCGTCCGGAGACACCATCACCGCAGCGCCGCCGCTGCGGCTCGCCAGCCGCCTCGCGGGGACCCCCGGCTCATCCGGCTCGCATCGCCCCATCTCGACGCAGAACTGATGGGGGTCCTCCCGGCCTGCGTGCAGCCTTGCTATGGTGTCACGCACGCCCGCCGGTCCTGCTCGCCACAGCGACTCGCGGCCTGCAGCATACCCTCACCGTCAATCACTTTCCGGAGCTTGGGGATGACGCGGGCGACGCGCTCGTAGCACTCCTCCTTGCTGGGCCCCTGGAGCGTCGCCTGGCGCGCTTGGTGGGCACGGACGAGGAACTCGGCCATTAAGGCGTGGGACTCGGCGGACGTGTGGGCGCCGATGAGCTGGTTGAGGCGGTCGATCTCCTCGGGCGGCCCGGCGATGAGGGAGGTGCCCGTGTCGGCGATGGCCTGGCACCCGCCCTGGCAAAAGGCCCCGCCCTCCACCGACACCCCGTCCATGAGGAACTGCCAGTACCCCTCGTGCGTCAGCGGCACGTACGTGTGGTCGCCGATGTGGTGCGCGGGGTCGATGCCGCCCAGGACGAGCTCACCACCGTTGCTCGAGTCTGCACGCACGGCGGGGCGGGGCGGGCGTCGGGCGGCCTAGCCTCGGTCGAGTTACGGGGCCTGTCCCGTGCGCACCGTCATTCGCATGCCTCACCGGACGCGTCGCGGTTGAGCAAGAAGGAAAAGACGGGCTGCTGGACCTGCCCCTGGTCGACGAGCTCGTAGAAGGGCGGCTTCACGCCGTCGACAGCGATGTTGGCGAGGCCCATGCCGAGGATGCCGTCGAACTGCGCCGTGACGAACGTGATGCCGGGCTCCTGGACGGCCTCGGCGAAGGTGAGGGAGGCCTTGAGGCCGCCGATGGAGAGGACATCTGACGACAGGAAGCCCTCCATCGACCCGGTGCCGTACTGGATCTGGAAGTCGCGGCCGTCCTCCTTGTGCGTGCTGGACTGACCTGTGGCCGACGAGGGAGGCTGGGATGCCGCGAGGGGCGCGCGGGGCAGGGCACACCCTGCGCCATCGACAGCCTCGGCCACTCACCGCCATCGTAGCGGTGGTGGATCCAGCAGGCGAGATTGGAGAAGGCGCACTTGGAGGAGGGGACCCAGAGGTTGGAGGAGCCCGTGTCGAAGAGGGTCAGGAACTCCTGGGGAGGAGTGCCCAGGGTGACGGGGCCGTAGTACTGAGCGTCGAAGAAATTGTTCAGCGGGACGTCTCCCTTCGCGTCCTGCGAGCACGACCGAAACGTCCACCGGGTAAGAAGTCGCCGGATGAGCGCGGGGCTGCCGGCCGGGCCCAGACGCGCCAAGGCCAAGGCCTAACCTTGAGCGTGCGGTGGAGCCTGCCCAGCGGGTGACCCTCGCCGCTCAGCGTGGCGCGCGTCTTTGTGAGCGGGATCCTCTGCGTGCAGCGAAGGTCCGGGGGTGTCACCCACGAGCCCAGGGAGGCGCGGGCGGGCCAGGAAAAGTGGAGGACCGGAACGCGGCTCGCCGGGACGCGTGAGGCGCCGACCCCCCGGCACGCGAGCGCGGTGACAGACACATCGCCACAAATCGCATAGCGCGGAAGCCGGGGACTCCGATGCGGCCCTCGGCGCGCGTGTCCCAGGGGTCAACACGCTCGGCACCCGCGAGACGCGCCCGACGCGCGCGGGATCCCCCGGAGCCCACGCACACATCGACGCCATCGAAACACGAGGAAGACAAGCGGGTTGAGGCACCGGTTCACCTGGACGTCGTCCGCCAGGGCTCCGGAGGCCAAAGCCCCGACGAGCAGCAGGCCCACGAGAGCCGACTGCATCGTGGCGACGATAATTGGCCTCTGCTGCTCAGAAATGCCGATCTTGCGCCCCGAGCAAGGCCGTCTGGCCCCCGCGTGCTATGGGGGCCCCTCAGAGGTTGACAGGAGGAGCAGAAGGACCAGCTGCGCGGCTGAGCTCGCTGGGATTGCCGCCCCGTGCGCGAGCTTGCGCGCTTTCGCGGCTGGCGACGGCCAGCTTTCCGACACACAGGCTGACCCCAGCTCCCACCTAGGCCGCGCGAGCCAGTGGAAACGGCTCCCCAGTCGTGACGAAAGTTTAAGGACACAGCAACAACAACTCAACGTGTGGTGCCCAGCTCGTGGGACGCCACGCCATGCAGTGCGGCACGCGCAGTCTTCGAGCGGCCCTATCTGTCACGTCTCCGCTCATCAATCCAATCCGCGGCTTTATTTCTTGAGCTCGCGGTGCAGGGTGTGCCTCCGCAAGAACGGGTTGTACTTCATCAGCTCCAGGCGCTCGGGGGTGTTCTTGGTGTTCTTCTGCGGGCCAGGGGGCGGAGGGGCGTGCTGCTCGCTGGCCGGCTGCGGGGCGCGGGCGCAGCGGGGAGCGGGCGCGGCCAGAGATCCGACCAACGCCAGCCGTAGCCCTGCGCTGACCTGGGTGGTGTAGCGAGAGGGCGTCGCGCTCTCGTTCTTGGCCTCCGTGCACTCAATGGTCACAATCCTCCGGATACCCTTCTTCTTGGCCATGCACGTCACCATGCGGCGAGCACCTGGGGGAAGGGGGCGTAGCGCTGCTGACCGCCGGCGAGGAGGCCGCTGCCGGCAGGGCGCGCGCGCCGACGCGAAAGGCGTCCCAGGGGAACCAGCGCGGTCCCGCGGGGCGCGTCCCCCGGCCGAGGTTATCAAGCACAATCGCAAATAAGCGGGGAAGGGGCCATGGGTGGGGGAGAGAGGCGTAGGGCGAGATGGCCGGCAGCCAGACGCCAGTCTATCCACTGGGGCCGGCCCGCCCGAAAGCCAGCGGGGCGCGCGCGCGCTACGTAAGCATCTCCGTTCACGGACGGCCCGTGGAGTCGCCAGAGTCCGTGTCCCGCACCTCCGTCGGATGTGCTCGCCGGCACGGACGCCCGAAGGCCCAGCGTGGAGCCCACGAAGCTCGACATGCCCACTCGCTCGGTAGTGCGAAAAGAAACGGCGGGGGCGTTCCCGGGCACGGGCCTTGTTTCGCGCCCATGCGTTCGGGCAGCGGGTAACCCGGTCCGCCGGCCCAGGAGACGGGGCGACCCCTTCCGCGGGCGCTCGGTAAGTTTGAGTTAGGTAGCATCGCTGGACTGTCGCGTGGGCTTCACGCGCGGCTTGCTGGTGACCATCCCACCCGTCTCGGCTCGTGCGCTGCGACTGCGCGCGGAGAGATGTCTGGACTCGTCGCGTCGACGGTCCGGGGGCAATGCCTGGCCGCGCCGCGGGTGGAGCGGCCGGCGGCGGGGAGGAGGGGCAGCGTGCGCGCCCGGGGATCGGCAGGTGCCGACCGTGTCGTGTTGGGGCCCGGGGGAGCCGCGAGGGCGGCCCCAAGATGACTGTACTGACGATTGTTGCGAGCTCAGCCGTGGAGCGGTGCCATCGCTGCTGCGGAACGCCACATGCTGACTCCCCCCCCCTACCCGAGCAGAGGACCTGCCCCGGCTGGATCTGTGGACCCCGGATAGGAGCGTGAGGGCGTCCATGCAGTCGATTGGGGACCAGCGCCTGTCCCACGGGCTGGAGGTGGTGGCTTCCGGCACGGGGGCCCCGGGCGCAGCGGTGGCGTCGTCGTCCGACCAGCACAAGCCGCGGGTGCGTCGGCCCTGCCTCGCCGCGGGAGGAAGCGATGACGTGCTTCCGGCCGCGTATCTATCCTCCGCCGCCTTCGCCGCCCTTGTCCCCAGACGCCCCCGCCAGACCTCCCTTCCCTCCTCCTGGAGTCCCGGATCGTGTACCTCGGCATGCCGCTCGTTTCGGCCGTGACGGAGCTCATCGTGGCGGAGCTGCTGTACTTGCAGTACAGGTAGGGGCCGACGCGCGCAGGGCAGAGGGCTGGTGAGGGCTTTGGACGCGCGCCATTATCTCTGACGGGGCACATCCGCTCGTAACAAACGCAGGGACCAGCGCAAGCCCATGTTCCTGTACATCAACTCGACTGGGTGCACGCGTGCGGACGGGGAGACGGTGGGCTTCGAGACAGAGGGCATGGCCATCTTCGACACCATGTCTTACGTCAAGAATGACATCCACACGGTGGGGGTGGGCGTCGCCATCGGGCAGGCCTGCATGCTGCTCTCGGCGGGCACCAAGGGCAAGCGCTTCATGCTCCCTCACGCCACAGCCATGCTTCACCAGCCCAGGGTACCCCCGACGGGCGCGCGGCAGGCGAGGGCAGGGGCCGGGTGGCGCGGTGCCGCCGACCGGCTCCGCGACTGTTCTTGTCGGGACCGATGCGCCGGACCCGGAGCGCGCGCGGCGGACGCAGCCCCCGCGTCGCGGCGTGCCCGCAGGCGACCGAGGTGCAGATCAAGTGGAAGGAGGTGCTGGCGGAGAAGAAGGACTTCGTCTCCATCATGAGCCGGACGACGGGGCAGCCGCCGGAGAAGCTGGACCGCGACATGCAGCGGCCCCTGTACATGCAGCCGCTTGACGCCCTCGAGTACGGGATCATCGACGGCATCGTCCAGTCGCAGTCCGAGGCCAATCTGATCGACGCGGTCAAGACCGGGGCGGATTACGTCAAGGAGGCCGGGCTGCGGGTGGTCACCAGGCCGCAGTGAGGGCAGGGGTGGGTGGGGGGCCGGTTCGGGCAGGCTGTGTTGTTGCCAGGAAAGCCCGCCCCCTCTAGCTAGCCACAGGCCAGGCCGATCTGTCTGTCGACGCCAATGTTGAATGGAGGCTGCTGGCGCCCAGCCCGTTACCCTCCCACGGCCTCCGTTTCTGACAGCCGGCGCAGCGGCCCGCGCACCGCTCTTCAGCCCGCGACGGCGCGCTGCTCATGCACTGGAGGGTTTCGTCGCAGCGTTGCATTGACGGGCGCAGAGGTGAGCGCGGGAGGGAGTTTGTAGCCGGCAGCGCCGGCGCGCTCACACGCGCACCAGGAGCCGCTCCCGCTCGCGCTCCGTGTCGTTCTCGGCACTTTCGAAAGCTGGGTTGGTTCCACCGGCCCACCGCAAAGATTTGAGATCGATGAGGCATCTGGAAGGCGAAAGGCTTTTCGCTGACCAGCGACTGGCTCACCTGCATCACTTTGCTCTTTGCGATTTAGGTGGATATCTGGGGCTGGCCCTGGGCCTCCCCGGCCGTCCCACCGCAGCCGAACATTTCTAACCGCGCACTCTTCGTTGCTGCACCGCTTGCGAGCCCCTGCGGACGGGCCGCGCGATAAATTCCGTTTTATTTGCCGGGGCCAAGCACAGGCGCGCTCTCTCGGGGCCGCAGCCGTCCCCGGGGCGTCCCTGTCCATCGGTGGCTCCCATAAGCTGGGCCGCTTTTGACCTCCTCCGCAGCAACGCCTGCGGTGTAGCCCCCGGTCTGTCGGGGCGAAGCGATCATCGGCAAGGCGCCGGCGCAGCGCGAACCAGCGACGCCATGGCCAAGACCCTTGGCGGTTTCTTCGGCGGCTCCGCCGGGCAGGACATTTACGACAGGTGTGCGCGGTGTCTGGCACGTAGCGTGAGGAGCAGTTGCGTCACCTTGGCACGGCGTCACGAGCGGACCCTCCCCCGGCCCGCAGGGAGCTCACGGCGACGCTGAAGCGCACCTACGCCGAGGTCAACATGCTCGAGAAGATCCCTCCGAGCAAGCAGATCACGGTGGAGTTCGCCAACCTGTCCGCGTGGGTCGTTGACTTTGTTGCGCTGCAGGTTCGCAGCGGCACTTTGGCACAAGCCGCCGTGCTCCGTCCACGCGTCTACCCCGCTGCCTGCCGACCGCGCCTCCCGCTCCCCATTGCCCACAGATGCGCAAGAACGCCGTCGGCATGAAGAAGAAAGGGTCTGACAACGGGCCTCCGGCAGAAAAGCAGATCCTTTACAGCCTGTCGGGTGTCGTCGTGCCGGGGGAGGTGCTGGCGCTGATGGGACCCAGCGGTGGCGGCAAGACGTCGCTGCTCAGCGCCGTGGCGGGCCGTGCCAAGTTCAGCAAGATGGAGGGCGCGGTCACCTTCAACGGGAGCGCGCTGACGAAGGACGTGAAGCGACGCATCGGATTCGTGCTGCAGGACGACCTGCTGTTCGAGTCGCTAACGGTGTACGAGACGCTCTACTTCGCGGCAATGCTGAGGCTGCCGCAGAAGATGCCCAGGAAGCAGAAGCTCGACCGCGTGGAGACGGTCCTCAAGGCGCTGGGCCTGGTCAAGTGTCGGAACACCATCGGTGAGAGAAGCTGTTTGCGCTGGTGCAAACGTGTCAAAGGTGTCCTGGTCATGGGCACCTCGTGACAGTTTGCTGCCTCTTCTGCCTGCAGTGGGCGGCTATCTGCGCCGTGGCGTGTCGGGTGGCGAGCGCAAGCGCGTTTCCATCGGCCACGAGCTGCTGATCAACCCCTCCGTGCTCCTGCTCGACGAGCCCACGTCCGGGCTGGACGCCACCACGGCCCTCAAGCTCGTGCACACGCTCAAGACGCTGGCGATCGGCGGCCGGTCAGTCATCACGACCATCCACCAGCCCTCGAGCCGCATGTACCACGAGCTCGACAAGCTCCTGCTCCTTTCCGAGGGGCACGCCATCTACCACGGCGACGCCCACATGGCCGCGCAGTACTTCGAGTCGGTCGGCTACAAGGTGCCGTTCGGCGTCAACATCGCTGATTTCCTGCTCGACCTCGCGTCCGGTGACATCTCGAGCGGGGCCAAGGGCAACTCGTACTTCACGGACGAGTGGGCCAAGTTCCTCGAGGCGCCCAACAGCGACGCGAAGGAGAAGGAGCGGAGGAGGCGCAAGGGCTACGCGGAGTCAGCGGCCAAGAGGGCGGCGCGCCTGCAGGAGCTGGTGGCGGACTCTTCGCAGGACTCGTCGCAGGGGACTCGCGCCGGGACCGACGCGGACGTGGAGTCTGGCGCCCAGGAGGACGAGATCCACGTCCGGGAGGGTGCCAACTGGCGCACGCAGTTCTCCATCCTCATCCAGCGCTTCGTCAAGGTCCGCCGCTTCGACGCCCTCAGCATCCAGCGCTTCCTCCAGATCTTCGTCGTCGGCATCCTCACGGGCCTCTTCTGGTGGCAGCGCGGGCGGAAGACGTCGAGCACCGGCATCTCCGACACGGGCGGCCTGCTCTTCTTCGAGATGCTCTTCATGTCCTTCGCGACCCTCTTCGCGGCGCTCTTCACCTTCCCGTCCGAGTTCCGCATGATGCTCAAGGAGCGCGCCTCAGGCATGTACCGCCTCTCGGCCTTCTACACGGCGCGGGTCGCGGCGGACATCCCGCTTGACTGCTTCTACCCCACGCTCTTCGTCCTCGTGGTTTACTGGTTCGGCGGCCTGCGCGCCACCCCGGCCGCCTTCTTCTCCAACTACTTCACCGTCATCCTCATCCTCCTGGTGGCCCAGTCCTACGGCCTCCTCCTGGGTGCCGCCGTCATGAACGCCAAGACCGCCCAGACCATCGCCACCATCCTCATGTTGGTGAGTTGTGAATCCCACTTCATGCGACCTGTTGTGTTTGACCTGTCCGCCTCGCTTTGACCCTGGACACCCGCACCTCTTGAGCAGCCAGCCGCCTGTGCGGCAGAGGCGTCTGGGAGCCTCAGCCGCTCAGGCACCCACCCTTGCGACGCGCCCCTTTTGATCCCAGGCGTTCATGCTGACGGGTGGCTTCTACGTCAGCCACATCCCCGTCTGGATCGCCTGGGTCCGGTACATCGGGTTCATCTACTACGGCTGGAACCTCCTGCTCTACTTCCAGTACCAGGTGCAAACCCCACTGCCACCCCCATTGCCACCCCACTACCGCCCTAACTGCCACCCCCACTGCCACCCTCACTGCCGTTCTCATGGCCATCCACCCCTCCCGCAGGGACGCGACCTCCCTGACTACCCCTCGGGCATGCCGAGGCCCGAGTCGCTCAACCCCGTCCGGGATTCGATGGTCCTTCTTGGGATGCTCATCGTCCTCCGCGTGTGGATCTACTTCGTCCTCAAGAAGAAGACGAGCTCTTGAAGGCCAGCGTTTGAGAGGAGGAGGAGCTTTTGATTCCCGTGCTCCGTGTCGTGGCCGTTGGCGGTTTTTCCCTGTGCGCAGATAGCAGCGCGTCCCGCTTCCAACGCATTTCGGCATGCAGCCTGCTGATGCCGTTGCTGTTCCTGGCCTGGCGAAGGCACCTTGCACCTCGCAGGCCCCGTTTGCGGACGCCCACGTGAACGCCGAGCGCTGTACTGCAGCTCTGCGCCGCTGCAGTACGTACGTAGTAATGTCGCCGGCATACTCTTTCAAACCCTAGACGTCAGTCAGATTCGGAACTATCCCTGTCCTCTGGGTCACGATGCCCCCCGCCTCGGCGCACACGTGGTGCATAGTCTGGGCCCAAGCGCATGCCCGGCCTGGCCCGTGCCGGAAGGACGGCGTCCACGCGGCACGCTTGCACCGCGACGGACAGGGCGGCCTCTAGCTGGGCTCGCACGGCGCTCGCTGGCTCCACCACGCCCCACGCCATTGGGTCGGCGAGCAGGCCCTTGAAATCAAACCTGCCCTCGCGATGCGCATCAGTGGCTGTGGATGCCCCCTCACAGCCTCCGCGGGTATCCCGCTGCGCACTGCACCCCGGTTCGTGCCGGCAACGCTCGATCTCCAGTGCTGCACAGGCGCATGAGGCATTGGGAGACAACGCCGGGACGACCATGCTCCGCGGGCGCACGTACGGGCACGCGCAGCAAGAGGGATGACCGATGAGGCTGGCTGGTCCCTGCGGCGCCACGTCAGCGCCAGTATGCACCAGCTTGCCCTCCACCAGCCTCACGGGAAGGGACTTGGCTGGGAGACTCGCGACTGCGGACGCATGGAGGGCTGAGGGGACGGCGCGGAGGGCCCTCGCCGCCCATCGCAGCGCCTGTGACATGGTGGGATCATGGGCAAAGGGCGATGATGACCGCTCGTGGCAGGGAGAGGTCGGTCTGTTGTGATCGAAACCAGACGCCTTGGCCGGCAAGCCGCCCTCTCTGGCCACGGCGCCCCCTGTCGCCGCCTGCTCCAGCGCATCCGCAGCCAGCGCATGCATCGCTGCTGCGCCGGGCACCACACGCACTGCGTCGGCCGTTCCCGCGTCACACGCCGAGGACAGCACGCGCAGCGAGCGCACCTGCAGGCCAGCGACAGTTAGGGACAGGTATCTGCGTGGCTGCCGTCAGCGGGAAAGGGGTCGTCAGCGCCGCCCACGCGCTCACCATGCCAGCCACCCACTGCCTCCCCAGCGCCTGTGTCGGCGCTTGCAAGAGCACACTGAACTCGGAGGACGCCGGCCCTGACAGGTGGACGCCCAGGCGACCACCAAGTCGCAAGAAACGCACTGCGCCAGTGAGCGAGACGGGATACCTCGCCTCACAGCCAGACCTCAAGACGGCAAGTGCACATACGAACTTAGACCCAGCCCGGCCAGCTCGCCTGTTCCGCCAGTGCCAAGGGTGGCCTCAGCGAGGTCGGTCAGCTGATTGGACGCACACACACCGGCCCCCGTCTCGCTGGCGACCCTCTCCAGATCATGCGGCTGCACGCCGGGAAGCACAAGCACCCCTGCTTCCGCTCCCATGCCGGCCACCAGCTCGGACTCCGGGGCGGTCGAAACGACGACACGGACGCCCCTCGCGCGGAGCAGCGTCAAGCGGCGCGCGACGCTGCGCTGTCCCTCCGCCAGCGTCGCCCGTGCAACCTCCGGGGTCGCGGCGGCGATGGACGCGCGGGTCCCAGCCCCAAACACGACGTCGCTGTCGTCCAGACCCGCGTCCAAAGCCAGTACCTTCCCATTGCACAGCGACTCCGCCTGCAGGCGCGCCGTGAGCGCCGCCGGCAGCGAGGCTTCCAGCACAACGCCCGCGACCACTCGCGACGACGTGACTGCGTGGTCGGAGTGAGGGCGTCCCTGCTTATGTCTCGTTGGTAAGGACTGCAGTTGCTCTGCGGTCAGTCTGGCGCACCTGAACCCCCGGGGAGGATCGTCCAGGGGGGGCGCTGCAGCAAACCCCGGATGGCATCCTCAAGGGTCGCTTGGCGGGCGGTCCATGCCCGCTGCACGATGTCCACGAGGAGATTGGTGAGGTGAATGGGCGTCGTGGGCCCGAACTTGCCAGCGAGCGACGTGAGGACGAGGGCCTGCGACCCAGCGATCGCGGGCAGTCGTCACAAATCTGTGCCAGCACCTGCGCCACCAGCGGCCAAGCAGCCCACGCACCTGCAGGACAGGGTCCCCGCAAGGCGCGGTGTGGCGCTCTTTGCTGAGGGAAATGGTTACGGACGCGTCACGGAAGAAGCTGTCCAGGAGGCTCGGAATGACGTCGTGCAGGGCCCTCTGCAGGGCCTGCACCGTCCAGCGTCGCTCATGGGGCCCGCTCGTGCCGCGGTCCACCAGGCGCACGCCCTCCGCGATGGCTATCAACAGGGAAGAACCGCCGTCGCCGTGGCGCGCCACATGCCTGCGTGCAGCAGGTCGCGTGGTGGCAGGGCCATGACGTGGACGGTTCTTGCGCCGAGGCTCCAGGACGGCGCAGCGACTCGCCTCAGCGTGGCGTCGAGACAAAGTCGCGCGATTCCGTGGTGCACCGGAAGCGCCCGCAGAACGCTCGTACCAGAGTTGGTGATGAGGGAAGTTCCCACCTCGTCTTTCACGAGCACGTCGAGGCCCAAGGGGCCGATGCAGGCTCTGATAGCGTCGCGAAGAGAACTGCGACAATGTGAGGCAGCGCATCGGTTCTCCCGTCCACATCGCGCAGAATTCCGAGCCTCTGTCCAGCGAGCCCCGCCAGGCCGCACGCAGCGTCGCCTCCCCGGCTTCCAGGGACAACTGACCGTCCTCAGACCCGATATGATTCCACCGCCAGATGACCGCCAGGTGCTGGCGCCCACCTGATTGCGAGAGATGCTGACGAAAGCGCACAATGTTTCTCCCTTTCCATGACATGCGAGGTCTGCACACACGTCCTCTACCTCTGCTGGCGGAGGCAATTGCGCAAACATGTCCTGACGCGCGACGCAGCGCATCGTTATCTCAATTCAAACATTCTGACGGCACACAGCACGTACCGACCAAACGGCAAAGCAAGGTGGCCTCGTCAAATGTGCCCCACCTTTAGCGCTTCGAGCACTGCCTTCTTCACGTCCTCATCCGGCGCCGATTCGACAACGCCCTTTCTCCTCCTCTCCGCTGCCTTGGCTGCGCACGAGGGTGAAACATGGCAGGTGCTATCCGACAGCGCTGTGACAATGCAGGGACCGAAGCTAGAGGCAGTCGTGTGTCAATGGCCAGCTGCTCGCACCTGCTGCCCCACAACACTGCTTGTACTTCTTCTTGCTGCCGCAGGGGCACGGCCTATTTGGGAAGGGGCCCCGGTCACTTGGCCCCGCGCGCTTCGCCCGCTGTGGGGCCCCATTCCCCTCTGGCCCGCGCTGCCCGTCTTGACTGGGCACGCCATTGGCCGCGGCTGCCTCATCGACCCTTCCCGAGTCCGAGGTCGGCCAGGCGTCTCGTGAAGGTTCCGCTGCATCGTCGGCCCTGTCGACGGGCGCCGTGTTAGGCGTGTCAGGGGACCCTTGCTCTCTTGACGAAAACGCTTGCCCCGCGTCCGCTTGTCTTGCGCGAGACATCTCTTCAACCAACGCCTCCACCGCCGCGTCCACGTCGCCCTCCGCTGCGGCACGGCGAGGGTGGTGCCATGGAGGGTCCACAGCACCCCGGCCCACAGCCAAGTCACGCCCGACCCACAGCAAGGCAGCTGCTCATATGCTGCTCCTCACCGCGAGCGAGTGCGCTGCGGACGCGGTCCCGGTCCCAGCACCCCGTGCACATGCACACGCGCTCGACGTCCGCGTCCGTGAAGTCGGCCTTGGCGGCGCGCTGCGCTAAGGGCCCCGTAAACTCGGCGGGCCCCGTGCCCTCGTCGCCCTCCTGCCGGACGCTGTTGTAGTGCTCGCCATCGTGAAAGGACAGGTGGATGGTGCGCGCGGAGTCGGGGAAGTTCTTCACGACCCACGGCGGCTGATGAAGCTGATGGATCGTGATGTTCACCCCAAAGGCCTCCGAAGCCGCTTGCACCTCCATGTGGCCAGCCCACTGCGCAGGAGCCAGAGAGAGGCAGTGAGCCAGAGAGCGGCATGGGCGTGCTCGATCCAACCTTTGCCGTCACGCAGATGCCAGACTCACCTGCCCATCCTTGCGCATGCGCTTGACGTACTTGTCAAAGCCCTCCTCGTCCTCCACAAAAGCTGTGTAAAACTCTCGGTTGGCGACTATCTGATCGCAGACCTTGTCCCTAGCGTCCTTGTGTGAAGAACCCGGCCCAAAGACCTGGTCCGCCTGAAAGCAGAAGCGTCGTCGATGCGTGTTCGTGTGTTCGAATGAACAGGCAGCGTCTGGCAGCCCGCCGTCGCACGCAGCCACGCTCTCACCACGGCCCGGAAGAAGCAATTGCCGTCAGCTGCGACCTCGCGCACCCAGAGGCCCAGGAGGTGCAGCTGGTCTTCCAAATTCTTGGGCCGCCACTCATCCGTCCCCTTCGACCCCTGCGCAGTCTTTGACGACGCAGCCTTCCTCCCCGATGACTTGTCCTTTTTGTCCTTGTTCTTGGGCTTGGCGGGCTTGCCCATCAGATACGTCGGCTGTCCACCCTAGTCCTCCTTGTGCTGCCCTCCGTTATTTCACGGCGCAAACCTCCCCGCGTTGACCTGGAGGCACCTAGACGCAACCAGAGGGACAATGTACACAGCGTGCTACAGGATATGATGTTGAAATCAGCGGCAGGGCTGCAAATCGTGCGTTGCGGGTGTAGGAAACATCTTGAGTTTTCCCGGGACCTTCCTACCATTCCTTCGAAGCTTAGAGTCCATGCTGAAACGGCTTTTGATCTTGTGTCTGGACTCCTGGGGCCATACGCTTGCTGCACGAGAGAGACCACCCCCTTGGCATTGCGTGGCATCCCCAGCGAATTAAGGGGCTTAGACTTGAGGACGCGCCCCGCTACCGCACATTGATTTCCACGCCGACGCCGCAAATGATGACTCTCCTGGCGCTTCTGTGGGCAATTGCCCTGCTCGCGCGCTGCATCTCTGGAGCCCCCACCACGCCCTTCCTCGCGCTATCCAGCCCCATCACGGTCGCGGCGCTCGTCACAACGACTAAAATGAAGCCCTCTACGGACGAGAACGGCTGGCTAGTGGTAAGGCGGCGACCTCGGGGACAGCAGCACCACTGGGAGCTGAATGAAAACACTGTTGGCCCCCGCTGCGTCGCACAAGCCAGCTCACCGACACCGAGCCCCTACCACATCGATAGTCAACCGTCATTACTCTCGTCTCCACCCAGTGTCAACGCGGCGGCGCCGTGCAGGACAAGCAGCCAGTCACGGTCCACTACCGAGGGCGGTCCTCCCGCCTCTTCCCGAAACACCAGTGGTCCGTGCACACGAAAGACCATGACTGGGTGAGGCGCTGACGTTGCCCGATCCCTGTCTGTCTGTTGCGCCCAGCAAGACATTATCGTTGCGATTTGCGGTCGGCGCAGGCGTCGGCCACTGAGGTCAGCCTCCTTGGGCAGCCCCCGGGCTCCTCGTGGGCACTCAATGGCCCATTCCTGGACACCAGCCTCGTCCGCAACGCCGTCACCTTCCGGCTCGCTCGCGAGACCGGGCACTGGGCGCCCCGCACGTCATTCCTCGAGCTCTACGTCGGGTCTGGGGACCTGACCACGGCCCTGCTGGGGGCCGCGGCGTACGAAGGCGTGTACGTGCTCATGGAGAAGATTGAGAGGGGAAAGGACAGGGTGAATGTCGGTGAGTGTCTTTAGATGTGGATGTCGGCCCTGCCAGTCGCATGCTGCTGCCTTAGTGCCACTCCTCCAAGTCGGGTGCGCCTGCAGGCGCCCAGGGAACGATTTTTGAGATCAGCGCGGCAGAGAGTGATGCGGCGTGGGCAAAGTACCTGGCAGGTGGGCATTTCCAGCGGCCTGGACAATCTCTTGCGTCTGTCAGCACCTGTGCTTGAAATGGCGAGTCTTCGCATGCACCTGTCATGGGACGCAGGACAGGGTCTCCTGGACTCGCGTGATGAGGATGACGGGCCGGCCGTCTCGGTGGGGCCCAGCAACTTCATCGTAAAGTACCCCGGCAAGAAGGACGTCTCCTCCGCCAGCCTGGCTGACCTCCATGGGTGGCTGCTCGACCTCGACCGCAGCATCCGCAGTCTGTGCCCGGGAACGGGGTTTTCTGGTTCTTCAAGCACCCCAAATGCAGGCGCCAGTGCCACCCCTGACGTCACCGCCTTCTCTGGCCCAGCAGCTTGTCGGGGCCTGGACAGCCTCCATCACGTCCTGGACGTCGACACCATGATCGACTACGTCCTCGTCGAGGAGTTGGTCTCCAACCCAGACGCCTACATGACCAGCGTCTACGCCCACCGCGAGCGAGGTGACGTCACGTGTCACATCCTCCGAGGCCGGTTCAGAAACACCTCTGTTGACTCGGCCAGCCTATGACAGATTGATATCTGAACATTGGTCTCAGGTGGCCCGCTGGTGATGGGCGCCGTGTGGGACTTCAATATCTGCTGCGGGATGGACCTGGGGACGCCGGGGTCCCCTGGGGTCGCCAAGCTGCGGTTCCTCGACCCCACTTGCGTCGGGCGCAGCACGATCGCGCAGTGGCTTCAGTTGCTCTGGAAAGTCCCCGACTTCCGCGCCCGCACCCGCGACCGATGGATCGCGCTCCGTCGTGGGGCCTGGTCCAACGCCGGTGAGTGTCACCGATGCCAGCGACACAGGGCGATGCGGGAGTCAGACTGGCGGCCTGACGTGTGGCAGAAGGGTCTGAAGCGTGATGCACACCGTTAAGTGCAACTTGGTTTGTCTACTGGTGCGGCTCACAGCACATGTCGTCTCCCTCCTCCTCCCAGCGCTGGAGGCTGCGGTGCGGGCTGAGGTGAAGCCCTTGAGCGGAGGGCCCGTGGACCGCAACGCAGCACGTTGGAATCCGGCGACATCCACGAGCCAGTCAGGCGAGCTGCCAGGGACCTCTGGGCTGTGCAGCATGTTACCACGAATGGCGCACATCCCGACGCCTGCGCTCTGTCAACGCTCTTCCCGTGTATCTGACCGTATCGGGTCCTGAGCACCCGCAGTCGGCCTCCAGATCCCCCTGCGCCCGTACCTGGGCTCCTGGGAGGCCGAGATCGACGCCCTGGTGGACTTCTTCCACAGACGGGCGGCGTGGCTAGACGACCACCTCCAGTGACGAAACGTGCTGACAACACGGGGCAATGCGTGCTTGAGAAGCACCGGGCGGAGCATCAGGGCATAGGAGGCCAGCTGCGGGCTGTGGACGAACAGCCGCGTGCATCGCAGCACGGCGTGTGAAGAGCGCAGTGGCTACCAGGCACAAGCATGGTCGCCGGTGCGGCCCCAGTCTAGTCTTCCTCTTCGCCTTCCAACGCGTCCCAGTCGGTCTTTAGGACCCAGAGGAAAGACCCCGGCTCGATGGGCCGTCCGCGAATGGCCTCATATGCGGGGATGAGGATGCCGCGGAGGAGGCTCTGGCCGGGGTGCTTGATGAAATCGGAAGCTGCGGCGGGTAGCAAACGCAAAGGGGGTGTAACGCCGTATTTATAGTGAACTCTGAAGCTGCGGCGGAGGGCGGTGCACGACGGCAGCGACGGTCGCTGAGCGCGACTGGGGACGCGTGGCTCCGACATCGGAGAGCAGACGAGGTCCCGCGGCTCACCGATGGCCCCGGAGTCGACGCCGATCTGCAAGAGCATGACGACGGTCTCGAGCGCGATGAGGACCACGATAATGACCTCCAGCATGTCGGATCGCTTGTTGTTCAGAATGTCCAGGTACACCTTGGACGAGTCCTGGATCATCTGGACCTTGAGCTTCAGCGTGGTAAACCTGGAGACAGCACGAGGGCAGCACGTGTCGGGGCGTGCAGGCCGCGCCGCATCCCGGTGCGCTTGTGGGCCTGGTGCTGTCCACGCTCGCTTATGCACGGGTACGCAAAGTGGAGTGCCTCGATGGGCCGTAGACAAGGCGCACGGGGTCTATGCCTGTCAATGGTCACCGGTCAATGAGTTCCAGATCCTTGCGCACTGCCTCCCACAGGTGGTCGTAGCGCTCTTCCCTCCAAGCAGGCTGCGAGGGAGGGCCGGTCAGACGATAGCGAGCCGAGCTTGCGACGCTCGGTACCGCACAATCAACTGCATGCGCCACACAGGCCGCGCACATGCCCTCGCAGCCCCTCACCTCGGACCTCTCCATCAGGCCAATGTTCCTCACGACGTCAATCATAGCAAGATTCGTCTCGGCGACCTGTGGTGGCCAAGTCCTTGCAGAGAATCTAGAACGGTCAGCCGGCAGTCATGCGCTCGGTCGCTGTGCACGCCAGTTCAATGCCCTTGTGCACAGCAGCCGCTCACCAATGTGAAAAGCTTCTTCTTGGGAATGTTGAACTTGCCGCCCGCAGCCTGCAGCCGTATGGACAGCCGCTCGAACTCCACCATCATGTTGTCGATCAGACGCGCATAATGGTCCATAGCCACGCTCTGCTGAGCCAAAGGAGCGTGTGAGAACCTTACAAAGCTTTGTAGAAGCACGAAGGCGACGTGTGCCTCGCTTTCAAGTCACCAAGGCATCTGTCATGGACATCTGTCATGGGCATTGGCGCGCACCTGTGCCAATGCGGTGGCCACCACTCGGACCGAGTCCACATCCATGGTCTGCAGCCGCAGCGTGTTGCCCTTGAGCATGGAGAAAGTGTGCTGCGCCGGCCGGATGTCCACTGCGAGGAAGTGCGGCGCAATTGGTTGGTTGAGAAAGGCCGCTTGCCGGAGGGAGCCCGGTTGAACCACAGGACCCGTCGCCTGGCCTGGCGTGGGAAGGGATCAAGTCACGCTCGGCACCTCGCGGCTGTCACTGCTCGATCCCCAGTGACCACTCACCGACGAAGTCCTCTGTCTCTGCCGCGAGGTGCCCGGGTGCGCCTCGCACGCGCCCCAGCGCCAGCTCGCCCTCCCGGATCTTGATGGCGTCCGCGGCCTCGTTCCCCAGCCTGAGAATGAACGGATAATTAGTCAGAAAGACCATCTCCGGTCTCCCAGGGCTATGCCAACACCGGCGTGGCTACTGATGCCAGGTTGGCGGGCGCGACCTCTTACCTGGTCAACGTGTCGACGATTTCGTGCTCCGTGTCCTTCTTCAGCCCCACCATGACGACGGCCCCGAAGTCGAAAACGACGACACCCCTGCGCGTCACGCAGAGACCGTCTCACGCGCCCCAAGGTCCCAGGCATCAAGCGCGATGGGCCACGATGCAACAAGGTGGGTCATGCAGCCTTCGCCCAACAAACAAGTGGGTCAGTCGACGGCGCCCTCACCTGGGCATGACGCCTGGACTCTGGAACGCTTCGTCAATCGAGCCCCGGTATCCATGGGCCACGGGCTCAGCCGGAGCGTCGTGAGGGGTCCCGTCGTCGTGGCTGGCATAGAGCAAGATGCTGCCCCCGGAGCCACCCCTGCGGCTCACTTTCTCCCGCACTGCGAAGGCGGCGGAGGCGATGCTCAGCGCGAACCCCGGGCAGCCGCACCCGGGTGTGCGTCAGCACGGCGCTCACCGTCGATGCGCGGCAACGCCTCTGAAATGGTGAACAGAACCTCCTTTTTGTCGACGAGCTTAAGCACGCTGCCGATGTAGTGCGCTGCGGAGACGGGGCGCGGATGCATGTCATGGGCGGCAAGTCAGGGATGGCGCACATCAATGACGCACGGACCTCCCCACTCGCCAGAGATCTGGAAGTGACTCGTGGTCGGGACAGCCAGCTCCTCCGCCGTCCACGGTTGCTTCTGCGGGGCAGAAGGTTGCAAGCGGGTCCAGCATGGGACGCCTGCACAGCTGGGAAGGTGGCTTGCCGCTCGCAGGCCCACGCACCTGGAGGTAAGTGTCGATGAACGCGCCCCGTTCCTTGTCGCTCTGCAAAGCGCCTCCGGGCACGTCCCTGTGCAGCCCTCCCATCGAGGAGCCCTCGACCCAATCCATGTTGGCCAGACGCGCATACGCTTCTGCCATGCCGTCCTTGGGCTTCGACAATGGACCGGGTCTGCAAGTGGGCGCTAACGTAGCTCTAAGAGGTAAACATGAAGGCGCGGGGATACAGCCGGCTTCCCATCGCGTAGCGGCGGCACCTGGGACTGCCTCCAGCCACGGGCGTGGGATGGGAAGCGCTCGTCGGCGTTTGGCCTCTTGCGTCCGCTTCCGGCACACCAGACTTGAATCTCACAGACGAGGGGTGCACGCACATTGCGGCAGAGGCCGCTGCAGCTCCTCGCAGAGGGTCGCGATGCCTGGACGCTGGCCAGAACGTCGTCGACGCGAGCCTCCTTGACACGTACCATATCGCTGCGCAATCATCACGAAGCAAGGAGTCGGGCGATGCGTTCAGGATGGCGCGAAGAGGCCCCCGAGAGTCGAGAGGGCGGGGACGAGTCCGCGCAGAACGTCACCTGCGCCCGCGCCCGATCCCGATGTCGACACAGCCGATGAGGACGATGAGGCCAGCCGTTCGGATTCTAGTGCCGAGGCGGCAGCTGAAACAAGCCTGCGGAGCGCTCTCATGTCAGCCCATCCAAGTGAAACAGAGGTGATGCCGCGGGACTCGCGGTATTGCCTTATCGATACGCTGCGGGATGTGCTGGAGCACAGTTTCCGATCAGCAGCAACGAGTACACAACATACTGCTCAGATTGAGGCTTGAGAATGAGCGCCGGCGGGGCATACGAACTCGCTGGCGCAGGACCTGCCAGTCTCTGCCAGTCATTCAACCTCCGAAGCGACGAAAGCGCAGGCAGCTAGCAAAGACCACCCTGGCAGCATGACGCCCAGGAGCGCGGGCGCCAATGCGCCCCCGGTAGCCGCGGACCCCAGCATCAGCTCCGCTGGGCCGCACGAAGCAGGCGACAGGACCGTAAGGGCGCACAGCAAGCTCTGCGGGCAGAGCAGGAGCGTTATCACTTGCAGTCGGGGCGATCTCCCTCATACCACGCCACCCATTTGAGCGAGCGTGCCAGTGACTTCTGCCCCTCACCGCAGGAGAGCACAGCGCCGGCACAGCCACGGCCGCCACCCCCCGAAGCAATCGTCGCCAGGTCCTCCGCCGTCGGTCTGTCCCTTCCCCGACTTGCTGAGACGACGCTCCCGGCTGCATGTGGCATGCCGGTCGCTGCTCCGGGCCCTCTGACCCCACGTCCGTCGACTCATCCCCGACCCTGGCCCCAGGTCCACTGTCGCTGCAACCCGTGTCGCCTTCCCCGCCCCTCTCCGTGCGCTCTGCCGCACTACCGTCCGCCTCCTTACCACCGCCCTCTCCCTGCGAGTCGCCCCTTCCAGAGATGTGACTGAACACCCCCAGGCGACTCCTCACCCACGCCACCGCACGATGTGCAACTGAGCCTGGCAGCCCACGCCCTGACTTCGCTCTCGGCAGGAACTCCGCCAGCGCCGCCCGAGTGTCGGACCACGGACTGGGTTCCCGAGGCAGCGCCACGCACGCAGCGGTGGTTGCCAGGCATACCCCCGCCGCCCATGCCAGCCCCCAGTTAAGGAAGAACAACCCCACGAGACAGGCGCACAGGACATTGCAGACGAGGAATGTCACATGCGCCAGCAGCGGTTGTCTAGTAGAGCGGCCGCTTGATGACTGAGTGCCAGCACCACCACCACTCTGCGAACATTGAACAATCTCGGGCGCGTGTGGTGGGCGGCCCTGGCAATCACAACACCGACATTGTGAGACCGCATGTGAGACCTCGCTCACCATGACCTTGACAGCGATCACCGCGCCAGACACGGCGATGACTTGAAGTGCCCACAGGAGTCCAACCTCGGGGCTTGCCAGATGCGTGCTGAGGGCCAGTGCCAGAACTCCAGGCAGCCCTGTGGCGACGTTGGGGCGTATGTTAGGGTAAGGACACACGACTTGTGGCAAAAAGGCAAGGCGCAGGACGGCGTGGGTCGACGTTGGCCCAGGCGCTCTGGGCATTCACCTGGGATGCCCGCGTGCCAGACGGCGGCGAGCGGGCTGGTGCTGTCGTGCGCGGCGCATCGGTCGACCGCGTCCCAAGGCGAATGCCGGCCAGAGAGGTCTGCCCAGGCGGACAGCAATGGTCGCAGGGCAGACGCGCAGATGGCAAACGCGGACACGGTCACGGCAAGGGACGCGTGCCAGCGCGACACATCCGGGGCAGCCGTGGTGGCAGAGTCCGCAGCATCCTCAGCCTTCTCTTGCTCCCGGCCTGTGCTGTGATGCCACCGCTTGAAAGCCACCTTGGCCCGGGTCGCCCCAAAGGCCAGCGACGTCACAGCGAGGGCCACGGGGACCAGGGTCGCAGAGACGGAAGCAAAGGAGTTTGCACCGACGGGGAGATACATGTCCACGGAATGGTGAAGTCTCTCCTGCAGCAGAGACCCTTCGCAGCGTCGAGGTGATCCCATGGCCCATTACCTCGCACGCAGCTCGCTCGTGGGCACACCACCCGTCACTCGCCTCCAAATTGTTCAGGGAGCGGAAAGCACGCTCCAAGGCCATGACGAGACCCACGCCCACGGCCCCAGCCATGCGCTCGCCAGGGAACCCAGCGGCCGTGCCTCGGTCCGACACGCGAATGGCGACGGCATCGACGTTGTGCGCCTGAAGGACCGCGGAGGGACACCGCGGAACGCCCGCCGCCGTCATCAAAGCCCGGGAGAAGGCCGCGGCCGCCTGCGAGCGATGCCGCGGGGCTGCCATGCCCTTAGGCGGACCGTCACCGGAGCATGTGAGCAACAACCTCCAAGGCCCCTCAGCTCACCGCGGCTACCGGCTCCGATCGGTGTCCAGCAATCGGCGGCTCTTTCCCGGCGAGGAAAGCGTGCAGCCCGCCATCCAGTCGCAGGGCAGCCATCCCGGCCCCGACCGCCCGTAGCCCCACCAGCGCCGCAAAGGCGACGTAGGCGAGGTCTGCGTTGGGCAACCACGCGTCGAAACCACCCAAGCACATGGAGAACTCACTGCGGACGACACAGGCCGCGAGTTGTGCTTGGTCGTCACCGTCAGTGCAGCCGGCGATGCCCACACACGCAGCTCCAAGAGATGAGGGCCTCCAGCCGCGGTCACCTGGCCGCGCCAGATTCGATCTCGAGGTATAGCGCCTCGCCGACGGTAGTGCCCCGGCCGCTGTGGAAGAGGCCTGGGCCGGGCGTCAACCCCACGCCGAGCGGAGACCGTGCAGGGTCCAGCGACGCGAGAGCGCGGGCGAGGCTCTCGTCTGAACCGCAGGAGGCGTCTGTGATGATCCAGACGAGGTCCCTCGCTTGCCAGTTGGAGCTCGGGAGCACGTGTCCGGCGATGGAGAAGCCGGTGGTGATGGCCGTGGCCGCTCCCAGTGCCTCCTGCCTCCAAAGCGCCTGCACGACGATACACGACGCGGCGTTGGTGGGAATGAAGCGTTGGACCGGGTGGCAAGATGCTTGCAAGAGTCACACGAGACGCCGCAATGGGACACCCCAAGGTGTCGCATCAGAGGCACCTGAGGGTCCTGGGAACCCCAAGGCGTGACAAGCATCATCGGCCCGGCAGAGACACTCGAGCCTCCACGGCTCGCGCGGACCTTGACGATCACGTTGGCACTGCGAGCGGTGCAAGCTTGCCATGGTCGCGCGTTGTAACCAGGTCAAACGCGCTCTCCCCGACCAGCTGACGGGCGATCACCAGTCCAAAGCGAACGGCGCCTTGCTTGTCGAAGGGAAGCGCTGCACTTCGGCGCTGACGGACCATTGCCGTAGAAACTGCGCCACCTCAAAGGCCGCCTCTGCGTGCGAGCCCCCCTGGTCGCGCTGCTGGTGCAGGCGCATGACAAGGCCGGCGAGGTCGTCGGACGATGAATGGGGCACGCCGCTGTCCGTCGCGAGGCCTGCGCATGGCGCAGAAAGAGCGATGCTGAGGGTGCGCAGCGAGCATGGACGCAATGCACAGCGCGAGGAGGAGTTTCCACCGCCTCTCGCCCGTCATCATGGCATTCTCGTCTTGGTACCATCCTCGGCTTTGGACGACGAACGCGAGGGACACCACGGCAGCGAGAACAAGGATGCGCTGGGCGGTCGGGGCCTGCGGAGGATCTGGGCCGAGGCGATTTGCTCTTCCATGCGTGTTACGCAGCTGCATCAGAAGGCTCCTGCCGCTTCCACCCGCAAGCAAAGGAATCGCACGCACCAAGGCGCTGAGGGCCGCCGCGAGGACGCGGAGCACCGCGGCCGGGCGGAAATGCTGCAGCATGGATCCCAAATCGCGGACTGCAGAGGCCTGTGACTACGTTTGCTGCATGAAAATGCTCTCAAGCTAACAACGTGGACATCACGCACACCATGGCACCCGGGAGATGCATCGGCCCAACCTCGTGGGCCCTGGCTGCCAGGGGAGCGGCAGCGCGCGTCGGGAGTCAGGTATAGGCGGAGATGTCTGGGAGGCTGTGTATTCACGGATTCCTGCATGCACTGCCCGGCATGCTGTGTCAGAGAGCCAAAAATCAGCTGCTGATCAATGCCATTTGCTACAGATGTCTTTTCAGTGTAACAAGCACTTCGCGGCTGCAGTTTGTAAACTGCCAACGGCGCCAGCAGTCGCATACACCCGGGTCCTCGCACGCCGGTAGACGCAAGCGGCTATCATGGTACCTTGACGGTAAAATTCGACACAAAAGCTCCCAACATGACCATATTCGGGTGCATACCGCTCGGTGTGGGCAGCAAAAAGACTCGGAAGTCAGACCGAAAGAGGCGAGCATTTGCGGCTTGGGGCTGACCAGAAGCTCACAGTACGCTGGAAAGCATTTACATACATCACGATATAATCATGGGCCGGACGAGGGCCCGCGAAAGTGTCCAGCGGGGCGCGAGCGAGCCAAGGAAGGGCAACAGTCGCAAGCGAATCCTGCATCGCCCGCTCGCAGCTGGTGCGATCTTTTCGTCGGCATTGACAGGGACATGCTCACAGTTCCAGTGCCTGGCCTCTCTGTGCGCGCATCGGTCGGGTGAGTGCGGCTGCGCGGGTCCGCGGACTGCTCCCCGCTGCAGGCCGCGCTGAGCGCGAAGCCCGTCCTCCGCACATCCAGTGGGCCATCCGAGGATGTCCTTTTGAACGTGGAGTGTCCGACGTGGCTTGGAGACGTCCTGAGGTCTGTCGAGAGGACGGTGGTCCGCACCGCCTTCGAGCGGTCCGAGCGATGGTTCGGCAAGCGCGTCAGCGTCACAGAGGCGAGTCACGAATGCCGTGGTCCATTGCAGGTGCGCGCAGCATCCCATGAAGGTGCCACGGGTGCCGGAAGCGATGATGTCCTAGGCTGTCACGCAGGCCATTGACATGTTTCAGAGCTCCCTCGTCGACTCGTCCTCCAAGACATGTCTTCGCATAGCAGTGAAGGACGTGCTCGCGGAGGCCGTGGGCGAGTCCCGGCCTGCAGCCAGCATCGTCGTCAAGCATGGGGCGGGCAACGCGGTCGTGAGGGTCGCTGCGGGCCGTGACGGGTGAGCACGGGCTGCAGCAGATGCAGCGGCAGAGATGTTCACATGGAGTGGCGCCTTGCTGTGACCGCTGTACGTGAGCGTGCGCTGTGACGGTCGGCGACCCTCCTTGCAGGTCAACTGTGCCGCCCTCCGCGGCACCCCAGGCGGCGGACATGGCCACAGCTGCTGTCCGGTGTCCCAGGCCGCTCTGGGACTCGGCCATGGCCGAGATGCTTTCTAAGAGAGGCAACAGAGAGCCAGGTGCGTCCTCGCTCGCCATGGTCACATGTTTGGGTTGCGTGCATGGGTCACACACGCGCATCCTCGGCCACCGCCGCAATCCCCTACGCCGCAGAGGTCAACGTGGAGCGGACCGACTTCGACGCTCTTGTCGACGTGACGCTGACCGTGGAGGGCGTCGTCCTGGGGGACGGGTGCTTCTCGCTGCCCATCAACGTGACGAAGGTCCGCCTCCTGTCGCTGGCACCGGTTTCCGGCAGTGTGTCCACCGAGGAGTGGCCTGCCAACGACGAGACCAGGAGTCCCGTCGACTCTCATGGATCTGAGCAGCTCCCTGTGTCTGACGGGCCCGCGAGCATCGAGTCTCCCCGGGACGGGCCAGCCGGGTGCAACTCATGCCTGCCGCTTCTCTGTGCATCGAGGCGTGACACGGCGCCTCTGCCCAGGTACAAGATCGCCTCTGCCTCCCAGTCGCCCGAAAGCCCTGGGGGCCGACGGCCGTCGGCTCTCACCTTGGCGGCGCGGTCTCCCAATGGTGTCACGGCAGACAAGCAGGGTCTTGGAGCACCCCATGCCGTGCAAGGCGCCCCGGCGACACCTCTCGAGAGCCGTGCAGTGCCCCTCGATGAGTCCCTGCAAGGCCACCCCATCCATGTCAGCGTGGGCTCGGAGAGTCTCGGGCAGACGGCGGATGGGTGCGTGCCTGAGGACGCAGCGAGCCTTGTGGAGCTGGGCGGCGACGACCTCATCGACTCGGACTCAAGGGACTACATGTTGGCCATCCATGGCATGCAAGACGCCCGGGCGTGTTTCCAGTGGCCCTCCCGAGGCGCCAGTGAGGCGTCCACCGGCCAGGCCGGGACCGAGGCAGACCATGGGCCGGCCCTTCAACTGCGGGAGGTGAGGCCACCATCAGATCCATCTCGGCTACCTCTCCTCGAGCTCTGATGAGTGACGGGCGCATGTCGCTGCGTCATCTTCATCTGCATGTGCAATGGGCAACTGCTGCTTCCCGTGCTGCAGGGGAGGCTGTGGGCATCCCGTGGCAGGATTAAGATGATCAACCCGGCAAACATATCCAACGTGGTGGTGGGCAGCAAGGCCCCTGTGATCCTGACGGACTGGTGCGTGTCGGCCCCGAGCGTCATTTCAGGCTGCACTGGAGCTGGCCAGAGGAGGGACGCGCCAGTGCTATTCCGCCATCCTCCACCCTGCACCTCGCTCGCAGGCACTCCGCCACCAGCTCCATATCCTCCCACTCAACTTTGTCGGGGACCGGCGCAGATCACGCCCCGTCTAAGGACATCGGCGCATCCCCCGCCGAGAGTGCCGACGACACTGCCAACGCCGGCAGCGACGAGGCGGTTCTATGGGCAGTGCGCAGTCACCTTGTTGGCCTGACGTCCCCCAAAGACAGTGAGGGCTTGGACCCTGCTGGCGCGGCCGCAGACGGGACCGCCGCTCACCTGCAGGCGGGCCACCGCGCCGTCCTGCGCCTCCTGGAGCGCTTCCGCAGCTCAGACGTGGCCGTGGGTGGGGACCGACTGGCGGGCGGAGGGGACGGCGACGTGGCTGCGGGTCACGGCATGGACCAGCGGCGATGGTCGGATCTGGACTATGGGCGCAGTGAGGGCCCCGACCTGGCGATCGACGACGCGCGGGGCCCGCTGGGCCGTTCCGCGGCCCTTCGCAAGGTCCGTGCGGACCTGCAGGCGCTGCTCAAGTTCAAGGGTCCCATCGGGGGTTCCCTGAGCAGCACGTACGAGAGGGAGTGGAGGAGGAGGTCCACCGACGGCAGCTCGATCGGGTTCGAGTCGGAGGGATGGCTGGACCTTCCTCTGTCCCTCGCGTCCCACCCCCTGGGAGAGGGCTACCCTGACGGGCCTCAGAGCCTCGCATGGTCCGGCTCTCTGGCGCTGAATGGCGGGCAGGCGCACGGTGCGCTCCTTCCTTGCAGCCTCTCGTGGTTCGAGGCTCCCCACGCGCAGTGGCTCGTGCCGCACCCCGACGGCCTCTCCGGGTCGCGCGCCGCCCCGACACCGCCGCCCCCGCCGCGAGGCAAGGCCGCAAGCCCGGGGCGTCCCATGGCCCGCTCGTCAGACAGAGGTCACAGCGGAGACTTGAGCTCTGCAAGGTCTGCCGGGCGAGGCCACTCCTTGGGCATCCCACAGAGGGGCCGCACTGGCAGTGCCCCCGCCGCTCTTGCAGCTTCTGACGAGGGCGGCACACCTGGGCTATGCAACGTCGACCCCGCCTGTCAGTGGGACGGATGCGGGAACCCTGGTTGCGAGTCTGGCAGGGAGGGGCCGTGCCGCTCGCCACCTGCCAGCATCGGTGATGGCGGGATGGGATCAAATGCTGACGGGACTGCGCGCGCGCTGGAGGGCACGCAAGACAGCGAGGAGACGCGCGAGGAGGCCCCCGGCGGCTCCCTGTGCGGCTCAAGCAACACCACTGGCTCCCTCAGTGAGGTCGTGGTGGAGGACGGCGTAGGCTGCCAGGTGTCTCCTTCCTCGCAGCAGGCACCCTCAGACGACTCGGCGCTCCAGAGCGAGGAGCTGCTGGCCCACGGAGTGTCTGCAGGCGAAGGGGGCCTGGCCGGCAGCCACGACGGGGACGGTCCCCTTGCGGCGTCTTTGCGATCGTGGAGCCACCCCTCAAGGCCCTGCCCCCGACCTGTGGGTGACCTGCAGGCCATTCCCGAGCACGGTCCCCTCGACTGCGGGTCTTTCGCCTTCCGAGGTGGCACAATCCCCAGCGCGGCTGCCCCAGTGGACAAGGCGCATGGCAGCGGCCCACCGCGCCCTGGTGGCCCACTGCGCCCTGCTATGGAGCGCCGCGAGTCGGGAATCCTCCTCGACGACGGCTCGCCCACTACGCCGTGGCAGTCCCTGGCTGGCCAACAGGGCGGCACGCACTGCGACGAGCTCACGGCGCGGGAGGCGGTGGCGCTCTACTGCAGGGCCCTGGGGGTTGCCGTGGACATGGTGGGAGAGGATCATCTGGGGGCGCTGTTGCTGCAGGCGGCCAGGGAGGGCGCGCATGGGTTGCGTGTCGAGTGCCTGGCCCGCCTGTCTGCGCACCTGTCCTCACGCAGCGTGTGGTCGGCGGCGCGGGCTGCGCGCGAGCTCGGCGAGGCAGGTGCGTCAAACGGTCGGCTGAGCGAGGGGCTACATCGCAGCCGCACACGTGATGGGACTGCTGTGGTACGAATGCGGCTGCTGGTTGCTGGTTGCTCGCAGAGCTGTGGGAGGAATGCGTGAGGCTACTGGGCGCGGACGCGGCGGCCTGTTGGGCGGAGGGGCCCCACTGCGTGGCTGCGATGCGCGCGTGCCCAGAGACTGTGCAACTGCTTATGGCTGAGGCGTGCCGCCTGTGCAAGAGTCCTAGCGACGGCCTGTGATGAATGAACAGTTTGTAGCGTCGATGCCTGCTGCAGGCGTAGTGATGGGCCCCCACCAGTCAGGTTGAACACCGCAGCACGGTCGCACGAGGCGCGGCTACTATGCTGGGGCCTCGGACCTCGCGAGCTGGTCGGCCCACTTGGACAGCTCTCGGTTCACGACCTCAGGGGTGTCGTCGTGAGGGCAGTGGCCAGACCCGGGAATGTCCACGCGCACGGCAGCCGGGTAGCACTGGATGATCTGGTCCGTGCGGCGAGGGACGATCCATGGGTCATCGAGTCCCCACAGCAGCAGCGTCGGCACGCGCAGCTGTTGCAGGAGGGAGTTCACCGGGCGCTTCTGCGGTCACAAGTCAATGAAGATCTGATATGCACCCTTGTCAGCATGTGGCTGCCTGAGATGGCCGCTCAGCATGGCCAAGCTAACGACCCGTCGGGACGCAAGGCACTGACCTTCTGCGTGATGATGCGGTAGAACACCTCGGGAGCATTGGGGTCCTCCGACGGCAGCTGAATGGAGTCCACGAGGTCGTCGTCCACCTGCGCATGGTTGACGTAGACGGCGCGGAGGACCTGCCGGATCCGCAGGGGCTGCTTGGTGTAGTAGAACGAGGCCCCAACCACGACGCGCTTGGCACGCTCGCCCAGCCACGCACGCATCCGGCCCCACAGGGACAGCTGGGCCACTGCGGGGGCAGCAAGGCAGCGCCAGGCAAGGTTACGGCGGACGTGCACATATGCGCGCTTCCCGTCGCCCTTCGGTCGGTGTCACCAACCTGGCGAGAACTCCGGCGGGGGCAGGGACGTTTCGGACTCAAAGGACCCCGCAGAATTGAGGAGGGCGATCCCCGCGACGAGCTCGGGGTGCTTCACCGCCAGCGCCAGCGTCACGTAGCCGCCGAGGCTGTTGCCGGCCACCACGGCTTTGCGCGAGGGCCCCACGCCGTGGTGGCGGAGGAACGCGGCCGCCTGCGCCACCCACAGCTCCCCATCCTCGAAGTTGGCCAGGGGCTTGTCGCTCCAGCCAAAGCCGGCCATGTCGAGGGCCAGGACGTGGTACCGCTGGGAGAGCTCGGGGATGTTGTGCCGATAGTGATAACTTGAGGCCCTGCGGGGAGCAAAGGCGAGATGCTTTGGGCGGCATGGCCTCGTGCGGGCATGCGCATCGGGTGCACAGGGTGCGGTTCACGGGTGCCCATGCATCAGCAGTCGCTGAGCTGCCCACCCGAAGCCGTGGATGAGAAGGACGGGGGGGTTCGAAGCGTCGCCGGCTTCGATATAGTGCGTGCGGATTGGGCCGCTCTCGCTCTGCCACGTCCAGTACTGCCACCCCTCTTTTCGGAGGGCTAGCCGCACGCTGCCTCGCGCATCCAGCTCGGTCTCTGCATAACCGATCACAACAAGCCTGATGCCTCGACGCGATACGAAAGGGGAGGCTCGCGCGTCGTAAAACGCTGGGGCGCGTGCGGACGAGAAATATCACGCACCAAGGCCCTGGGGAGCGGTCGACACGCTTGTCTTGATCGACGTGCCGCGTTGAAGAGATCGGTCGTGCGTGCAGATGGGCCGGCGGAGTGGCAGGGGCGATCCAAATTGCGCGAAACGAGGGCGATTGGTTGGCGCGGAGCGGTGACGTGTCGGGGAGCACGTGTGTCGCAGTGTGGCCTGCACCATGCTCATTTGCACCATGAATGCGGCGCAGCCAGCAACGTGCCAAGCGCTGGCGGCGGGAGGCTGCCCAGTGCGACGACCGCGACAATCACGCAAGCTCGCAACGCTGCTGGGAGCAGTGGCAGGCGAGCAGCAACACAAGCGCACGTCACTCTCTGCTTATCTGAACGCGGAGAGGGTCAGAGCCCCGGTCAAAGCCGGGGACATTGCAGGAAAACATAGTGTCAGGCGTCAACGGCGCGGGCTTGGCTCTTCTGTTCCTGCCCACGCTGAAATCACGGCTTTCAATCGCAAGAACTCCGGGAAAGCTGCTCCTTTCATCCACGCCTCGCGCGGGCCACGCCATCCTGTCGCGAAGGCAGCCGGCGGCACCAGGCGTCCTGGAATGCGGGTTTAAGCAGCCGAACAGTTAAGCCTCGGATCGGTCCCTGACCGATCAAGGCACCCGTGCGATCGGAGCACTTGTCGTGCACCAGGGGGGGCGGGTTTGGCGTACGGCGTTGCGGTTTTGCAGCCAGACGGCAGGCCGTCCGGAGAGGTCCCGCCATGGCCGCAGTTGCGCGAAATGAGCACTTCTCTTTAGGATGCTCACGTCCGCGGGTGAGTTCGCTCTTTCGGAGCTCGACGGCGCGAAGGGGAGGGTGGCGCCCACGGTTGGCCTTTGATGAACCGCCCCGCCCCGCGCCGAGTGAGGTGGGCTGTCGCGCCCCTCCCGACGGCCTACGACACCGATTATGTCCCGCAGAGCTCCGCGTACGGGTTCCGGGAGGCGCCCCCGCGGCAAGCGGCGTGCATGGCAGCCAGGGGGTCCAAGGGCCGGTCGACCACCCGCATTATGCGCAAGTCGGACGGCGTCAAGCACCTGGGGTCCGCGCTGGACCAGCAACCGAATAAGCCGTTCCCAGGGCCGCCTCCAGACGAGGGCCCTCCCCTCCGCGTGCTGCCCATCGGCGGGCTGGGAGAGATTGGCATGAACTGCATGCTGATTGGTGTCAAGGACCGGTACATCCTCGTGGACGCGGGGCTCATGTTCCCCGACATGGCCGAGATCGGCATGCAGAAAATCCTCCCCGACACCTCGTTCCTGCACCAGTGGCGCGACAAGATCGAGGCGGTCTTCATTACGCATGGGTGCGCCCTCGGCCATAGCTAGCCGAGTCAGCTCAGCTTCCCGCGTCCCGATGCGCGTGGCTGCTCGCTTGCAGCCACGAAGACAGCTGTTCGTGTCCCGACGCGCTTGCGCCCTCGCTCGCAGGCACGAAGACCACATCGGCGCCCTGCCTTGGGTCATCCCGGCCCTTGACCCCAGCACCCCTGTGTATGCCGGGTCTTTCGTGATGGCGCTGGTGAAGAGGAGGCTGATTGAGTACGGGTGAGATGGCTGGGAGCGACCGCTCGGCACTGCCAGGGCCCAATGCACCTGCAACGGCCACTGACGCAAAGCACGCTGCGCCGCGCAGGCTGTGGGACGAGTCCCGGTTCCGAACCGTCCGGATGCGCGAGCGTTTCGCGTGCGGGCCGTTCGACTGTGAGCCAATCCGCGTGACGCACTCCATCCCGGACTGCTGCGGCCTCATCCTCCGGTCTGCATACGGCAACATCGTGCACACGGGCGACTGGAAGATCGACGAGGAGCCCACCGACGGGGACAAGTTCGATCGGGACGCCTTTGAGCAGATCGGGAAGGAGGGCGTGGCCCTGTTCATGAGGTGGGGTGAACTGCGGCACCTTGGCTTTGGATTGCCACGGTGCTGGTGTGCTGTGGGGCAGAGTGGCTCGAATGGCGTGCCTTGTGCTTGTTGCCACGCGCGACGTGCCAAGTCACGGTCCACTCCCTCTCCGCAGCGATTCCACGAACGTGCTGTCGCCCGGCCGCACCCTGTCGGAGCGCCAGGTGGAGGACAGCATCCTCCGGCGCGTCGCGGACTTCAAGGGCGGCCGCATCGTGGCCACGCAGTTCGCATCCAACATCCACCGCCTGCAAATTATGAAGAAGGCGGCCGACATGGCAGGCACGCGACGGCCACCCCGCCACGCGCAGTCAGGCCCCGGCTCTCGTCGCACCACGATGTATCCCGATGGAACCTCCTCTGCGTCCTGCCGCCCGCAGGCCGCAAGATGTGCTTCATCGGCACGTCGCTGAACGTATACCTGGACGCTGCGTTCAAGGACGGCCGGTCGAGCTTCTCGCCCTCGGAGCTCATCCACTGGAGCGAGCTGGACGACTACGACCCCAAGCAGGTCTTCATCGTGACGACGGGCTCGCAGGCAGAGCCCCGCGCAGCGTTGTCACTGGCCGCCCAGGGAGCCTCGCATGCCCTTAAGCTCGACCCCGAGGACCTCATCCTCTACTCCGCCAAGGCGAGGGCGTTGATGGCGATGGCTGGCGTCGAAGTATGTCATCGAACCTTATTCAGACCCCTGCAATGCACGGCGCCGGAGACTATACCCTGCCTGGCTTTCAATGCACCACCTGCCCCCGCCAGCCGCTTTGGGAGCCTCGCGCGGCTCAATGGCGGTCAGTATCTGCACGACGCAGGTCATTCCCGGGAACGAGAAGCGCGTGATGAAGATGATGAACGCCGTGGCGCAGCTGGGCCCGGAGATTGCCATGGGCCGCGGGGAGCTGCTCCACGTGTCGGGGCATGCGTATCGTGGGGAGCTGGAGGAGGTGCTTAAGCTCGTCAAGCCGCAGCACTTCTTGCCCGTGCACGGGGAGTACGCGTTCCTGACGGCGCACGCCGAGCTGGCGCACGGGCTCGGGGTGAAGCGGACGAGCGGTGAGAGCTGGGGCGTGCTCCATGGCGAGCTCTTGTTGGGTTGATGGGTTGAGGGCGATGGAGGCGCGATGGATGCCCGTTTGCGGGAGTGAGCTGCCTGGCATCGTGGCTCGTGTCGCCCTTGCAGTGATCAAGAATGGGCAGATGCTGGGGGTGTACGACGTGGGGAAGAGCAACTTCGTGTCGATGGGGTCGGCGTCGTCGATCCAGGTGCTAGGGAGGGCAAACCTGGTACCTTTCTACAACGACGGGGAGAATGGCACCGGGACGGCTGCGGAGATGAGCATCGACCAGCGACTGAGGCTCGCCAACGAGGGCATCGTCATCGTCGTGGTGGACGTGATACGGCGCGCGCCCCAGCAGGGCGACGCGAGACTCAGCGCGCAGGAGCAGGTGATTTGGCGTGCTCGGTAATTGCTCTCGTGGTCAAGCGCGGCGATGCATACAAGTGTGCAACCAGCAGCTGTGGAGGTGCCCGTGCCCTCTCTCCTGGCCCGCAGATTTCCGTATGGATGCAAGCGCGTTTGCACGCCAACGTGCGCCTGACGACCAAGGCCATGTGGGTGGACAAGGGCCGGCTCCTGGAGCGCCTGCATGCGGCCGCCATGGCCGCCGTGTCCTCGCAGCCGCTGGACTGCGAGCTGAGCACGATCGAGCGCCTCGTAGCAGATAACGTGCGTCGCGCTTGCAAGGATTTCAACAAGCGCTCCCCGGAGGTCGTCGTCATTTCCCACGAGGCCGACTCGAGGTGCGATGCGGGGCATGCAGGGGCAGGCCATAGCCAAGGACTCGTGCCTCTGCGAATGCATCTGCGTTGCCGTGTCGCAGGAACGCCAGCGCGGTGCTTACGAGGATGCGCGCTCTGCTAGAAGCGGCAACACCCCAGGAGAGGGGGTCGCGGCGCGCGCCGATGGATCGGCAGGGGCAGCCGCGGGACATGCGGCCGTCGCGCATGGTGCGACAGAGGCCCGGGTCGACTCCGCCGGCGCAGCGCGTGAAGGGCCCATGGTGAGATGGGCATCTGGAGACGCTGCAGCGCCGCCCCCGCAGAGCGCTGCGAAGCTGGCCCACAAGTCTTGCTCGCAGGGACGGGGATTGGGCCGCGGGGAGCGACAGCGAGCAGGATGCCGCAGTGGATGGCCAGGATGGGGAGGCCGAGGGCGAGGAAATGGGCGGAGATGAAACGGGCGTGGACAGTGATGGGCCGGGGGAGGAGGTTGGGGTCAGGAGGGCCCGGGGCAGACAGCCACGGCTGCCGGCGATCCGGCCGCTGCCCAAGGGGATGGCCGCTCGGAGGACCACACCGCGGGACAACCCTGGGGCCGCTGGGGAGGACGTGGACCTGTCATTCGGATGAGAACCGACTTCTGCCGGGACGAGGGTGGCGCGCATGCAGTGGACAGTGTGCCACTGCAGGTCCTGCGCGATGATCTTGAATGATGACCGGATGGTTCTCGTGAGACTGGCAAGTCAGTGACACCTGTCACTGAGCGACTTCTTGCGCGCACCACAGGGGCTCGAGATGCAAATCTCAGCTTCATCGACACCAGATCGCCCATTATGCAGGCTTGCACGCCTCTCTTGTCGGTTCTCCGGCCTGGTCGAACCCTCTCTCGCTCGAGACTTCCGTCGTTGGCGAGGCTGGTCTTGTCGGTCACCCACATGTCAGGAATGGCGATGGCGAGTACGTCCTCTGGACTGGGAAGTGCGGCCGATTCGCTGCGACACGCGGGCAGGTGAGGCGCCTCGCCGACGCCACCTGCAGCCCCTGACCACCTGTAGTGGTGTCTATTGACGTGAATGCGGAACATGGCCAGCAGCGCACACCGCACATCTATGCGAGTCGACGTGCTTCTCCGCGCTTAGTGTCTGTGCCAGGAGTGGATGCTGCGCCGCATCCGCGCGTCTTTTCGACGCCTTTTCCAAACCTGCGCATTCGCAATCTCATCTTGCACTGCTGGCGGTCCACATCGGCCTACTGCGCTCTCCCGGGAGCCAGAGCCTTGTTCACCCTATGCCTCTGCACATGCAGCCTTGGAAGCATTTCTTGGGTTTTCTGGGAGCACATTTCAGGGTTGCAGCGCCATTTTCTTTTTGAAACGACGCTTATTTCGCGCAGGGAGGTGTCCGCGCAAGCGTCTTCCTACGGAGGCGCGGGGATGGACATGAAGGGGCAGCGCGTCATCATCGTGGGCGGTGTTGCGGGCGGTGCGAGCTGCGCGGCCCGCCTGCGCCGCAACAACGAGGACGTCGAGGTGCTGGTGCTGGACAAGGGGCCCTACGTGTCGTTCGCGAACTGCGGCCTCCCGTACTAAGTCGGCAACGTAATTAGGGAAGAAAAGAACCTTCTCCTTGCCTCCGCCAAGCTGTTCAAGGACCGCTTCAACATCCAGGTGGAGACCAACGCCGAGGTCACGGCCATCGACCGGGCGGCCAAGACGGTCTCCATCAAGAGTGAGCAGCCGCGCACCCTGCGGGCCGTACCCCCGCGGCTCTCCACTCGAAGCCTCCCGTCATTCGACCTTCCGTCCCTGCCGCAGCTGAGAGCGGGGTGCGACAGGAGCGGTACGACAAGCTGGTCCTCTCCATGGGCGCCAACGCCCTCAGGCCTCTGCTGCCCGGCATCGACCTCCCTGGCATCTTCTCGCTGGTGAGGGACGCGGTGCCTGACAAGCGCCAGTCATACTAACCCAGGTGCCAGCGAACGCCGCCTCCCCTTTTCCCTTGATCGGCCTGCAGCGCACGATCCCCGACTCGCGCCTCATCCGGGACTGGATCGACCAGCACGATGTCAAGACGGCCGTCGTGGTGGGAGGCGGGTTCATCGGCATCGAGATGGCGGAGAACCTCATTGAGCGCGGGCTCAAGGTCACGCTGGTGCGTGCGTGCATGCATGTTGCGGCGTGCAACGTGCATGCGCCGGCACATGCGCAGCCGACACCTCACAGAAGGCTTATATCATAGCACACACTGCCATGCCTCCGACATGACCGCAGATTGAGGGCAACCCCCAGATCCTGCCCCCCATGGACCCCGAGATGACCACAGCCATGGCCGACGTGCTCGTCGAGCACGGGTGCAAGCTCGTGCTCGGGGAGCGGGTCTCGGGATTCACAGAGACCACGGAGGATGGCCAGCGCGCCGTCAACGTGCATACCAGCGCGGGCCGCCAGTACCCCGGGCAGTTGGTCATCCTTGGCATCGGTGTGACCCCCAACAGCCAGATTGCGAAAGCAGCCGGGATTGAGACGGGTGCGGCCCCACACTGCGCTTTCCCTTGCAAACAGATGCGGCTGCACTCGCTGGACGATGATGGTGACCCTCAACCCCGGCTCTGCTCAGGTCCTCGCGGCGGCATCCGCGTGAAGGACAACATGCAGACGCTCACTGACCCGGACATCTTCGCTGTCGGCGACGTCATCGAGGTGCGTGGGTGGCGTCGCCTGGTGGCAGCCATGCAGGCACTGGGATGGGGCCCAGCTGTGTGCGACAGTGCGACAGTGGCCTACCCCACCTCGCTCGCAGGTGACCGATTGGGTGACGCAGGAACAGGAGCAGCTGCCGCTCGCCGGGCCCGCCAACCGGCAGGGCAGGATCGCGGCCGACGCCATCACGGGGCATCCCGAGGCTCGGTTCCGGGGCGTTCAGGTCAGGAGGCAGCACCGCTCGCGGCACTGCTTTCCGCGTCGCTTATGGTCGTGAAACATCCGCCTGTCGATGCCTCCCAGGGTACCGCGGTGTGCGGGGCGTTTGGCAAGGTGGCGGCCGTGACGGGCGCGGCAGAGAAGACCCTCCGTCGCCTCAACCGGCCCTACAGCAAGGTCTACCTGCACCCTGGCCACCACGTGGGGTATTACCCGGGGGCACAGCCGATCGCCCTGAAGGTCATCTTCGACCCAGAGACGGGCCTCATCCTCGGTGGCCAGGCGAGATGCCCCCAGCATTCCTTGTGCTGTGCTGTCCATGCCACGATGGACCTGGGGCGAGGCCTGCCTTGGCGCTGACGGGCCGCTTCTGCAGAGAGGCGCTCTCGCTGACAGGCACCTCCGCCACGTCTCCCCAGGCCGCGGGCGGGGAGGGGACGGAGAAGCGCATCGACGTCATCTCTACGGCCATCCAGGGCCGCATGACTATGTTTGATTTGGAGGAGGCCGAGCTCTGCTACGCTCCCCAGTTCGGAGCAGCCAAGGTGGGTTAACTAAAGTGTTGGCTCTGGCTTATTTCAAAGGGTCCCACCCTTCACGCGCAGCCACTTGACCAAGTTCCCTTCCCGCCCTTCACAGGACCCCGTCAACATGGCGGGGTTCATCGCGGGCAACGCCCTGCGCGGGGACGCTCCGCTCGAGTCATGGCAGGAGGTGTTAGGTCCCCAGCTTGGGGCCTTCCAGCCAGGCAACGGGTCGGGTGTCCTGCTGGACGTGCGCGAGCCCAGCGAGTTCAGCGCGGGCCACGTCGAGGGGGCCCTCAACATTCCGCTGCCGACGCTGCGGGCCAGGATGGCGGAGCTGCCTAAGGACGTGCCCATCCACGTGACGTGCATGGTCGGCCAGCGTGGCTACTACGGGACCCGGGTGCTGAGGTGCTTGGGAGGGCTGGCGGGCCGCATTGTCACATGGCTAGCCTCGCGATGCATGCCCTCGGGACCACGGATGCGACCTTGCCCTGCAGGCTGAACGGTTACGACGCACGCAACATCACCGGCGGGATGAAGACGTTCTGGGCCATGGAGAAGGCCCTGAGGAGCGGCGCCCAGCTCAGCTGACTATGCTCGGGCCAGGTTCAAATCGCCCGCCCGGTCAGCCGACTCTGACGTTTCGACTCCCTAAAGCCCGCGGCGCTCAGCTGCAGCCGCTGCAACGCAGGCATGTCAGGAGTCCGCTTGAACAGCGTTAACCCGCTCCGCACCAGCTCCTCGGTTAGCCCTGGCGTTGGCGCGCTCCTCCGCAAACCGACGCAGCACCTCGAGGGGCACCGGCTTGGGTAGGGAGGGCTGGTACGAGGCCCCGGGTGGCAAGTACGACGACTGCAGCGGGGCGAGAAGCCAGAGGTGGTATTGCAGCAAATAGCGTTCGCAGCAGATAGCAACGCGGGGGCCCACCCATCAACTTGCCTGCAACCCCAGCACTTCGTTGAGGCGCCCCTGCTCGTAAAGCGCGTCGATGATCTGCCTCTGCGACCGGTAAGCAAAGTCCGGGTTTTGATGGCAAGTTGGGACCTAACCACTCCCTCCCATCCGTCCATTCACTGACCCCCAGCCCACCTTTACTCGGACGGCCAGGTCGGAATGCAACAGGCTGTCCGGGGTCTTAAGCAGGTAGTTGTCCAGTCCCCCCTTGGCATCGCACCTGGGGCCGGAGGTGGCCAAGACGCAGATCGATGAATCGCTGGCCGCGCAGAAATGGTCTGCACAGGCGCTCCAGACCGTGGGCGGCCGATCTCACCGTTTCAGTACATACGTCGACACTCGAAGCTTCATGAACTTCTGCAGAGCCTCGGAATAGATTCGCTTCGTTTGCACGTTGGGCTTCCACGTGCGTCGCGACCTGTTCCCCGCCGTCTCGCTGTACTGGTTGCCGAATTGGATGTGCTTGCCACCGAGGATGGCCCTGTGTCGGCGCTTCATCACCTGCAGAGAGCGATGAGGCGGCGGAATCGAGCCAACAAAGCGCAAACCCGGCTGCTGGCGCAGCCGCTGCACTCCTCGCACCTGCCGCGCCGCCCTGGCGTAGTCTGCCAGCATTGCCTGCATGGCATCAGACAGCGACCCAAGCGAGGCGTGCCCAAGCTCCTCCCGTGCCGTCCCCAAAGCTGCTTAAGCCGGAACGTAGCAAGCTCACAGCTATTCCACCGAAATCTGCCTCCCTATCGCCGAGCGGAAAGAAGAGCGTGGCAGGTTGTCACATCAGCGCGGATGGCAGGCATCCGAGTCGAAATTGCTCAAAGCTTTCTGCGTCTGGCAACAGGGTAACCTCCAGCGGCGCCAGGTCGTCGAATCGACAATGATACACAGCCTCGCATCCGTGACAAATCCGTGCTGACGTCGCGGTTGTCCGTTACTAGCGGCATCGGGCATGTGGCCCGTCTCGGCCTGCGTCTGCGCAAGTTCGAGTCCGCCCTCCCTGGAGCGCCAGTCGCATGGTTCGCTGTTGCGATGGGGGGACATCTCGAAACGTTCCCGGCCTGGACTGGCTGGCGCAGGAGGCCGAGCTGCGCGGCTCCAGCGGTCGGCCCGGCGACCACGGCACGGCAACCGTGACGATGCGCACGCGACCGTCAGGTTAGGCGCAGTCGCCAGCGCCTGTCGAGACGTGGACTTCTGCTGCTGGGCCTCCTCGCTCGCTGACTCAGTCGTTCGCTCCACCATTATGAATGGATGCAGGGGGGCTCTCGCAGGAGACGACGAAGCGAGCCCCGTCCGCGTCGTGCACCAGTTCCTCCAGGCCTGCCGAAAGTCGGACGTGGCTCGGGCCTCCGCGCTGATGGAAGCGTCGCCGGACCCGGGGCCGGTCTCCGTGGGTGGACTGGAGGTGCGCGAGGGTGGCCTCCTGGCGCCTCTGGCGGGTTCCATCGACGTCGGGGCCCGGCGGGTACTCCCAGGGCTGTTGTTGCGGCGCACAGAGGTGCTGGGGGCCCTGGCGATGCCGAAGACCGGGGAAGTCGAGGAGTTTCTGGGTGAGGGTCGTGCCATGTGTGGTTGTGGATTCCAGGGGGGAGGCCGCGCTTAGAACAGCTGCCCGACTGTCGAGCCGAGTCCCGCGGTGCTGCAGAGCGCGTCAAGGTGGTGGCATGCACGGGGGAGGAGGCGACGCTGCACGTCACGCTGCGCCGCGTGGGCCGGGGGGCGTGGAGGGTGTCCCGCGTGTCGTCGGAGCCGAGCGAGGGGTCGTTGCCGCCCTCGTTGCCTCACACGCGCAACGCGCCCGAGGAGGTGGTTCAGGCGCAGCTGCTTGCGTTGCGGTCCCACGACCTGGCCTGGGCGTCACAGTTCATGCTGTTCGACAGGGCGGCCGGACCGGGGTGGGCGCTCGCGAAGCAGCGATTCGAGGCGGGGTTCCGAGACCCTCCCCTCTCGCGCCTCGTGGGCCACAGCGCGGCGCGGCTGGGCGCGTCTGCGCTCCTCAGCGAGCGAAGCATCCTTATCGAGGTCGTGGTCGAGGGGACGAGGGAGAGGCAAGGCGCGTTGATGAGGTGAGAAGCGAACACAGGGTAGGACAGCCTCGCGGGAGGAGCCAATATGCGCTCAAGTGTCGGCCTGCTTTGGGCGCAGGAGCAGCCCCGTCGAGTCGACCGCCTCCACGTTCATCTGGAGCCTGTGCATGGACTCCAGCGCCTGCTGGCGGGTGCAAGGGATCGCGCACCGCAGCAGAGGCTCCACGTGACGTGTGCGCCAGAGACGTGCCGGAGCGAACTCTTTCTTCGCCAAAGAGCTGCATCGTGGCGTAGTGGTAGCTCGATTAGGTTGTCCGGAGAGGAGTGCGCGTCTCGACGACGCCCATGCTGCGCACCGTTGTTGCTGGGTCCGGGCCGGTGCATCTGGGACGCGGACTGGCCCCGCAGCCTTCAAGGTTCTCACCACAGCTTCCATTAGTCGCGAGGCTTTCGCACCCGCTCGGGCAGCACTGTCGGTGCGGACATCCGTTGGGGAAGCCTGCCCGCCTTGCCAACGTCCCGCGCAGCGTGTCGGACAATGGTGAGCGGCCGGGCGAGGCGTGCGTCGCCACGATGATGTTACTTTCGACCAAAAGAAGCGGCATATAGCGCGCGAGATTGGATCGCGCGCATCTGAGACTACCCGCGCCATTTTCCTTCCGCTTGCAACTGTCCCGCCCCTCGCGACTTGGAGGGCCCCCGGCCATCCCTGGCTTCTTGCAGGAGTGTCACTGGTTGCTGACAGAAGATTGCCCCACTGGATGAGGTCCTTCTCCTTCGTCGCGATCCTCCCTAGCTGTCTCTGCTCACAGGCGCGTACCCGGACGGGCACCGCGAGTGCGATGGGGATTCGCACGGGCGACACGCGGTCCTGCACGACTTCTGCATGAGTATTCCATTCGGCGCCATCCTGGTCGCCGCGGGTGAGGCTCTCGAGTCTCCTCGTGGCTTCAGCAGGTCCCTTGCGCCATGCAACTCAGGACCGAGCGACGTGGTGGCCCACTTCGCAGGACTCGTGGGGGCGTTCACGGGTTTCGGGAGCGCGGCTTCGCTGCACATCGCTGGCCTGGGGGCTCTGAGCATGGTGGTCTCGTCCGTCTCCCTTGCACGCTGGAAGGTCAACGAGAGCTCCCTGCCGTTCACCGCCGCCAACGCCATTATCAGGCGAGTCACGAGCTGCTGTGCTGGCTGAGTACACAGGGATGATCCCCAGCATTCGCATGGGCATGTGGAGTGGCTTGTTGCGCCGGCAGGACGACTGCTGGCTCTGTGTCCGCAGCGTGGTGCTGGCGCACTGGATGTGGCTGCGGGCCAAGCTCGGCATGGCCGTGGTCGGCTCCAAGGCCATCATGTTCCTGTCCGCGACCATGGCCCTCTTCCTGGTGTACAACATGGTGGCAGGAGGCAACCCGCCCAAGCGTGAGAAGAGCGGGGTGCAGGAGCGCGTCGACCTCAACGCCTCAGTTTACCAGAACTAGCGGGCACCCTAGCAGCTGCACCCAGCGTCTCTCGGTTCGCTCTTGCCTAGATGGATGCGGCCCACGGTCGGGTGAACGGTGGGCATCAACGAACCGGTCACCATCGCGGGCTGTGGATAAGATCCGGGTTCGGGTCCGGGTCCGGTTTTCTAGCCCGACGCCCGTCGCAGGAATGCATGTTGCCGGCGTGCTTTTGCTCGGCGACGTGGACCGATGGTCCATTCCGCGAGCACTTGCAACATCTGGGCATCGCGCGGCTGCAACGAGGGGCTTGGGATCAGAGATCGATCGGTCTGATCGATGGCATCCTGTGCGCGGGGGCCGTCGGCCCTTTCGCGCTGCGCGGCGAGGAGAGCGCAGTGCCGATCTGTCGGCACTCATGCGCTGCCCGTGTCGCAGCTGTTGGATGTCGCGCTGGAGGCGGCACGGGCCGGCGGGGACGTCGTGATGGAGGCGGCCGACAAGCCGAGGAAGGTCCAGTTCAAGGGGACGACAGATCTCGTCACGGAGACCGACAAGAACGCAGAGGACGCCGTGCTGCGCGTCCTCTCCAAGCGCTTCCCCGATCACGCTGTGCTGGGCGAGGAAGGGGGCGTGTCGGGCAACACAAAGAGCGAGTACCTGTGGTGCGTGGACCCCCTCGACGGGACGACGAACTTCGCACACCGGTGAGGGCATGTCCAGCCAGCTGGACGCGCGCGGAAGGAACCCCAAAGGGCTGCGCTGAGGCACACCTGGCACGCTCGCAGGTACCCCTCCTTTGCCGTGTCCGTGGGGGTCCTGTGCCGGGGTCGGCCCGCGGCAGCAGCCGTGGTGGCCTTCGGGGGCGGGCCACGTCGCTGGATTGCCACGACGTACCACGCGAGCCGAGGTGGCGGGGCGTTCTGCGACGGCGAGCCAATCCGCGTCTCCAGCACCGACTCCCTGACGAACTCTCTCGGAGTGACAGGTGCGACGGTTCTCGCGTCTCGCGCCCAGCTGCCTCAGCCGGGCCCTGCGCGGTGTGACGCCCAGGGCAGCCCCCGCAGACTGGCCCAGCCCTGACCCGGCGCTTGCAGGGTTCGGGTACGAGCACGACGAAGCTTGGATGGCGAGCCACGACCTGTTCCGCCACTTCACGGACGTGACGCGCGGTGTCCGGCGGCTAGGGGCCGCGAGCGTGGACCTGTGCCACGTCGCCGAGGGGATCGTCGACGCGTATTGGGAGTACCGCCTCAAGCCGTGGGACATGGCGGCGGGGGCGTTGATCGTCGAGGAGGCGGGGGGACGGCTGACGACCATGAACGGCGTGCCCTTCTCGGTCTTTGACCGAAGCATCCTGGCAACCAACGCGGGCGTCTATGACGCCATCCTGGAGCAGACCCGGCCATCGGTGGAGAACCTCAGGCGCGTGCGGGGTCCTGGGCTCGATGGGTGCTGCGAAGGGCGGCTTGCTCGGGGCGAGCCGTGGGGGGGAAGGTGCGAGATGGCGACGGATCATTGCTGTTCGCAGGGCCAGGGGGGTCGACTTGAGCCGGTGGTTCATCCCGGCGGGCTACGAGGGCCAGCTCGATCTGCAATAGCAGCCCGTGGGCACCCTGGCGGGTGGGTCTGGCCGTACCCAGGGTTTTCGCCATGACTCATGCTGCAGCTGCGTGCTGACTGGCCACAAATATCGGCAGGCCTGCAGCGCATGAGTAGTCTTCCTGCATGACCACACTGTGATCTCGGCAGCGGATGTCGCAACTGCGCTGCGCTCTGTGCCAAAGTTCGGTCCGGGGAGCTGCGTCGCAGCCGTGGCGCCGATGCTACCGCGCCTGGTACTCGCGTGAAGAGATTGTTGCTAGGGAAAATGCACGGTCCCTGCTTCCCGGTCCGCGAGGCCGATGTGGTCCGGAGAGGCACACCAAGATGCACGCGCATGCGCAGCTCGCGGACCCGATCGCAGCAGCCACGCTGCTCAGCAAGTCAGAGGTAGAATCACTCGGATCGATGGGTTTCGTTGTCCGCGACAATTGGCTCGGTGAGGAACCATCTAATGCGCGAGTGAGCAGCTGCACCGTTCGGCGGGTGCGATCCACGTGCTCCCCCGTGTCGCCAATTGTCGCAGGGAGCCAGGACAAGGCCGCAGAGGCATTGCGTTTCGTGGAGTCGCTGGCGCGGCAGGGGCGCCTCACGCAGGGAGTCGTCGCGGGACAGGGCGCGTGGCCAGCACCGCTTGGAAAGAGTCTCCGGGGCGACGCCATCACCTGGCTCACGGCTGACGATTTGACTGGGCCCGAAGGGTCCGTGCTGCGAGAGCTGATGGACAGCTTCGAGGCCCTGAGGTCCGTGAGGCGAACGTGCCCTGGTGCTCGGCATGGCACGGCGGTTTTTGGGGTCAGGGGAAGAAAGACTGAGCGCCCTTCCCAACCCCGCAGGCTTCACCTCCGGCGGTCAGCATTCCTGGCGCTGCATGAGGAGTACGACGTGCAGGTGGCGCGGTATGCGACCGGGACGGCATACGTGCGGCATGCGGATGTGAAGCGGGTGGGAAGCCAGCGGACGCGGTTGATCACCGCGTGCTGGTACCCGAACGTGGGGTGGAATGCTGGAGCAGATGGGGGATCCCTGCGCTTGTACCCGGATGGGGGCCAGGCTCCCGTCGACGTGGCCCCCGTGGGCGACCGGCTGGTTGTGTTCCAGAGCTCTCTGGAGCACGAGGTGCTCGTGACCCACGCCCCCAGATGCGCCTTTACGGCATGGTTCATGAAGTGAAACTTTTTCTGACTCGGACCTAAGCACGTGACACCTGTGAAGAGGCCAAGTGACGCAGAGCCATAGCACCGCGCGATACGATCTTAGTGAAATGCGAGCATCGCCATGAAAGATCGCCAAGAGGCCTGTCAGCCAGTCGAGTCGTGCACTGCTCTTCGTCCCAAAGCGACCAAACGAGGCTCCACGCCGCGATGAGACAAGATTAACAAATTGCGGCATGGTGAGCGTGACATTGTCGAAGAAGCGCCGTCGACGACGCGCAAACTCGCTCCAAAGTGTGCCTGGTCCCCTGGTCCCTTTGCAGGAGCAGGGGCTGCAGAGCAGGCTACAGGACGGCCTGCGCTCCTTACACTTGGTAAGAACATGACCCAGGGAAGGCCGCTTCGCCACACGGTTGCCTGAGGGGATGGTGCAGCTGCCCCCTACCCTCGCAGCTCCAGCACGACGGCCGCGGGTTCGCAGACGCGCTGCTCCCTCCTGAGCGCCAATGGCAACGGGCGAAGGTCGTCAATGAGTGCGCTCACCCGGTCCAACTCATCTTGGTCGTGCCAAGGCGGGCGTTCCCGTCAGGGTTCGCGGACTGCACCCGGGCCGAGATCGACCGGTACCTGTCGCTGATCGATCCGATGGAGCGCGCGGCCGGAGATGCATGGCGCAGCCGCTTCGTAGAGGTCGGCTGCCACGTCATCCCGGCGGGCAAGGCGGTGGAAGTCGACATGTACGAGGGGCAGACCTGGCTCTGCGCGTCGTTCCCGTCGGGCGTCCTCGTTCGCCTCCACGGCCCCGGCTGCCACGAGAAGTGCGCCATCGTCGGCGCGGCGCCGGAGCAAGGGCCGCCCCTGACCATCGTGGCGTCCAACCCGCAGCCGTCCGCGTGGCAGCTGTCCTGGAACTCGCAAGTGCTCGAGTCATCCCAGCGCGTGCGGGAGGCCTGGCGGTGTGCCGTCGCGCTGGCGAGCCCGGTCCTGCGCCGTGCGACGAGGGCCGCCATTTGCTGCGCGGCGCTCGTCCCTGTAACGGTGGTCCTTGGCGTCGCCGGGGTCGTCCCGCTCCTCATCGGGCTCGTGGCGGCGCTGGCGGTGGCCCTCATTGCGGGCTTTGTGGCCGGACTGCGGTGGGCGTGGACTGGCATGGCGAGCCGGGGCCTGGAGCGGATGCGCAGCTTCACTCCGTCGGCTCGCATCCCAGGGGTCATGACGTGGGTCGACGTGGCAGTCGCCCTCACAGAGGCGAGCGTCGGGCTCTGACAGGACGTGATTATCGCCAACAGATGCCACAGAAAGTATTAGCAACGGAGCCACTTCGTGCCGTAGTGCAGGTGCCGGCTCCACAACAGGGGCGCAGAGGCGGGACTGGGGCCCGTGCCATCCATGACAACGTGTCCCTCAGGCTCCTGTCGTGTCCGGAAGCCGGGCCGTCGGGAGAGTGGAGTGACCAGCAGGAGGCGAGTGCCGGGAGGAGAACAAGCCGCTGCGCACCTTGGCCCTTGTGTAGTGAGGGTGACAGGTGGTCACTGTGCAGCACGCGAGGGAACTGTTTAACATGCTCGAGTCTCTCCGCAGGGCGAGGCCTTTGAGGCACTGGTCGCCTTAAGGCTGCGGCACGCTGCCCACGTGTTCAGCGGCCGGGTGTTTCAGCAGTTCCAGCAGGCCGCGTGCTCCCTCGCGGGTGGCCCCTTCTGGCCAGAGATGTATCTTCCAGGAGAGACGGGCACTGTGGTCACGACGCCCATGAGAGGGTCTGCAGCCGACAAGGTCATTGCTGCGCGGAGAGCCGCCCGGCAAGTCTTGGTGTACCGGCTGTGGCTCCTGGGCACCAGCGCCCTCCGAGCAAAAATGGGGGACCAGTGGGCCTCCGCTGTGGAGGCCGTGTCTCGCGATGCGAAGAAGACCCCGACGCCAGGCACGCCGCCCACGGCTGCCGGGGCTCACAGCAAGGCCCAAGAGGGAGCCACGGTGCGGTTGTCAGCATCGCACTCGGTCGGTGCGGGGGACGCCGGCGAGATCAGCGTGCACGCGGGTGCCGTGACTGGGGCCACGTCGCCGGTCGATGCGGGGGGCCGTGGGGGAGTGGGACTCGATGCCGAGAGCCCCCGTGATGATACGTTTGGGGGCGTGCCGAGGAGGTGCGCCCGCATCGCAAGCACTGGCTGTTGCACAAGGAGTCCACCCGTGCACCCATTGTGTGAGTGCGGTCGGTTGTGGGACAAGAGGCGGGACCCAACGACACGCTGCCCTGTCCGCAGGGACCTGGGCGACTTCTTGGACTTGCGCGACCTGGACAAGCGCGCCATAGCATTTGCACGTCTCGTGCCCATCATCATGGCGAAAGAGGACGACTCGCTATCGTGTTACGTGGACACGCTCGAGGCTCTGCGAGGCCCATCTGCCAGCGCCATCCTCCCCCCCTCGACTGCGACCTCAACTTCATAGTAGTGTAACAGTCCTACTTTGCCTCTCCCTGGGCTGCATCGCCCGCCTCCGCCGGCCACTCCGCTCCCCCCGTAGCAACGCCCACGTCCGCCGGGCGAATGACCCTCCCGTTCAAAATGTACCCCACCTTGACGACCGCGGCCACCTCCTTGTCCTTCTTCTGAAGCGGGAGAGATGCAGGTTGCCAATCAGGTCATTGACGGCACTGGCAAGCTGTCCTGCACGCCAACCCTGCGTCCCTGTGGCTCACCGTCGCATCCGGGATCTCAAACAGCGCATTCATCGTGTTGGGATCGAACCGCTTGCCCATGGGATCGACCCGCACCACCCCGTTCGTCGTCAAAAAGCTCTGCGGTGCAAAAGGCAAACGGCGCAGGTTGCGTACCCCAGCAAGCTCCAAGAGTCACAGCAGGACGCCGCGTCCGCAGCCAGAGCTCGACGCCGCTCACCTTCACGGCGCCGTTGACCAGGTTGATACCCTCGTAGAGATTGCACAGCTGCGCATAGTAGTCCACGCCCTCAGCCGGGCCCTCCCGGGTCTTCACCTCCCCGGGGACGTGCTCCAGCGCCCGCTCCATGTTGTCAGCAACCGTCAAAATGTCCTGGATCATCTTCTGCGCAGGTACAGCGGGCCAAAGGGCGATTAGCCACGGAGGTACACGTGGGCCTGCGAAGCCCGCGCAACGCGCCGCTCTCACCTGCAGGGCAAACTTCCGAGTATCGTCGATCTGTCGAGCCGTCCGCGCCCGCAGGTTCTCCATGTCCGCCATGAGCCTGCAGGGCACGCGCGGTTGACAGGATATGGTCTCCCGTGAACAACGATCTGACGCTCCCTGCCACCGCCTGCCCGGTATGCGCTCACCTCAGCATCGCGTCCTTGTCCTCCTTCGCCTTCTCCATCAGCTCCTCGGTCTGCAAACGTGGCAAGGGCACACTATTCATCGCACTACGTTACACACCCAGAGGTCTCCAGTTGCATGGGCAGCAACCCGTCTCACCCGCCCCTCCAGCTCCGCAACCCGCTTTTTCATCGTCTCCATGGCCTCCGACACCGGGGACTCCCCTGCTGCTTCTGGGCCTGCGCCCTCCCCGGAAGCCCCGCCCTCAGCGCCTGCACCCGACTTCGCAGCGTCCTCTGTCGGTTCCTTGGGCCCGAACTGCTCCTTCTGCGTCTCGCAAAAGACATCGCGTCATCGATTCGATCCCAGCGGCGGATCTATGGCATCTGGTGGGCGGGGAGGCAGCTCCGGCACCTCGCGCGGGCTCGATTCCCTCAATTTCCCCTGCCCCTCCTCGGAGGCACCACTGAAGAGGTTACGGAACAAGTCCGGCCTGTCGAACAGCGAGCGGGCCGGCTGCGCGGCCCCCGTACTCAGTAGACCCCTACTGCGGACAGCAGAAGGCGTCGCCGTGCGTTTAGCGCGGCAGATAGCCCGTATGGACATCCACTCGCATGATAGACGTTACAAGCACATGACTGGCGACAAAATCTAGTGGAAATCTGCATCTACCGACCCAGAAGCCCTTCGCAACCACGCCCGCGGCCGACGCATGCTCCGCGCGACCCTCGCCTCGAATGCCTGGTCCGCCACGCCATGTGGCTCACACAGGACGCTTCATGCACGCTCTGCAACGTCGCACCCTCGCAGCCGGCGCTGAGGCGCGCCAGGCGCTGGAGGGCACGCCGCATTCCCCACGCCCCGCAGAACCCTCTTGCCCGTGACTAGCTTCCTCGATGCCTTCGCGATGTGCGCGCACGTGCCATTTGATTGCACAGGGAATGCCGATCCAGCGAATGCGCCCCGCTCCAAGCTCCTGGCGGGGCAAACAAGCATCTGGCGGCGTGAGTCAGGCGTTTTGGCATTCCTCCGGTTGCTCAGCCGCTTCCCTCTCGCCATTTCGGGGTCCGTGTCGGTGCGCATGCGGCTGTGGTGGCGAGCCGACTCAGTTCAGGCGGATCTCCCCCTAGGCACTTCTTGAGGACCCCCCCCGACCTCCGCTCGACTCGGTTGTGGGTGGGCGGGGAGAGCTGATTGAGCGGGGCACCGCATCTGCGGGGGTGGCCCCCCCCACCTGGGACGTGCTGCGGGAGCCAAAAAATGCACCTCCTCAACCTGACTTTGAGCCGGCCATCGGCAATACAGGTGCTAAGGAGACTTGACTAGCCCTCACCGCGTCCATCCAGCCGCCTCTGGCTTCGGAATCGCTGATCAGCTGGGCCGGTTGCGGGCACCCCCATCCACGACCCTGTGGACCAGTTTACAGCATGTGCCGCGCCATGCATGTGTACTTTGTTGCTGTCAGCGCTCGACGGCTGCGCGGCGGGGGCTTTGGCCGCTGTGGCGGGCGGGAGGAGGCTAATGCAGGCTGGGGCCCAGCTGGCGGCGATAGAGCGCATCCGGGGTGGTTTCGGCCCACTCGTAGCAGTACAAAGGATGCAATTTTTGCTAAAATAACGATCGGCAAAGCAAGACCGGCCGCGGGTTCCTTCCCGCGTCGCAGCTGCAGGCAGAGGACGTGGCGCGGGCGGGCCCGTCCGCATCGCGCCGGTCGCCCTTGCTTCCTCGCGAGCCGTTTGCCGCTGCGTTCCTTGTCTTGGTCTGCGCACGATCTTCCATCGTCGTTCCCGGGCGGCCTCCGCAGGTGGCCGTGTACGGCAACTTCTCGGCGCCCAAAGTGCAGGAGGTGGTGGTGGCCAAGGGCAACGTGCTGGAGCTCCTGCGTCCCGATGACACGGGTCGGATGCAGCCCGTGTGCTCGGTGCCGGTCTTCGGGCAGCTCCGTTCGCTGCAGAAGTTCCGCATGGCGGGGGACCCGTTTGATCACGTGGTGGTGGGCTCCGATTCCGGCCGCCTGGTGGTGCTGCGCTTCGACAAGGACCGCGGGGTGTTCCGGAAGGTGCACCAGGAGACGTTCGGGAAGACGGGGTGCAGGCGCATCGTGCCGGGGCAGTTTGTCGCCACGGACCCTCGCGGGCGCGCCATCATGGTCGGGGCTCTGGAGAAGCAGAAGTTCACGTACGTGATGAACAGGGACACGGACGGCAACATGACGATCAGCTCCCCGCTGGAGGCGCACAAGACGAGCCACCTCTGCTTCGATCTGGTCGGCCTCGACTGCGGCTACGACAACCCGGTGTTCGCCGCCATCGAGATCGACTACTCGGAGGTGGATGACGACCCCACGGGGCAGGCCGCCATGCAGGCGAGGGGCCGCGGGGGCATACGGGGGCGTGCGGGCTGCAGAGCAAAGCACGCGGGGCAGACGAGCCGCCCGCAGTGCCTGCACCGCCTCGCCGCGACGGATCGCCCGCTCGCGCGTGTCCGCAGGCGCAAAAGGTGCTTACGTACTACGAGCTGGACCTGGGCCTGAACCACGTGACGCGCAAGTCCGCCGTGACGGTCGACAACGGCGCTAACCTGCTTCTGGCCGTCCCGGGCGGCACGGACGGCCCCGGCGGGTGCCTCGTGTGCTGCGAGAACTTCGTGCTGTACCGCAATTTGGACAACCAGGGGGAGCTCCGCGCCGTCATCCCCCGCCGGTCCTCGCTGCCAGGCCACCGGGGGGTCCTGCTGGTCTCTGGCACCTCCCACCGCACCAAGAGCACCTTCTTTTTCCTGTTGCAGTCCGAGGCGACCATTTGCCGCGCCGCGCGCGCTTGTCAGCTTCATGCGCTCGCCTCCCGGCCCTTGGCCAGTCGACACGCCGCGACCCTTCCTGTGCGCCCGCCCGAGGCAATGCAGCCCAGCTGTAGCCCGCGCCCGCAGTACGGCGACCTGTATCGCATCACCCTGGAGTACACGGCCGAGACGGCCACGGAGCTCAAGATCAAGTACTTTGACAGCATCCCCACGTGCACGTCGATCGCGGTCCTCCGGTCCGGGTTCCTCTTCGCAGCTTCCGAGGCGAGCGCCGCCGCAGATCCACGCTTTGACTCAGTGAAACTCATACGTGCGATTGCGCAGTGTCGCTGAGCTCCTCCATGCCCTGCAATGACACCTGCAAGCCAGCCAGCCTCTGCTTGTTCGCTCTGCTCGCCGCGCTCAGCACCAACGCGCCCCCGCCCGTCCGCAGTTCGGCAACCACACCCTGTACCAGTTCCAGGGCCTGGGTGACGACGACGCGGCAGAGGCGTCCTCGTCTGCGGCCGTCGAGGTGGAGGAGGGGTACGCGCTGGTCTACTTTGAGCCGCGGGAGCTGACCAACTTGGCGCCCATCGACGAGGTCGAGTCGCTGGCGCCCATCGTGGACCTGGTCGCGGGGTGAGGGGCGTGGGTGGCTTGAATGGATGCGAGGGTGGCTGTGGGACGTCGCATCGCGTGCCGGTTGCAATGCATTCTGTTAAGCATGATCTCTTGCGGGGGTCGCGGCAGCGAACCTTGCGCTGACTACTTATGTCCTGTCAACGCACTCCTGGCCCCGTGTTTCCTGCGCAGGAATCTGTCGGGGGACAGCACGGGCGCGCCCCAGCTCTACGCCCTGTGCGGCCGCGGCGCGCGTTCGTCGCTGCGCGTCCTCCGCTCGGGGCTCTCGGTGACGCAGATCGCGGAGCAGACGCTGCCAGGCGTGCCCACGGCGGTGTGGTCGATCCGACGGGCGATGACCGATGAGTACGACGGCTACCTGGTCCTGTCCTTCACCAACGCCACGCTGGTGCTGGCCATCGGCGAGGCCATCGTTGAGGCGACCGACACGGGGATCGAGAACACGGGTGCGTGGGTAGCCGGCCTGCCGGGCATGTCATTCACGATCCAAGTGCCATCTGCGACCTGGCCACCGGCTCTTTACCCCCCGCAGTTCCGACGCTCGCCATGCAGCTCCTGGAGGACAGCAGCATCGTGCAGGTGCACCCCAACGCAGTGCGCGTCATCCGCCCCGACCGTCGGGCGAACGAGTGGGCCACCCCGCGCCGGCGCGCCATCCAGCAGACGGCGACCAACACCCGCCAGGTGGCCATCGCCGTGTCGGGCGGGGAGATCTACTACTTCGAGCTCGACATGCAGCTGGGGCAGCTGCTGGTGAGTCGGGCTTTGGCGGACGGTGTGCGTGTTTGCGCAGTTGACAGTGCTGTGCCGGGCATGACCCTCGCCGCTTGATCACTTCGCCCAGGCCATCGAGGAGGGCAAGTGCTCCGTGGGGTCGGACGTGGCGTGCCTGGCGATCCCCGCGGTGCCCGAGGGCCGCCAGCGCTCGCGTTTCCTGGCGATGGGGACGTTTGACAGCAAGGTCACGATCCTGAGCCTCGAGATGGAGAGCATCATGGAGAAGCTCGCCGTCCTGGGCACGCACCGCCCGCCCGAGTCGCTGCTGTTCGTGGACCAGGCGATCGGGGCGGCGCAGGGCACGGGGGCTCTCTTCCTGAATGTCGGCACCGACGACGGCGTGCTGATCCGGTCGGGGGTCGACCGCCAGACGGGGGCGCTATCGGATCAGAGGCAGCGGTTTCTGGGCACCCGCAAGCCCAAGCTCGTGGTGCGTGGAGGGTGGAGACGCACCGGGCACTGCTCTGCACGTGCATGCTTTTGCCGTGGCTGCGGTCACCTGCGCGCCACTCGTCAGTGAGGCTGACTCGTGTAACCATGTGCCTCCCCTCATTCTCGCAGGCGGCGCGCATCAACGGGCAGCCCGCCGTGCTGGCCCTCAGCTCCCGGCCGTGGCTGGGTTACAATGACATGGGGCGGTACACGCTGGCGCCGCTGTCGTTTGGGGCCCTGGACCACGCCGCCGCCTTCTCGAGCGAGTCGTGCCCCGAGGGCTTCGTGGCTGTGTCCGAGGACAAGCTGCGCGTGCTGATGATGGAGCGCCTCAGCGGGGCGTTCAACCAGCAGGTGGTGCCGTTGCGGTACACCCCTCGCCACGCCATCGTGCACCCGTCCACCAAGCTCCTGATCGTGTGCGAGAGCGACAAGCAGGCCGTGCCGCTCGAAGAGAGGACGGACCTCGTGCCCCCCGACGCCATGGAGGGCGTGGAGGTCAAACCCATGGTGAGACATGAGCGACGGTCACGAGCTGCTGCCCTTGCCCTTGCTGGTGCCGCTGCCGCGGTCGCTCATCGGCAGGGTCTTGGTAGGGGTTGTCGCAACTCGCAAGAAACGTCTCTAGGCTTTGCTGGCGGCTTATGCATTGCCATAGACCGACCGCGGCCGCTTGCCTTGTGTGCCGCTTGCCCGGCCCCAGCGCTGCCCAAACAGCGTCGCCTGTCGGTTGCCGCAGGCACCAGAGGAGAGCGAGGAGGCGCGAGCACGCGAGGAGCAATTCGGTGCTCCTAAGGGCTCCCCGCGCCAGTGGGCGTCGTGCGTGCGCATCCTCGACCCGTCATCCGGGCAGACGCTTTTCTGCCAGGAGATCGGCCCCTCGCACGCCGTGCTGAGCGCGTGCCTCTGCACCTTCGCCGCGCGCCCCGAGGACGGCCCCATGCTCGTCGTGGGGTGCGCGCGGTCTCTCTCGTTCGATCCCCTGGCATCCGAGGGCGGCGTGCTGCACGTCTTCCGCTTCACCCAGGGCGGGCGCACCCTCGAGCTCCTGCACAGCACGGACACGAAGGAGGAGGTGGTCGGGGCGCTGTGCCCGTTCCAGGGCCGCCTGCTGGCGGGGCTGGGCAACACGCTGCGACTGTACGACATCGGGCGCAAGAAGCTCCTCCGCAAGTGCGAGAACCGGGGCCTGCCCACGAGCATCCGCGAGATCCGCGTGCTCGGGGAGCGCATCTTCGCGGCGGACAACCAGGAGTCGGTCCATCTGCTCAAGTACCGTAAGAGCGACAACGTCATGTCCGTTCTGGCGGACGACACGCTCCCGCGGTACGTCACGTGCACCGCCGTCCTCGACTACGACACGATCGCCGTCGCGGACAAGTTCGGGAACGTCAACGTGCTGCGGCTGCCCCCGGACGTCTCGCGGCGCATCGAGGGCGACCCATCCAGCGGCAAGGCGCTGGAGGGCGTGTCCTGGCTCAACGGCGCGCCGCACAAGTTCGAGGCCGGTGCGTGGCAGCGCGGCGCGAGAGTGCCGACGGAGGCAGCAGCGCTGGGCAGCGTGTGCTCTGGCAGAGCTGCGGCGCTGTGTTGCGGACACGCGCATGCGTCGCTGCTCGGGCCGCACCTCCCCGTCTCTGCAGCTACCTGCATTGACAGCGTCGCTCTGTTTCCTCGACCCCGCAGTCGCCTCCTTCCACGTCGGCGACCCCGTGATGGCCCTGGTCCGCACGACCCTCGCCCCCGGGGGCTCGGAGGTGCTGCTGTACGCCACGGTGGCGGGGCAGATCGGGTGCTTCCTGCCCCTGGCGACGCGGGAGGAGGCCGACTTTTTCACCATGCTGGAGATGCACCTGAGGCGAGGGGCTGTTTGCGCCATTTGCCCCGAAGGCCTTGTGCAAGCACAGGCGTGGGGATCTGACGGGACATGCTTGGCACTGAAATCTCAGGTTCATGTTGTCGAGACTGCCCTCCTCTTTTGACCGCTTCGGTAGATGTCGGCCGGGGCGCTAGTCACGGTCACAGCGCCCGTCGTCCCTTGCAATGCCCCGCAGGCAGGAGCTGCCGCCCCTCTGCGGCCGGGACCACATGGCATATCGCAGCTACCATTTCGTCATCAAGGACTGCGTGGACGGGGACCTCGTGGAGCTCTACGGCCTCCTGCCGTCCGACGTGCAGGCGCAGATTGCCGCAGGTGAGGGCGAGCGGAAGCATGAGTCGCAGCTTAGCGTGGGTTGCAGCTAGGCATGGGTCAATAGATGTGTTTAACAATAATGCGCCTTCTCTTGGGTTTCTGTGCCGCAGCGCTCGACCAGCAGGGCATCCGCAGCCCCGGGGACGTCTTCAAGCGCATTGAGGACGTGAGGGCGAAGGTGGTGTAGGAGAGTCACGCGCAGCGTGGGGTGCGGGTTGCGCGGTGGCAGATGATGCGCAGAGGCACGCGTGGGAGTGATGCAATGCTGGGCGTCCGTGCCTCCGCACTGTTCAAGGCTGTTAAAGCGCTGAAGAATCAACCCATGACAACAGCCCCCGCATTTCCAATAGGCGAACCTACCAGCAACCCACTAGCATGCATGCATGGTGATCCGGCACACCTCCGTCACTCCATGCCTCTCTCCCACTCATCCTCGTCGCTCTCTGACACCCCACCCGCCCACGCCACCTCCCACGACAACACGCTCGACGCGTCGTCGTCACGAGCCGCGGCCCCCGCCGGTCCTCCCTCGCGATTTCCAAGCCCACTCGGCCCAGCTCCGGATTCCGAACCCCCGTCGCCCCCGTCCGAGGGTCCCCGAGCACCCGACCCTCCAGCCCCGTGGGCCGCCGCATCCGCCGCGGCAGCCAGCGCCTCGCCCCTCGTTTCCCCCAGCGGCCCCGCCACGTCACCCCTTGGCGCACCCGCACCCGCACCCGCACCCGCACCCGCCCCGCCCTGCGCCTGCCCCGGCCCGGCCCCTCCCGGCGGATGGTGCCGGTGGTCCGCTCGCGGCGGGGGCCGGGGAGGGGCCTGGAATGCGAACCCCGGGAGCAGAGAGGAGAAGAGCGTGTAGAGCACGGCCAGGGCTGCGAGTGGCCGGGCCATGGAGCCCCGGGCGGCGAGGTCGGCGGGGGCGGACAGGATTTGGAGGACCTTCCTTGCGACGGCGCGCATGACCCGCGTGTCAGAGAACCAGAAGAGCGCCAGGACGACCGCGGCGGCCACCTGGGCGGCAAACGGTGGGACGGGAGGGTCGCGTCATCGCATGGTTTCATGCCAGGCAGCGTTGCATGGGGTAGCAAGGCTCTACTTGCGCCAGTCTTTACAAAGCCTCACCAGGTGCCACCGTGGCCCTCGGTAGTGCCAGAGCATCAGCCCCACGACGCATGCCTGGATTAGCACGCCCACGTCCAGCCGCAGCCGGAACACCGCAGGGTCGTTGCGGGGTGCCGCTGCTGCGCCCGGCGCGCCTGCTCCTTCCGCCCCGGGCTGCCTCGCGCCCTGAAACGCCTCCCCGGGCGCCGGCCTTTGGTTGCCCTGCAGCCGACGCACATGCAAGTGATGGTCTCACCTATCGCAAGCACAGCCCTAGCCAGCGACGGGAAGCGGCCGCCACGCAGCCCCGGCCTCGCCTGATTCCTCTCGATCCTAGCCATAAGTGCTTCTGTCACCGCCTGCACTGCCCGCTGAACGTCGGCGTCCGCTCGACCTGCGTCTGCATCGCTGCCGTGCACGTGCCGATGCCGCAGGCCGTCGCCGGCGTGCGCGACGTCCGCCACCGCTGCCGCTGCCTCCGCCCCCGCAGTTTCACTGGAGGAGCCTCCGGCGTTGCTGTCGCGTCCCTCACGCTCAAGAGCGTATGCCTCCTCCACCCTCACCCCTTCCGCCGACGGTTGTTGATCACCGACCGCCGCGGCTTGCCCATACAAGCGCGCCCGCTCGCTTTCGCCTTCGCTGGGTGCTTGTGCTTCTCGCTCCTTCCCGCTCCGCTCCTCTGGAGGCGCCTCTGGGCTGACGTGCCCCATCGCGTGCCACGCTGGGACGCCCGGGTGCCATGACCCGTGGGCCGCCGGTGCCGCAGCGAACGGCGCAAACGCGGGGCTCGCGGGCACCGTGCCGGGCGCGTGCGTGTGCGCCATGCCAAACGTGTGCGGCACGCTGTGCGCCATGTGGCCAGGGAAGCTCGCAGCGTAGGGAAAGCCCCAGGGGTATGCAGGCACCACAAAGGCAGGGCTCCCCACGTGCATCCCTGCAGATGAACAGACGGGTGCTGACATGAGCCGTGAGCCATGTGCGTAATGCCCACACGACTGCCAATGGGTCCCGCACAGGACCTGGACTCACCGGCGTGAGGCATACCGAGCCCGCTGCCGAGCGACGCTGCCTCGGAAGCGTCGACGCTGCCCGTGCGAGACGGCTCCGACAGCCCTCGGTGCATGACACGACCGCTGGCTGGCGAAGCAGCGGCGTGGCCCGACAGGTGCACCCCCGCGCTGCTGAACGGGATCGCGGCGGACGCGACCCCGTGAGCCGAGGGGACCGCGGCCGGGCTTGCCGCGTCGCTGGTGCTGTCGAGGCCTCCCGGCTGCCCTGCCCTGCCAGGGTCGGTCGAAGAGCGCCCCACCTGCCGGGGAAACCCTGCACCGGACACGAGAGCCTGACGGGACATGAGGGCGCTATGTTGCGGCTGTCACGCACGGTGCATCCACCCTCTCCAAAAGAAGCTGTGTTGACGGTTGTGGCGCAACAGTATGGGTCGCACCTGGCCCTTGCACGGCCCAGCTCTGCTGCTGCAGGGCGGTCATGGCCTGGTTGTAGGCGGCGTACATGACGGGGCTGCCCATGAACGGATTGGGGTATGCCTGGTGGAAAGACACTTGCGGAGGCACCATGGCGTACCCGACCTGCAAGCGAGGCGGGCGACGACACGACTCAAACGGTGGCCCAGCGCGTCCGCCATGCGCCGCCTGTTGAGTGAGAAGAGAGCAGAATGGTACGCGACCCCTCACGTGAGGGACGATTGGGACGAAGCCAGAGCTGAAAGCACCGGGCGCCACGTGCGTCGCCGTGTGCGGTGGCACCGTTTGAGGTGCTGAGGCCGGCTCCGGGGATGCGTGGTGCTGCAGTAACACGAGGAGGAGATGAATGCGTCAAACATGAATTCGCGACCGGCGAAAGCAGGCCGCACGGTGCCCAAAGGTCTTCCCCGGCCCGTTCCCTGGTCCCCACCACACCTGCGCATGCTCCCCCGACGACGGAGACCCACGTGGTTGCTCGAAGGAGCGCGACGTCCCCACCGCGCTCAACAGCTCCCACGAGTGCAGGCGGACGGAGGCCTGGGGCACATCATCAGGGTTCTCTGGGCCAGCCCCGTCCCCGCGGACCGCGGAGCCCCCGGGACGAGTCGGAAGGTTCAAGTCACTCATGTCTTCGAGGCGGGCTCCCATGCGGAGCGCCAGGTGCACGACGAGAGGGTCGCCGGTCGCTGCGGTGTCCATGGACCGTGCGACCAGCGAGCCCTGCGGCGAAAGTACGGATGCAGCTGGCTTGAGAGACAGCGGAACAAGGCAAACGCGGCCAGGAGTTCCGTTGCAAAGGGGCGCATCGCGGCTCACCAGGGTGTCCGAGTCGGGGACTGTCCGGCCCCCGAAGAAGACAATCATGTCGATGGGATGGGGGTGGGGCCTGCCCTGGCTCTGGCAGACTTCCCTAATTCTCATCTTCAGGTCCAGCACGCTTGCTTTCGTGGAGACGCTGCGACACAGCGAGGGAGACACAGTGAGCCCTCGGGTAACGAGCCTCGAGAGGCCACGGCGAAGAACGAAGGGGCTCACCTGACGACGGTGTTGTCCACAGGCTGGAACGCTGAACGGACGACGACCTGGACATCCCACTCCCCTTGCACAGGGGCGCCGGTGGTCGCCATGCCCCCCATCACGGCCGTTGATGGGGCGCGCCCGGCCGCAAGCAACGACAGCTCTTTCTGCCGCACTCACGCGACGCACAGGCGAGGCATGGCAGAGGATGACGGAGTAGTTGAGGGCCTGCCCTCGCCAGTCGTTCCGGCCAGAATTCTGGTTCGTCACGGTCTCGGTGTGACTGAGCAGGCTACTCTTGCGGCGGCGGTCAGATTCGGGTGACGGTGCCGGGCGTGGCAGGGCTGCGGCCACGAGCAGGAACGCACTTAGCCAGCTAGCTAGCGCTGCAGTGCTGGCGACGCGCCTAAGGTCGCGTCATCGAGGGGCTCCTGAAAGCCCCAAATGGGCCGCAAGTGAGCCGCCACGCTGGCAGGGCTGGTCGTGGTGGGGGAGTGCGCCACAGCTCGGCATGGATGTGGCGGCGAGCCCGTCGCTAGCCGCGGCTGCTTCCGGAGGTTGCTTTTCTCGGCAGCCTGGCATGGCGCCTGCCCGTCGCATCCGACGCGCGCTGCAGGGGTGGGAGGCTGCTGACGCACGGGCGGCGACCCTGGCCCGCAGGTGGCTCGATCTGAAGCAGGGCATCTTGCCGAACTCGAAGCGTCGCGTAGCCGCTTGCGCTGTCGAGCTCACGCAGTACGTGAACTGCATCACGTCGAGCGCGGGGAAGGTCTCGGTGAATGCGAAGGAGACCCACCCGTGCGACGCGACGCTGAAGGCGTTGACCGAGTGCATGCGCAAGAGCACGCAGCGAGTGGCGAAGAAGAGGTGAGCGAAGCGCTCGGCGCGCTTGAGCTTCCGAGCGGCGGGGAGGCTGCGGCTCGCAACTCGCGGCACGCTCACTCCTCGCACTGCTGCCCGTCCCCAGCACGAACCTCTCTGTCAAGGTCAGGAATCTGTTTGAAGGGCGCTTCTAACCCGTGCGTCGCTTCTTGGCCGTGTATCGACGGGAGGAACCGCTCAGGGCTTGGGGCGTGGGGTCGAGATGGCGGGCAAGATCATTGCGGGGCTCGTCGTCGGGGTCGTGCAGGTGAGCAACGCCCCGACGTCCGGACGGGCCGCTGTGGCGCGGAGGCGAGTCTAGCAACTCTGGCCAATGGCAGACGGTGCTGTGGCCGGAAGCCCACCCCTGCCGCCTCCGTGCAGGTGTTGATGCGAGCTGGCGTCAGCGCCTACCAGCAGGCCCTGGTCAACGCGAAGAGGAGCGGCATCAACGCCGAGACGCTGAAGAGCGCGGCGCGGACCGGGGGGCTGACGATTGAGGAGGCTCACAAGATCCTCGGGACGCAGCCGGGGGCCAGCCGCGAGGAGGTGCTGAAGAAGTACCGGCACATGTGGAAGGTGAACCAGGACGCGGGCTCCTTCTACCTGCAAAGCAAGGTCTTCCGTGCGATGGAGCGGATCGACATGGAGGAGGGCATCCAGACGCCCGATCCGCGGGTGGGCGAGGGGGAGAACGCGGAGGGTGGCGGTGATTCCCAAGACAAGGGGGGAGGCGGCGGGGACGGGAAGGCGGGCTAGGCTTAGAGGCTTGCAAGCACCCCGCCCCTGACACACGGTTCTTTTCCACGTCCGTCTCCTCCTCTACCGCTTTTGAACTCATCCGGATGATGTACGGCAGTCGTTCTTTGCGTGGCTAGAATCGTGATCAGAGGCAGGCGTGCGCTTGCGCGGGCAGCCCTCGAGGAACGCGAAGAGACGCAGGGGCGCCCGCTCCGTTGCACTGGTCCTCTGCCGCTGCAAGGCTTTTCAGCTAACCGAACTGGGCTCTAGTATCCATGGCGGGGTCGTCAACGGACCTCGTGGCCGCTGGGCCGGTGACGGACGCAAAGGACCTCGCCACCGTTCGTCGCGAGAAACTGGAGCAGCTGCGCGCGGAGAAGGAGAAGCACACGTGGAGGACGATATGGACGAAAGATGCGCACGGTGGTCCTTATCACAAGGCCAGCAAAGGGCCGGGGCGCACGGCAGCATGCGACAACTCACCGAAGCGATTGTGCCCCGCAACGACCTATCCGCGTCATTCCGCGCCGTGCCGCAGGCGGAGGACGTTCAGCTTCCCGGAGGTCCGAAGCGGGCGGGGCCTGTGGTCCCCTACGCCCAGGAGAGAGACGAGCCGGGGTACGAGCGCGTGGAGATTGGGCCTACCAGCAACTTCGTGGGGGACCACATGACGCAGGGGGCCGTGGAGCTAGCCCGGGCGGATCTCGTGCGGCCGGATCGCGACTCGATCGCGAGAGCGCGGCTGGAGGGTCGCCCTGCTCCTCAGAGGATCGCCGCTGAGCCTGGGACCCCGCTTGAGACCCACGCCAGCGACATACAGCTGTCCCGCCCCACAGCGCGCGTGGTGCGGCCCGCTGTCGCCGCTGCTGCAGCATGCCACGCTCCCTGTGCGTAGCTTATGCGACGTGTGCTGTTGCCAGCCCTGTACTGTCGCCAGCCCTGTCGCCAGCCCTGGCGGGCTTCCTCTGTGTTGCAGGAGGCGTATCGCTGGTCCGAGGCGAAAGACGCGGTCGTGGTGACCTTTGAGCTGCCGTGCGGGCACCTCGTGGACCCTCAGGCTCTCAGTGCAGGTCTGGGTGCCAACGCCGTCCTTCTTCAAGCCCGGTGCTTCCACGCTGGGGGCGAGTGCCCCGCTTACGCCCTCGCCATCGACGCGAGGCTGGGAGGACACGTGCTGGATGCGGGGCAGGTAAGAGGGAACTGGCCCTTGCAGCTGCGTCCGTCCCTTAGCTCTTGTCCAGAGCACCCGTGCAATCCCAGCCCACCCTGACCCTTGCACCAGGCGATGCTATCCGCGCGAGACGCCAGGGTGGTTGCAACGCTCAAGGCCCAAGCTCCGGACGACGCCGTCGTGCTGGCGGAGGGGGCCAAGGACCACCGACAGCCATCGGGCGGGGGAGACGCGCTCCCGGACCAAATCGAGGGCACGAAGCGGCTCAAGCAGCTGCGCCGGGCTCTCCGCAGCAACCGGTGACCATTGAACGCGCACACGGTGAAGCAATATCGAAACGAACGATCGGCAAGGTCGCCTATTGGACCGACGTGGCCGCCACAAGCGAGCGAGAGGGATGGCAGAAGAGCATGCCAGCAACTGTTGCGTGGCTCTGTGGCACTGTGCAGACATCTGAAGAAATCACGGGCGTCATCCGGCGCCGGGCAGCTCTCTCTCGCTCCCAGCCTTCCCGTCAGAGCGGGGCGGCGCCCCATCCAACGAACCCCCCAGCGCCCTGCGCGCCGGCCTCGGGGCCAATGGCGAGGGCGGCAGGGGCGCACGCAGCCGCGCCTGCGCCGTTTCCAGATCCGGACTCCCCGTCTCGGAGCCGCTGCGCCGCGGCTCGCTGCCGGCCCGGCTGCCACACCGCGGGGTCTCTGGGGGCGTGCTGGCCGCAGACGCCCGTTCCCTTAAACTCAGCATCTGCTGGACGCGCGACTGCGAAGCACGGCGGCGGACAGTTGCACTCTTGAACGGCCCCTGCGCGGAGACGTGCGCCGCACCGAGCGTCGAGCCCCAAGGTCCCTTGGTGCAACCTGGACCCGCTCGCATCCGGCACCCCACCTGGACCTCGTACTTGCGCAGGCGTGATAAGAGGGTGTCCAGCGTGCTGGCGGGAAGCGCGGAGGCGCTCACTTCGACCGACGAGTCGGCGCTGGTGGCCAGGGAAGACTCCGCGACGCTCCCGACGCCCGTGCCGTGCCTGGGGTGCAGGGGCGGTGAGAGCAGTGGGCGTCCGTGGGCGTCGCCCAAGCCGCAGACACTCGCCACAAACGCCCTCACGCGACCTTTGCCCTGCTCACTACCCCGCATGCCGCTTCCCCATCCCTGCCACGCGCCTCACCTCCGCATGACCGCGTTGGGCAGCCCCAAAATGCCGAGGACGTCCGCCAGGGGGTCCCGGCAGAGGTGCAGCTCCTTCATCGTCGACTCGAGTTTCATCTCCAAGGACAGTCGCCGCTCCGTCTCGCGAACCATCAGCGCCTCATACATCACGGCGATCTCCGTCTTCCCACCCGTGCGCTGCTGCTCCAAGATCTCCCGCTCCTGAATCTGCGAGCAGCGCAGCGCGGAGTATGCCACTCGCGTCGGGGACAGCGAGCTGCGCGACACGTGGTTGGCAGTGGCACCCACCAGCGCGGCATTCTCCATCGACAAGCGCGTGCACTCGTACGCCATCTGAGCCTTTTCCCGCAGCAGCGCCTCCAGCTGCGACGCGACCAGGTCCCCCTCCACGTCCTCGTCGAACTCTCCGCGATGAGCCAAGGCGTGCCGGTCATCGACATCTTGCGGGGCAGTCTTCCCCTCCGCGCCTGGAGCCGCATGGGACGCCTCGCCAGCCGCCGCTTTCCGCGCTCCCCCGTTCTCCACCTCCCGAAGCACCCGCAAGTCCGCCGACTGCGCCGGCCGGTGCCCCGCCCTCACGCGGGCGTCCGCCTTCTGCGGTGTCGCCGTGCGCGAGCCCATCCACTGGGGGAGCGGGGGGAGGAAAGCGTAGTCGTTTGAGGTAAAGCGCGTGCGACCGGCGCGCGACCGCAGCGCAGGCGCGCCGCGCACCAGCCCGAGAGCCGGGTGGCCGGGGCTCGACGAGTCCTTCTGGGGAAGCCGTAGCGTCCCTCCCCGTGGAGCGGCTCGCGCGCGTCAATTGAAAGCGGAGCTGCTCAAGCTCGCGCTCCGCCCCCTCGGCCCGGCGCATGAGCTCCTGATACGCGCGGTCCTTTGCCCTGCGACGTGACGGCCGAAAAACTCGAATCCCCCGCGGCGGGGGCGCGTCGGCGCCAGCGGCATCGAGAGCGGTTGTGCTCGTGATCGGCTCAAGCGGTTCGAAGGGAGGTCTCGGCGGGAAACGCGTCGCCGGGGGGTCCCGCGCATCCGGTGGCAGTGCGCGGCACCTGAGCGCGAGCATGCTCATCGTCTGGGCCTGCTCCCACTCCGCGTCGGTCATCTCTGCGAGAAGCTCCGACGCGACCGCCGGAACGGCGCGTGTCGGCGCTTTCTTCTCTTTCTCCCGGCGCGACTCCTTCAGAGGGGGCCGTGCGCGCTCGCTGTCGTCGTCGACCGCCTTACGGTGACCCTGCTGCTTCACTACAAACCATGACTTGAAGAGGCCGAAGAGGTCGTCGCCCAGAGTGCTCGCCGTCGCTGCGGCCGCTGCCATGCTCAGCGCGGCGTGTGTTGCGCGGCACGGCTGCCTCGCGGGCCAGTCCCCTAGCAATGCAGAATGCAGGCCGAGCTGAGATGGGGGCATGACCAAGTGATTTGGCCGGCCCTACTGGGGTATGACCCGAGTCTGACTGAGAATCGGCCTCAAAAGGGCCCCGGGTGGCCCCTCCCGCCACAAAAACCGCACTTTACGGACCCAGCATCTCAAAGACGTCCATCATGTTCGCCTCTACCGTTCAAAAGGTGACGGTCGGATGCTCCAGCACTCGGGGCCGTTGCGCGCCGCCTCGCCCGTGAGGCGGACGGTCCGCCGGTCTATGGACTTAAATGATTGATTTCATGCACGCGAGCGCGGACGAGACTCCACACGGGCCTTCGATGTCGCTCCCTGGCCTCGAGCTTCATGCCTGGCATGCAAGCGCTGGGCTGGCGTCGAGGCGCTTGGAGGGCGACATTTGGCACCCCCGCGTGAAGATGGACTCGAATGCGATTCGGGCGGTTGCGCTCGATGCCCTGCAGGTCGCGGGCCTCGGCATGGCCAGGCCCATGCACTCCCAGCCACAGGCCCGGTCCAAGGTGGTGATGGCGGCCCAGCAGGGCAAGTGAGTCGTCAAGCGCCTGCCTATGTGGCATCGAGCGCGCCTTGGCGGACGCGGAGCCGGCCGCGCCGGGGGATGGCCGCTGACCGACGGCCACTGGCCACCAAGCGCCCGCCCTGGCCACTCGGTGACCTCCTTGGCCATAGAGCAACCCTCTTGGCCACCGCGCGCTCGCTCGCAGGGCCACGCCCGGCGACCACCGCGAGACGCCCGCCGTCGAGGCGCTCGAGCAGCAGCTCCACGACGTGTCGCGCCCGGGCGTCGGGTCCAACAAGCCAACCTACAACCTGCGCAGCGCGGACGAGAAGCCCAGCTGGTTCCAGGCCATGACTTCCGCCGGGCAGGTGCGTGCGCGGTGCGCGGGCGGATGCCTGAGCGGACAAGCGCGGGCGAGTGCGGGCAAGCACAGCGCACTCCGGCGAGCGGGAGCGCGGGCCTTCCGTCCGCACCTACGCAGGCCCCCGAGCTCATCAACGGTCGTCTGGCGATGCTCGGCTTCGTCGCCGCGGTGGGCGCGGAGATCGCTTCGCACGAGAACATCCTGCAGCAGTTCCGCAGCCGGCCGGTCCCCATCCTGCTGACGGTCGCTGCCTTCAGCCTCGCCACGCTCATCCCCATCGTGCGCGGCACCGACTACAAGCCGTTCGGGTTCTTCACGCCCGGCGCGGAGATTTGGAACGGACGCGTCGCTGCCCTCGGCCTCGCGCTGATGATCCTCATCGAGGCCTGCTACGGCACCGCCATCTTCGGCTGACTTGCAGGAGCGCAGATGTGCAGGAGCGCAGATGCCTAGACCTCCCTCGGCCGCTTGTAGCTGCGCGGCCATAGCGGCTTCACTGACGGGCCTAGCGGCGCCCTCTTGAACGATGAAAGGCGAATGCCACATTCAGGGACCTCCCAATCGGCAGCCCTCCCGGCCTAGGGCAGCTGCCACGGCATCTCCTGTGTTGGTCATCAGGCGCTCGCTCTGCCATCACCTTGCCGTCACGCCCATTCCTGCGACAGACTCGAGTTCTGGCAGGTGTGGCGCGCCACAAAAGCCCGCCCCCCGTCCAGTTAGCGTCACATTTGGCCCCTCCGATCGAGAGACAGCCCTACAGTCATCACGGAACGGCAAGATGATCGCTACGACGAGCACCTTCAAGGTGGGTGGTGCTGCAGCTCACGCGGCCAGCGATCGCCCGGCTCTAGGCGGCTCGATGGCGTTTATGCGAGTTATAGAGCGCTGCCGAAGGTGTGAGGGAACCGGAAGCCTTTCGTTGGAGCGATTCCTCGAGTTGCATCTCGGACATGCGTCGACTGGCCTCGACGCTGCTCGAACGCGGTTGGTTCACTCCGCATACTGCCTAGTTTGTACCTGCTGCGCTATCGTCGTCGCAGGCCCCCGCGACCGGCGTGGCCCGGCGCGTCTCCAGCGACCCCCGAACCACCCGACCCTCCCGCGTCATTGTCGCGCGATACAAGGGAACCCCCGATGAGATCAACGAGCCAGCGAAGTGAGCTTGCGAGGAGGTCTCGTGAGGGGGTTTCGAGAGCCCAGCTGCGGCCCGGACGCTGGACGCAGCCAAGCAACGGCACGGTCTCTTGTTGCGCAGGGCCGCGCCCGGGGAGGTCGAGACCCCGGCGGTCGAGGCCGTCGAGGAGCGCCTGCGGGATGTTCCGCGGCCTGGCGTGGGCTCTGGCAAGCCGACCTTCAACCTGCGGGACAAGGAGGAGCAGCCGTCGTGGTACGAGGCCACGACCTTCTCGGGGCAGGTGAAGGGGCCAACGTGCTTGGGATGACCAGGCGTGGGTGGGCTCGCGGGCATGCGTTGCGCAAGCCCCGGCACATCATCTGCCTCCTGCCCGTCCGCGTCTGGCAGGCTCCGGAGATCATCAATGGGAGGCTTGCGATGCTCGGCTTCGTGGCTGCGGTGATTGGCGAGGTCAGGACGCACCAGACGATTGTGGAGCAGTTCCAGTCGGCGCCTGCCTTCGTCTTCTCCGTCGTCCTCGCCTTCAGCGTCGCGACGCTCATCCCCATCGTGCATGGCACCGACTACCGGCCCGCGGGGCTGCTGACGCCGGGGGCTGAGATCTGGAACGGACGCGTCGCGATGATCGGCCTCGCGGGCATGATCCTCGTCGAGCAGCGCTTTGGCACCTCCATCTTTGGCTGAGAGCGAGCACGCCTCTCATGCCGATGCGGGCATAGCGGGCTTCCCTGACGAGTTCCACTGATGGGCTTGTCGCTTGAATGGTCATTGGCGCGTACCAGGCTGTACCTCCCAAGTGCCTCAGCCCTTCAGGCGTGCCATCATGCGAGCAAGCAGCCCACGCTCTTCTGTCAATCCCAACTTCCACTGCCCTGGCTAGGGCGTGGCTAGGGCTGTGGATGCTGTGCAGTGAAGCAACGAGGGGACCTTTTCTATCTGTCTTCGACGAAGTGCCAGGTAACACTGGCGCATTCAAGCGGCTGAGCGGAAGGCATGCACCAGCGACGCCGGCTGCAACGGACTCCTCACGTCTGGGTCATACGACACAGCCCCCGTCTCCACCCGCTCCCGGCTCCGGAACAGCAGAGAGCTGGCGCCGCTGCGGGCGCATGGGAATCTCAGCGACGCTCTTGGAACAAAGCAACGAGGGTCGCCACATGCTGCCCTGCGCACAGCCCGTGGCATGCTCACCTCCGCGGCGGCCCCGTGCCCGCCATTGACCCCGCCTCTCGTGCCTGCGTCCCGAGACGCATGGCGGAGGCCAGCGGCGAGCGGGCCCCCTCCCCGCGTTCCGCAGGCGCGGGCCCTGCACCCAGGACGCGCTGCACGGCCCCGATCGTCGCAGCGTGCGCCTCGCTCGCTTGCCGCACCACCATCGCGAGCTCCGACCCCTGCTGCGGGCTCGGCGGGCCGACACGCGGGGGCGGCGCGCCCGCCATGTCGTCGAACCGCCCGCGCATGGACAGGTAAAGGGAGGGCAGCAGCGTCAACGCCCCGCCCCGCGAGGCCTGCGCCCGCAGCACCGCCAGGAGCGCCCGCTCCTCCGCAGAGTCAGCAACCCACGGCAGCTCGAAGACGCGCACAAACGCGTCGCTCTCGAGCGCCCAGGCAGCGAGGTCGCCGACGAGGGACCCGGATGCGGCGGCGCGCGCCTCCGCGCTCGACTGGGCGGCGCAGAAGTCCACCAGGCCCCGGAAGGCCTCGGCGAGGAGGCCGGCGCGAAGCCGCGCGGACAGGGCCACGCTGGCCTCCTGCAGGGCTTGCTCGGAGCCCACAACAGGCCCTCCCACCAGAGGCGCAATGGCGTCCCGGAGCCGGCAGAGCGACGCGGCCTCGTGGGGGAGGCCGAGGCTCGCGAACGCCGCAGCGATACGGGACGCGAGGCTGGCGTCCCGCACGCAGGAGAGGCTGCGTGCAGAAGCCGAGGAACAATTTGACGTTGTCCGCCGCTCGGGCACCATCGCGACGAGAGCCCGGCTGGCTGGCAAAGGCACTCACTCGAGCAGCTCGGCGGCCTTTGCGCCGAGACTCGCCGCCCTGGCGTCCGAAGCGGGGAGCGCCCTGGCCCTGTCAAGCAGCAGCATCGCCCCGAGGGTGCCTCCCGCCAGGTCCCGGCACCCGAGGTCCTCCATCAGTGCATCCTGAGCAGCGCCAGGAACATCGCGCAAGCATGGGCGCCAGACCTCCAGCTGCGACGTCTACTCGACGCGCATTCGCAACGCCACCACCGCTCCGGCGAGCAGCAGTCGTTCCTTACCAGCGTTGCTGCCACGTGCGCGACATCCTCTGACGCCGCGGAGTCGAGGAGGTAATACCCAAACAGGGACAGCTTGGCGGCCAGCGCCTCGCTCGAATGAGCGCCCTCGAGGAAGATCAACGCCAGAGCCAGCCCCACCGACGCCAGAGGGTAGGCGACGTCGACGTGGGCCACCGTCCCAAGGGTCGCCAGAAGGGTCGACAGGAAGGAGCCCTCGCGGTGCGCTGCGGACTCAGCCCGCCACTGCTCGATGGACCCGCGCGCCAGCAGCAGCGGCCGGGTGTGCCAGCTGTTGTCGAGCGCCCACCGCACCGCCGTCATGCACTGCCGCGCGCACCACAGGCTCCCGCACAGGCCCTCCAGCTCCAGCGCCCGCTGCTGGTCGCTGCGCGAGGCGGCGCCCGCGTGTCCGCTTGCGTGCGCGACCCGCGAGTCCACGGCGTCCCTGGGGCGGCGAGAAATCGGCTGCTTTCGCATCCGCCATCCGCGCCTGCGAGGTCAGGGACCTCAAAGGCCGCCTCCGGAGCCATCTCCCACCTCAGAAGGCCCACCGCCACGCTCAGAACGTCCAATTTGCTGGAAAAAGCCCCCGCGCTCTCCAGATCCGGACCTCCGGCGCGCAAATGGCCGCTCAGGGCCCCCAGCGCCTGCCGCGCCGCCTGGGACGCCCACCCGAGCGCGGCGCCTTCGTCCATGAGCTCGTGCTCCTCCCGATCTGCCGACGACATGTGCTCGTCCAGCGTCACCTCCCGTATGAAGTCGATCGCGTACGCCCCGAGGCCCTGCGTCGTTCCAACGGCGTTCCTCGCCCCTGCACGCGACCTCGCGCGCTGCTTCCGGCCCGCCAGCGCGCCCGGCGTCGAGCATATGCTCACCGCATCGATCGCGCAGCTAAGCACGTCCCATAGCTTCTCCTGCGCCGTCCCCCGGGTCGCTGCCAGCGATGCTGCGATGCATTCGTCGTGGACAGCGTCCAGAGGAAGTTCGCCGCTGCTGCGCGAAGGAGATGGGTGCGATAACTCTGCCCGTGCTCGAACCGCGGGAATCGCGTGACTTGCCGCGTCCCACGGCGCTAAAAATCCACCCGGCCAAGGTGCCCACCTCGGGTTCTTTGTCACCAGCGCCCTGGGCGACACGGTGAGCAGAGAAGCTACCATGACGCCCAGCCCCAAGATCGCGCGGCCTCGCACAGACCTGTTCAGAAGGACGCGGTGTCAAGCGGAGAAAAGCGTGGCTATTGGGTGCCGGCCTGAGACGGATGCTATTGCCGCAGCTGAACAGAAGGCATGGGAAGGACTGATGGCCTCCAGCGCCCCTTGTGTCCCTGTGTACTGCCCGCCAGCCCAAACGTGGGGAGGGCCCTGTGAGTCAGTGAGACTAAGTTTTAGCTTTCATATCGACGCAGCGATGCCAGACGTCGTCATCTGCTGCTCAAGCCTTCGCCTTCGCTTTCGCGCCTTGGAGTTGGACCCCCACAGCGCTCCATGCAACCATGTCGGCTGCCCACTGCGGGGGGGGTTCGCTTGACGAGCCGCTCCCCGTTCCACGTGGGTTTGCGTCGTCGTCAGCTGGCTCCGAAGCCAGGCCCTCTGCGGCCGGCGGCGTCCTGCCCATCAGGATGCGGGGCGCCGAGGCGAACGCGCTCACGGCGAGCGGTGGGAGCGCTTGGCGGTGAAAAGGACGCAGCACTGGTCTCGGGGGAGGAGTTTTGGGAGGTGAGAGATGCGCTGTGGATCGACGGGACCCCCGAGGCCCTTCGTTAGCCCTTTGGGGAATGAAGAGCAAGTTGTCGGCTGCGACAGGCACGGTTTAGCGTGCACCTCATGCCAGAGCGACGGCTACAGACTGCGGATTCCGGGTCTGCAGAGGAATCCAGAGGAGAGGGACGCCAAGGAGGGCCCCCCATCATTTCAAGACATCCTCGTGCTCCTTCTCGCCGCCATCATGATCCTGTCTCTTTTGAGGTTCTTCTTCCGGGTCCTGGTGATATTCCTGTCCGTCGTCGCTGCAGCTTGGGTGAGAACAGCTCAGACGCAGGCTGCGAGCAGCGCGCGTGCCGTCCCACCCTCGCCCCCACTCCTCACGATGAACTCCCGACCCCCGCAGAATTACTCGTTTCTCGCGGTCGTCCTCATCATGATCATCGGTCTCTTCACGGTCTAGCCGCGCCCTGAAACCAACCGTCACACTGGCATCCCGATCCGGCTGCCGATATCTAGGCCGATGCCGCGGATCACCTGCCGCAAACCGTCTTGAACAAAGCGGCGGGCCTCGCTCCTCGCCCTGAAGAGGCTTGTAATGGTCGCGGCAGCGGTTGCCCCGCCGAGGGGGATGGCTGGGGCGGCGTTAGGGGCCAGGAAGGCAATCCGGAGCGCATATGTGACGGTGGCTCGGCGCACGGTGGCGGCCTCGGCCTCCGGAAAGGTGTGCCGCAATCCAGACGGCTTGCCGACCCGCAGCCCTTGCTCGCGCCCGGACCGGCGGCCTCGCGCATCCTCCCTGGATTCCTCAGCTTTCATTCGGTCGACTGACGGTCCCCGTCGCCGCGCTCGCGCCCCCGCCCCCGCGCCGAGCCCGTCCCGACGGAGAGGCTCCGACAGCTGCTTTTTGGCCGCTCTCTCTTGGCCCTTCTCCTCCTCTCCCGATGACTGTTTTCATGCCCTGCTCTCCGCGAGCGCGGCGCCCCCGACGGACGCGGGGACGCTTTCTCGTGCCTTGAAGGGGGCTGCAACCTTCATCGGGTTTTGCCGGGCCATGGGCCCCGCTTGGAACCCCCGCTCGTGTTGATAGTGGTTTCTTGTCAAACATACTAGGTCTGGGTCCCGTCGCGGCGATTGCGGGGAGGGGGCGCGCTCGGGAGCGCAGCTCGACTGCTGACCTCGCCGGCCCCCCGTCCGCAGAACCCCTTCGTGGCGCCCGAACGAGATGGCTTCGAGCAGGCTCTTTCCAAGGTTCCTATGCCGGCGGGATACGCGCTGGCCGCCGCGCTGGTGGCCGTCGCTGCGGGAGGTGAGTTGTCGCGGGACGTCCCCGTCGGGCCCTGAAGCCGCCTCCCCGCTCACCCCGCGTGCTTCCCGCCGTGGCGCTCATGTGCACTCCTTCGCTTCTCTCGAGCAGGTGGGGTCACGGTGGGCGGGGCTGCGGGGCGAGCGGGCCAGGTGGCGGGCGGGCTGGTCGGCGCAGCGGGCGCTGCCTTCGTGGTCAAGACGGCTGCGGAGAAGCGGCCCGTGGCGGCCGCGAAGGACCTCCAGGACATCCTGGCGGCGATGGAGGACCCCCGCCAGCTGCGGCGGGCGGAGGTGGAGTCGGTCGGGGCCAAGTACGGCCTGAAGGTGGCGGAGGCGTGCGGCCTCGAGCTCCGGCAGCTCCTGCAGGCCTTCATCGGCCACGTGATGCCGTCGAGCCCGCAAGAATCGCTCAGTGGGGACGAGGCGGCGCAGATCTCCGCCTTTATGACTGAGCTGGGCATCACGGAGCAGGACGCAGCGGGCGCCTTTGTCGACTACGCACGCATGGCCATGCGCTCGCGGATGGAGACGGGGTCGCGCACGCAGCAAGTCGGGGAGCAGCGCATGTTCCAGCGGGCCATCTACGTCAGCGGGCAGGTCTTCGGGGCCGTGCGCGCCGCGTACCTGCTCCCGTGGAAGCGGTACTTCCCCGGCGTCACGGACGCCCAGATCGCCGTGTCGCGGCGCGAGTGCGCGCGCCAGATCTTCGTGGACCGCATGGCCGCTTCGGGGGAGCTGCGGATGGAGCGCGACGAGCTCCGGGCCCTGCGCGAGGCGAGCGACGCCCTGTCCCTGGAGCCCGACGCGGCCGCGGACGTCATCAACCTGCAGGCCAGGAAGGCCGTGGAGGCGGCGCTCGAGGTGAATCGCCGGGGTGGCTGGTCTCATTGGGTTGCTGCGCGGGGGTCTGGCTGTCGTGATGGGGACGGGGTAGCTTGTCCCCGCAGAGGGCGGCGTCACTGAACAAGCAGCGCGGCCGGACCAAGGACGTGGCGGGCATCGTGAGGCAGCTCGACTACGTCATCGAATACAACCGCCGCATCCGCGATTTCGCCGCGGACCCGGAGCTCTTCCCGAGCCTGCGCGAGGTGCGTGGGGCGCTGTGCACCCAGGGCCCCTGCGCATGCGCTGTTGTGAGGATGATGGGGGTCTGACAGGCCTTGCGCCTGGTGCCCCGCAGGTCACGATGGCGACCGACTCGGTGTTCCGGTTGGAGGGCCGGATGCGCGACCTGCGGGACCTCTTCCAGACCTTTGTGGACGCCAGCTGCACGACGCGCTTCACGGACGCCGAGGAGGCCAAGGCCATGGAGCTGAGGACCGTCATGGGTCTGTCGCCGCGCGAGGCGGAGGACATGATCACCACGACCAAGTCCAATGCTTACAAGGACATGCTGCGTGAGGCGTATGTGTCGGGTGCCCTCGAGAAGGCCGCCTCCAAGGCCGAGGCGCTGCAGGACATCTGCGACGCCGTCAACTTCGACTCTGAGGCTGCCCTGCAGATCAAGATTGGCATCTACCGCCAGCGCGTCGAGCAGGTGGGCGGGGCGGGGTGCGCCTTCGGTGGACGGCGCATACGGCCGTGCTTGGAGTACCTGTTGGGGCCGACCCGCGGCCGTGTCGCTGCCCTGTGTGTCGCCCGCCCCTCGGACCTCCCGTCTCATGCGCTCCCCCGCGCGCAGGTGGTCGAGTCTGGCTCTGTCTCGGACGCGACGGCTGCTGAGCTGGACAAGCTCCGCGTGCTCTTCTGCATCGAGGATCAGTACGTGGAGTCGATCGAGCGCGAGACCAAGGGCCGCGAGTTCCTCCGGGTCGTCCAGGACGCATTCAACGCCGGAGTGGACGGCTTCAGGTGCGGAGTGGCCGGCGGTACCGGCGCCGTCCACGCTGCCTGCGCCGCCCCTGGCCCGCAGCTGCGTCGCGTTTGGGGCACTCGCGGTCAGTCGGCCGCTTTAATGCCGCTCCGGGCTTCCCCGCCCCCGCAGCGATGCCGAGGTGGCGATGGTGCGTGCCGTGAAGGACCGGCTCCGCGTCCCCGACAAGCTGGCGGTCGAGCTGCTCAAGGAGGCGGCGCGCAGCACGCTGATGAAGTTCGTGACGGCCTCTCGCGTGCACGCCAACAAGCTCGACCAGGCCAAGGAACTCAAGAAGATGGTCTTCTTCAGCAATGTCGTGCTGGCGCCGCTGCTGGACGCGGCCAAGGGGCCCGAGTGGGAGAAGCGGGACCGGGAGGCGGCGGAGAAGGAGGCCCGGGCGAACGCGGAGTTGGAGAAGATCGTCCGGGAGATGCAGCAGGAGAACGCGAGGCGGCAGCGGCGGGCGCGAGAGGAGGGCAAGACCCTGGAGGAGATCGACAAGGAGGAGGAGGAGGAGGAGAGGCGTAAGGCGGACGAGATGGCGGCGCGGGAGGAGGCGGGGACGAAGGGCGAGGCTGCGGAGGGGTCTGAGACCGAAGGGAGGGCGGAGGCGGCAGAGGCGACCGACGCGGAGGTGGTGGCCGAGGCGGCGACTGAGGCAGAGGACCAGCCCAAGAGCCTGCAGAAGGCGGAGGTGCGGGAGTGCAGCCGCGCCGCACCTTGCCTGCTCTGCCTAGTCGCCTTGGATGTGCTGGAGGCGATGCCTGCCCTTTGGCATGTGAGATTTCCTTGCAACGTGTCTCCAAGGGTGCCTCTTTTCTCGCAGAAGGCCAAGGAGGCCCGGGCGGGCGGGGAGAGCGTGGACGGCGTGACGAGGGGCGCGCAGAAGGAGATCACGTTGCAGGAGGACTTGGACGAGCGTGACCGCAAAGACATCTACCGCAACTTCCTCATCTACTGCATGACCGGGGACGTCGTCCGGGGCCCCATGGGCGTCGTGATGACGGTGGAGCGCGACGAGGCGGACTTCGCGCGCCTGAGTCAGCTCGGGGACCTGCTGGGCCTGGACCGGATGCAGGCGGCTGAGATCCACAAGGACCTCGCCGAGCAGGCGTTCAAGGCGCAGGCGAGTGCGCCGAGGGCCGGGCCCTGGCGGGCCGACTGGGCAACGCAGTGCAACTTGACGAGGGGTCGCCACGCCGTGCACCTTCCCCGTCACTCTAGCTGCGGAGATTTGAGGGGGCCCTTCGCGAGGGAGGGGGAGCTTCCACACTCCCCCTCTTTTTCCAACGGGGCCCAACAGCCGCCGCCGCGCGCCTCACGCGCCCCTGTGCCGGCGCCCGCAGGTGGAGGGCATCGTGGGCGGGGGCGACCTGAACCAGGACCGCCTCGCGAAGATCGAGCAGCTGCGGGAAGAGCTGGGCCTGGACGAGGCAGCGGCGGACAAGGTCATCAAGGGGGTGCAGAGCAAGCGCGTGGCCAGCACGCTCGAGACGTTCCGCAAGACGGGGGAGCTGACGCTGGACAAGGTCCTCGAGGCGGCCAACGACGGCGTGGACGTGTCGGACTTCATGGGGGAGGACTCCCGCCTCAACCTGTACCGGGCGGAGGTGGAGCGACTGCTGACCAACGGCGAGGGGGCGTACGAGGCCGAGCGCGTGCGCAAGGCCCTCCCGGAGTCGCTCAAGGTGCCGGCCGCCAAGACGGACAAGATCGTCGCCGAGGTCGCCCGCGAGCGCCGGCGGCTGACGCTGGTGCAGGCCGTGTCGGACCTCCGCCAGCGCAACTCGGACGGGGTCGTGCGCTCCCTCAACAACCTCATCTCGTGCGAGCGCGCTGAGCCGGTGCGTGCGCCGCTCCGGCTGACGGTGCTGCGCCCCTTCGTGCTTCCGCGCCCGCTGCCGGCGGTCGGCGGGGCTCACGCTGCGCTTCGGTGCCGTCGTCGCAGGAGGGCCCGGTGCAGTGGAAGGAGCAGGAGGAGCTCAAGGACCTGTTCTGCGCGTTCGTGTCACGGGAGAAGGACGAGCAGCGGCAGGAGGAGCTGCAGGCGGTGCTGGGTCTGTCGGGAGCGGAGGCGCAGGACCTCCGGGATATGGTTTCGTCCGGCAAGTTCCAGATGGCGGCCACTGCTGACAACAGCACGTTCTTCTGATGAGCAGCTAAGAGGCGTGCCGGGCGCTGCGGGGTTCCATGTCGATGCGTTGGGCGAGCGGCGGGCCCACGCCGTAGGTTTGATGTCTGGCGCGAGAATGAAAGTGGCAGTAGTGTTCAACGGTGCGGAGAAACGGGCACCAGAGACAAAGGGGGTGGTGAGGCAACGAGACAGTCGCAAGGAAACAATCATCTGCGTCCGCTGGCCCAGCCCCGCACCGTGAACTGCGACAATGAATGGACAACGCCAGGCTTGGTCGTCCCTACTGTCCCGAGCATGGAGAGGCCCTAACGTGTCTGGGGCGCGTCCCACGCACCCCGCTGGATCACGTGTGCAAGCCGACAACACGAGTCTGCGGGAACCGGGTGCGAGACGCGATTCCTGACGCGGTGACACCGCAGCACGCCACATATGCCCGGCCGGCAGCCCGGCAAGCAGCCCCAACCAGCCCTCGCCGGTGCAGGGCCTCACCTCGGCCTAAACGTTCATGATACGCTCCACGGGCAGGTCCCTCTCCTCGGCGACCTGCGCCAGGGTCCTCAGGTTCTCGAGGCCGTCGATGGTGGCCCGGGCGTTGTTGAGCGGGTTCGGCGACCCCAGCTGCTTCCCGAGGATGTTCTTGATGCCCGCCAGCTCCAGCACGACCCGGACCGACCCGCCGGCAATCACACCCGTACCGGGCGCCGCGGGACGGAGCACGACCGCCGCCGCACCGGCCCGGCCCTCGATGCGGTGAGGGATGGACGCCGCCCGCGTCACGGGCACCGTCACCAGGTGGTTCTTCGCGTCCACGACCGCCTTCTGCGCGGCGGCGGGGAGCGGCAGCGCGTCACGAGGCGCCCGACCTGCGCTGCGGCGGGGCGCCGCCAGCCCGCCGGCGCTCACCTGCACGGCCATGATGACCTCCTTGGCCGACGCCACGCCGACCCCCACCGTGCCCTTCTCGTTGCCCACAACCACCACCGCCCGGAACGACAGCTGCTTGCCGCCCTTCACGACCTTCGTGACCCTCCGAATCTGCACCACGCGCTCCTCGAACCGCTCCTGCAGGGGCAGGCGACGCCCGCTCCGTCGCCCCGCGCCCGCGGGCCCCCGCGTGCGACCCCGCGGCTAAATACATACGCGACGCGACGCGTGGGGCACGTGGCGGGCCCTGTCGGCACCGGGGCGGGCCGCGAAAAGCAAGTAAAATGGCGACTGGGCGGGCTTGGGCCTGCCGCGGCGGGGGAGCGGCGGGCCGCCTTCTCCTGACGATGAAAAAGTTACGAAGACCCAATCCGACAGGCGAAAATCACCTCCTGCTTCTCCTGGCGGTCGCCCCGGCCCCGAACGGAGCGCCCCCGGCCCCCGGCCCGCGCCGAGACGTCGAGGGCGAGCGGCCTGGCCGCGTGCGCGGTAGACGGCTCGAAGGCCACGAGCTGCGAGCCCCTCAGCGCCTGGGAGAACCCGAAGCGCGCGACCCGGCAGGAGGCGGCCCCCGCCCGCGCGTGGGCGGTGGGGACGGCAGCGCCCAGGCACGCCGCCATTTTCCCAGCGGTTTAGGTGTGACGAATCGAAGACGCCCGCGGGGAGCGGCGCCGAGGCCTAGGGGCGGACAGGCGATAGGGCCTGTTTACTGGCACGGCAGTCAGGCGGTCGACGAGCGGGCCCCGGCCGCTCAAGCCCCGCGCTGCGGCCCCACCGAACTCCCAAACGCCCGAAGGCATTGACCGTTGCCCGGTTCCACGCCGGTCCTCGGAGGTGCCCGCCTTTGCTGCCCGGCGTGCAGGCAAGCGTTGCGCCGGGGTTCCGTCTCTCGTCATTCGCGCGGCTGGAGGCGCGGGACATGTCCCCGTCGAGGCGGTGAGTCCCCGGGAGTCCCCGGGCCCTCTCTGCGTCACCGGGGCCGGAGCGGCACGCGCCCTCGGGCTCGTTTCCTCGGGAATCGAGCTCGGAATCGTCGCGCGGACGGCGAGGTGGCTCGCGCGTGGCTGGGCCTTTTTGACTGAACCGCGAGGTGCAGCCGGGGGCACGGGAGCTCTTCCTCGCGGATTCGCGCTGCGAGGCTGACATCGGTGCTGCGCTGGCGCTGGCGGGGGCGAGGAGGAGCCCTGGGGACTCGTGGGCAGGGGCGCGGGAACTGAAAACGCGCCATGGGAGGGGCAGGGCGCGATCGCGTCCCCCCGCTCGCGCCGGCGTTGCGGCCACGCGCGGCAGTCTGCGGGGCAGCCATCCAAGCGCGCCGCCCGCATCCGCACCGCGCTCGGGGGCCCAGCAGAGCGCCGTTCCGGCCGCCGACACACCGGGCTCCGCCGGGGCCCGCGTGCGCCCCCTCGCCGTCCCCCGCCCGGCCTGCCGCGCCTCCGCTTCGACAGCTCGCTTCTCCGCCCGCGCCCGCAGGTCGTCCCTTTTGCATGCTGAACAACACGAGCAACCCCCTGGACCCCTCGGTCCTGCGCGGGATCCCCTCCCAGGGGTTTGCTAGCTTGGGGCAGGTCCAGGGGAACATGCAGGTGGGGAGATATGCGATCATAGGACAGGGTGCTTGGTTAGATTGGGCCGCCACGAGTGCCGCAGCCCTGCCACCGACGCCCTTGACACCGGTCCCCGCCCACGCAGGGCCTCCAGCAGATGCCGTCGTCGTACGGCATGCCGGGGGGCCGCCCGCCGATGGCCAGCGGCATGCCGACGTCGGGAGGCGCGGGGCCAAACCTGCTGGGTTTAGGGGGCGCCCTGGGGGGACCGCCAGGGGCTAGCCAGCCCATGCAGGGGCGGGTGGGCATGCAGCCGTCCATGGGTGGAGGCTCGCAGCCCGTCCGCAACACGTGGGCGCCCCTGATGGGGTCGGGAGGGGGTCTGGGGGGCGCGGGGGCCTCCCTGGGCGCAGCGGGGGCGGGGCGGGCCATGGGGGGCAACCCGCCGGGGATGGGGCGCGGGGGCTCGCAGCCTGGGCTGGGGCCTATGGACGCGCGCATGACTGGGGCGCTCGGGGCGGGCGTGGGCGGCGCCAGCACCAGCGGCTCGGTGGGTCGCATGCCGGCCATGCCGGGGGGCGTGGGGCCGGCGGCACCGGGGGCGCAACGCATGGGGCCGCTCGTGGGCCCAGCGTCCGGCGGCTTCGTGCGCGGTCCCGGGCAGCAGGACCAGCTCATGGCCATCCTGCAGCACAAGAACGGGGGGCAGCCCAACCACCTCCAGGGTCCCCCGGGCAGCCTGGGGAGGGGCTTTGCGGGCCTCGCGGTGTCGGGGCCTCAGTTCGACGCGTCCGAGTTCCCCTCTCTGGGCCTGGACGGCAGCGGCGTGGGGCCTGGGACGGACATGTCCCAGTCGGGCCGTGGGGCGGGCCTCGGGGCGGGCCTCGGGGCGGACTACGCGGCCATGGCCATGCAGTCGCTGCACAAGGCCCAGGCGCCCGAGTTCAGCGACAGCGACTTTCCAGCGTTACCGGGGTCCATTGGCGCGGCTAGGTGAGGGCAGGGGTGGCGGGTGTGCGGAGCGCGGAGGCTTGGGTCGTTGGGAGCTGCACATGTGCTTCCTCGGCGCCCCCCGCAGCGGCGGCGCGTCTCAGCCGGGAGACTTGGGTGGCGCGAGGATCGCCCAGGGCCCCAAGCCGGGCAGCGCGGCGAACATTGTGGCCGGGGCGATGGTGCAGTCCCAGGGGCAGGGCCACGCGGGGCAGGGGCAGGGTCCCGCGGACGAGATGCATCAGCTGAGCAACTGGGGCATGATGGCGGCGCGGAGCATGCCGGCCGGGGCGACGCCAGACAAGCTGAAGGCGCAGATGGGTGCCATGTCCAAGCCCGTGCGTCAGGCGGAGATGACCAAGCAGGACCGATACGGCATGACGGGCCTGCTCAGCCTCATTCAGATGAACGACATGGATCTGACCACGCTGGTGCGGGCCACGCCAGCCCTGGGGTGGTCACTGCGCCCGCCATGGGACCTGCCGCCTCTGACCCTCTGCTGACCCTGGCCCCCGCAGGCGCTGGGCACGGACCTGACGACGCTGGGGCTCAACCTCAACTCCCAGGAGCACCTCTACATGACCTTCGCGTCGCCATGGGCTGAGGCGCCGCTGCGGCCTGACCAGGACTTTGTGACCCCGGCCTGCTTTAACCAGCACACCCCGCCCAAGCTCCTCCCGGGCTCCATGCACAAGTTTCGCACGGAGACGCTCCTTTACGCCTTCTATTCGATGCCTGGGGAGGAGGCACAGGTGAGCAGACGTGCGCACACCACCAGGCCCGTGCCGCGCTGTGCACTACTGGCCCGGCGCCCGGCCTCCGCTCTGCATCGCGCTGCGCCCGCGTCAGCTGACCCCCGCGGCCGCTGCTCGCCCCGCAGCTGCTGGCGGCGGACGAGCTGTCGACGAGGGGTTGGGCCTTCCACCGGCAGCTCAAGATGTGGCTGAAGCGCGCCCCGGGCACGGAGCCGGCGTCAACGTCGGAGCAAGAGGAGCAGGGCACGTTCGTGCTGTTCGACCCCAAGGCTTGGAAGGAGGTCACGCGGACGGACCTCGTGGTGCGATACGCGGAGCTGGAGCGGCCGCCGGCGCTGCCGAGGCCTCCGGGCGCTTCCGGGATGCCCGGGGGAGGCCCGCCCACGTCAGGCCCGAGCCAGTAGGTTAGGGCAGCGACGGAGCACAGCACAGCAGGCAGCGTCTCGGCGCGGGCCACTTTGCCCGACGCCCGACCCGCGGCTGGAATTGCGAGCCGCCTCTTCCGTTTGCCCCTCCTCTTGTGACATCCCGGCCCACACCGCCTCGGCGCCGGGCTTGCTGCTGGCTGCCGGCCAGGACTTGAAACCTAGGCACGTCTCTGGCAGACCTGGCACAGCTGGTATCAAAGCAGATGTCGCCCGCCCTCGCGTCGTCATTCGCCAACTGTGACATGCGCGGCTTCCTGTCGCCGCATCCCCGCTGGGGCATGAAGTGTCACGAGTTTCAAAATTTCAGCCCTAGTGCATGTCCTTCGAACGTCGAGTGACTCTCCGTCCCGCCACTTCGTTCCTCGGCAACGTGCGGTCCTGGCATCCAACCGCTTGAGGGCTCGCAGGCTCGCGGTAGGCGCGCTAGGCCCCCGCCAGGCTTCGCAGCCTTGTTCGGGGTCCTCCGCGCCCAAAATGGCAGCCAAACGATTTTTCCAGCTCGTCGTTGCCTCCACGAGGCAAATGGGGATCGGATGGAGGGGCCATCTCCCCTGGCGGATCGCGGGAGACATGGCCTACTTCAAGGTTCGTTTTTGAAGTTCTCGACTCCAAAACTCTTTGATTTCCCAGCAAGGGAGGCAGCGCAAGCAAGCCCTTCTTCCCCTGCCGCTTCACGACCTTGCAGAAGCTCACGTCGGTGACATCGCACCACACGCTCGTCAATGCCGTGGTGATGGGGAGGAAAACCTGGGAGTCCATTCCGGAGAAGTTCCGGCCGCTGCCGGGTCGGCTGAACATCGTCCTGTCCCGTTCCGACCCTGGCAACCTGCCCGAGTCCCTCGCGAAGGCCGCCCAGGACGGCGCAGTGCAGGTGAAGTTCGCCGTCAACCAATCTTGATACGCTGTGCATGACGGGCCCGCAAGACCGCCGAGGTTTCCGCGGCGCGTTTGAGTACATGAATTGCTTCTTCGCAGGTTTGTCCGTCCCTGGACTCGGCCCTGGAGCTGTTGGCGCAGCGGAACGTGGAGCACGTCTTTGTGATTGGCGGAGGGCGCGTGTTTGAGGAGGCCCTCGGTGCGTCTTCGCCGCCGCAGTCCATGCGCTGTGGGGACTCCTCCTGGAACACAGCAACAGGTGCAAATAAAACCCTCCGGTTGCTGCGCAGCGAGGGAAGAGTGCGAGGCGGTGCATTTCACGCTGGTGGAGGGCGAGCACGAGTGCGACACGTTCATGCCCGACATCTACGCGCACCCACGGCTGCGCCTGTGGTCGGCATCCGAGCCTCAGAGGGACCGCGCCTCGGGGACCCGTTTCCACTTCCTGGTCTTCACACCTAAGGACCTAACGAGCCCCCCAAAGGTGACTCGAGTTGCAGGCTTGCCACACTTGCACAGTCACATTGGTTCCCCAAGCCTACATCCTCGTTTGCGTTCCCGACCTGCCCCAACTCCCGTGGCCGCCCCCGCAGCTCCCGCCCGCCACGGCCAGCCGGCACGAGGAGTACCAGTATTTGGATTTGATCCGAGACGTCATGGAGACCGGCGTCGAGAGGGAGGACCGCACGGGGACGGGGACCCTTAGCAAGTTCGGGGTGCAGATGCGCTACAACCTGCGACACACCTTCCCGCTCCTCACCACCAAGGCGAGGCCCGCGCCAGTCACATGGGGTTCGGGCTATCCGACACATCCCCCACTCGCTTCCCTTGCGCGTTCGCTACCCTTCACGAGTGTTGCTGAGTGCCCAGCAAGTGGCACCCCCACCGCACCCCGGCTCGCCAAGCGCTTCTTGTCTCCTCGCCGCAGCGTGTGTTCTGGCGGGGCCTGGCCGAGGAGCTTCTCTGGTTCATCCACGGCGACACGAACGCCAACCACTTGGCGGAGAAGGGGGTGCACATCTGGGACGGCAACGGCAGCCGGGCTTACCTCGACTCCATCGGCCTGTCGCACCGGGAGGAGGGCGACCTAGGGCCCGTCTACGGCTTCCAGTGGCGCCACTTCGGCGCGGAGTACACGGACATGCACGCGGACTACTCTGGCAAGGGCATCGACCAGCTAGCGGAGGTCATTGAAAAGGTGACGGCACGAGGGTGGTGCGGCACACGCGGTGTGTATGCCCAGCAGAGGCGCATGCGTGCGCGTTCGATGCCGATGCGCGGATGCACAGACGGGCGCTTGCTTCTCGGCATGGCGACGCGCGCCACTTCGCCGCTTGTGCATGCGAACGTCGCCGCCCTCGTTGCCCCTGCCGCAGATCCGTTCGAACCCCACGGACCGCCGCATCGTCCTCACGGCCTGGAACCCCGCGGCCCTGCGTGACATGGCGCTGCCGCCTTGCCACATGTTCGCCCAGTTCTATGTGGATGTCGCGGCCGGGGAGGTGTCGTGCCAGATGTACCAGCGCAGCGCGGACCTCGGACTGGGCGTCCCCTTCAACATCGCCTCCTACTCGCTCCTGGTGACTGCCGGCACCGGCTGGCCCATCGCGGTGTAAGCCACGAGGGGTGGATCGCCGAGTGCTGCTGTGCAAGTCGAGTGCGTAATGTTCCCTGCAATGGGGCGCCCTGAGCACTCGCCGAGCGTCCGCTCCCTTCTCGCCCACCGCAGACGGCTATGGTGGCCCACGTGTGCGGCATGAGGCCTGGGGACTTTGTGCACGTCCTGGGTGACGCGCACGTGTACAAGAATCACGTGGAGCCTCTCAAGGAGCAGCTGCGCAACCACCCGCTGCACTTCCCGACCCTCGAGCTGAACGCGGAGAAGGCGAGTGATCATGTGATGGAGATGTGATGATGGGGCGGTGGGGGTGGCGAGCGATGCAGCGCTGTGGGAACGCTGATGACGGGCGGAGGGTGCACAGAGGGTCCGCGACTCTGAGCTTTGCAATGCGCGCAGAAGAGCATCGACGCATTTGTGTTCGAGGACTTCAAACTGAAGGACTACAACTGCCACAAGAAGATCTCGATGACGATGGCTGTGTGAGCCAGCAGGGCCGAGACGGGTACGGGCCAAGGCAGCTGGGCCATGCGCAGATAGGGAGCCCAACGTTGGGAACACAGATCCGACGGATGACGATGGATTGCAAATGGACGCGTGTTGGTGTGGGCCAGCGAGTGCGTCAAGGACGCGCGGCTAGGGCATGGGCATTGAAGAGCCCCGCGCGAGCTCGTCAAAAAAGGGCCTGGCAGCATGGCGTCACGAGGCTACTAGGCCAACATGAGCACCCCGTGGTGCCTCCACCACGTCACCGCGCCCCGCAGCAATGCTAAGGGCGACCCCGGCAGCCCCAACGCGCTCGTCACCACCACAGCAGTCACCACCGCCACCGCCCCCGACGCGAACCCCGCCCAAAAGTGCTCTTCTTCCGGTTCGATTCCCGGCGGAGCGCCGACCGCGAGCACCCCGGCGTCGCTGTAGCCCCGCTCGCCACCGCTGGCACCCTCACTGGGGCACGGGACAGGCCCTGCTGGCACCCGCCGGCTCGAGGGCATATCCATCGACTCGCTCCGCTCGCACAGCACCACCGGCTCGTAGACGGGCGTGCGCTCGGCCCTCGACTCGGCCGTCGGCTTAGTAGGGCCCCGTGCGTCGCCGGGCATGGCTGCGCCTGCCCCAGACACGTGATCCACCCCCACCGTCGCCCTTCTGCCTTCCACAACCCCCGCGTCGCTCTCGGCAGGCACCTCGCCCGAGAACGGTGCCACCTGGGCGTCGCCTTGGCGCGCATTGACGCCGCCCTCGCGGGAGGCCGTCTCACGGAGCGTCGATGGGGCCCACGCTGCGTCACCAACGCTCGCCCCCGTCTCTGCAACCGCCCACCGATCGCCGTCAGCTTCGACAGCCCTGGACCACGCCGGTGGCTCCTCGCCAACGTTCCCCGACATCTCCGCCTCCGCCCGTACCTCCGCATCCACAGCACGGCCCCCTTCACCAGCCCCACCCGCCCCGTCGTCCACCACAGCTGCCTCGCCGCCCTCAGCGTCGACTTGCTCCAATGCGGCGACGCCAACCTCGCAGTCCTCCACCGCAGAGATGTCCTCCGCAAAGCCCAGGGACTTGGGCGACGAGGGTGGCCAGGCCGGCCCTGCCCTGCCCACGTCGCGGCTGTCACGCACCCCACCAGCCCCACCCTCCGGAGGCGAGCCCCCCGGCCACGTCTCCTTCGCCGCCTCCTCCTCGTCACGCCCAGGCCGGGCCGCGGCAGGGCCAGGCACCGGGACGGGCGCAGATGCGGGGGTCCATGCCGCAGCTGGCCGCGGCGCCGCCCCGGCCGGCGTCGGTGTCACTATCGACTCCTCCATAACCGCCGCCTCCTCCATGTCTCGCAGCAGCGACCGCCTCGTGGCCCGCGCCACCACCAGGGCCGGCAGCTCTTGCGGCCCCAGGCGCTCCCCGGACCTCCCGGCAGACGACACCTCTGGCTCGGCCCCGCCCAGGCCCCCAACAGCCACAGATACCTCCGCAGAGACCTCCGCCACCACGTCCGCGACGCTCTGCGACGCCTGGCTCCCAAGGCTGCCCCCCGACCGCGCCACGAAGCGCTGGAAGCCTGCGCGCCCGGGGCCCTCGAGCTCCGTGTGGTCGATGGGTACCACGGGAGAGACCTCCCGCACCCCGGAGAGCTGGCAGGGGAGGAGCGACGGCCCGGGGGGCGCCCCACGGCCCTGCCGCGCGGCGGGGTCCCGGGGCGCCGGGGAGCGTGGCGGGCCCGTGTCTGGGGTGCGCGTGGGGCCCGCGGTGCGTTTGGCGGATGGCTGCGCCTGCTGAAGCCTCCGCTGCCTGCGAGGGCATCGAAGGGGACGATGTCTCTCAGCAGTGTCTCTCGGCAGGCGCAGACGCAGTTGACGCAGAGGCGCAGTAGTACCTGTAGTGCGCGGGCCAGGCCTCACCTCTGCGCGCGGTTCTGCCACGACTGCGTCACGAGTTCCTTGGACGACGCCAGCCGTGCCAAATGGGCGTCCTCGGCGCGCAGCATAAGGTCCACGCGAGCCCACTCCTCCTCCTCCCCACCCGGGCCCCACGTGCGCGTGCTCACGGCAGACCCCTCCTCCGCCACCGTGCAGTCGTCCCTATCGTCCCTGTCCTCCACCGCTGACATCGGCTGGGACACGTACCGCGCCAGGTCGCGGGCCACCCCGTCCGCGGTACGCTTGGCCGGGCCCCGCCCCGCGCCGCCGGAAGACCGCACGCGGGCCACCCTCGCGCTCGCCTCGCGCTGCAGCTCGGCGTAGACCCAGGCCGTCCAACGCTCCTCCACCTCGACCGCGCGGGCGTGGCGAGAGGTGCAGAGGTGGGCGGCCAGCGCGGCGTCGGACGCGCTCCGCAAGCCGCAGAGACTGCACCCGGGCGTCGACGCAGCGCCGCGCGAGGGCGGCGGAGCGCGCGGGCGGAAGCGATGCGACCACGTCCCGGGGGGAAGAGGGAGGCTGCCGCGGCTGGCAGACGTGTCGTGGAAATGGAGCCCCGTGCGGGCCTGCGCCAGCGACGGCACGCAGATGGCGGAACCCGGATGAGCGAGCGCGCAGAGGACGTGGACTTCGGAGTCCGGGGCCGCCAATAGGGTCGACGCACTGCGTTGGGAGGGCCACGTGCGGCGCGTCACGACCCCACGGCCCGCACGGGCATAGCTCCCAACAACGGCGTCAGGCGAGCAGCCCACCTCCGGAGAAACCGCCACAGGAGCACGCGGGTGTCGAGCTCCGCCAGGTTCAACGTGGGGCCGCCTCGGTCGCTCCCGCAGCCGTCGTAGATGATCAAGTCGTACGGCAGCAACATGGAGTCTGCGGGAACGCGCACGTGGCAGCGCGCATGTTTTGAAGTGCGCCTCGCTGCACATCTCTGGGGACCACCGGCCGCTCCGAGACACGCGCCTGCGCGGTAGAAGTGTCTCATGTGTACCCGTGCGCCCTCACCTGGAAGGGACGCCCTGAGGTCGCTTGGCTCGACGTCCCGGACGATGTCCACGCCGAGGTTGCGAAGCTGAGCCTCCGCGGGCGAGCACGGCCCCTCCGCCACATCGCGGACGGCACACACTGCGGACATGCGGGTTGCTCGTGACGGGGACGGAAGATTCAGGCTCAGGGCTCCAAGGTTCCCATCGCTACGCCAAACACGCACCTATGTATGTCTCGTCGAGGGCATGGGCCAGCTGGACTGTGAAGGCGAGGCTCGAGTCGCCCACCACCAGGACCCGCAGGTCGTCATCTCCCCTCCTCCCTTGCAGCAAGCGTTGTGCCATGGCTTCGCCAAAACACAGCTTGGCGACCGTGGCGGGTCGTTATGACATGCGTCACGACGCCATGCGTCTCTCTGGAACACCGCAGAGCTGTCCGGCATGGAAGTCACCGAAGTGGCGCGGTTGGCTTGTCTGGCACAGTGCTGGAAGAGGTTTCACACTGCTTTGGCCTCCCCCCCGGCCCGCAGAGCACGCACATGTGAAGAGCATGGGATGAAGCTTGCCTTGACGGGAGCGTCGCCCTGTCGACGGGCGAGGGGGGTTCTTGGGGGGCAAGGAGGCATCCCTCGCCCCTCACACAGCCCAAGCCGGAGCTCCAAGAGCTTTGTACGGATTGCGGTGCCTCCTCAAGCCGCAAGCGATGGACGCAGGACCGAGGGATGGCTCCGGACGGCCGGCAAAGGGGCAGCCTACGTCGCTCAATTGGCTCGTCTGAGCGCCGTCACCGGTCTCTTGGTGATTCTCCCCCAGCTCGTCTTTTTCGGCAAGGTCTCAAAGACAGGGCTCGTGTGTTGGATCACGTACGTCGCCTTCTTCAGCGTTGGGGCGCTCCGCAGGGTCCTCAAACACGGTGCGACGCGTTCTGTCGCTCTCTCGCCGCCCGGTGCCTTGCCTGGCCTGGTTCGTCGTCTGACGCGCTTCCCTGCATCCCTCCCTGCCCACCCAGGGTCCCTGGCCCCTGCCTCGAGAGACAGGCAGCGCTCATCCATGCTGAATCACATTGCCCAGCTCGCCTTCACCGTCACGATCCCCTTGCTACACTACCTCTCGGCCGCATTTGGCGTCTGGGACCTCACGCCCCTGGGAGTGGGTGAGGCAGCACCGCACAAGCTCTTCCCTGGAGTCTATGCATACATCTGGGCAGGGCGCCCCCACCCCTGTCTCTCACTCGCTCTTGCTCCACCACCGCAGTCGGCATGGCGCTCATGTGGGCCGGCTGCGTTCTTCACTGGTGGGCAGTGAGTAGTCTCGGCCCGGCCTTTGACCGCCTCGTGGCTCCCCAGTCGTTTGTCACAACCGGGCCGTACCGCCACCTCCAGCATCCCATTTACGTCAGTTACGCGGCGCTCTTCTCGGGCTTTGGCCTGGCGTTCGGCTGCCCGTCATGCGCCCTAGCCAACGCAACCGTATGCGCCGCATACTACCACCACCGCACCGCCCTCGAGGCCCAGGTGCTCGAGGAGGCGTTCGGCGACGTCTATCGCGATTGGGCCAAGCGCACCGCCCCCGTGCTGCCGGGATTGCCCCGTTTCTAACCCATCGCACGCTTCAATCATCAGTGAGTCAGTTTTTGGTCACATCATCACTTGACCGTGGCAAACGCCCCCCTGCTGTCCAGCTTGGTGACCTTGGCGATGTTGACCTCAAGCTTGCCCTCGTTCACAAACGCCTGCGGGCGGGGGGCGCGTGTTACCTCCCCGTCGCTCACCCTCACCCTCACCCTCACCCTCACCCTCACCCTCACCCTCACCCTCACCCTCACCCTCACCCTCACCCTCACCCTCACCCTCACCCTCACCCTCACCCTCACCCTCACACTCACACTCACACTCACACTCGTGCCCCCCGTCGCCCATGCAACCCACAACAGCTCTTACCTGCGCCATGGCTTCCTTGACCCGCTCCCCCGTCGCCGCGTCCCCCACGATGGCCACGCACGTGGGGCCCGCGCCCGAGATGGTGCAACCGAAGGCCCCCGCGCGCTTGGCTGCGTCCTTCACAGCGAAGAACCCCGGGATGAGCTTCCCCCGCACCGGCTCCACGATCCTGTCAGAGTCCAAAGCGCGTCCCACCATCTCCGCGTCCCCCTGCAGGATGCCCGCCACCAGCATGCCCCCCGCCGAGGCGTTCTGGATCTGGGGCGGCGCCACAGTATCGATGCTCGCGCCGCCGGTGCCGTCATATGTGTGCGACCGCCGACAGCGCCGCCGCTGCCCGCCTCACCCACGCCTCCCGGGTCACGGTGCTGGAGAGGGCGGCCCGCATCTCCTTCGTCGGGGCCTCGAACTTGGGGTTCACGAGGACGAAGTGCATCTCGCCCGGGAAGGCCAGCCGGTAGTACTCCAGGGGGTCACAGGACCGGACCAACACGAAGCCTCCCAGCACCGCCGGCGCGATGTTGTCGGCGTGGTAGCCAGACACGGTCGCCTGCGGGTACGAATCACGCGGTCGGCACGCCGCGATCGTGACGCCATCCATCTGCTCTGCAAGGCCTCCCGACGTACCTCGGAGGTCAAGCCAGCCAGCACGAGCTTGTCCTTGCTCAGGGGGGAGCCAAACAGGGCATTGACGGCCTCAGCGGCCGCGGCGGCCGAGGCCGCGGACGAGCCCAGCCCAGATCCCAGAGGCATGCGCTTGTGGAGTGACAGCGCCACCCCGCACGCCACCCCGCCCATCATCCGGAGCGCGTCTTTCGCCGCGATGCCCACTGCGACGCCAGAAACACAGAGTCCGCGCTCATATCCTCTCCCCAGCCCCCAAGCGTGAGCGTGCAGCTCACGTCCCCTCCCTCACCGCAGTTCTCCTCTGGGTCCCTCGACAGCCTACCCCCGTCCCCGTCGATGTGCTCGATGATAACAGTGCCCGCCGGCAGCTCCGGCGCCGCCCGCGCAGTCACCGTGTCCCCGTCGCCGGCCACCGCGCAGCCCATCCAGTCTGCAGGGCCAGGGGTGGTGGCAGGGCAGTGGGTGCACCGGGACCCAGCAGGCCTGGCAGGAAAGAACGCACGCTATACGTTACGCATCATGATTCCTCACCAAATCCTGGTCCCAGGTTGGCCACCGTGGCGGGCGCGAACGCCTCGGCCTTGGATCCCACCGGCTGAAGCGCGCAGGCCGCCACCCGAGCCCTGCAGCACACGACGATGCGCAGCAGATCGCCTGCAGCGCGCGATGCTATCTGTGAAAACGGTCTGAACTCCAGCACCGCTCCTCTCGGGCACCAGCGCCCCACCCCGGGCACAATTGACGTCATCGCGTCGAGCCCCATTTTAGCTGCCGGCGACGAGCTGCACTGGCCATTCCTGCGCTCTCTGCCTACTGCATATGCATGCCTCCATGTCATGCATAGTACACCTCACCTGGCGGCCCTCACGGCGCCTCGTGGGCCCCGGCATGGTGCGGCGCACGGAGCCAGCGTGAGCGCGACCATCCTGGACCCAAATTCGATGAAACAGCAGCAGCCGAGCACTTCTCTTTGCCAATTGTCCACGCACTCGACGGCCGCGCTGCCGTGCGGGCCTCATGGCCGCCGGGCCAAGCTCTCCCGGGGAAGACCCTGGTGCCAGGCGCGAGGGTCGCCGCGCTCCAGCCTAATTCGCAGCTTCCGCTCCTCAAATGCGTCATCTGCCCGAGCGTTTGCATTCAAGCCTGGTGTGCCGCCTCCTCGGCTTCAGACGCGCTCAACTAGATCGTAGCGTACACGCCTCCCCTTCCCGAAAGGCCAGGCAGGTGCTTGGGTCATCTTCGACGCATCGGGTGTGCTGGAGCCGCCGTTCATTCAGGGAATAGGTCGGACTGGGCGAGGGTGGCGCGATGCAGACGGCCGCGTCCTTATCTTCGGTGTCGGCGAGGAGCCTGCCGGCGGGGATCGCCGGGCGGGCAGGAACGGTGTGCTCCCGGCCCCTGCCCCGCCGGCAGGTCGCCGCCGCTTCGCTGGACATCCGCGATGTTGCCGTCGCGCAAGGTGAGATTCACGTGTCCCGGAGCCGGGCTTCCACGGCCCTGCGCCTGCCGGACGCGCGCGCATGCCCCGGCTGCTCGGGCGGGGACGATGCCGGTCCCCGCCGCGCGATCTTGGGGCGCCTGCGATGGCCACCGCGGCCCCTGGCGTTTATCGATCCTTTTGTGCCGCTGGGCTGGTGTGTGGGGCGCGAGGCATCGCCGGCGCGCCGCTCCCAGCGGCTGCTGGGGAGGCAGGTTGGGGAGCCGGGTCCGGGCAGCGCGCGGCCGCTAGGCCCTTGACGACCATCGCGAGCGCAGCCTCCGGCTCGCTTCCACCTGGGCACGCCGCTCCCTTCCGCAGAGCCTGCGGGGGACTCGGGATTCTTCGCCAAGTTCGTCCCCTTCGAGGACGTGCGCAAGGGCCGGCCCTCCGGCGAGCAGTACTCGCTGGACGACGTGGTGTATCGCGCCAAGGACGGCGGGCTTCTCGACGTGCAACATGACATGGACGCGCTGCGCAAGTTCGACGCCCGGTACTGGAAGCGGCTGTTCGACTCGCGCACGGGGGGCACCCAGTGGCCCTACGGCTCCGGGGTGTGGAAGTTCAAGGAGTGGGTGCTGCCGACGATCTCCGGCAACGACATCGTCTCCATGTTCGAGGGCAACTCGAACCTGTTCTGGGCGGAGCGGTTCGGGAAGGAGATTGGGATGAACGACCTGTGGGTCAAGCAGTGCGGCAACTCCCACACGGGCTCCTTCAAGGACCTGGGCATGACCGTCCTCGTCTCCCAGGCGAGCCTCGCCGGGTGCTGTGCGCGGTGCACGTCGGGGCGTGGCCGGGGCCCTCACTCCGCGTCCCCCGCTCCCCGCGCAGTGCAACCGCATCCGCAAGATGAGCCCCAACGGCATCACCGCCGTGGGCTGCGCCTCCACGGGCGACACCTCCGCCGCTCTGTCCGCCTACTGCGCCGCGGCCGGCATCCCCTCCATCGTGTTCCTCCCGGCAGACAAGATCTCCCTGGCGCAGCTTGTGCAGCCCATCGCCAACGGGTCCCTCGTGCTCTCCATCGACACCGACTTCGACGGGTGCATGAACCTCATCAAGGCGAGGGAGCGGGGCTAGCATGAGAACCCCGTCAGTGTGCGGCGGGGTTGTGCGCGACTCATGACTCGCTCCCGCCCCCCTCGCGCAGGAGGTGACGGCTCAGTACCCCATCTACCTGGCCAACTCGATGAACTCGCTCCGCCTTGAGGGGCAGAAGACGGCCGCGATCGAGATCCTGCAGCAGTTCGACTGGCAGGCACCCGACTGGGTCATCATCCCCGGCGGGAACCTGGGCAACGTCTACGCCTTCTACAAGGGCTTCGAGATGGCCAAGGAGCTGGGCCTCGTCGACCGCATCCCGCGGATGGTCGTGGCGCAGGCCCAGAACGCCAACCCGCTCTACACCTCGTACAAAAACGGGTTCAAGACGTTTGAGGCCGTCAAGGCCAAGAAGACGTTCGCCTCGGCCATCCAGATCGGCGACCCGGTGTCCATCGACCGCGCCATCTACGCTCTCAAGGGCTCCAATGGGGTCGTCGAGGAGGCCAGCGGTGAGCATGGCGGCGGGCGGAAGCGCTGGGTGCGGATGCACTCGGCGCCGTCCCCTGTGTGTGGGTGCCGGTATGGGCTAGTCACCGACGTCCGCTCTTTGACGCTTTTGCAGAGGAGGAGCTCATGGACGCCGCGGCCCGCGCGGACCTGACGGGCATGTTCAACTGCCCCCACACGGGCGTGGCGCTGTCTGCGCTGCTCAAGCTGCGCGAGCAGGGCGTCATCGGGCCGTCCGACCGCACCGTCGTGGTGTCGACCGCCCACGGCCTCAAGTTCGCCCAGTCCAAGGTGGCATACCACGCTCGGGAGATCCCCGGGATGGCGTGCAACTTTGCCAACCCGCCGGTCCCCGTCAAGGAGAACATTTGGGCCGTGATTGACGCCATCAAGACCAAGTTCGACCTGAAATAGACGAGAGCATCGCGCAGCTGACTCTGCAGGGCGTGGCCGCCGCGGCTTGTCCGCAACCTTTGAAAATTCTGGCAGCAGCTGTTGACAGTGTTGTCGGCGCTTGCGACCACTCCCGTCGCTTCTTCACAGGCGCGGCGCGAGAGGCAGTTGCGGGACAGTTTGTGAAACCCAGACACCGCTCCCTCGATCCGCGAGTCGCGTCCGTCGCCGCGTGTGGGTGCTCTTTGGCGCGGGAATGGCGGGGATGCAGACGCAGAAGCCATCTGGCTGCTACAAATGCGGCCAGCAAGGTCACTGGGCAAGGTACGTCACCCACCGTGTCGGCGAGCTGCCCAGTGCGTCTAGACAGTGCCGTTGAAGCGTTCGCACCAACAGGCCTGGCTGCCGCGTGCAGGGACTGCACCGTGCCGAGCACTGAGTGGACCCAGTCGTACAAGAATGACATGACTCGACGGCGGGAGGCTCAAGCAGGGGCCAAGGGCGGCAAGCGGGGCGGGGCCGAGACGCAGCGTGCCGAGCGTCCGAATTTGCAGGTAAGGGGCCCGCGCCTCGTCGCTATGCGCCACCGAGACGTCGACGGCTACCTAGAACAGCTACCTGTCACGCATGCGCAGCAGGTGCACGCCAGTCGGCCCCAGCCCTCCGGCCAGGACAATGCGACCCAGCGTGAGGCTGCTGGGGACGGAAGCCCCTCGAGCGCGCCCGCGTTCAAGCAGCCGAAGAAGATACGGCGGACGATGCGGGAGCCCCTCACGGGTGAGCGCTGAGCTCGCGCGTTCCGCCCGGCCAGCCACCGGCCCCGAGCATCGTGCTTGTGCTGGGTCATCATCCCTGGGCTGGCAGGACAGTGCCTTTCCCTGCCGTGGCTGCAGTGGCGGAGCTCTGCGTGAAAGAAACGGGCTTCGAATTCCTCTTGGGCACCGTCGCGAAGGAGTTCCCTGCGACGATCAAGGGACCCGGGCATGAGGGCAGGGACCTGAGGCGTTTGCTGCGATACTACCAGAAGTGGCACGCCGAGTTCTGCCCGCGTATGAGCTTCGATACGTTCGTGGCCGAGCTGGCCTCGCTGAGCCGCAGCCGTGGGGACATGCACGACCGCCTGTATGAAATGCGGCGGGAGTGCGTGCGGTCCACGCCCGTCGAGGCCCTGGTGCGCTACAGGCAGCACCTGGCGCAGGTCGCGGCGCAGACGGTCTTGGAGGGCGACGGTGGGGCGCCGCCGGGGGCTGCGGGTGGCAACCTGGCCCCGTCAACCCCGAAGGAGGAGCCCGGGGCGGGTCGCGAGGCGAACGGGGCCATTGCTGGTCCCAGAGACCTCGACGAGGACGACTGGGAGGCCCTGGAAGCGGCCGAGGCGGCGGCGCGCGGGTATGGCGCGGGGGGTGCGACGCAGGATCCCGCAGAGCGGCCAGCGACGTCGGGAGGCGACGGTCAGCACGACGACCTGGCCTCGTCGCCTGGGGCAGTCGGGGTGGCCACGCAGGCGGGCACGCAGCACGACGGGCCCGTGGAGCTGGACTTGGAGCGGATGGCGCAGGTTTTGGAGGACAGTGACGACGGTTTCTGAGCGAGGTGGTCCGTGTTTTCAAATCTGGCGCCGGGCGCGATTGAAGGGAAAGGATAAGACGAATGCGCTGGCGCAGGGTCGGCGAGCAGCATGCGTGCTGTGACGTGGGGAGGCAGAGAGCGTCTCAGGTTGTGTTACGCCGCTCTGGCGAAAGTCGCCGTGGCCCTCACAAGGACACCTGCTGCTCTCCGTAGATCTGGTTGATGTCGGCGTACACCTGCTGCCCGCCGTCGTACACCAGGATGCCGCCATCCATGCTGTCATCCATGCCCTGGCTGTCTCCGCTCGCCCCCATCCTCGCATCCCTGCAAGGCGACCCGGGCGCACGGCGTCAGAAGCCCAGCATCGGACGAGGGGCGGTGCAATAAAGAGAGGCAAGCAGCAGGCGCACGGCTCAGAGCTCTCCAAGCTAAGACCCTCACATCCAGGCCATCACCGCACGTGGTGCACCATGCAAACACACCTGGACACACCCCCCGCGATCCCGAGCGTCTTGAGCCACTGGGCGTTGTACCGTTGGAACTTGAGGTCCCGAATGCGCACCGCCCACTCCTCGTCAAAGTCCATCACGGTGTCGATTGCCTTGCCCGCCGTCCGACGCACCTCCTTGTTCGGGTCGAAGAGGAGGTCCACCAGGTACGACACGGCCTGCGAGCGCAACTGGCATCGCCGAGTGACGTGCAGCATGGGGTGACACGGGCCTCTGGCGAGGGCAGGCTTGTCAGCTGTCCACCACGGTGCGGATGCAACCTCCACCGTTCGCGCCGAGCTCACGTCTGTCTGGTTGATAAGCACGTTCCGGGTCTCTGGGAACATGAGGAGCTTCTGGAAAGTGAAGGCGATCTGCAAGACGAACTCGTCGTCGTGCTTGCGCTCCGTGATGAGCTCCAGCAGCGCGGGAACCTGCGGGGCAACCGAGGTGCGATCATGGGCAGAAGAGGGTGGTTGACAAAGCCAATGTACTAGGGCAGAGGACTGCATCGACACGAGTGCAAAGCAGGGACCAAGACGCGACATCTTGTCTTCTCTGCAGCCAGCACGCCGCGATCCAGCACGACAGCCCCGCGGTTCCCCGACCCACCAGCGCCGTCTGCGTGATGAGCGGCGCCGTCTTGGCCGTGCAGAGCGTCCCCAGGAACACCACGACCTCCAGAAGGATGTCGTCCTCGACCACGTCGGGGCGGATCGCGGCTGCCAGAAACTCGATGAGCCCGTGCTCCGTCACCAGCGCCTCGAAGTCCACCTCGGGGATCGACAGGTTGCCCAGGGTGCCCAGCACCTCGACCAGCACGTTGGATGTCACGTCGGCCTTCAACAGCTCCACCAGCTCCGGCACGTACGGCACGAAGCGCCTCTTGACCGAGTTGCTGTTCTGGCTGATGTTGCGGATGACCTGCGCGGGGAGCGGGCGAGCGGCGGCACGTGGAGCGCGGCAGGCGGCGAGGCCGGCAGCTTGAAGTTGGCAGCCCCAGTTAGAGTCCCTCCACCCCCGCAGGCACACCTTGAAGAGCAGATCGTCGAACGTCTGCAGGGCCTTGCGTATGAGCTTGTCGAGGCCCTGGTTCTCGCACAGCAGCTCGGCGTTCCTCGTGTTCTGCGTCAGGTTGACCGCCAGCGCGATGAGCTCCGGCGTCTCCCGGAGGTTGTCGACTTGCAGGAGGAACTCGCGGATCATCGACACGGCGCCCGTGTAGGTGAACAGGCTCTTGGCCTTGTCATCCATGGACAGGTGGTACAGCAGGCCCATGACGACCGGCTGCAGGTCCGGCTCCCGCATGAGCTCCACGCCCGCCTGCACGAGCCCCTGCGCGACCATCTCCCCGCGAAGGCCCACGTCGAAGCTCAGGTTGTGCAGCAGGCGCAGGACGACCATGATCAGCTCGGTGTTCTTCACCGACACGTACTTGACGAGCTTGGGCACGATCCCCGCCTTCGACATCTGCTCCTTGTTCTCCTGCAAAGGTATAGCGCACACGAGCGAGCATGTCATGGTCTGCTGAAACGGGCACGTCACTCGTAGCGAGCGACAAGAAGCGCTTGCCACCTCGCCACCACCACGCCGCCCGCTCTCGCCTGGAAGATGGCAAGCTTCTTGAGGAACATCATGGCCACGAGGAGCAGGTCCACGTTGCTGCGGTCGAGGCACTGGATCAGGTACCCGACGATGTTGTGGCGCCTCATCTTGCGCTCGATGTTGATGTCCTCTGCCAGGTTCAGCAGCAGGTAGAAGGCGTAGTAGAGGAGCCGGTCCTGCTTCTGAATGACGCTGCGGGGGCGAGGCGAGGGACCGCAGCCGTTAACAGCAGCGCACGGGCCATGGGCAGGCCGGGGGACCTGCTTCGGGGGGCGTGGATGCAGGCGTTGCTGGGCCTGACACGGACCTCAGGAGCCGCCGCTCGCGCCCGGACATGTTGGCGTCCCCTCGCCCAAGCTGCATCTCCGCGACCTTGTGCGCCACGGCGGAGGGCGCCACGCCGTCGTCTTGCTCCCTCTGCGCGCAGGCATCGAGGCGGGTTGCCGCGCCGCAAGCAAGTGCCGGCAAGCAAAGACAGTGCGACAGAGAGAAGGCAGAAGTACGTTTGCAAGACGAAGAGGGGACGCTGCTTCACTCGCAGCGAAGCATCGCTACACGGCAGCCCACCTCAGCCGCGCGCTTCATCTCCAGATCGATAATGTCGATCGTGATCTTCCCGACCAGGTGCTCCAGGAGACGATCGTGGAAATTGCTCCACTGCGGGCATGGCATACGGGGCACCCTACCCTCTGGCCCCAGCCTGCCACGGTTCTCCACAGCGCAGCACAGGTGGCACAGGGTCTGCCAGGCACTCACCAGGGACACGGCGAAGAAGGAGCTGACGATGTAGATCTCGAGGTCGATGGACTTCATCCAATCGTCGCGGAGGACTCTGCGGAAACGACGCCGGGGGCAGTGGCGCTCTGCTGGTACCGCCACCCTGCGACAAAGCATGGCTCGTTTAGAGCCCCGTGGCCCCGCCACGCACCTGGCAAGCGCCCCGACTAACGCGGGGTGGTCGAGAAGCACGGGCAGGTGCTCCGGCACGCGGAAGAGGTGCGAGATGAGCGCCGACGCGCGCACGCGCTGCTCGAGCGTGTCCTCGTAAAGCATCTCCACGTACTTGTCGAGATCCTCCAGGCGCGCGGCCTCCGCAGCCTCGACTTGAATCTGCGCAAGCATCTCCTCCCGCTTCGCGCGGGTCTGGGAGCGCGCAGGCGCGACCCTGGTCCCGGCGCCCCCAAACTTGCTCTCGTACATGTCCACCAGGAGCTGCAGCACGTGCGACGTCTTGCTCTCATGGATGAGCTTGTTCTTCTCCACTACCTTGGCCGCCAGCTTCTCCAGATCTGCCCCGGGGACCAAGTGCTTTTCGAGCTTGATCGCCTGCGCGGTAGGGCGCAGGGGCCAGCCGGGGTGAGCCGGGCTCGGCCAGGGCCGGCGATTGGCAGCCCACCAGCTGCTCGACCCGCGGCATGTCCTGACGGGCTCCTCGCCTGCACGCTGCTCTCCTCCTCCTTGGACTGCACGCGCCCATCGTCCCCGTACGTGACGGTCTCCTTCACATAGTGAATGACGATGGCTGTGTCCTGAGGGGCCGCCTCTATCAATCCCGGTTTGTACTGCGGAGGGGCGGGGATGCGGGGGGCGCGGTGGCCGGGGGGTCGGGTTCGCATGCTGACCGCAGCGCAGAAGCGGGTGGAGCGAGTCGCTGGGCCAGGCCCGGCAGGCCATCGGCGCCGGCATTTGTTAGTTATCAACCATCTTTGCTCAGGGCGCGCTCGGCTTGGCTGCCAGGCGTTTCCAGTGGAAAAATAGGGGAGCATCGCATGGGCCCACTCCCAGTCCACGTGGATATCCCCGACGCTCTTTACCTTCTTTTTCTGGGTCGGCATGAAACCGTGCGCGGCGGGTGTGGTCAGCTGTCTCCCATCTGAGGGAGCCCGAAGCGCTTGTTTCCCGCTACGACGCGAAGGACAACTACGCACGATCGAGAGCAACAACAGACCCGGTTGCGGAAACTGCATTCTGGGGGGGTCCACCGGCGCTCGAGTTTGGGCGTTGCCCCTCTGGCGTCAGGACGCGTCCCGCAGGACGCCGCGTCAAAGAGCTCCCAATCGTCCTTGCGGCAACATTTGGCGCAAAGTCACAACCGCAAATCGCGCCCACTTCAGGGATTCCCCGCGGAGGATTTCCCACGGTGGTGGTCTGCGACCGTCGAGCGCGCCGCGAGCTTACCCCATGGCCGACGCCGACGCTTCCCCGGGGTGCGTGCCGTGATAAGCGCGACAAAGATGTCCTCTCACGTTTCGGCTCATGACGCCGAAGTCAAGATGCGCACCGCAGCGAGCTGGCTCTGAGAAACGGGCGCACGGACGCGTGCCCCTGTGCGCTGCAGGGCCTCGCTCATGGAGCTCCCCGACCTGTGCATTCATCACATCTTCTCAAGCCTGTCCGCGAGAGACGCCTGCAATTTCGCCGCGACCTGTCGGCGGCTCCACGAGCTGGGTCACACTGAGCTCCTCTGGGCGCTGCTGATGAGGAGGGACTACGGCACGTACGCAACACACACGCCCGTCCACTTGGCCGACACCTGGGCGACCCTCCCGTCCCTGGACAAGTACAGATACGCCTGGGCCGCGTCACATGCGGTGAGCACGTGCCACGTGACCAGCGTGGACGTGCTGTCGTCCCGGATACCGGCGGACGCTGCGCTGGGGTCCTACCAGCCGGCCCCTCAGAGCTCCGGCGATGCGTCTTTCCGGAGCATGTCCAGCGGCAGCAGCGACGACGAGGGCCTGGACGCGGGCGACAGCGACGGCGTCGCGTCTGAGCCCGCGGGTGCCCCTGGTCAGGAGGCTGATGCTCGTCCGGGCACGGCCCCCCAAGCCCCGGCGGGCCACGCGGGCCCCATCTTTGGCCTGCGCATGTGTCGGAACCCGCTCCCGCCCACGTGGGCCGTGTCGGGCGGCGTTGACGCGGACACGGGCAGCGCCGAGGTCGTCTTGCTCGATTTCGAGGTGAGTCAGGGTGTGCCGTGGGCGTGTGTGCTCGATCGAGCCAGGTGCACGTCGCGCTCCTCAGCTGACGCCACGCGTGCCCCTCTCCGTGTGCCTCAGAACAAGCGCTCCCACACGCTGCTGTACGAGGACTGCGGGGAGCACGAGGGGTCGGGCGGGGTTTTCCACGTCACCCAGCGCCACCAGCTGCCCGAGATTGTCGTCACGGGCTTCTCGGGCGCCTGCACGGTGTATCGTTTGGACTTGGACGCAGGCGACAGTGACGCGCACCCGGATTCCCGGCCCCGGCCGGCGTCGGGCCCCCCCAGCGCCCGTGCGGCGGCTCTCAAGCCGCTCGTGCATCTCTCAGGTCACGTCGATCCGGTCGTCAGCTCGACGTCAGACGCCAACTGGATCGCGACGGCCTCGTTCGACGGGCAGATCCGGATGTTCCGCACCGGAGACTGGGAGCGAGACGAGGAGCTCCCGGGCGAGGTGGACGCGTGCACGCCGGCCTTCCTGGACGAAACGCTGGTCAAGGTCGGGGACGGCAAGTGGCACCCCATGGGCCGGGTGCGGCAGGTGCGGCCTACGGTCTGCCTTTCGGATGCTGCCGTCGACCAGTCGACCGAGGGGAACTCGCGGACGGTCAGCGCCCTGGCCCTGGACCCGGACGGCGCCAAGGCCCTGCTGTCGGGTGGCAACGACGCGGAGGCGAAGCGCTGGTGCACCGAGCGCGGCGTCGTCACTCAGGTGTGTGTGAAGGATGTGCGATGCGAGGGCGTCAGCGACCAGACCAGGATGACTGCGTCGGCCAGGATGACCGCGCGCCCTGCTCTCCCCGCAGCGCATGGTGGCGCACCGGGGGTGGATCTGGTGCCTGGAGCTGTTGCGGCAGGACAGTGCGGATTGCTTCCTGACGGGAGCGACAGACAGCTGTGTGTGCCTCTGGGACGCGCGCCAGGGGTGAGGAGAGGCGCTTCAGTCAGCTGTTGTCGTGCTTGTACCAGGAAGCAACAACGATGGGCGTTGCCACCGTCGCTGAACCTGCCTTCCCTGCTTCCCGCTCAATGCAGGAACCACCCGGTGGACGCCATGCCCCTTTCCAGGAACCCGGCTGTGCCTAGCGGCCCCGTCGCCGGCCTGAGGATGCACCCCTCCCTGCCATTGTTCGTAACGTCGAGCTTCGACGGATTCCTGCGCGTCGTCGACCTGCGCAACTTCTCGGTCGTCGGGGCGCTGAGCGGCGGCGGGGGCCGCCTCACCCGCACCGACTGCACCGAGGACATGGCCGTGGCGGCGTCGTTCCACTCGTACGTCGTCGCCTTCTCGTTCGGACCCCAAGAGTTCTAGAGAAAAGAAGTGCTTAAACTGGCAAAGCTTAAAGTCACGACCCGGCAGCCAACGGCGCACAGGGCATCCCTCGAGGGTGTGGATAGAGTGCAACTGATAATTAGAACTTCTCACTGATAACTGACCTCATCCACCGGGCCCGTGCCGCCTTCACTCGCGAAGGCCGGCGACGCCTCCACCGCTGCGGGAGAGGCAGAGACACGCCGTGGTCGGCACATGCAAGTTCTCGATGCCCCCGTCGGCACTCCGCGCCGGCTCACCGGACGAGAGGGTCCGTTGCTCTGCGCTGGCGCCCACGACGCCCACCGTGTTGCGCGCCGACCGCACGGGCTCCAAATGCATGTGGTTCCGCGGCGAGTTGGAGTCTATCGCACCCCCCGGCATGATCAGAAGACCCAACTTGCCGTCCCCTTCCTGAGCCTCCTTGGAGTGGCGAGGCGCGACGTGCCCTTGATAATCTGGGGGCTGCGGGCGGTCCGCCGGGATGAAACCCCCGCCCTCGGGAACACCTGGTCGCGTGAAGATGCCGTAGTCGGCCGCCCGGCTCGTCGCAGGAGACAGCGCCCCGGACGTGCGCTTGACCGACACGTTGTGCGAACCGGCCAGCCCCCCCGCGTCGGGCTTGTCTGTGGACCGCCCATCCCGACCCTTGATCCCATGCTTCTTGGAGCGGGCTTCGGGGTCGACGATATCCCTCTCCTGCGCGCGAGGGGCGCGGGGGGCCGTGGGGGGTGGCGTTGCATGGGGCACCCCGACGGAGCGTAACCAAGGGCCGCCGGCAGAAACAGGCACGGCGACTGCATCAATGCGACATCCAAACGAGTAGCCGAGGGTGTTCGGAAGGAAACAGGGGCGCCAAGGAACGAGGGCGACGTCCTTCCCCCACTCCCGCGGACCTTGCTCGCGCCGCAGCCCATCTACGGCAACGGATAAGTTGTCAAGAGAATAAGCGATACGCAGTGCGAGCGCAGGTCAGCGCGTTCCTCGGGCGGCGAGAGCCAAGCCCGGCCCAAACGCCCGTTATGCCCACGCGCGCCCGGTCACGCCGGACTCCCCACACGCTATGGAGGTCACGTATGACGCTGCGGAGGGTGGGCGACCAACCGAAACCTCGGCGCTGTGTCCGACCTGGTCCGACTGAGTGTCTAGAAGGGTCCAAGCAGCGAGTGTCCTGTAAATACATATTTGACTATTATGCGAATCGCCTCGCGCATTTAAATTAAGGTTGGCCGGATGGGTTCGCGGGATTCGCTCCTGCGCCCGGGCCCATCGACAAGCAGGGAGGAACTGGTGGTTAGCACGAGGGGATGCGCGAACGGCCTGTGCGGGACCCGGGGAGGTGCGCGGCCAGCGGGTGACACGTCGCCGGCGAGAGAACCCACTGAGACGGTGGCCCCACTGCGCTTTGGGGATTCTCACGCGCAGGTTTGAGGCCACGGATTGCGCTGACGGGGGATGCTGGACGGGGTTTAGGCGATGATGCGGTGGACGGGGCCGCACTCGCGCCGGGACCTTCGGGGGGCTCCGCCGCACAGCCTCCTGCACCCGCGACGACAGGGGTCACCCCCTGGCGTCTGGAGAGCCTCATCTTTGGAGCGATCGCGCTGGCGACTCTGTTGTGGCTTCTGCTCGCGGCGTGCACCTCCGTGTCCGTTCGCGTTCGGAAGCGGATGCAGGCGGGGAGGCCTTCGCAAGGGAAGGCGGCGAGCGAGACTCGTCCTCCCGCGTTACTTTCTGCTCGCTCGAGCGTCTGCGAGGGCGGGGACGAGGAAGTCTCGGCTGAGAGCGCGGGGCGGACGGGGGGGGAGAGCGCGGCTGGGCGAGCTCATCCAGGTGCGCGTGGGGTCTCCTCAAAGGCGCACTTCAAACCAGTGGCCTTTACACTTCCAGATATCTCAATGGTGCGTCAGCTTTTCCCGCTCAGGACGCGCTGCGGGCGTGGAGGCGAGCGCGAGCTGTGTGGACGAGTGCAGCTCAGCGACCGCGACCCCGCGACCGAGCCCGGCGCACAAGAAGGCTTTGTGGCCCGTAAGGGAGCCCGGTGGCGTCGCCGAGTCGTCAAATGCGTGTCTCTCGCCCGAAGTGCGTCCTCAGCTGGACGCCCTGGGGCTGCAAAATCTCGCGACGATGTCCGAGGCGTCCGATCAGGACGAACTGGAAATAATGCTGAGGTGAGACTTGTTGGTATGCCGCTGACGGATTTGTGGCGCGCGCGAGCAGGGCTGCGAGGGGATGGAGCGACTGCGCTGCTCGAGCCTGCTGCTGCTCTTGCACCCTCAGGGCGAGCAAGCAACCGGTGCCTGTGGGCCGGTGCCCTGCAACGGCGGAGACGACTGGCGGAGCGACCGGAGCGCCGTGCGAGTACTCCTACTGGATCCTGGCCAAGTTCAGCGCGCGCGATGGGACGACCTACGGTGCGTTGCGAACAAAGGATGAAGGAGCTTTGCCATGCGTTTGGAGGTCCTGCCAATGCACCTGACAGGTGCTTCAGCATCGTCTGTCTGCGTGCTTTCACCCTCCCGCCCAGCAGGAGACCCGTACAGCGGAGGTGTGCTAGCATGGTGTGCTAGCATGCTGCAGCACCCACGCACCCTCGCAGGGGAGATGATGGAAGTCCCGGAGAAGAGGGCTCTGAAGGTGTATCGTGATAATTGGAAGGCCATGTTGCAGGTCTGCGAGATCCAGGACCGGGTGCAGGCCCTCGTGGCCCTGCAAGACAACACAGCTGCGGTCGAGACCAACACAGCGCAGGCGGCTGAGAGCACCGCCGCGGTTAGGGACCTCACTGGTGAGTCGCGGGCCGTGTGTGAGCAGCCAGAGAGCCTTGTCGGACGTCGCAGGCGAGCTGAGGGCCGCACCGTGAAGCGCACGCAGAGGAGGTGTCAAGCGTGGGGCGTGCCATGGAGGCCAGCGCGTTGGAGGCGAGCGCGGCGGGGCTGCGGCGGACGGCGATGGACGCGCTTGCGGTGGGCATCGTGGTCTACTCGGGCGCCTTCGTCGCGAGCAGCGGCCTGTGGGACGCGTTGCTGGGCGATCCCCTGGGACCATGGAACGCGTGCTGGCGACGTGCCAGCCGAGAGGTGAGACGTTCAACAATGGACCAACGGGAACCGCACGTGTGCCCGGGGTAGTTGGGGTAGCAGGGGTTTGGGTAGTTGCGCCTCCCGTGACACCCGGCATTAACTGAGCATTCCCGCAGCTCGACTGGTATGACACGATGGCTTCGTCCGGCTCGGCCATCGTGCAAGTTCCATGGGTCGGCGCTGTGGACGTCTCCGCTCTCCAAACCGCCCAACGGTGAGGGCTTGGCCACACTCACTTGCGCCGCTCCGTCCATACCGCCAACCCAGAATGCACCTGCCCCGCCCTGCTCCCACCTGCGCCGCGCTGCGCCCACCTGCACCGTCCCGCGCCCCCCTGCCCCGCCCCACTCACCCCATTCACCCCTGCCCCCCCCTGCACCCACCCACAGATCCATCTACGCGGCGTGGATGGCGGCCATCTGCGCCACGTCGACCGCCATGGGACTGGCGGCCTTCACCCTCCTCGCGTCAGTCCTCGTCCTCCTTTGCATCAAATCCCTCTCTTGGCTGAGCGCCTTCTCCGGCCACATGCCCGGCCTCGCCCTCGCGCTCTTGTCTCTCGCGGGCGCCGTCGCCGTGCCGTCGCTCACGTTGGCTGCCGAAGCGCTCTTCGCCCCAACCGCCCCCCGCGCGTTCGGGAGCGGGTGCACGGGCGGCCAGGTCGTCTCGCGCGCCTTATGGCTGGGCTGGGCCACGACGTCTGCGCTCTGCCTCGTCCTCGCGCAGCCTCTCTCGCGATGGCTGGCCGCCACGGCCAGGGCAGCCGCGAAGGCCAAAGCCCCGAGCCCGTCCTCGGGGGTCCTGTTTGCCCTCTCGCACCTGGCGAGGGACGTGGGGTGGGGTGCGTGGTACTGGGTGTTGCTGGCCCTGGTGTGGCCCCTCCTCACGGCGTGGCTCCCCTTCCAAGCATGGAGCCATCGCTCCACGCAGGCAGTGGACCGAATGCTTTGTTGGGCGAAGAACTCCTATTTCTAATTGCGCAGGCGTAGCACGTGAACCGAGTGCAGGTAGTAGTTTGCTCTAGTTTGGCCTAGCAGTTTCTACTGTCACGGTTTTGAATCACTGGCTCTTTGTGAGCCTCAGACAGAGCTAGGAGTGGAAAGGGGGGCGCCGGCATGCGGTTGCCGCGGCTGCCTGGACGGGAAGTGGTCCGTGTGACATGTGTGCTAGGCACAAGGCTACGAGACATGGCAAGATTCGGCGGGGGTCCTGATGGACCTCTGCACCCTCAGCTATAGACCTGCACGTCAACATCGTGTATGACATCAATCGTCGAGGGTGCAGACGGCCGCCGCTCCTCGCACCACCCAGTGGGATGGGTCGGTGCCCTCGGCGACAGGGAGACTGACGTACGTGATGATGTTGGTGCTCTGCCCCGTGGTCGAGAGCGTGCCTGCCCGCTGCCGCGTCTTGTACACGGGGCACGTGAAGGCGCCCTCCCGGCTCGCCAGGGCGTCCTCGCTGCGGGGGTCACAGAGGGTTGCGTTCTCTTCCTCATCATAGTGTTGTAAGTACAAAAATCATCATAAGAACATCGTGAGATTCGGATGGCTGAGCAACAAGCGCTCGGCAAGTGTTCGGCTGAGCCCTGCAGCAATGGCGCCCTGCGGATCGCCGTGCACTCACTGTAGCACGGGCTGGCAGTGGATGACGGGGAGTAGTGAGGCGCCAGACCCCGGCTGAAATTCCACGATGTGGTTGCGGTTCGAATCCCAGGAGCATCCCTCTAATGCCAGGCCGTGGATGAGGATGCCAGACTTGGGGCACCGGTTGGACTCGTCCATCTCCACGGCGCCCTCCGGACAGGCCGTGCGGCTGCGGGGTGTAGTGGAGGCAGCGGCAGAGGTTGGGGTGAGGAAAGGTGCAGAGGTCAGGTCGGGGCAGTGACAGAGTGCAGCAGCAGGGTCGGGACTGCAGTGCGATGCAGGTGGCCACAGCAGCAGAGGCCGGCAGAGCCACAGGTCACGCCTTAACACTCGCGAACCATGACCATGCTCCGTTGTTGACACAGGGACACCCCCTCCCTGCACCCTATGCATAGTCTCACCTGTGGGGGTTCTCTGCGTCCCACGGAGCGTCCAGCGCTCTCCATTGGAAGCCGAGCATGTCGATCGAGGTGAGGGTCTTGCGGGAATGGACCTGCAGCGCCGCGCTGAGGAGGCTCTGGGGCGAGAAGAGCGCTCCCAGCCAGAAGGACCTGGGAGGGCCTGCTTCCGCCCAGGATCGGATGAAGGCCACGCGGCGCGAGAAGTCCTTCACCCACGCGGCGAGGGGCTGCGGGGGAAGGGAAGAGAGCGGGCTGGGTTTGAATCGCGAGGCGCTTGGAGGCCCTGGTGCTTGCAGAGAGGGGTCCCTTCGAGATAGAGCATCCAAAGCAAGATGGGAGCATTAGCAGTGCACAAATTTTAAACCAGACGGGTTAGGTGTACTTGCGCCTGTCTGCTGATATCAGCGTGATACGCACCATAGTGGAGGGGTAGGCCGCTTTGGCCCACGAGGCCGGGACCTCGTTGGTCAGAAGCCGCGTGGCCATGTCCTCCAACTCCGGCGTCATCACTTTGAGCCCGTCCGTGGCCTTGATCAAGCCGTGCAGCGTCCGACTCTGCGGTTGCGCGAGCAGACCCATGGCCGCAGTCACATGCGGCTGGCAACTACCACCGAGGCAGTGGCGCCCTCATGCCACGGAGCTGCGTCTGCCACTCACCAGCACCTCCAGTTGGTGGTTGAAGAGCTGCACCTCCTGCAGCAGCACGACGCCCAGAGGCTCCGTCTTGACCTCCCCCAGCGCCCCGGTCGGCTCCTGCTGGGAGTCGCGACGGGCCGACCCCGCCATGCCCCGGACGCTCGCGCCCCGCGCGACCAGGGCGCGGGACGACCCCCGCCCGGCAAACATGTCGCGGACGGAGGATCGGCGCGACGGCCCCGGGCCCGTTGACGGCGGTGGTTGCGCGGCCGCTCTCGCGGACCCAGGGGGGGTGGCCGCGGGAGCGACTGCGTCGTCCGGCGCCGCGGATGTCTGCTGGTAGGCCTGCTTGTGGGCCAGGGCGACGACCAAGGGCTGCGGGGGCCCGAGATGGGGGAGCAAAGCTTGGCAAGGGCGGTGGCAGGAATGGGACTGGCAACGCAGGCTCTGGGGATGTCGCAGGGGCTCTGTTGGACTACTGTAGGCTCTGGTGAGCATCGCATGAGCCGTATCATGCGATTGTAAGCAAGTCATGCAACATGGATCCGGCGCTTACCTCGGGCAGTGCCGCGAGGATTTCCTTGGCGATGGCCCGGGCCTGGGACCCCTCGGCTTCTCCCTCCTTGGATTGCTTGGCGGCCGTGGACTTGGCCCAGCGGATGGGCTCCAGGGCCGCGAGGCAGGACAGCACCGCGCGCCCCTCCCCTGCGCGCAGCTGAACGTCAGCAACGGACGAGAGGCCGAACACCGCCGCCTCCGCCGCGTCCGGCAGGAGCTGCGCGGCGTGGTCCTGCACCGAGAGCAGCGATCCTGCGGGGACGCGGAACGGCACGCGGCGTCGCGGGTGTTATTGCGACACGCGCTAGGCATCAATGCTGGCAATGAATGTCTGTCAGTCTAACAGACAAGCATTGCCAGTATTTCAGCTGCTTCTGCGCAATGCAAAGACCGCAGTCACGAGCCACCAGCTGAAGCGCCTCACCCGTCGGGGCCGGCGCTTGAAACAGGGTCGCCTGTCGGGTGCCCTGTGCGAAGGAGAACTCTTCTTGCAGCACGTCTGGGGACAGGAAGCGCTCGATGATGCTGTTCAGGAGGCGTCGGTCGTTGTCATCCGTCACCCGGCCGCCGTAGTTGATCTCTCCAACTGCGGAAAGGGCGCACCGACGAGCGTAAAGCCACAGCACCGCGGCAGGCGATCCCACCAGCGACTGGGAGCACGCGGCAGAGCAGAGGCCGCGTGCGCACCGATGTATTGGATGCCCCTCCACGGCACTTCGCCACCCCTGCCGGACTGGGAGCTGGGCGTGGGTGATGACGCCATGACACGCCGTGAAGCGGACCCTGGCCCGTCCATCCCCAGGGTCGACGCGCGCGGGCTCTCCCCGGCATCGGAGCCGCGCGCCCTTCCGGCCGTCAGCGTGCTCACGTTGCCCTTGAGGATCTGGCGCTTGCTCCCGCCGGCCCCCGCGGCGCGCACGGGCGGCGCGGCCACGTTCGAGCCCAGGGCGTCGAGCAGGAAGGTGTGGATCGTGGACAGGGAGACCTCGAGATCTGCAAAGACACGACAGGTACAGCCTGGCAGTGGTTGGGGCACCTCAGGGCTGTGTTGTCAACCAGGCAGTTTGCATCGCTCGCTCGCGTGGGGTGCGTGGGGTGCGTGGGGTGTGTTAGGTGCACGCCTCGGTCCATGGCCGCTCACCCGTGGAGGAGAAGTCGTAGGCGATATCCCAGCCGAGGGGCCCGAACCGCCGGCGCTCGATGAGGACGGCGTGCATGAGCGTGACCGAGTAGAGCAGCCGTCGCCACACGCGGCCCATCGCGGCCTCGTCCGCGGCGGCGGTGAGAATCGATCCGCCCCTCCCGATGCTGTCGAAGAAGCTCTGGTCGACCTGCCCCAGCTCCCGCAGCACCTTGCCGCGGATGCCCCGGGGCGGCTCAAACGTCAACTTGAGGCTCCTCTGCGGTGCAGCACGGGTGAGAGGGGACCTTAGCAAGAGATAGACAACAGCAAAGCCCGCAGGCAAGTCGATTGGACAGCCCCAGCAGCAACGCAGGCTTGGCCATGGCAGCCGAACATGGGCGGCAAAGTGGCCATGCAGTGTCGTGGCCGTGACAGGTGGCGTGGAGGGCGCATGGGTCACCTCGAGCACGCTCGCGGGGAAGTGCTCGGCGGGCATGGAGCTGAGCAAGAGGCGGAAGGCCTGGTGGACGCGCTTGGGGAGGGCCGATAGGTCGTCGGCGACGGGCGTGGTGGGGCGGCGGGGCTCGTCGGCAGGGCTGCCGCGCCCGGTGGCCGCACTCGCGGGCATCCGGGACTGCCGGCGCGTGAGCCCCGACGCGGCCTGCGCCGACGCTGCCATGTCTCGCTTGGACCGGACGGACATCATGCGGCTCAGGCCCACGCTCGGCCTGTCCCGCACCGTGTCGGGGTTGCGTGGGGACCCGGGCTCCAGCTCTGCGCCCGACATCAGGCTCTCCCTGCAAAGATGACGAGAGAGCTTGGTTTGCTTTATACAAGTGCATGGGCAGTTCGCATGAGGGCGGTGCGCATATGGCCCGGCACGGTGCCGCAGCGCTTCGCCATCCATGCAGCGCCTCGCCCGAGCAGCGACGAGTGTCTCTTGGCGTTGACGACCGTGGCCCTGCCCAGCTCCTCGACCAATCGCTCCAGCCTGGCCATCCACGACCGGGCCAGGTGGCAGTTCATCAACACCACCCAGTCACCCGACTGCAAGGGCCATAAAGGGAGGAGACGTCACGAATACCACCGAACGAGCCAGGATAAACAACTGCGTCCATGCCATTGGGCCCGCCTCGTGCCGGGGCAGTGCACAGCCCGTGCGCCTGTGCCACCGTCGCTGCGGCTCGCCTGCATTGCCGAGACAATCTCCTTCTCAGCCACGGCGCCCTGCCCCTGGCCCAGCGACACCAGGCGGACCCCGGCGCCGGGCGTGCGGCCCTGGGACTGCGTGGCAGGAGAGGGACATCACGTTCACCCAACTTCGTGCATGCGCATGCAAGGGACACGGCACGTGTTCTGAGTAAGGCCCCCAGCACTCAGGCGAACAGCCAGGGGCGGCATGCGCACCTGGGCGAAGCGCAGGAACATGGCAGTGGGGTCGGCGCCGGTGCTAAGGATGAGTGCAATGGGCACGGTGGGCGACGAGTCCTCAAACACCTCCGCGAGCACCGGGGGCTCGAGGTTCGTGAAGGAGGGGCCTAGCGTGTGCGCTACGTAGTCCTCGAATGCCTGCGGGAGCGCGTCCTCGCGCAGCACGCGCAGCAGGACCAGGCGCAAGAACGACCCGTCCGTCTCTGCCAACACCTCCTTGATCCGGGCCTCCAGGGCGCCCCGCTGCACCTCGGCGTCGATGGCCGCCAGGTCGTCCGGGTCCGCGCGGGCGGCGGCCGCTTGGCGCTGCGACGCGACGCGCGATGCCACCCGCGACGCCACCTGAGAGGCGGCGCGGGAGCGTGGGACCCGCGCAGGCGGCGCTGCGGGCCGCGACTCCTCCTCCAGGGCCTTGCGCGCGAAGTAGCTGCTGAAGCGGACCACGGCAGGCGCCGAGGACGGAACCCGGGAGTCCAGCAGCGGCGCCTGGGACCGGACCCACTCGTACCAGGCGGCAAGGTCGGTGTCCAGGGACTGGCAGAGGCCTTGCAGGGCCGGGACCGAGTGCTCCAGGTGCGCGACCGCAGCCCACTGCGCGTCGGTCGTCCAGTGCCCTTCTGGCCGGGGGACCGCGTCGGCCTTGACGGGCGGCGCATCGGCCCCGGCACGCTGCTTGCCCCGGGGCTTGCCGTCCGCGCTCGCCACCGCGGCACGGACCAGGCCGTGGCTGAAGAGCGTCCAGGTCGGAGCGCTGATTACGCCGCGCTCGCGCTGCGAGACGCAATCACGCAGAGGCTTGAAGCGCGTGACGCACATCCCCACCGTGCATCGAGGCTGTGAGTCGACTTGCCAGGGGCGCGGTTGCCGCCCCGCGCGGCCAGCGCTGCGCCGGCTCACCTGTATCGCCGTGGCTATCATGAGGGAGAAGAGGAGCTTGTGGCGGTCGAAGAGTCCCCGCGAGATGGTGTGGAACGAGAAAGACGTCAGGTGCGTCATGAGCGCCTCGAGCCTCATCTCCAAACCCTCGAACTCCTCCGCCGTCTGCGGTGTTAGGCAAGTCACCGGCGCTCACCATTCGACGCATGTACGGCAACAACCCCACGCCATGCACAAAGTTGCACGTAGCACACGCCTGCCCCGCCCTTGCCTGGATGCAGTGCAGGTAGAGCTGGGAGAAGTACGCGAGGGAGTGCTGGTACATGGGATCGATCTTGGCCAAGTCTGCCACCACGAAGAAGAGGAGGGCCCCACGCACCGCCACAGGGCGGTACTGGTCGCGAGAGGCATCGATGCGGCGCTCTGTGTCCTGTGCCTCGGCGACGCGGCCGGCCAGGGCCAGTGCGGTGACCTTGCTCGTCTCGAGGGTATCGATCAGCGCCTCGTCGTCCAGCACGTTGCCACGCGAGGCCTGGAGAAGCGACAGGATGCGCTCCTCCAGGTCCCGCAGCTGCCGAGAGTCGTTGGAGATGCTCACGGTCAGCCGGTCCTTGCGATCCTCGAGCTCCGGCCGCTCGCACCTGCGGAGAGGCGGGGCGGGGGTCGCGTGGCGGCGTGGGGTGACGACGGCGACGATGCGCGATGACGGGTCTGCTTAACGGGTATGGTACAAGATGGAGCGGCGTATGAAAGCAAGCGGCGGGATGCACGTGGCTGGTGATGACGCTGTTGTGCGCAGTTACAACGATCCCAGCCCCGCAGCTCACCGGACGACGGTGGCTAGCAGCTGTTCCCGGAGGCCCTGGGAAGTGACGGTGAAGTTGATGATGGTGGCGCGGATGCAGACCTCGGGCAGGAAGTGGGGGTTGGGCACCGTGGCGCACATGTACAGGCGGAAGGCCGGGCTGATCTCCACGTCGCTCTCCCCGAGGCGCACCGTTAGCCGCGAGGCGGAGCGGTGGACGGAGAGCGTGAGGAGGGCCTCGAGGCTGGGCTCCAGCGCCGCCTCGGAGGTGTTGACGCTCTCGATCAACACGGGACCGCCCGATGCCGCGGCGGCCTCCACGACTTTGATCATGAGAGGATCCGATACCTTGATCGCGCGGAGGCCGTACGGGGCCTCCGAGGCGCGGATCCACCGCGCGGCCTGGCCCTGCGGGTCGATCAGCAACGGCCACCGGAGGGCGTGCTTGACGATGACCGCGTCGGTCGTGGCGTCGTGGCCGGCGGGGAGGGCGTTAATGGCCCACTGCCGCTGCTCCACGGGGCTCGAGAGCACGCGCTCAATCGCCCAGTCCGCCGACACCGCCACGCCGCTCTGCTCGACGCGCGACCTCCACTGCTCGAGCAGCTCGTCACGATAGGACCCAGAGAAGGGCCCCAGGTAGTTGACGCACGCCGCGCACAGCAGGCAGTCGCCCACGAGCCGCGTGAGGCTGTCAGCCAGCCTGTCCACCTCCTTGGCCCACCGCCCGCCCTCAGTGCCCAGGGACGACGTCAGGACGCCCGCCCGCTTGAGGCGCACGTTCGTGATGTTGACCTGCGAGTCGCGGGAGAGAAACGATTGGGGTGACTTGTGTTTTAAGTAAGTGTTACTCCACTAGTATACACCTGTGGCATGCGACGCCGGGTCCACAGCAAGCAATGCAGGCAATGTGGTAAGGCGGTACCGCTGTTGGCTCCAAACAGCGTTGCTCCACTCGCCTAGTTCTGCAGACGCGTCATCTCATCCTGCGTCTCCTTCAGCTTCGTCCTCAGCTTGTCCACCGCCTCGTTGGCCTTCCTGCAGTGCGAGGTACCCACGGCCGCGTCAGCCCCGCCGCAGCACAATGAACCTCCATGTGCGCCACTCTCTGCACATGCAGCCGCATATCTCTAGCCACCCATTGCAGCTGTGACTGTCGAATCCCACCGGAGCCGCGCACTGTGCGCCTCCGCACCTGTCACACCTGCCCCCCCGCCTCAACATCTGCCCAGCCGCACGTACGCCCCCTGCCCATTTAGCTCAATCCCGCCCTCGTCACCTGAGCGTCCCCTGCTTGTCCTCCAGCTCCTGCTCCACTTGCTGCAGCCGCTTCTCTGCCTCCTCGACCCTCTGCCGCTTGGGCTCGACCACCTTGAGCACCTCGGCGTACGTCTCGAGCGCGCGCACCCACAGGCACATGCTCATGGCGGCCTGGGAGTGGGTGGCCACTTGCGCGGGCGTGAAGGACGGCGTGCCGGTGTACTTGCGGAGCTTCTTTAGCGTGGCGTCGCTGATGTTCTCCTTGTCGAACTCGACTAGCCGGCGGATGAAGGCGGGGCCGTCCGACATGACCTGCTTGGCGGACGCCCACGTGGACGGCTCGCCCAGCAGCGTGCACACGGCCTCCATCGTCACTTGCACCAGCGCCGGCGGCGTGACGAACGACTTGATCTCGATGATGTCCTGCTTGTTCAGCGAAAGGAGGGCCTCGTTCGCGCGATCCAGCGCGGGCAGCGCCTCCTCCAGCTCCCGCTGCGCCTCGTCCCTCTGAGGGCGTGAGGGGGAGAAGAGAGCCTTTAGGTTATGCAAAGAACCATGGACGTCAAAAGCACTGCTGAAAAGCGTATTGTTTACAGAAATGACCTTTGGCATCTTGGTGAGGGCTTTGCATCCTCAGGAACGAACACCACCCTCAGCCCGTCCCGCCACGTAAGCTCGCATGCCACGTCTCTGCATCTGCCTCACCAGTGCCCGGGACTCCTCGCGAATTTCCCTGACGCGCGCCTCCTCGAGCATAATGACCCTCTTCATGACTTCCGCCTCCTGCTGCTCCTGGGACACGACCCCCACCAGCTCCTGTGTCTCGGAGAACTTCACCTGCAGCTGTGGCTGAAGGACCGTCAGCTCCCGGTGCATGACCTCGACTGTCTGCTCCGTCTCCTTCTGCCACCAGAAAAGACGATAGAGCAGTGTATGAGACACTACCCATGCTAACTGCCCATTCGCACGCTGGGACCAGCCACTCTACCCTGCCGCAACCCATCAGCCACGCACGTGCCCCCACTTGCCCCACCCCCCGCATGCACTCGCCAGCAACTGCAGGCCGTTCTCCAATCTCTGCCGCTGGCTGAGCACGGTGGTGTGCTTGCCGTGCAGCACGTGGATGTAGGTGTGGATCAAGTCGAGGAAGAGCTTCGGCGTCACGTACACGCGGCGCTGCTGCTCGTTAGAAACACGCTCCGCCATGGCCACCACCGTCGTGTGGATGTACACGCAGATGGCCGCCAGCTTCCGCGACAGCGGGCCCCCGCGCTGCTTGCGCTGCGCGACATCACCGCCCGCCAACAGCTCCTCCATGTCGAGCTCCAGGGCTGCACCCAGCCCCTGACTCAGGCCCTCGTGCGGCGGGGCCTGCTTCGCGGGGCGCGGCATCCTCTGGCCCAGAGGAGACTCCGCCCTGAGCGGCGGTGCACCCTGCATGATGCGGCAGCGCTGGTCAGCTTTCTGTCTTAACGGAGAGGAAGGCGGTGACAACTGCGAAAATGCATTTATAAGAAGCGAAGAGCATAGAACAGAGCACTGAGCTGTGTCCTTCATTGTGAGGACATCGACAGTCACATCTTGCATGACAGTGCAGGCCCTCACCTCCTCCAGCAGCACTGGGCCAGCAGGGCCAGCGGCCAGCGGAGTGGGCGACAGACGGCCGTCCAAAGCCTTCGTGCCGCGGGCCGGCAAGGAAGGCGCCGAGTCGTGGCCGTAAATATCGATCTGCGTAGCACGTTTGGGGTGGGAATGCGGTTGGAAAGCAGGACCCTTCGCTCAGTCCATGGCATCCACTCGAGTCGAGGATTGCACACAGAACGTGATCTAATACATGTAACATCGAGAGGGGCGCCCCAGCTAGTCACCGTGGGGATGTGGAGGGTGTCGAGGGTGGGGTGCTCGAGGTCGATGCCTCCCAGGTAGAGCTTGGACACGCTCTCCAGCGCGTGGATGGGCCAGCTGTTGAACCAGTCGGTCGTGGTGCAGTGCACGAGGGACGGGAACTTGCGGATCTGCTGCCGCAGCCGGTCGCCCAGCGGCGACCGCGTGAGCACGAAACGCAAGTTGCGGGCGCTGCGGCGGGCGAACGCCTGCCACATCTTCGGGCGGGTGTCGGGGTAGCCCTCCAGCAGCGCCCAGGGCCGCACGTCCTGTATGATCTTCTCCCTCTCTTCGTTGGTGAAAAGCCGGGGCACCTCGCCCGCCTGCAGCATCAGGTGCACCACCTCGAGGATCCCCTCGGCCGCCAGGACGGGCGAGTCGGGGAGCAGGAAGCAGACGCGCGCGCCCTCGACGCCCGCGCGCACCAGCTGCCGCTTGAGGTCCTCGCGAAACTCTGACAGGCTGAAGCCGCGCGTGACGTCGTTGCGGAACAAAGTGAAGCCCGCGACGGCGGCGGCGAAGCGCGCAAGAGTCTGCTTGCCGGACCCGCCCAGCCCCAGCAGAAGCATGTGGCCGTTGGGGCAGGCCAGGCACCTCGCGATGCGCGTGACGTGCTCCACGGTCTCACGGAAGAACACCAGCCGCAGCGGGGCGCTCGTGGAGCTGTTGTAGTCGTCGATGTAGTCCCGGAGCAGCCGTGTCAGGGAGGCCAGGCCGCCCTCGCCCTCCACGTACTGGCGCTCGGGCTCTGGCGTGCCGAAACGCAAGAAGTCCCCGAACACGAGCGGCTCGCCCTCGAACAGCTCCTGCACCGTGGCCTGCAGGCCGAAGCGCTGCCGGGCCTTGGCGTGGACGGACGCGCGGAACAGGGCGACGTCGGCGGCGTCGACGAGGCGGTCGCCCAGGGACCGGGACACCTCATGGATCCACAGACGCGCCAGGGCGTTGCGGCCCGTGAGGGCGTTCGGGTGGGCCATGGTCATGCCCTGGAAGACCCGTGCGAGGTCCCGCGTCGTGAAGACGTAGTGGCTCTTGCTCGGCGTGGGCAGCAGCTGCGCGCGGATCTCCTCCCACAGCTCCACGGTCGACCGCACCACCGGGCCCGCGTTCTGTTCCTTGAAGGGCAGGCCCAGGAAGTGCTGCAGGTAGCTCCCGAAGATGGCCACGAAGATGCTCTCGAGGACCTTGGCGTCCGACAAAGGCATCAGCAGAGGCGCGAAGTGCCTCAGCAGGCGCGGCGGCACGCCCCCGCCGCCCCCAGGCGCCACGGACTCCGCCGCCGCCAGCACCGTAACGTCCTCCACGAACTTCCACTCGAGATGCTCGCGATCAATCAACGCGCCCTTGTCCAGCAGCAGCCGAAGCAGCTCCAGGGGCGGCTGCGCCCCAAACGCCTCCTGCTCTGGCATGTGCAGGTCGTCCAGGAACACTACGATGCGGGTGGACTCCGGCGCGCCCCACCGCCCGTTCCGTTTGCGCTTCACCGACCCCTCCACCAGTTGCTGCATCGCCGCGCTTGTCGTCTTGCTCGACAGCGTCAGCGATGCCCCCAGCCGCGTCCAGCGGTAGGCGCGCGGACCCTCCGCGGGACTCGCCCCGCCCGGCCGAGGTCCCCGGAAGCTCCCGTGGCCCGGGCCTGCCCCGGCCGCCAGCCCGGTGGGCGCTCCGGTGACGTCGCTCTCTGCAGCCCCCCGGGCCTTGAGCGCCCGGTTCATGGCCCCCTCCGTGACTTCGTAGACGAGCTTGGAGAGCACCAGCGACTTGCCGGCCCCGCTGGGGCCCAAGACGAGGAGCGGTGCCGAGGCGTCCATCGCCAGAAGGGCGGCCTCCTCGACGCGCTGGGTGTCGGCCGTGGGGACCAGGAGGGTCCCCAGCGCGACGCGGCGCTCGATGAGGTCGCCGGGGATGCGGTGCGTCGCGGCGTTGCTCGTCGCCACCTGCAGCGCCGGCCCAAACGCGGGGTCCATGGTGAAGCGCAGGTCAAACACGCTCCCGCGCGGTGGGACCGAACAGTCCTGAAGGATCTCTCCGACGAAGTCGCTGAAGGCTTCCCGGTGCGCCTCTGCCACGGCGCCGCCCACGCCCCACGTGAACGCCACCACGAACATCATCCGCACCGCTTGCTCGTCCATGCCCTCCAGGTCCCCCAATAGCCCCACGTCCCCCACGTGGCGCTCCAGCAGGGCCTCGAAGAACGTGAGCGTGGCGCGAGTGAGGTGCGCGGCCGGCACGGGCGTCTCCAGCCGGCCAGGCACGGACGTGACCCAGTGGATGCCCGCCTCCAGCCGCGGTCCCAAGAGCTCTTCCAGCACCTTGCAAAGCTCAACAGCCACGGGCAAGAAGAGACTTGCCAGGTCCACGTCGGCCTCCTCTAGCCAATAGTCCACGGCTGCCTGGGCCTTGCGATGCTCGAACGCCCCCACGAGGCGGCTGTCGGAAAAGAGCGCCGACGCCCGCTGCGAAATTGTCATGGAGTCAGGCGCCCTCGGAATGTTGAGCGGCCCGCTCGACTCGGCCTCGGGAGCCGCCGCGTGGCCCAGGGACGCCCCGGACGGCAGGCTGGGCTCGCCGGCGAGCACGTCTGACGTCTGTCGCGCCAGAAGCTCGGCCTCTCGGGCCTCCCGCGCCGCTTTCTGCATCTCCACCACGCAGCTAAGGATTTTCAGCGGCTCCTCCGCCAGCTGTGCCACGCGCATGATGGATGGGGCGCGGGGCTCCATCACACGCTGAGACTCAGCCTGCTTGCTGGTGTCCGCGGCAGGTTCCTCGCCCGGGCCTGCGAGCACAGCAGATGACACATTGCGCTGCAGCGATGCTGCGCACCGCCCCGCGCCCGCCCTGCCACCCCTGCGGCGCTCACCAGCGCCGTCGTGGCCCAGCCGCCCCAGCCGCCGCTTCTCGTCTCTCGCAGCCTCTGCCTCCGCCTCGATGCGCCGCTGCATGTCGGCAAACTACTCGGAGACCATCGCGGAGTGCACGAAGAGGAAGCGCGGGAGCCACGAGTCCCGCCACGATCCCACGACCTGACGCCAGTCGAGCGTGTTGCGTGGCACATAGACCATGCCGCAGCGAGACACGGTGGCCGGGGACGCGTGAGCCAGGTCCTGGACCTCGAAGAGCATCCGGATCTTGTCGGTGGAGAGCTTGATGCGCTCGCCGTTTGGGAGGCACAGCATCATGTTGTCGTCCAAGACCGTGTTCATATTCTCGACCCACAGCGCGTCCACGGGGCCGTCAAAACACACCCACGTCATGTCCCGCGGGCCGTTCTTGGTGCTCTCTCGCACCACCTTGCTCGCCTGGGGTTCAAGAGGAGAGAATACCAGTGAGACAGCCAGTCGTCGCGCATGGCAAGCACACAGCCCCCCGCGTCACATACTAACGCACAGCAGCTCGGCGCCCAAGCCCACCGCATCCATTATAAACATGGCGCTCTGCTCACCTGTCCGTCCGTCCACTCGTTGGACACGTGGTTGTATTCGCCAAAGAGCTCCCCCACGCTGACGGACTTGGGGTTGACGGTGTGCTGCTGGATCCGCTTAAAGCACTGGGGCAGGTCACGCGCCGGCCCCTTGTGTGACGACCCCGATACCTCGCCCGACTTGTCGCCCGCGGATAGCAGCGATCCGGTGGCTTCTGGGCCCGTGAGAGACGCCGCCGAGTCACCCAAGGCGCGGTCGTTCAGGGCGGTGAGGGCGGCGGCGAGCGTCCCAATGACGGAAGACTTCCCGGACCCCGCGGGGCCCACGAGCATGACGCCCAGTCGGACGGACACCGACTCGAACAGTTGGGAGCACTTGCGCATGAACCTGGCCGACCCTTGCATGCGCATGGCCCGGGCGGTGTCGGCGCAGGCGCCCAGGACCTGCCCGCTGTGGCGCTCCTCAACTGGGACGCCCGGGAAGAGGTCGTGGAGGAGGTTGACGAAGAGGGCGGCGTCGGCCGGGAGGAGCTTGGGGAGGTTCGCATCGAGGATGGCCTGGATGAGCAACGTGTCCTCTCCCACGTCCGGGGAGGAGCGCTTGAGGGTCCCGGCCATGACCAGCACGGACTTGAGCGCTCGCATGCCGAAGTCGTAGTGATCCTGGCGCGTGAGCTGCTCGCCGGACAGCAGGTAGAGCCGTACCATCTTGCGCGACAGCTGCTGGGCGTCATCGAAGCCCTGGCTGAAGAGCATGACCTCGGCGACCAGCGCGTAGTCGGGGATCATCATGGAAATCGGCCGCAGCAGGGCCTTCAGATTGTCCGGCAGTTCCGTGCGCCCCGCATACCCCGGGTTCATCGTCACAAAGACGCCGCACGTGGGCACGAGTGGGATGGTCGACCCCTCGAAGACGAACTGCGGGAGCTGGGCCTTGAGAGCCGACTGGATCGTCAGCACCTGCAGGCGGGCACGAGGGGGCAGGGTGGGCGACCGGCGTGGCTAGCCGGCACAGGTGGCGAGAGCGAGCGCGGAGCTGTACCCATGCCCCCACAGTCCCCTGCACGCGTGACAGTCACAAGAACATGCACTCGACGTGGATCGGCATCATTGGCTCACCTGCTGCGCGACGACGGAGAGGACCTCGATGTCGATACGGTTGAACTCGTCAAAGCACGACCAGACGCCGCACTGCGCCAGTCCGCTGAGGAAGCGGCGCATGAGGGGCACCTCGACCGTCTCACTGCAGTTGAACACCACGCACATCATGCCCAGCGCCTTGCCCAGGTCCTTGGTCGTCTCCGTCTTGCCCGTGCCCGCCGGGCCCAGCGCGTTGCCCCCCAACTTCATTGTTAAAGCGCCCGTCAGCGTCAGGTGGCACCGCTCGGTGATGGGCGTGATGACCAGCCGCGGCTGCGCCCCCAAGTACTCGTTCCCGTACTCCCATCGGAAGTTGACCTGTCGTGCCTCCACCGACTCCTCGGTCAAATAGTAACGGAAGCACACCTGCAGGATAAAAGTATATTACAGGTCAGCGACATGGGTGCTTACTCCCTTTGGCAAACGCTTTTGTGTTGTGCACGTCATCACATCACTCGCTTGGCATGTCAAAGTAAGGCACGTGAGGAGCGCTCCAGCCCCTCCCAGCGCCTCGCCTGCCATCGGAAGTCGTCTTTGGAGGCCACTCCCTCGGCCGTCAGGCGCTGCACGATGTCGCGGTTGTGGACGTCAATCGTGACCAGGGCTGCAACCGACTTGACCTGGATGGGGTTGAGGTCCGCGGACCGGATGAGGCGCGTCAGCTCGGCGAGGTTGTCGATGCACTCCTGCCCGACCGCCGCCAGGGACCTGCGCGAGTCGGGGGCCTCCAGCGCCGCCTCCACGTCCGCCGCCCAGTGAACGTTCGACGCCACAATCACTGTCTGCGGGGGCAGCACGAGACGGCCCGTGGTCTCATGAGCTTGTGGGCTTGTGGTATGCGATTCATGCAAAGTTCACTGCCTGCTTGAGCCTAGGGAGACTCGCCTGTGCGGGGTGCTGCAGGAGCCACTGCGCGCGGTCGACGTCGCGAGCGACCGAGGAGGCGCGGGCCCGGGAGATGAGCCCCGCGCTGGGAGGGTAGGTGGCGGCGGCCTGCCTGAGAGCCCTGCGAGACGAGGAGCGGGTGCGGGGCGTGAGGCTGGCCATCCACAACCACATGCCAGCGCTCAAGCGCTCGCTCATCAGCTGTGCAGCTGGTGGGAGTGGCAAGGGTGCATCGCTGGAAACCCACAACCATCGCTCTCGCCTGCGCACAAGGTTGTACATCCCGAGCTCGACTGCGTGCAGCCACTGCTCGACGGCGCCACGCGCGCGGAGGGGCCGACCGAACGGCAGCCGCTCTCCCTCGGGAGACACCAGCGCCGCGATGTCCACCGACGCGGGGTCGTCCCCGAAGTCGAGGCTCTTGACGCCGTCGAAGCAGTTCTGGAGGTACGGCTGGATGGCCTGGACGTTCTTGAGCTGCGCCATGATCTCGAGCAGCTCGTCGTTGGAGAGGAAGTACAGCCTCGGGAAGGCCAGGCGCTTGGTCTCCAGGTACTCCTCGACGTGCTTGAGCACCCGCTCCATGACGCGGTTGGCGCCCGCGAGCGTCTCGCGCCACCCGGGCGTCGTGGCGGCCTTGAGGGCGTTGGCCTTGATCCGCGCCTGCCGCATGATCTCGCGGTACGTGCGGTCGACCTCCTGGAACGCGCGCGAGTCCTCCGGCAGCTGCCGCTGGATGTCCTGGGCCGCGAAGACCTGCTCGAGGTAGATCCACTGCCGCTGGCACGCCGTCCACTCGTCCATCGTCGACGCAACTAGACGCAGCGTGCGCTCCATCCGCTCCACCTCCTCCCGGATCCCAGCCGCGTATCGGCTCGATGTGACGCTCAGCATCACCATCTGCGAGTCCTCCAGCGCCTGCATGACGTGGTCGATGCTCCCCATGACCCACGTGTCGCGGTAGTTGCGGTAGGGGTTGAACACCATCTCTGTCGCCGCCCACCTGCGGATGGTGAGGGGTAGCGGTGGCTGCCAAATTGCAGGGGTGGTGCGGCAAGTCGATGCAAGGACTGCATCTACTGGCGGGCATGTAGCACGAGGGTTGCATGCCATGGCAAGTGCAGCATGAGGGTTGCATGCGTCTGCAAGGTCTGGGTGTTGCCACTGCCGCAGCCACGCTGCTCACCGGTCCTGCACTTTCCGCAGCATCGCCTCCAGGGACGCCTCCTGCGACGCCTCCTCCGACACGGCCAGAAGGGCATCGCGCATGACAGCGACGGGGGGTCCAGCAGATGGGAGACGGTGAAGGCGTCGTCCTGGTCGATGCGCGTGCCCAGCACCACCGCCATCCGCTCGTAATGCCGCGCCTTGAGGTCGGGGTTGTGCAGGGCCTGCGGGAGCAGTGTAAGCATAAGCGAGTTCTGGTTGTCAGTGCGTGGGGCGGGGCGGTTGGCGGCGTGACACACGCTGATGAGAAGACTCGTGACAGCAATCGGCAGCGACTACATCGCCGGCCGGCAAAGCGGATCGATGCCTCGCCTGGATGACGGGCAGGACGTCCCTCCACGTCTGCACGCGGCTGCGCAGCGTCTGCACCACCTCGCTGCTGGGCATGGACCGCTCGCACCGCATGACGAGCTGCGAGAGCTTCGAGACCTCGGCCTGCACCGCCGGCACGTCCAGGCTCAGCAGCACCGCCTGCTGCCACTCGGCCGAAAGGTCCCCGATCGACTCGAGGGACTGCCAGAGGCGGTGTTTCAAGTCAATCTCCTCCGCGATGCTGTCCAGGTCCGGGAAGTTGGTCACCTGCGGAGTGGCAGGGACGACAGAAGACGTGGGTGGCACATAGCAGGTGCGGTGCGTGTGCCCCTGCAGCTGCCCCGATGCTGGCAATGGCGCATCGCAGATAAAGACCATTCAGACGATCTCTTTCAGGGTTTCGCCTGCGAGGGATCGGCATTCGCCACTCGTGCCCGCGTCTCACCTCCAGGTCGAAGAGTCGCTGGTACTTGCGGACGCGCGCGGCCTGCTCTGTGATGGCCAGGACCGACCGCTTGATGTTGCCGGTCATCTCGATCACCGGCGCCTCGTGCCCAATGTGCACGGTCTCCAGGATCCACTCCATGGTCACGTCGCGGCTCGCGGACTCCGTCCGGGCATTAAGCTCCTCAACTTCCTTTTTGAGGTCCCTCTCGAACACCGAGATGTGCGCGTCCTTGTCGTCCTCGGCCCGCCCCAGCGCCAGCTTGTACCTCTCCAGGTCGATGTTGATCATCTGGTACTGCGCCAGGTGCACGTCGGGGACTGGCACCTCCTGGCGTTTCAGCATCGAGTAGAAGGCGTGGATGCCCTGCACGTTCTCCTCCAGGTCCGGCAGCTTGCCCTTGCAGCGCTTCAGGAACATGAGGAACTCGCTGAAGTCTTGGGCAGTGCTGCAGGCGAGGACAGGCAGAGAGACAGGGTGAGCACGCGGTGGATGGGTGTTGCAAGGCGACAAGTGGTGGGTGGTGCGTGGCAGGCGGAAGGGGCGGGAGCGGCCCTGGCGCCATCCAAGCGAGTGACGAGTCGGCACAGAAGCGGGGGTAGGGTCCGGTGCGACATCGCGTCGTGTGGATTGAGCACGCAAACCGCACCTGGGGATGGTGCGCATGCGGACGGTGGAGCTGGCAATCTCCTCGGACAGGTTGACGAGGTTCTTGCAGGCGATCTCCGGCAACGTCGCGGCGATCGTGTCGAGGGCGCCTTGCGGGCTCGGCAGCGCCACGCGCTTGAACCTCCGAAGCACGACCTGCACGGCCCCCACGCAGCACGCCTGGAGCAGCTGGGACAGCACGTCCCGCTGCTTTCGCAGGAAGCTGATGTCCCCACGGAACGCCTCCAGGTCCTTCCCGGCCGCGTAGTCCTCCCAGATGCTCTCGCCCGTCCACGCGTCGTTGCCGACCACGAGGGCCCGGATCGGCTCCAGCCATGTCTTGAATGGCTCCAGGGACCGCAGCATGCTCTCGGCACTCTCCAGCACCTCAGCCATCACCGGCGTCTCCGAGAAGGTCGTGAGGACCTGAGAGGGCGCATGAATGCCGAAGGGTGTCGGTGAAAGGGAAAGCACCCCCGTTGCCTCTGTCCTCTCGGTAGCACAGCCGCGTCATGCCTTGTCCCGCACGTCACCTTGCGCAGTAACATTTGCGAAGCGCTTGCAGGAGCAGCGCACACCACTCACAATCCCACGGCCCACATGAGACACCACCAGCAGACACTACCCGCCCCTGGGCCCTCACCTGCCAGTAAGTCATCCGGTGCTCCGCCTGTTCGTCCGTCTCCTCCTCCGACGACTGCAGCTCCTTCTCCAGCTCCCGCAGCTCCGGGTCCATGAGCGTGCTCTCCGCCGACGCCTTGTCCCTGCGTTTCCTACGCAGTTTCTTACGCCGGTTGCCCAGGTACGGCTCCATGGCCTCTCGGAACAGCATGCGCCGGTGGCCCTGGCACACGCCGCACAGCAGCTTCATCGCCTCCTCCACCGCCGCCAACACCGCACTGCGGGACGGGAGACCAGTCATTGGTCATCACGAGTGGCGGTGCGCGTAACGGGAAGGTGGTACTTGAGGCGCAGTAGGCAAGACGCGCACCTCTGGCTCGGCGAGTACTCCACCGCGCGCTCCTTGTCAGAGCCGAGCGTCAGGTGGATTTCGAAAAGCGGCGGGGGAAACCCCCCGGCGCAGGCTCCGCCGGGAGCAGGGGCGGGTGCCACGTCAGTAGCGCCGCGCCGACTTTGGGACGGGGCGGTCCTGCGTAAACGGACGACTCGCAGTCATCGGTCTGCTCCACGCATCTGCCAATCGCTTACCACAGCGTGTCCCTCGCCTGTGTTGGCATGGTACTCCTCCCATTCGTCGAAAGTCGCGCGGCTGAGGAAGGTCCTCAGGGGGTTCAAGGGCTTAATCTCCTCTGCCCCGAGGAAGGGCGTGAGGCTCCCCAGCACGCCCCGCATGGCCTCTGAGAGCAAGTGCTCGAGAGAGGACCGCACCATGCAGTCGACCATCTTGACGAAACGCACCATGCGCTCGTGCTCCCTCTCCTTCAGCTTGTTGATCATGTACCACTCCCGCGGCTTGACCTGCGCCGCGACGATACCAGGAAAGCATAACTCGGACAGACACACCACTCATCGCACCTTGCACCGCTGCTATGAGTGCAAACTGTGAGGCCACTCCCGCACCCCGCACGCCCGCACACCTGGTATTCCGACGAGTCGCGGGACATGCCGACAACCAGAGGCACGACGGAGGACATGAGCGTCTTGCCCTTGAGCAGCTTGGGCGCCGGGGGCCGTGCGTTGTCTCCCGGCGCGTCGTCCTCTGCGCCCTCCTCCCGCGCCCCGCCCGCCCCCGCCGCGCGGCCATTACCGCTCTCGTCGTCGCTGTCGTCAAAGTCAGACATGGACCCTCCCGCAGCCACGTACTCCGCGGCCCAGGAGGGTGGCCCCACCCGGCGGCGCTTGCCGTCCGTCACGCTCTGCAGGAAGGCGCTCGCCTCCGCCTCCAGCGCCTCCTCCGCGCCGTCCCCGCCCGACTCGTCGTCCGTTTCCCTCGACATCCGCTTGCCCGTCACACGGTACCGAAGGAGCTTGGCCACCGCCCGCGCCAGCGCGCCGCGGGGCGTCTGGCTCTGGCTCTGCTGCTCCAGAGCGAACCCGAGCTCGGTCACGTGGCGGTCGACTCCCAGGGCGCGGAGGACCTCGGACCAGTTCTTCATGGCCTGCTTGGCGCTCTGCTTGATGGCCGCCCGTGCGCCCCCGCTCGCATCGACGACGCCGAGCACGTGGGAGCACGACTCCACCAGGACAGCCTCCACCTGCGCGAGCGCGCGAGCCACGTGCCGGTGCGCCGCCTCCGCGCTCTGCCGGCTCGCGCTTGTGAACTGGGACACTGCGGGGGCAGAGGAAAGGCGGGGAGCTGTCAGAAAGGCAAGGGACGCTCACGGGCAAAGATGGAAACGAGGTCTGTTAGCGGATCGCTGTGGAAGGGGCATTCATGCAACACCGCTCATTGTCGCTTGCTTTAGAACCCTCCGCACAAGCACGGGCCCTTCCCCACGCCTGGGGCCTGCAACCCTCACCCGTCTGCGTCTCTCCGGGCTTCATCGCGTCCGCCTTAATGCGCTCGATCTCCATGCATCGCGCCTTGACCCGCATCGTGGCCGTCCTGCGGGCGTACCGAGCAGCGGCATGTGACTTCACGCATGGTGGGCGACGATGGAGCACAGCCCGCTCGTTGCGCGGCCATCAACGCAAACGACTCCTTTGCATAGACGATCGCGCATGCAGTCAAGGATCTAGGCGGCCAAGGGTGCAGGCGGCCCGCACCGATAGACGGGGTGGAGAAGGAACAGCTTCTGCTGGAGCGACGCCACGGCCCTGCTGCGCTTGGCCGCCGTGAGATTCGCCCGCCACAGGCCGAAGCACCACCAGACCTTGAAGTGCCGGAAGATCTTGAACCGCCGGAACGTCTACGGGACAAAGAGCCACCGCGGATGGCTGAGTGTTGCTGCCAGGGCGGGTTCACGCGCCCCTCCAATTGCTCAGACAGCGATCACTGGGGTTGTCAACCAAAGTCTTTGCAGCCATCCCACCATCTCACCTGGAAGAGGAAGAACTCCTTCTCGAAATCCTCGAGCGTGTAAAACTCCGCTTCCCCGTCGAGCATGTGCGTGACGCCCTGGGACGACATGGTGTAGAAGTTGTGGCGGTCGATGTCCACGTAGGACCGGATCTCGAGGTCGAAGGGACTGCGGGTCATGGGCCACGGTGGCCACGGTGAGTCGCAAGCGCCACACGATGACACACGCTCGGCGTGGCAGGCGGGACCAGCAACAGCGGCAGGCGTGACGCGGCTGCACCCGGACGCCTGCCTCGCGACCACCGCTCTCGCGCCGCGTGGCCATCCGCCGCCGCGCCCCACCTGTAGCTGTCGTCGGAGCGATAGTCGCGGGTGGGGCAGAGGTAATAGAAGTCCTGGAGGTCCTGGAAGTCCGCCAGTTCGCGGAGCTTGGTGTACCAGGGCAAAGCGCTCTCGGGAATGATGCGTCCCAGTTGCGGCGGCAAGTGGAAGCGGTCGCTGATCTCCGCCAAGTCGCTCCCCATCAGGTCCTCGACTTGCGATCCCTGCGGGCGACGGCGAGGTGCAGCTGTGAGCCGCGCGCACACAGTGACATAGTAAACGTGCGGCGCATGCGCGGCGGCCGCCAGGCTCACGGTGCGCAGGCTTCGGCGGTGGGTGAGGCGAGGCATCGCCGGCATGTCGGTTGCGGAGGACTCCGCGCCCGTAGGAGCGGCGGGAGGGGGCCTCCTCGGCGCTAGAATGGCAGCCGCAGCACCCCTCGTGCGGGAGCGGGCCAAGTCAGGGGCCTCGCGGTCTGCGCGGCCGGCGGTGGAGGCCGGCAGAAAGACGGTGACCCCCTGGCGGACCGTGGCCGTCGCTGAAGGCGGGGGAAGTGCCGGTCCCACGCGCCTCCCCGATCCCGCGGGAACACCCGACGCGCTCCGCACGGCGGGGAGCGCCGGCGCCCCCGAGTGGCGCGCATTCGCGAGGTTCGAGAGCTCGGGCGGAGTTCGGATGAGCGGGCCTTGCGTTCCTGCCAGGCTGACCTGCAGGCAAGCGCTCCGGGCGAGAGTCATGCGCGACCATCATTGGGAGCCATACACCGCTGCACAGTAGCATCGCTCCGCGCGAAGACTTCCAGTGCTTTGCATCCCATTGCTGAGCCCGCGCCGCGCGAGCGCGGGAACCCGGCGTCAATCCATTGTTCGCGACCCCAGCAATATCAGATCGAGCTCGCGTGGTGGATGCGAGCCAGCCCGTGACAGCGGGCGGCCGCTCCACCCCGTCTCGACATGTCACCGCTCACCTCCTGCTTGAGGTACAGAGCCTGCTTGAAGGCATTCCCGAGAGGAACGTCCTTCAACTGCTTTTCGCTGGCCATGGCGGACGCAGGCCCGGCGGCCTACCGGCCAGGAACCGCGCGCTATCGTTGGCCAGCAGAGCCGTCCATGTCGCAGCGATATGCAGGGAGCTAGTACATCAATCAGCAAGACATTGGCGACGGCGACCAGCGCCAGGCAGGCTTTCCGCCCCGCGAAACTTCAGAGCGCGCTTCTGACACGCGCGCGTCGGTGTCCTCCCCCGCGCTGGCCGCCGTCCCGCGGCGCCAGTCGCGTCTTCTTCGGCCGCTCGACGCGACCGTGGAGTCCATAGCAGCGAGCCTCTCTCTGAGTTCAAACTGGGCCACGTGACGTCCTGGGGCTGCCCCGGTAGGGAGGGCGACCGCCCGCGGGCCGCGGTTTGCGCGGTGCACGGGAAGCACAGGTCACGATGGAGGAGCCGACGGATGCGTATCGGGACGCGCTGAAGCCGGTGCTGGCGGCTTTCGCAAAGGGTGTGGGCCAAGGTGGGGCAGGATTCGTTGGGTCTGCAGGGGCTGAGACGAGCGCCCTCGGGGTCCGTTCCATCATCGGCATCACTCTGATCCGCGCTAGCGTGTCGCGTACGTGAATCAGCTGGGGCAGCCTGTTGAAGTGGCCGGCGGACTCTCACACCAAGCGCCTTCCGCTGTCCGCAGCGAGGAACGTGACGCCCGATGCAGAGATTGCGCAGTTCAAGCTGGACACGATGGCTGGGCTGCTGGCTCGGCAGGCGAGTGCCACGGAGGGGCACGGACATTTCCGGTCCCAATATCCTGCGGCTGGGCCGGAGACGATGCGTCCGCTTCGCTGGCAGGGACACATGCAAGTCCCCGTCGCATCTCTGCACCGCAGGTTGGCGACAAGTTCGCGCTGTCGGACGCCGCGACCCAGCGCGCACTCGACACCCTCGCGAAGAAGTCGCAGAACCCAGAGGCCTTGCAGATGAAATACAAGGACCTCAAGTCTCGAAACGTGGCAGGCGAGAACAGGATCCGTGCCTGCGGCGAGCTCCGGGCCCGCATCGGACGGCCAGCCCACCATGCACCCTGCGCTGTGCTCGCAGGGCTCAACAACTTCGTCTGCATCCTAGAGAAGATCGCCCAGGATCACTCGTTGTCTGCCGCTATCAGCCGGCATGCACCGCGGCCGGCGCCTCGCGAGGCCCTGCGGCAGGGGGACATCAACATCCGGCACGACATGGGAGCCTTCGCCAAGCCCTCAGGGGCGGGCCCTCGGCACGACAGGTGCGACGCGCGATGCACCGGGAGCCCTATCACCGCACTGCAGCTCCATCACACGCGCTGACAGCGCTCATCGTCGGCCCCTGCAGGCTGGGCGCCGAGTCCGTTGCCACCTCCGTCGACATCTCCGCCATCTCCGCGGCCTCGGAGCGCCCGGCCGAGGGTGCCCGGCTGTCCATGCGCGACAACCTGCTCTTCCAGGCGTCGCCCCGCCCAACGTCGCCCACGGGCCAGGACGGCTTCGGCGATGGCCCCATGGACGCCCATGCCGGCTCAAGGGCAGGGAATGGGGGCGCTGCGGGCACGGGGGCCGTCGGGGAGCTTCTGGCGGCCGTCGGCGATCTTCTGGAACCCCTGCGTGCCTCCAGCGTCAGTCTGACCGGCGACCACCCCATGCCACGGTGGCTCGTCGGTGAGGGCGCGCATCGAGCCGTGGGACTTTCTCTGCGCGGTGCGTGCGCGAGCCCACGTGTGTGCTGCCGTGCCGTGTTCTTCGCAGACAGGGACTTCCTTTCCGGGGACCACGTGCTGCGGCATTTGGAGGAGGGCGCGGCAGACGCGGAGACCTCGTGCGCGCCGCTGTCGACCTTCCCGCCCGCCGTGCAGGAGCAGCTCGTCATCGACGACCTCCTCTTTGCGGCCCTGGGGTTCCCCGGCCGCTACGTGCGGCTGGCACGCAACGATGACACCGGGTCGCCCTGCTTCTCCCTCGCGCCTGGGCTCGAGCCGTCCCTCGAGGAGCTCGCGCTGCGTTTGCTGCCCGTCTGCCGCAGCGCTCTCCTGGTCCGCCGCTTCGTGCAGGTGGGGCATCACCGGGTATTCCACCCTGTCGCGGTGGCCTCGTGTGCGCTGGCAGGAACAACGGTGAGCCATGCGCTGTCCAGACGCTGCTTACATCTCCGCCAAACCCGCAGACACGATCCATGTCCCCGCGCGGGCTCGTGTGCCAGGCTCTGGCGGCCGTGATGGGGCAGTACCTGAGCGATTGGGGCGTCCTGGTGGCCCAGCTCGAGCACCAGTGGCGCATGGGGCGCCTGACCCTCCAAAGCATGCTCTACTATTGGTGAGTTCAACTCCCCCGGCCTCGGTTGGCGAAGGGCGGCGTGCGGCGGCCGAGTAACAGCGACTCCGTCACCACGCCCGCAGCCAGCCCGCATTGTCAGCCTTGGATCTGCTGGCCTCCGTGGTGACCGAGGTCGCCGAGCGGTCGCTCGCCGGGGCGGACGTACTCAACCTTTTGTCCGACACGGAGGCCCGCACGGCGGGGACGCCCTTCGCGCGGGGTGTCCTTCGCGAGCTCCTGGCGGCCACCTGCGAGCCGTACCTGCGCATCCTGCACCGGTGGGTCGCGGAGGGCGCCCTGGACGACCCGTACCAGGAGTTCCTCGTGGAGGAGAGCGCCTCGTATGTGCCCAAGCCCAACAGCACCATGTCGGACTGGTGGACCTCCAGGTGCGTGCCGGGGCATGAGATGGCTGGGTTGGGAGATTCACAGAGAGACGCCGGGCGGGCCAGACCCTGCCCAACAGACTACCCGGCGGGGCTGATCACGTGGCACTCTTGCCGCCCCCGTTGCCACCCCCGGCGGTGCCCGTACATGGCCTACGGTCTCAACGAGGGTCCCCGTGATATGCGCCCAGGTTCAAGCTCAGGCCCAAGGTGCCGTCCTTCTTGGAACCCCTGGCTGACCTCGTGCTGCGGACGGGCAAGTACCTGAACGCCCTGAAGGAGCTGCGTGCGGACGGAGAGCCGCCCCTGCCCGCGGGAACGCGGCTGCGCTACTCTCCGGACCCGCGCCCTCTGCGGGACGCCCTCGTGGCGGCGCACGAGACGGCGTCGGCGAGGCTGATGCGGGTGGTGCGCGAGGACGGCAATCTGGTCGCGCGGCTGCAGTCCCTGAGGCGAGTGGCGGGCCCTTGAGCATGCATGACGCGGGCCGATCGTGCGATGCCGCCGGGTCGGACCCGGGTCCTGGCACGGGCGAGACTGTGATGATGCCATCGCCCTTCGCAGGAAGTTCTACCTGACGGCTCAAGGCGACTTCTTAATGCACTTTGTGGACCTGGCAGACGCCGAGCTCAGCAAGTCGATCATGGTGTGCAAGAAGGAGAGCGTGGAGGCTCTGTTCGACGTGGCCGTGCGGACCACGGGCGCATCGACGGATCCCTTCGCGGAGGACTTTGGGGTGGCGTGGGACTACTACAGCATCACGCGCACGCTCAAGGTCCTTTTTCTCGGCCAGGAGGACACGGACAAGGTCGACAAGAACGTGAGGCGCAGAACTTGGGTGTGCTTTTCAAGCAGACGCGGTCCTGGGTGCCACGTGTCACCCCTGTGTTGCGATGCAGAAGCGTGCGATCGACTGCCTGGTGCTGTCGTGCAAGGTCGACGGCCCCGCCGCCCTCGTCATCTCGCACCGGGCCCTGCTCTGCTACCGCCTCCTGTTCCGGCACGTCCTGTACATCAAGAACATCGAGCGCAAGCTCTGCGCCGCCATCATGGGGTGAGTCAGGGCGCTTGTCCATTAGTGGACAGCCTGGTCGTGTCCTCGCAAGAACTCGTCGGGAGCTGAGTCGCAAGCAGAATTCGACATTGCCCCGCGGGCATCCATCGCGCGATCGACCCTCGCCGCAGGATCAAGGCGTGCCGCGCCACCCGTGACCCCGCCCTCGCGTCGGTGGTGTCGTCGCTGCAGGGTCTCCTGCAGCACATGACCCAGGTCCTGCAGCAGTATCAGAGCTACATGTTCCTCGAGGTGAGGGGCGGGGCGAGGGGGGCGGAAGCCCTGGTGCTGGTGCTGGTACCCACGCTGCGTCGTCATCGTTTGACCACAACACGACACTGCCCCTCATGACCGACGCAGGTGTTGGACCCCGGGTTCGAGGACATGATTGAGAAGATCGGGGCCGCCAAGAACGTCGACGAGGCCATCGCGGCGCACCTGCGCTTCCTCGAGACGTCCGTCGTCACCCTGCTCATGTACCAGGTGACGGGTGGGCTCTGCGTGCTTGATGAGCGCACATCAGAGCTGCGACCTGCTAGATAACACACTCTCTTCATTCCTTCCGCAGACGGATTCCCCCGGGAGCATGCTGTTCCAGATCTACAGCGTGCTGGGCACGTGCGGGGAGTTCGCGATGCTGGTCAGCTCGATCATTCAGCGCGACGCCCTCCCCGACGAGATTGTCGCGAAGCTGATGCAGCCGGAGCTCCCGCGCGCGATCGCGGCGCGGCGGAAGGACTTTGCCACCAAGTGCAGTCAGGTGACTGCCCTGATAGATGGGCTGCTGCCCGGCGGCCTTGCTCGGCCTCTGCCCGCCGATCCCAGCAACCGCGCCGTTCGCCGCAGCTGATCGGTTTCCTGCTCACCCACGTGTCCAACGACCAGGCGCTGCTCAGCCTGGCCGGGAGGCTCGACTACAACGGCTTCCTGCGGCAGGCGGGGGCTTCGGGTGTGGACGCCCTGACGCGGGCGGTGGGAGGCATGGCGGTTTGATGGCGCCGCGGGCGTTCTTCTTAAATTTGTGAACTGGGCTGTCTTGGTTTTCTCTTTTTCTGGAAATCTCAACAGTAAGCACGCGGCTGCGGCTGTGGTGCTGACGAGTCGTGCCCACACGGCCAGCACTGCTGCCAAAGCCAGAAGCACTGGGCAGCGGGAATGCAGGCAGGTTCTGCTAGGGCCGAACAGGGGCGGAACCGGGGACAGGAGGCTTCCGGGCCTGCCAGTGCCAGACACAAGGGCAAAAACCTGGCTCAACCGGAGCCCTCAAATAGCCGCGGGGCGCACACGCGCGGGCCAGTTCCTGATCGACGAGACGATCATCTGAACGCACTCAAGCGTTTACCCCCGACTTCTACAATGTCCCTCAGGCGAGTCTACCACAGGGCTTAGCGAGCGCGGCCGGGCTTTGAGGACGGCCCCAGGCTCCCCTCTTTGATGCGACTGACGAGGCTGGTGCTGCGAGCTGCTGGCTCGATGCGGCGGGCTGGCGGGCTGCGGAAGCCAACCATCGGGGGTCGACAGCTTCCCCCTGGCCCAAAAGAGCGGGCAGCGAGGCGCCCCAGGCGCGTTTTCTTGGGCGTATTTGTCCGTGGAGCGAGGCCTGAGGCGCTGTGCGGTTGCCAACACGCGGTTCCCGCGGGGCCTGGACTCGTGGCTCCGGGAAGCCTGGGTCCATTCGGCCCGGGGCCGCGTGTCTTTTTCCATTTGAGGGCCCCACCCGTCGCACAGTTGCTAAATATATTGCGGGGTGGCGTTTTTTGCCCGGGGATGCGTCGTGCGTCGCGCACTTGGATGCCTCGTACAGGGCAGCCCTGGACCCACCCGCCCAAACACGACGAGCCCCCGCGCCACGCCCCCCCCGCAGGGTGACGGCGGTTCTCGGCGGCCTCCGCGAGCGCCTCGCGGGGTCGACCTCGACCAAGCCCGCGAAGGGCGGCACCAAGAGCCTGCGCGTGTCGCCAGCCACCAAGAAGGCCACCAAGTCCGGCAAGGCCTCGGACGTCAAGCTGGCGCCGGCCCAGCGCTTCAACATCACGCTCCCCGGCATCCAGTCCAAGAACGCCAAGGGCATCCCCGTCGAGATCGGCTTCACCGCCGCCAACGAGCTGTTCGTGGGGCGGATGGCCATGGTGAGATGCACAGCGCGGCCCGGGAGGGTGGCCAGCACGTCGTGAGACGCTGCCCCTCGCCGACACCGCCACGCTCTCTCCATACGCAGGTGGGCTGGGCGCTGAGCCTGGCGGGTGAGCTCCTCACTGGCCTGGGCCCGCTGGCCCAGCTCGGGTACGAGACGGGCGTGCCGATCCAGGACGTGGAGTACGGCATCCTGGCCCTCGCCGGCTTCAACCTCCTCGCTGCCCTGAGTGAGTGGCTGTGTGGCGCCTGGTTGTCTTCGACTCGCTGCTGTGCTGGATGCCAGCATGCCATGCTTGGCAGCCGCAGCGACCAAGCATCTCCTGCACACTGCGTTGTTCTCCACTTGACATCCACATCTTTCTCCCCCTCCCCGCAGCGCCCGTGTCGGGTCGGTTCGTGGATGAGGAGGCGCTGCAGCGCCCGGCGGGTCCGCTGCAGGACAACAGCATCAGCATGGTCGAGCCCAAGAAGTTCTTCGGCGTCAGCGGCTTCGGCCAGTTCTCCAAGGACAACGAGCTCTTCGTGGGCCGCGTGGCGCAGCTCGGGTTCGCCGCGTCGCTCATCGGCGAGGCCGTCACGGGCAAGGGCGCGCTAGCCCAGCTCAACCTGGAGACGGGCATTCCCCTCAACGAGGCTGAGCCCCTGCTGCTCGCCCTCATCGCCTTCCTCTTCCTGGCCTCCATCAACGAGGGCCGCGGCAAGTTCATCCGCGACGGCAACTGAGTGGGCGAGCCCCGTGCTCGGTTCGGACCCTTGCGTAGCTTGACCTGTTTTCTACCACCATGACCTGCCACGGCGGCTCGCGCAGAGCGCCCCACACTCTACTCTAGCGGACCTCTTCTACCGGCGCGACCACATTTGAAAGGCTGAGCCGGAACCGGCACTGTTGTGACGCTAGATTCAGCCGATGCCAGGCAATGGCAGCCTGCTACTTGGACTTGCGGTCTGCCCATGACTCCTCCGACACCGCGTCCCAGTCCAGGCACCGCGGCATGGGCTGTGAATCGTCGGTCCACCCCTGCCCCGTCACGAACGTCGCTGAAGGCGAGGAGACAGCCGGGGTAGTGTGAGTGCTGCCACGCTGCCAACGTGGCACGGGGTGCGTGCAGCGTAAACGCAGGGACCCGCCCTGCACTCACTTTCGTCCGATCCCGTCGCCCCGTTGCCGTGCCCGTTCGTCCCCGCCTGCGCCGCAGCTGGGTGGCTGCTCCTGCTCCCGGTGCCGCCTGCCCCCTGCCGCGACATCTCCACGGCGTCGCTCGCCTCCGCCTTTCTCCGCATGCCCTGCCGCTGCGCCGACCGGATGGCCGACGCGGGGTCCTCCGTGATGCGCCTCGCCGTCTCTGCGGACCACGGCGCGCTGACCGGGATGAAGCTCAGCCTGTATAGCACCTCTCGCAATGCTCAGGGATGAACAGACGCCATGTTCGTGCACGCACCGAACATGTTGGAGCAGACCTTGTTCAGCGCCGGATGGATCTTCGCGCCTACCGACACGAGGCCCCCGACCCAACCGCGCTCTTGGACCAAGTGGTCCAGATCCACCTCCCGATACAGGCTCCACTGCGACCGTGGGACAGGGAGGTCGGCTGGCCGCAGGAAGGGCTGACAATGTGGACGACCACTGACGTGTTGCCCGTTGAGCGACGGCAGCCCGCCAGCGGCAGCTCTCACCAGGAGGTAGACCACAGCGGCGACTCCCAGCAGCGCCAGTGGGCTCCGGAGAAGCGCCATGGCCTCATTCCACCCCAGCACGACCATGGCTGCCAACGCCCACTGCGCGCAACAGTCGACAAAAGCACTGAGGGCGTCTCTAGATGACCAGTCTCGCTCTCACCGATCCCTCCCAAGCAGCCCGGTGTCCGCACAAAGGAGGGGCTGCGCGTACGCGCGGCATGTGTAAAGCACACGCACCAGGGGCGGCGCCCTTCGCGACGCCATCTCCTTAGCCTCCTGCGTCGCAATCGCACTCTGGATCCCCATCGACGTGTCCTGCGTTCGAGGAAAGCAGCGATGGTGAGCGCCCAATCTCGTTGGTGACAAACGCACATGCGCACGCTGCAGCACCAACACCACAGTCTGGCGTCGCTGACCTGCACGAACTGCCGCCAGGTCGACCGGCACAGGCTGGGCGGCACCCGCACGGCGCCCCCGGGCACTCCGTCCCAGTAGTGCGCGGCAGTGAGGTCCACGAGAGGCCTCACGCCGGACAGGTGCTTGGGACGAGGAGCGCCCCGCAACCCCGCTGCAGAGGGGCAGTCATGGGCGTGGAATGAGGAGAGCAAGCTGCGAGGTGCGACACCCTGCGCCACACTTGCGTCGCACGCCCCAATGGGACCCCGACCTAGGTACGACCCAGCGAGCGCCACGCACCGTTCTCGACAACGAAGTCCACCACGGAGCGCTCCAGCCCCAGCCGCGTCTCCTGCGCCACGTCGCGTTGGTCCACGCACAGCGCCGCCAGCATCGACGCGGCCGCCATCCGTGCGTCCTCCCCCAGCTTCTGCAAGCCGAAAGCACCTAACGCGGTGAGGTGTATGGCTGCGATTCTAAGCATCTGGAACGGTGAGGTGCATGGCGACGACCCCGGCAATGCAGTTCCCATGCAAAAGACCAGTAGTGAGGCAGCTCCTCGCCGTCACCTTGATGTCTTCCCCCGGCTTCCACGAGCGCACCGCCCCGGCCTCGTCCTTGACGAACAGCTCCATGAACACCTCCCGGAGCGTGCCCCCCAGGTTGGCCAGGCACTGGGCCAGAAAGGCGTCCAGCACCGCCCACGCACGACGGTCCACCTCGGCGCGCACCTGCAACGGACAGATTATTACACAAAGGCCATCATCCAAGGCACGGACAGACTGGGCAAGAGCACCCGCACGACGTGGTGCCTGTGGATGCACTGGTGAAACATCATATGACTCAACCACACGCGGCACCCTTCTCACCTTCTCCGCATCCTCTGCGCTGAGTTCGAACCCCGCGAGCCACGTTTCCAGCTCGGACTTGGCCTGCGCCCCCGCCGTCGTGCATATCGACGTGGCCTTGTCCCAGAAGCCGCCCCCAGGCGCGAAGAGGAGCTGACGGAGGGACGTGCTGCAGGATGACGCGTGACTCTCAAACACCTGCAGAGACGCAGAACCGCGTCGACTCTATATGCCTGAGAGGTCTCCAAGCCTGCATTGATCAGTGCGCGTGGCATCCACACGCGCACCGCACCTGCTCCACCTCCCGCAACACGCGCGCGTCGCTGATCTTCTGCGCCGACCGGTCGAGCTTCCTGCTGCCCGACTCGTGGTACTGGTTAGCGCTCCAGGGCGCGCTGTCCGGCACAAACGTCCCCAGCACGTCCCTGCAGACACGGCCCCTTCCTCATCTGCCTTCTCTGGGCAGCTGCTCGCAGCCCCCACGCGCAGCGACACCCGGCAAGCGCCCGCACCTCAGCTCGCCCTTGGCCGCCTGCACCTCCTCCCGAAGCCGCCGAGCGAACTCCCCGCGCCCAAAGTCCCCCGCCCGCTTCTGAATGGCAGCCACCCGGGCCTTCATCCACCGGTCTAACTGGTCGTGGAAGAGCTGCAGTGCCTGGAGACACCTCAAGCCCCGGACGCTCGTAAGCACCACGGATGCCGTGACTGGGCACCCCGGACAGGCACCCACCTGCACCTGCGCATGCCGCCTTGCGTCGCGCGACACGCTGCCCCCCGCACCTGTGAGAAAATGTCCTCTGCCAGCTGCATCCGGTAGTGCTCCCGGACCTCGGCGTCGAACAGCTGCGTTTCCTCCTGATAGGCCTCCGCGTGGCGCAGGTAGATATCCTCCAGGCGAGGCCCCATGTCAGCCCCAGCCTCGATCGACGCCTCGCACTGGCTCCTGCGCACACACGCACGACACCTCGGTCCCAGGCGTCCCATAACGACTCCTAGTGTGGTCACCATATGGTCTCGCAATGTTCATGTCCATGTCCGAGTCAGCCGCGAGGTCCAAGTGGCGTGGCCAATCTCACCGTAGGGACCGCCATGCCTCGCTGGCCTGGAACGCCTCCGCTTGCTCCCGCGCCACCTGCCCGCAGCGCATCTGCGCCACCTGCGAGTCAAGCGAGCTCCCGAGGGGTAATTGTCACCCGTCATGAGCTACGGCAATGCCAACGGCGCTTCTGTGAGACACCGATGCTATCAGTGCTGCTGGCGGCGCCGGGGCGCACCAGGATGCGGTGGGCGGGAATGTTGATGTCGCGGTTCTTGTTGATCATGTCCCACATGTTGCCGAGGTCGAGGGCGAACCCTGAGCCGGGGATCTTGCTCCCGTCCGGGGGAAGGAGACAGTCGGTGGAGAAGAGCTGCCGGAATCCCTCACACGCTTCGGTAAAGGCCTGCTCGCTGAGCTCGTAGGAGGGCAGGCCGATGAAGTGCGTGTCGAACAAGTCCCTGAACCCCGCGTCCTTGTAGCTGGCGGGCTTCTCAATGGACGACCAAATCGCCTGCACAGATGGGGGCCGCTGTGTCTCGATGCGCGGGCCGGGCGGGGCCGGGGCACGCCTGAGACCCTGCGCTGGAGTGTCTCGTGTACAGACCTGGACATCTTCCAAAAGAATCTCCTGGAGCTTCTCCATCGGCGTCTTGGTCTTGTCGCGAATGACGAAGGCCAGCATCGTGCGCCGACTCGGGCGGAAGAGCTTCAGGTTGACCTGCGGTGCAGGCGCGGCGCGCTGAGGACGCGCCGAGCGATCTGGACGCTTCGGAGCGCGCCCGGGCACTCGCCTGGATGACCGTCTTCAAGAGGGGCTTGCCCGCCCCATGCTCGCGCCCGACGTCGTGGCACCAGATGTTGATGAGGACCACGTCGGCCATCGCCAGCGAAAGCAGCGCGGTCTTCTTCTCGAACGCCGTGTCGTCCTCGCCGCGCTCCCGGCCGTCGCTCCCCTGCAGCGCACAACGCCCTGAAGCACTTTGTGCCGCGCCACCCCTGCTGACCTCGTGCGTCGCGCCGAAAGCACCGGCGCTCGCCGCAAGTGCGCTTCTTCGCATGAGGCACCTCGCAGTCAATGATGACCGTGCATCTGTCGATCGTCGCCGCGGTCGAGGCCCACACGCCCTTCGTCGTTTGGTTCCGGCCCTTCAGCGCGTCCATCTCCGCGAACTGCGGCAGGGGCTCAAATCTCGAGCGGTCACAACATCGAATGCGCGACCGCCAATGGCGCGCGACGAGCTCGGCCGGCCAGCGGGCGCGGGGGCCCAGCGGGGGCGCAGTGCCACCCACCTGCGTCCCGAAAACACGATTCAGGAGAGTCGACTTCCCACTGCTCTGGGGCCCAATGATCGCCACGATCCCATAGTCCACGCCTGCGGGCCAGGCCGTGCATTTTGAGATCGCTGCGGGGCTCTGGGAAACAATGTTCCCTGTTGTGCCCCCGGGGACGCAAGGGCGGAGCGAGGGCAGGCAGACCCAATCATCCACGAAATTCTGTGTCCCAGAGGTGCGGGAGATGCAATGCGCGATCCCGATGGCCCTCGCCTGCGCTCAGGACCCCGCCCTCCCTCAGGAACGTCTCCAAGCTGCCCTCCTCGACGAGACCCTCGTGGTTTATGATCTGAACTGCCTTGCCCCGCTCGTAGGTCCCCGGCGCGGGGGCGGAGGACGCCGTCATCGCCCCTTCAATGACGCATGCAGCAGCAGCTCGCCCCTGACCGACGACGAACTGGAATGGCTATGTTCGACGGCCCAGTTGGAACATCCCGCAAGTAGTGGCGATGCTCGGGGTGAACGTCCTGCGTCGTCGAGGTCCTCAGGGCACCGCAAGTGCCCTGACCTAACTTGACGCCCCTTTAGGGATTCGGAGACCCCACGGGCACGCGAGAGCAACGCCCGGTACTTTGCAATCTTTGGTGTGTGACAACTTGGCGTCTTCAGCTGGAGTTGAGAGGTCGCCTGTGCGGTGCCTGGTCGTGAGCGAGGGCGCGCGGGGTTGTGGCGGCGCAGCGGCTGAGGCCTGGGAGACGCTTGGTCCCAACCATGAGCAAACAAAGCACGAAGAAGCGAAAAGCAGAGGAGCCGGTCGTCCCGGCGGGAAGCGCCGCGGTCCTCCGGTTCCAGAGCAGGTGCCGACTGCTGGGCTCTGCGCGATATGCAGCCGCCTTGCGAGAGCGCGCTGGTTGAGCCAGTGAAGAGATATGTTTGTGCAGCTTAGCATCGCCAGCGCTTCCACGCGATACGCCCTTCCCAGCGCGCTGGAGCCGGCGCACGGCGCGTGAGACGACCCCGCGACGCCCCGCCGCGACCGCAGCACGGGGGAGACGCTGCAGCAGCCCGTGGAGGTTCCGCTGGATGTCACCACGCAGCAACTGCACACGCTGCTAAACAAGTTGCTGTCCAATGACGAGCCCATGACCTTTTCCTTCTTCATCGACGGCGAGCAGATCGCCGCGGACCTCGTGCAGCACCTCAGCGAGTTCAAGGTAACGTCGCAAAGGATTGGGCGTGATGCGGGCGGCTGCCCGATGCTCGCCCGACGATCAATCATCACCGCTTCACTACGACGCGGCTGCAGGTGTCCGTGGAGTCGACCATCACGGTCGTCTACCAGCCCCAGGCCGTATTCCACGTGCGTCCCGTCACGAGGTGCACAGCATCCATGCCCGGGCACACGGAGAACGTCCTGTCGGTCGCATTTTCCCCAGACGGCAAGGAGCTCTGCACAGGTGCGGCACGGGGCATTCTGGATGCCGCGTGGATTGTAAGCCGCGCACTGTATGGTGCCAGCGTGGCGCCTGCCTCGTCCGCAGGGTCGGGGGACACGACTGTCCGCTTCTGGGACCTCAATACGCAGCTGCCCAAGGAGACAGCCAAGGGTCATACCAATTGGGTGATGTGCATCGCCTTCTCGCCCGACGGACGCTACGTGGCGAGGTGCGTCTCGGTCAGTCCGTGGCTTGCGTGGGGCACGCAGGTGCCCTCCTTGCCACCCACCGTGGCTTCCACTGCTTGCAGCGGGGGCATGGAGGGAGCCGTTTGCGTGTGGGACCCCGAGACTGCAGCGCTGCGGGGGAAGTGCTTGGGCCATAAGAAGAGCGTCATGGGCATCGCGTGGGAGCCGGCTCACCTCGCGTGGCCGAGCCGACGGTTCGCGTCGGGGGGTCACGACGGTTCGGTGCGGGTGTGGGACGCCGACACGCGGCGGGCGGTGATGACGCTGTCGGGCCACACTAAGCCCGTCAGCAGCGTCAAGTGGGGGGGCGAGGGCTTGATATTCTCCGGCGGGCGTGACGGGGCAATCCGGGTATGGGACGCACAGGACGGCAAGTGCGTGCGGACGCTCCAAGGGCACGGGCACTGGGTGAATACCCTGGCGCTGTCCAGTGACTACGTGCTGCGCACGGGTCCCTTCGATCACCGCGGGGAGCGTCCAGAGGGTGACGAGGAGGCGAAGGTGCGTGGTGGGATGCCATGGGTGGTGGCGCGCCATGGGAAGTTGTCTCTGTAGCAAGCGAGAGGTGGCTGCGCTCGGCATTGTTGACGGCTCTCCGCGTCACGAGCGCAGGCGGCGGCGAAGAAGAGGTACCAGGAAGCGACGGGAGGGCAGCCGGAGCGGCTTGTTTCCGGCTCTGACGACTTCACGCTCTTCTTGTGGGAGCCCTTCAAGTCGACGAAGCCGGTGACGAGGATGACGGGGCATCAGCAGGTGAGAGAGGGCCTGCCAGGCGCACGGCGTGCGCGGGTGTGCTGCGAAGCACGTTTGGCCGGGCATCGCATAGGCCGCCCCCTCGCCTCTGCAGCTCGTGAATCAGGTCGCCTTCTCACCCAACGGTATGTGGATCGCCAGCGCCAGTTTCGACAAGTCCGTCAAGGCAAGGCCTGCTGGGCCACCATGGCGCCTGCTGCGATTGTGGGCAGCGAGTCATGTCTTATCGCTGTGTGCAAAGCGTGACGAGCACCTTTCGTCTCGCAGCTGTGGAACGGCATGACGGGAAAGTTCGTGACCAGCCTCCGCGGCCACGTCGGCCCTGTGTACCAAGTCGCATGGTCTGCAGACTCCCGGCAGCTGGTGTCAGGGTCCAAGGACTCGACCCTCAAGGTGGGCGAGATGCGTGCGGCGCGGAGCTAGCGGAAACGAGGCGTAGCGTGCGCGGTGGCGACCTAGCAGTGCATCTCTTGCTGCAGGTGTGGGAGGTCCGCACCCGGAAGCTGCGGGGCGACCTGCCGGGGCACTCGGACGAGGTGTTCGCCGTCGACTGGTCACCCGACGGCCAGTCGGTCGCGAGCGGGGGGCGGGACAAGGTGGTCAAGCTGTGGCGGAGTTAGCGCAGTCGCGACGAGGCGGCCGACCTAGTCGTCGCCATCCATCGCCAGGATCATGTAGACGGCCATGCCGAGCGCCGCGGTCGATCCGACGTAGCCCAGTGCGCGCATGACCCGCGTAGGCTTGGCGTACAGTTCGAAGTTGAGGACGCGGAACGCTCGACTGCCGCCCTCCGCGACGGCGACCCTGGGCTCGGCCTTGGGGTCCCTGCTCCCCCCGGGCCTGCAGCGAGGTCATTGCAGACAGACGTGAGAACATCAGACGCTCGGCATCGCTCGGCGGATTGCAACCATGAGAACGCTCTCACCCCGGGCCCCCTGCGGCCATCTATTGCGTCGCAGCCAGCCGTCCAGGGTCCCTGACGTCTCTGCAGTGAATGCGATTCAGTGAGATGGCATCCGAGTTTAGGGCGCTTTCTCCCGCCACAGCGGGCCTGGATGTGATCCAACATCGCTCGCACCTGCCCCGGCCCGCAGATAGGGTCCTCTGCGCTCTGGCAAACCGCCCACTTCCGGAAGAGCTTCAGCAGGTTGACGAAGCGATGCCTCCACAGCGATTGAGCCCAGAGACCTGCTTGATTGATGCACAGCGAGAACCCAGAGTGAAAGGCAAAGCCACGGGAGGTAGCCACTGGCGGGGATGCCCAGGCGTTGCTTAGCCCGCGGCGTAGGAGCCGGGATTGTACTAGACCTGGCCGACGCACTTGCGTCAGAGAGTGCCAGCCAGCCAGACACAGCAGCAGTGCATCCAACACCGCCAGATGCACAGTGCATTCAAGCTACAACGCTGGCGCCCGCCCCGCCCGCCGGTGGCACACGGCCCTGCCGGGCCATTCAAAAAATTGTCGCAACAGCTGATGGCGCCGAGCGTGGGTTCCATGCCGCCTTTCAGCGAGAATGCGCTGTCCATCGCATCTCCGTCGAGATACGAGTCCGCGCTGGAGGTCGTCCACGGCGACATGCAAGCAGGTGCGTGCGGCCAGGTGGTCCATGAATACCAGGCCTAGCCACGCGGCACAGGGGCGACAGACAACTCCTTGGACCTCAATTCCAGATGTGGAAGCGATATTCCGACGCGAGGAGCTCGCGCGGACTGTTGCCGAGCTGCGCGCGCGCCGCGCCCAGGTGGAAACCCTCACTGCGATGCGCACAGACGAGCCCAGGCTCGTCGCGCTCGCGATGGAGCGCGAGATTGCCGCCCTCGGTAAGGAGCTCAGCATGCCTGTCCTCTCCCGGGCCTGTGCTGCCCCAGATGCGGGCCCTGGACCCACCTTCGGGTCCCCATCCCTGCAGAGAGCTCCCGTGTTACTTCCCGCGAACGCCGGAGCAAGCTGCTCGCGGACACGAAGAAGGCCGTCACGGATATTCGGAAGCTGCGTGCCTCGACGCTGCAGAGTCAGGCGGTGCTGCAGTCCGCAAAGGACGCGTACGTGGCGCGGGTGCGGGAGCTGGCCGGGCCGTGGGCGATGGAGTGCGCGGCGGCGTCGAGGAGACGCGTCGAACGCGACAGGTATGGCGAGCGCGGGGTGGACTGGCGCAGCCCACAGGGGAAGTGCCTGGGCACGTCACGGCTATCACGAGCATCGGCTCTGCTTGCAGGGAACAGACAGAGATGCTCCTCCAAGCGAACGCCGAGGTCGAGCAAACGGCGGCGTTGGATTTGGAGCACCGGCGGATGGCCACCGCGGGACTGGCGGCTCACATGGATCGAATGGAGCCTCTGACCCGGGGTGCGTGCTTGCCGGGGTGTAAGCGATGGGTGCTTCTGGCTGCGCGGGACGAGGGAGCGGGCACGTTGGCGGGTAGCACCTTCGTCGCTGGCCCACACTTCATGGATGGTGCATGTTTATCAATCATTCTGGCACTCGACAAGTGATTTTGCTTCGCTCACATTTGTCCACACCGCGTGCATGTGTGCTCTGTCCTCGCAGAGTCTCTGGAGCTGCGGGGCTCGTTGGAGAGCATCGGCGAGCGGATGCATCGTGCCGCCACCGAGCAACGCAGCAGCCGGGCGTTCGAGCCGCCAGCAGAGTTCGCTCGGGGGCTCCGAGTGCCCGCCCCGCTGCAGGTGTCGGTGCACAGGGGCGGGTTGACGCCAGGCGCGCACGACACGCGCGTCGAGAGAGTCGATGCAGGGTCGGGCGGCGAGCTGGGGCCGGGAGTGGGGCCAGAGCGGGCTGCTCCCAGGGCGGCAGTGGCCACACGACCCCCTGCGAGGCCGAGGTCTGTGGCCCGGTACGGGGACGAGGGCCCTCGTCCTGCGGAGGTCGCCGTGACTGCTGAGACTCCCGGGGCGAACAACGAGGCGAGTCGAAAGCTGCCCCTGCGGCTTGTGGTGTGCCACAGGGGGTCCCTGTGGTGTACCCGCAGCAGTCGATGGCAAAGAAAGTGTGAAGGTCTGTGGACAGCGAACTGACGGAACGTCTGCCCGCGCAGGGAGACGAAGACGGAGGTTCCGGGGCTGCTGGTCTTGGGCGGCAGCCAGGGGCTATTCCCGGCCCAGCAGCCACGGCAGGGCAGCAAAGCGCGGCGAGAGCTGCGGACAACATCCGGTCTCCCGGCCACGTCGGCGAGAGCGCGGGCGCGTCGGGCAGTGACTACAGTGGAAGCAAGCGTTCCGTGGTCTCTAACCGGGATCCAGGCCCAGCGGTGGGCCTCCGTGGCAGCGCCAGTGAGGACGAGGTGGTGCGAGGCTCGGTGGACAGGGACGGGGCCCATCGCGGAGCGGAGTGGAGTGCCGCGGCAGAGGGTCAAGAGGACGAGCCGTGGGCGGGGTCGCCCCCGAGCGGGGGAGGCTCGATTGTTGGGATGGACCTGCCGATGAGCCACGTACATGTTGTCGACGACTCTCAGGACCCTTCCATGTCCAGGGGACGCCTCGAAGTCAGCGAGACGCCGTTGCGGACTCCCGGCGTGTCCGAGCGCGCTGCGGGTGCTGGGGTGGGGAGGGGTGCGTCTGCGCACGGGCCCGCGAGCGCCGTGCGTGCGGGCGCGGGGTTCGATGCGCTGCGCGACTTCCGCGAGTCGCCCGAGCCGTCGTCCGCCGGGCGCGGAGTGAGCGCCTCGCCGTCCAGCCTCACGGGAGCGGAGGGGGCCGAGTGGGAGGAGGGGACCGAGGTGCAAACCTCAGCTGCGCCTGGGCAGGCGTCAACTAGCAAGCCGCGAGGGGCGTCGCCGTCAAAGTTGGGCAGGTCGCTGCTCCAGGAGTCTAGTGCGGAGTTCGACCCACGACTGGGCGACAGGTGCCAGAGGCTAGGGGTCTTGGGTGGAGGGTCAACTGAGTCGACCGCTGCGTGTGCGACGCCACCCCTCTCATCTGTGGTCGCAGCCGGGCGGTGGCGGACTGGCCTCGTGCGAGCAGCGGGTCCTCGTCGCGCGCGAGCTCTCAGCGGCATGTGCCGCAGGAGGGCAGCCAAGGTGGCAGTCAAGCGGGGAGCCAAGCAAGAAGCCAAGCCGGTAGCCAGACAGGTAGTCAAGCAAGGAGCCAAGCCGGTAGCCAGACGGGTAGTCAAGCAAGGAGCCAAGCGGGCACGCACGGTCCTGCCCAACTTCCGGGGCATCCCGACGTGCGAGGTGGCTCCGACGAGGGTGCCCTCGCGACCTCGGTGCGCCCGGGCCGCGTCTCTGATTCAGACGATGGCGCACCCGCCACTTCAGTGCGCCAGGGCCGCGTCTCCGACTCATCGGACGGCGTCGAGGACTCCGCGGCGCTCTCTGCCGACACTCTCCCGGAGGTCCGCGAGGCGAGGCGCCAGGAGTGGGAGGAGGAGATGGCGCGGAGGAAGCAGGCGCTGCAGAGGGAGCTGGAGGCAGAGCAAAGGGCCGCGGGGGACGCGCGGAAGGCGCAGGTGACGTGGCTTGGGGTGCCAGGGGCACCGACGGTCTGACCTGGGGATGCGCGGGCGTTGGCGTCAAGCTGTCTCGCTCGTCGCATGCTGCAGGGCCAGCCACCGGCGCCGCGCCCGGCCACCCCCTCGCGCCCGTCGACCCCCGCGTCGCCTCGGAGCGTCGCGGAGAGCCCGGCCCCTGGCGTGGCGGACCCTTTCGGCTTCGGGGGCGGCATGGCGTTCGTGAGGGGCTTCGGGATGCCCAGGGGCAGCGGACGGAGCTCAGCGGGGCCCGCGACGCCCCACGCCCTGGTGGCGCCGCCCATAGGTGTCGCTGCCGAGGACACCGTTCTGGTGGCCAAGCGACCGACGAGCGCACGCGGCCGTGCCACGCCCTCCGCGCTGGCTGCGCTGCAGGTGCGGGCCGCTGCGCAACTGCGAAGCTCACGAAGCGCGTGCACATCACCGACACCGTCATGGAACGCCATGCCGCCCCTTGCTCACCACAGCGCCTCGCTGCACCCGCGCCCGCAGAAAGCCGCGGGCGCCTCGACACCGACGGCCGCCGAGACGAGCATCCCGGGCTTCGACGAGGAGGACCTGGAGGACCTCGGCATGGCCCCGGCGGCGCGCCCATCCACGGCGCCATCGCAAAGCGTCGCGCGAGCCGCGCCTGCCGACGATGCCGGGGGCCCTCCCGAGGACGTGCGGAAGATGCTGGAATCCAGCGAGAGCTCGGACTCGGCGTCAGACTCCGGGTCGGACTTTGGGGCCGGCGGGCGTGGCGCGGGGGCGACGCGGGCCAGTCCCAGGGCGGATGCGGGCGCGGTGCGGCAGGCGTTGCGGAGTCCGCATCCCCCGCAGCCGGCCACCACGCCCACGGCGTTCCTGGGGAAGAGTCGCCTCGGGTGCGTGCCACGGTCTTCCATGTGCAGCTCGTGCGCCCTGACGGGGCCCGGCATTCAATGTGCTGTGCCACCCCGCCCGCAGGGGCATCCTGAGCCGGGCGCTGGGGGACGCGGCGGGCGGGATCAAAGGAGGCGCGGCCGTGGCGTCGAGCGCGAGCTCTTCGGCAAAGCACGTTTCCATGGCCATGCGGCCCGGCCAGTCCCTGGTGAGGCAGCGCCCCTGACCCCGTGAGGGGCTCATGCGGCAAGCAGGAACGCGCTTTGAAGCTGTTGGAAAGCCTTCATGGCTGCAGGAATTCGACGACGAGGTGGAGGACCGACAGGAGCGCCGGTCTGGGGACCGGAAGGCCACAGAACGGCATGCGGGCGCCACGCCTGGCGCAGACCAGGCAGGCGGGTTCGGGATGAGCGCCGCTGATTTTTGGTGACGTCGCCGTGGCTGCCAAGCGTTGAAGCCTAGGCTTGACGCCTTAGGAGAGCTGCACGCTGCCACCATGGCGGATGCGTTGGAGATGGGCCAGCACAGCACGTCCCAGATCCTCTGCCGCCGCCTGCGGAGCTCCTTCGTGCGCTCCCTCTTCCTCCGCCTCCTCCCTGACCCCCGCGGCCCCGAGGGCGAGGTCGCACAACTGCGAAGCAAGCGCGAACAGCACAGCTTTGCAGGCTGTGCTGTGCGAAGACACGTGCCCCGAGCCACCTTGGGTCACAGACAGCACATCGCTTCACCTCTAGTTCCCGCTCTAGCACAGCCCGGCACAGTCCCCGGAGCCGCACTGCCAAGTCCACCTCCTGCCGTTTCCCTTTCCCCATGCCCCCTCGTGGTGCAGCCCGTGGTGGGGCCAGCATGGCCTTCACCGTGCACTGGCCCGGTGACGGGCCTTGTCGGCGAGTCGCACCGGGCGCCGAGAACGCTGTTGTCCTGTGCGCAAGGGCAGGGAGCGCCTCAGGAAGCTCTGAGCCGTCACGCTGCTTGGCACGGGCACCGGCGCCCCAACTCACCTGTGGACTAGGAGCTTCGACAGGGCTTGCACGCATGTCTCCCCTAGGGCACCTGCCCGCGACGTGTATTCCTCCATGACAGTCGATGGGAACGTGCCGAGGACGTCGGGACCCGGCAAGTCCGGCACTCGCATTGCCTCAACATTGTGAGGTGCCCCGGGGGTGTCCAAGGGCGCAGGCTGCGCCGGGCGCTGTCCATCGACGACCTGAGCGCGCTTGCGCCGTCTGAGCACTTCCGTGAGCGGCACGCCCTTCTCTTCTTGACGCTTGCTGGGGCCTGCTGCGCACTCTGTCGCGGCGCTGACCCGCGGCTCCAACAAGCCTCTTTCTTGGCTCTCCCGGACTGCACGGGCGACCTCTGCCAGGCCACGAGACTCATGCAAAGGTTGGTACATCACCGTGAATGCAGCAATGGCAGCCACGAGCAAGGTGGTCAACCAAATGGGATGGGTCTGCGTCTCGCTGCAATATCAACATCATGTCTTCCTGCCGACCACGCGAAAGGGCCAAATGGCCGGTCGGCGTCGAGCCCCACCCCGGTGTCTGACAGTTTACTCACGCCGACCAGCGGCCTCTTCCTTCCACCGCCTCCACGCGCCCAGGCATAGATCTTTACGCGTTTAGCAGGGCGCCAATAGCCGGCCACTCGCGCATGGCGCCGGAACTTCGCGCAGGTACTGATATTCTTGGATCGCTCTGAATTGGTACCTCGCGGCCGCCTTGGGGATCGCATTGAACGCCTTGCATCACGACAGACGCGCTCGTGCTGTCGCGCAGCGGAGTTGGATCCCCGGGCGCTCCCTCTCCCTGCGCAACGCACGCTGTGTCCCCCAGGCCAGCGAAGCCTCGCTCCCGATCCCCCCCCGCGCGCAGTGAGCTCTACTGCGCCACCGCGTGCCAAGATGCCGGGGGAACCGGAGCGGCGCCCCTACCACACGGAGCTGTACTTGCTTGGCAGGCTGGAGAAGCAGCAGAAGCGGAGGGACGGCGTGAGGAGCACCGCGCGCAAGGTGCGAGGCGGGCGCGGACGGTGGAAGACGCAGGCCGCTCCCGATCCGCCTGCAGCGCGCACCGGGCTGCCCGCAACCCCCGTGTGCGGGAAATGCGTGCCGCGGCGCGCCCGGCCGCTGTTTGCCGCGTGGGATTGTTCCCCGGCCGGCAAATGCATCGAACTCAAGCTTCGCGCATTGCACGGGAGGGCAGCGATGCCACGCTCACCAGCTGACCATGCAGCACAGTAGGCCCCCTCATCGCGCTCCGCCGTCCGCGCCCCCGCAGATAAAGGAGGGGCAGGATGTCCCCGAAAATCTGCGGCAGACGGTGGCGCAGCTGCCGTGGGAGGAGCGGCTGGCGGACGACTACGAGGAGACGCTGTACCACGTGCGCGAGTGCCTCGCGGACGATCTGCAGTCGGAGGCGAGGCGCGTGAGGTGAGGGCATTTGCGCAATATGGGTTCGTCGGACCAGCCGCGCAGGAGCGAGGCTCGCCGGCATCGCTGCACGTTTGGGGGTGGCTTGCAGGGAGGAAGAGGCAAACAAGCGGGAGGAGGCCTCGCGGACGGCGATGCGGTTCCTGGAGGAGGAGCAGCGGCGGGCGTCCGCGGCCGAGTCACGCGTGCAGGCGGCGGAGGCGGAGCTTGCCAAGGCGAAGCGGGCGCTGGCGCGTGCGGAGCAGGACATCCAGCGCGTGCGGGAGGAGAGCGCGCAGGCTCTCTCGGCGGCGAGGGAAGCCGCGGAGAAAGACGTGTCGGCCGCTCGGGAAGAGGCGCACCAGGTGCGTTTTCGCTTCGGGCTTCCGCATGCTTGTCGGTCGTCGCGTGCTGTGCTGGCGAAGTCACAGGACATGCATGGCACGCTGTTCACCCTTCCGGGCGCAGGCTGCGCTTGCGACCAAGGCGAGCGAGGAGGCGCACGAGAAGACCAAGGCCCGCGCGGCGCAGCAGCTGTCCGAAGCCAAGCGCTCGGCGGCGGACCACCTAACCCGCACCCTTGACCACGCCCTCCAGCGCAGCGCTGAGGTGACGACCGCGACGGACTCGCTGGGTTGGATACGCGACTTTCCAACGATGGTCCATGTTAAAGTGCATGCCTTTCGAAGCGCTGCAGCAGCGCGTGCTTTGTGCTTGCTGAGACGGGCATCCCTGTTCGCGTCTGTCTGCGCAGGTGGCGGCGATGCTCGTCTACTTCGGAAACCTGTTCGACCTCGAGCCCTCCGACCTGCACGCCAAGGGGCACGAGCGCCGGCGTGCGACGGCGCTGGAGCCTCCCCAGGGCGACGCAGAGGGCACGACAGAGGAGGTCAAGGACAGGTGAGGCAGCGATGAGTCATGGACACACGGGCGCATGAGATGATTTGCAATCGTTTTCGTTCAACATGCCGAACACGCTGCATCGCGGCCGGGCACTGCGGGCCCCGTGCCATGTCATCGTGCGTGGATGCGCTGCGGGGGCAAAGCCCGCATGTGCCACGGCGCAGAGCACATGATCGTAACCCCTCGTCTGCAGCGCGGTGGTGCTCCTGGAGGACGACGTGGACGGCCTGGCCCGGTTCTTCCGGCAGTGGACTCTGGCGCAGACTGGCGCCACGCACGCCGACCGTGCCGCGGAGGTCCGGCAGCAGGCGCTGCAGCTCCTGCGCGAGGCGGTGGGGCTCGGGAACGCGCGTGAGCCGCGCGGGAAGAAGCCGAGCCGCAGGGGCCGTGGTCGGGGAGGCCGGGGCCGCAACCGACCCACGGCAGAGGAGGGTGCCACCACGCCAGAGACACCTGGTGCGATGTGGCGCGACGCGGTTCGGCCTGGCGCCATGCGTTTAATTTGGAATGCTTGCCGCGTTGCAGTTTCGTGAGAGCAGGCGCTGTTGCAGGGGAGTGGATGTGCGAGACACCCTCACTTTGCACTCGCTCCCACAGATGCTGCGGAGGGAGCGGGCGTGGGGGACGAGGCAGGGTCCAAGAACGAGGAGGCGGCTGCGATGCTGGCCATCATCAACAAGGTCGCGTCGTCGGCGTTCGCCGCGACCGTCTACGCCCCGCCACCCCCACCCGCACCCGCGGCCCCGCCGGCGCCGTTCCCCGGGCCGCCCGCGTGGCTGCCCCAGCCGCCCGTTAGCAGGTGTGCGCCTCAGCCGGCAGTGCTGGTCAAATCTAATGAAACTCAGGTTGTTCCAAGGTAACGCCGATGCCAGCTCCACGTGACCAACATGCAAGGACGCTCCCACGCTCGCGCCCGCAGTGTCCCGCCGCCGCCGCCTTCCGGCCACCCCGTCCTGCCGGGCTACCCCCAGGGCTTCAACCACAACGGAGCCTTCGCGCATGGTCACGCGATGGGGGCCGCGGGCATGGGCCACATGGGCGCAGACGCCATGGGGTACAGGTTCGTGCCTTTTGAGTCTCCCAAAGCTCTGCTTGTACTATCCGCGTCATCGATGCCGATTGGCGTCGCCTCCCTCTCCCCACACACCCTGTTTGGTCTCCGACGCATGGCCCGTGCTTCCATGTTATGCCCCGCCCGTGGGTTTCCTCCCGCAGCCCCGTGCCGGTGCCGCCGGCGTCCTTTGCCTCCCTCACCGGGTCCAACTCCGGCATGCGCGCCACGCCCAACTCCGGGGGCGCCATGCCCTACCAAGGTCACGTCCCAAGCCAAGTGCCCGGCTACCCTGCGTTCCAGACCCCCGCCACCGACTACGGGAAGGGATTCGAGCACGCTCCTTCCACCGACGGGGCTGCAGCGCGCAAGGCGGGCGGGCCTCATGGGCACCTGGGCCCGCAACCCCCGGCGGGCGACCGTGCGGTGCCGCGCGGTGGGGTCCCGGCGGCAGGGAGCAACTTCGAGGCCATGATGCAGTCGGCGCTCAAGCAGCAGCAGCACCTGCCGGGGCGCCCGGCTCCCCCGCCGGCGCCTCCTGCCGGGGGCGACCGCCCGGGGGTGCCTGGAGCCACGCACCTGGGCGGCACTCCGGACCGCACTGGCGCAGGGCTGGTGCCCAACCTGGCCCCCGGCGCTCGCGCGACGCCGTCGCCGCCGCTGGGCCCGGCCCGCCGGAGCGTCGACAGCAGGGAGGCGGGGTCCGTCATGGGCGACATACGCCGGCCGCCAGCACCCGCGGACCGGGCCGTGCCTCCGCAGGCCGACGCCTGGGCCGGGGCTTTCCCGTGGGGCCAGCCTCAGCCCCTGGGCGCGCAGGCCAGCCCCTTCGTCCCCTCGGCCCCCTTCACGGGGAGCGTGCCCCCGGACGCGACCGTGTGGGCGCCGATCGACCTGACCCACGCTGGGGGCCCTGGCGTCCCCGGCCTGGGGGCGAATCCCGCGCCTCACCACGCTTCCGTGTCCGACGGCAGCAGCAGCTTGATGGGCGATGCTGCGTCGGTTCCCGGGAGCCAGAGCTTCGGGGGCCGGATGGGCGACTCGGGCTGGTCGGCCCAGGGCCCCTTCGCTGTGGGGAACCCCATGGTCACGTCCTGGCACCTCGGCGGGCCGTCGGCGTTCCTGTCGGGGGCCCCTGCTCCGCCGACGTCCAACGCAGGCGCAGGCACCGGTGGGGACCCCAGCCTGTGGTCGGGGCCGGTCGTCCCGCCCTCGCGGCGCCAGTCGAGCGGCACCGCGATGCCCGAAGCGGAGCACGGAGCCGGGGGTGGCGTGTCGCCCTGGGCAGCCGCCGCCGCTCCCAAGGGTAACCCTAAGTCCCCCGCTCCCGTGCCCGAGCCGGCCAGTGCCCCGCGCGAGAAGGGCTACACTCACATCTCCGACAAAAGCAAGGCCGCGCCGCCGCTCACCGTGACGCCCGTGCCGGCGTCCATGCCGCACCCGGGCCAGCTCTTAGAGGAGACGCTACACACTGGGGCTGCGGGGCCTGCGCGGCCGGGGCAGGGTTCGGCCAACGGACACGGCCACGGCGTCCAGCACCCGGCGGACGCGACGAGGGCGCCGGGGCCGCGGCCGTCCGGGGGCGCGCTGGGCGGCGGTGACCGCCACCCGCGCCCGCCGGCAGGAGCGCCACCCAAGGCCCCTCGGGCCGAGCCGGCGGCCGTGGCGGACATGCCTGCGCGGCGGGCCGCTGCCGTTCCCCTGGCCTTTGTCCCCCACAAGGACAGGCGGAGGCCCGAGAGCGACTCTCGGGAGGGAAGTCTCGGTGGCGGCTCTGCTTACGCCAACCCTGTCGTCCCCGTCGATGTCGCAAGCAGGGGCCCGTCGTCCTCCTCTCGGGGTCCGCGCTTAGGTCACGAGGACGCCCCGCCCGCCAGCAACGGTCCCCGGATGATCGCCATCGAAACGGTGCAATCTCGGGCCCAGGACTCCCGCGCTGGCCAGGGTCGCCGGTGCGTCGCGCTGCATGGCATGCACTGGTAGCGCAGCGACCGTAAGCGCAGCAGGTGCAAGGCGGCAGCCTGGCATAACGTCGCACTCCTCGCACCCCCACGCAGGTCGAGCGGTCGCGGCGCCGATCTTTGGGACTGAGGCGCTCCCGCGAGGCCTCGCGAGGTGTTGCATAGGCTTGCCATTGGTGCAGGGCCATTGTCAGCATCTGCTGCTGCAGGATTCCAGCCATAATCTCGTCAAGACAGTCCGCACACTTCATTGAACAGCTATTGCGCCGTCAATCCTCGTAGCCACCCCCCGTCATGTCATCGGGGACGTCAGGAGGGGCGTCTAATCCCGAATCGTCCAGCGAAGCGTCAACAGCCGCACGCATGCTCCCCTGACGCAGTGCATGCCAGGCACGAGCACCCTCGTTGACGCCCGCCCCCGCCACTGCCCCCGCGCCTTCCCCTGCCTCTGCTTCCTCCCACGCCCGCCCCTGCGACCCACCCTGGGACACCTCGGCCCCGCCACTGCGCGCGCTGGGCTCCGACTGCAGCCCCGCCTCCCCGCGCCTCCCCTGGTGCAGCTGGATCTGCAGGTCCTGCATCTGCGCCTGCAGCGCTTTGATGATCTTCTCCTGCCGGTCGATCTGCTGCTCCCGCTCCTGCACCACGCCGTGCAGGTGTGCCACCTCCGCGTCCTCCTCGGCCCCCCCGGACACGTCGCCTCCCGCGACCCGCATCCGCCGCAGCTGCCCCTGCAGCGCCGCGATGTACTTGTCATCGTTCGCCGTCTTTTCCAGCACCACCTGCAGCTTCTCTTTCAAGTCCTGGATCTGCCGCGACACCGTCCGGGCCCGACCCGCAGACGCGGCGCTCTTCTCCGTCGCGGTCTTCAGCTCCGCCTCCAGCAGCTGCACCTTGGTCTGGAGCTCCTCCTTCTCCTGCACTCGCGAGAGCATTGGTGCACGCGTTGGATAAAGCGACGTACAGCACCAGCAGAGGGCATCCCAGTCCATCCCGCCATCTGCCCTCACCTTTTGTTCCTTCAATCGGTTCTCCTTCTGTTGTTGCTGAATGGTCCGCTCCTCCCGAGTCCGCCCAGCCTCCCCCACCTTCTGCCGCAGCTCCCGGACCTGCGCCCGCAGCAGCTCCAACTCCTGCACCCGGCCCGTCCGGTCCGCCCCGCCCTCCCGTACCAGCTTGTCAATATCGGCATCGGGTCCCAGCTCCTGTTTGAGCAATTGCTCCAGCTTGGCCACCTGCGGAGGGCACGGCACGACGTGCACCCGCATTGACATATGAAGTGAGACATGCAGAAAAAAGAGCAGTTCCTTGCTCTCGCGATCTTGGACAGCATCTTGTCGTGATCGCGCCCTCACCCTGTCCTTCGTCTTCGAGACCTCCAGCTGCAGCTGCCCCAGCCTGCTGACGGCGTCGTCGTGTTTCTTCTTCCACGCTCCCGCCTCCGCAGCTGCATCCTTCCCCGGTGATTTCCCCTGGTCTGCCTTCATCCTCGCAAGCTCGTTCTTTGCCTTGGTGGCCTCGGTCCGCTCCCGCTCCAGTTGCACTGCGCACATCCGAACAGCGTGGCTTTCGTGGCGCTCTGGTGCTGGGGCGAACGAGGTGCCACGGCGCATGGAAGAAAGTCTTTGCGTGAAGTACAGAAAGAGCTCACCATTCAGATTCTTGTTCTTCTTTGCGAGCTCAATCAGCTTCTTCTTTTCCAGGTCACCCTGCCCCGACTCCTCGTACGCGCTCAGCGCTTCCCTGCGCAGACAAAGCAAGCGGCATCAAAGCATGTGTCGTTCGTACTTGCAGAGGGATCCGTGGTCCACAGGGCGGTGAGCCAGGCCGATGCATGTCGAGCGCGCAAGAACAGCCATTCCACGCATTGCCCTGTCGCGTTCTCGCCTCAGGCTAGCCAGTTCGGCGTCTTTCGCATTGATGGCCGCCTGCAGCTCCGCGACCTTGCGGGACATTTCGGCCACTTGCCGCGCTGGGTCCGCGGCCATCTTGACCCACGTTTGAGGGCGGGAGGCGACGGCCGGGCTATCAAGGAAGCAGGATACGCCTCGACCCAGCGTATGTTTGCCCCCGATGCGCTGCTGTGGCGTAAGGCTGCTGAGTTCGTGGGGCGGACTGTGTCAGTAAGTTTCCAGCACCTCTCAGCAGGCGCGTCTGAAGACGTCAAAGCAGCGACTGCATTTTCACAGCGTTCCGGAATCCGGCTGTGGGGTGCGAAATCGTCAGCCCCCGCAATAATCCTCTAATCACTGCTGGCGGAGCACAGGATGGCCGCGGCCATCAAGTGCAGCTGCGATCGGCAGATATCGAAGACAGAATACGTTTCCGGCACTCTGAAGCTCGTCAAAGGTGCGATGGCTGTCCCCGCAGCACCGTGGATGGCCTCGTTGAGCCTGTGCACCGACGCCAGGCTGCCCACCCTCGCCGCAGAGGGCCTCCAATGGCTGCCGTCCGAGGCCTCGGCTGCGTCTCGGCTATCGCTGGTCGCGAGCCTGCTGGCCGCCGATGCGTGCCGCGTGGCGTCGGCGAACAAGCTGCCCGCGGGGAACGAACCCGCTCAGTACTTCCTCCGCGTCACCCCGCCCGGGGTCGATGCCGTCGTCCTGCGCTTCTCGAGCGAGCCTGACAGGGACGCCGTCAAGGCGCACCTGCTCGACCTCAGGGCGCAGCAGAAGGCGGCCAAGCCCACGCCGGTACGAGCCGCGCACTCGTCGGGCCGGCCTCGCGCGCGGCGGTGCGCGATGCGGCATGCGGAGCGACGGACACTCACCTACGCAGGCTCATGATGACGAGGCGAAGCAGGCATTGCTCAGGGACCGGCCCGACCTCGCGGGGGCCTACCGTGAGCTGGTGCAGGAGGGAGCCGTGACGGACGCGGAATTCTGGCAAATCAACGCCGCGGCCCTCAAGACCGCTGTCGCTCAGGCCCGACGCGCGTCGGAGAACCCCTCGGCGACCGGCCCAGACGCGGAGGCTGCGTCGGAGCAGCAGCAGCGAGCACGCAAGCAGGCGCAGCTCTTGGCGTCGTTCCCCTGGCTCCGCCGGGCCTGCCACCACCTCGTGCGGGAGCAGGGCGTCACAGTGGCAGAGTTCTGGGAGAAGTTCGCGGAGTTCCGGCGGAAGCAGAGCGCCGTCCTCCGGCGCAGGCGAGCGGGCGCCGAGGTGGCGGACGACATCCCGGACGATCAAGCCCTGGCCTTCTTCCTCAAGTGCCAGACCGAGGTACGCCGCTCATTGCGGGGAGATCGCTCGCATGGATGTAGTCCCAAAGCCGCGGCTCTCGGCGGCAGACAGCATGGCAGATTGGCATGTGAGCCCCGCTGTCGCTCCTGTTGGTGCAGCACAAGGAGGAGATGGAGAGGTTGGGCAGCAAGCGCATTCGCCAGCTGGACGGCGCCGTGAACCTGGCCGCGGATCGGTTCGACCGGCTCAACGAGGGGTTCGGGGTGCGGGAGCGGGACCCCACGCTTGCGCTGCTCAACCAGCCCGGGAGCGCGGCCGTGGAGCTGAATGCGCGGGCCGCGGCGGAGCTGCGGGGAGCCTCCTTGACGACCACCGGGCAGGCCAGGGCCAAGGGCAGGGCGAACCAGGTAAGCGCGATGCATGCTTGGAAACGGCGGTGTGGCGGCTGTGTTTGAATGCTTTCACTTCGACTTCCCGGGACTGGTTGAGCCAACAAGCGTTCCTTGACCTGCAGATGGATGATCTGGTTGATCAGCTCGACAGGATGGACCGGGAAGGGGGTGCGCGGGCGCAGGCCATGAGCTCGGGGGCGGTCCCGGGCAATAAGCACCGCGATGGGGACGGGCGCAAGCTGGACGACTTGGTGCGGCCTCCGTCCCCGTCGCCTCCGGAAGAGCTTCCCTTCCACGACACGTCGCAATACCTTGGTAAGTATCGCAGTCGCCAGTGACACCGGTGCACTCGAGATGCACTCGTCAGCGTGGCGCGCCTTCCGTCTCTCTTGGACTGAGACTCTCAGTCTGCTCGCGACTTGTGCGTGACTCGGATACACAACATCCTGGGTTTGCTGGTGCGCTTTCGCAGAGCTTGCGTCTGCAGCCGACCGAGGCAGGGACGAGCCGCTGCTGAACGCTGCTGTGGCGGAGGAGCCTCAGGCGACGGGGCAGAGCACGTCTGGCTTTACGCTCGGCACGATCGCCACGCGACGCTCGTTAAAGTCCGCGCGGGGCCCCAAGTGGCAGAACGTGCGGTTGCTGGACCCCGGAGAGGTCGACCGCGATTTCGCGGTGGAGAGGCCGCGTGGGGCCCTCGGGCGCTGCGCCAAGCGACTCCTGGACCCAGACACCGCCCGCGCGGTGGTTGCGGACGCCGCCAAGCGGATCCGCCTGCAGGTGACGCCTAACGTGATGCGACAGCGTCCTGGCGCGGTGTGGCTGACAGCATGGCATGCGGGGTAGCCAGGCGCAGATGCGGTGTGACCACAACATTGCTGTTCGTGACGGACGCACCGATTTTTGTTTCTGGCGGCGTGCAGAGGGACATGGACGCTGCGAGTGCGGAGGACCAGGCGGTGGTGTCCCGGTCACGCGACGTCGCATGCGCCGTCCACTGGGTGCTGGGCATGCTGTGGAAGCAGATGGGCCGGGCGGGCGTGCTCAAGGCGACGAGCGACGAGGTCGAGGCGAGATGCGACGCGTGCTGGTTGCGGGGACTGGCGATTGCAGACAGGGATGGCACACGACACGGCCGGCCTCGCGTCTGGGGTGCAGGTGCCGGCCAAGGCTCGCCAGGAGATCCTCAAGTATTTGACGTTGCTGGACAAGGAGTATGAGAGGATGGTTCAGCTGCGGATGTCGCTGCAGGGCACGGTGCGTGACCGAGTATCGGGATTGCTGGCTCCGGTCGAGCGGGGCATCGAGGAGGCGGAGACGGTGGCCAAGCGGCACGGGTTCGAGGCGCAGCGAAACTAGCTTTAACCCTAGCTATCGAAACACACTTTGGCCGCTTTGGTGCCCTCTGCTGCTGTCACGCCGCGCCTGCCCCAGGGCTCATGGCAGCCACCAACTCTCGGAACGAATTCCCCCGGTGCTCGAAATTGCGGAACCCGTCGAAGCTCGCGCACCCGGGGCTGAGCAGCACGGCCTCCCCGGGTCCCGCCAGCCTGGCCGCCTCGCGAACGGCGTCTGCCATCGTTGCTCCCAGTCGGCACTCCACCCCACACGCCTGCGTTCGAGAGGCCGACTACCTTTTCGTGCATCAAGCCGCTTCCTGATAGCGCGTGCGGCGCCACGTGCTGCTGCCCGGCATCGCCCGCTCATGAGCCCATGTGAGGCTCACCCGCAGCTCTTGGGCAATCACGGGGCCGTCCTCTCCGAAGCACACGACGCCCCGGTGCCGCGCGAGGTGTTCCGCGAGGCGTCCGAATCCGAGAGCGCCTGCCCCGTCGCGCTTCCCTCGGCCCCCCAGAAGCACCCACGACGGGCGGTCCATGGCACAAACGCCAACAATTGCTGCGTCCACATTCGTCGCCTTGCTGTCGTTTACCCACAAAACGCCGTCTATTTCCCCGAACGTCTCCAGCCGGTGCGGGGGAGGGCGCAGGTTCCCCACCGCCGCCTCCAGAGCGGGGCATGCGGTGGGCCCCGCCACATGCGCTGCCAGCCCCAGCGCTGCCGCAGCGTTCAGGGCGTTGTGCGCGCCCATGGCCCGGAGCTGAGCCAGCGACACCTCCACACCCGCGGCGCCACCAGGGGCCGGTTGTCGCATGCGCACACGGCGCCTCCCCACATCAACGAAGACCACGTCGCTTGGCTGGACGCCCAGGGTCCCCACGCTGCAGCGGTGTCTCCTGCGGCTCATGGCCTCTTGCAAGATCTCGCTGCCGTCCTCCCGGCTGCTGGGGAGCAGCAGCAGGTCCGCGTGGGTCATGTGGGTCGCGACGTTGCACTTGGCGTCCGCGTAGTTGGCCAGAGTGCCGTGGCGCTCCAGGTGGTCCGGCGTGAGGTTCAGGATCACCGCGGCCGACGGCGCGAGGTCTCCCGGGAGCATCAGCTGGTAGGAGGACACCTCCAGCACGACCACGTCCAATTCTGGAAAGGAAGGGCACCCTACGCTTGGCGCGTGCCACGTGCCAGTGCCAGTCAACGCAGGTGCATGCCAAGCCTCTCGCCTAAGGATCCTCGCGTCAGGGCCGTCGCCGCAAGCTCGCTCAGAGGAGTGCCCAGGTTGCCCCCGGCCCACGAGGGCACTCCCGCGGCTGAGAGGAGCTGGTGGCAGAAGGTGGTCGTCGTCGACTTGCCGTTCGTGCCCGTGATCGCGACGGTGCGGGGCAGGGGGCCAGGAAGGCCGCTCCGAAGCGCCATCAGGGCGAAACCCAATTCCGAGTCAATGGCGACGCCCGCCTGCGTTGGATGGAACGCCGGGTTTGTGAAGGCGCACCCAATCTAAGCGATTGCGCAATGCAGCGACGCATTGCGGACCCCACCTCGCGGGCTGCGCTGAGGAACGGCCGGTCCAGGGGCACCCCGGGCGAAACCACGACCCGCGTGCAGCCGCGCAGCAGCGCCGGGTCCTCCTGCGGGCCCAGCACGGTCCGCAACCCCGCGCCCGATCGAGCGAGCGGGGCAGTCTCGGCGTCCGCCTCCAGGGGACGCAGCTTCGAGTTGGCGTCGAAGCCCGTCACCCGGGCCCCGGCCAGGAGCGCCACCTTGGCCGCCGCCCGGCCCGATTTGCCCAGGCCCACCACTGTCACATGCTCTCCTTTGAGATAGCTCCTAGCAAGCACGCGCCGCTGGCCGGGCCGGGCTCCGGTGGGACGCTTCAGCCCTGATAAAGAAATGTGCTTTTCAATACGCGCCAGCGGCAGATTCGGCATTTGAGAGTGATGCCGAGGCCCTATCCGCGTTTGAAGGCCAGGAATGCAGCCTCAGAGCGATGACGTGCTGCGCATCGCGTGGCCTCGCCCTCGCCAGCCTTGCGCGCCGACGCCAGAGCATTGGGGACTGGAGATTCGCCTGCCCTCGTCTCGGGACCCATCACTTGTCACAAACGACTCGCATCAGCTTCCTGTGCAGACCCACGTAGCTCGTGTGCTCGGCGCGGCAGCGAGTTCCGTCACACGACCGTGCGCTCTCGGCAGTGGCGCAGTCACCGAGGACAGGGAACAGGAGGCGTCATGGAGGCTCGACTTCGCTATGACGAGACCGGCCGGGGTCCCAGGCACGCGCGGCCTCGCGCGCGGGGGCCGTGACGGCTGGGTTCCGCTCCCTCATCATCTCATCGCTTTGTCGCGCAGGAAATGGGCAATGGAGCTTCAGCAAACGGTTGCTAGCGGTCAGGGGACGGCTCTGAAGGTGATGGGCAGGCTCCCCATCGACGGGACGACGCCCACGATAGACACGACGCTGCGGCAGTCGCTGTACCCAGACCGCTGGTCTGGCGGCTCCCCCGCGACAGCGGATACGCGCGTCGACGTCGAGGGCACGGTGCGCCTGAGTGGTCCACGAGACAAGGAGAAGACAGCGGCCGTGCACGTCCACAAGCGGGTATGTGTGCGGGGCACGTGCGTCTGCCTCGGGGCCTCTGAAAGCAATCGTTTGCATTTTTGCAACTCGCTCGGTGACCTCGCCACGCAGGTGGCCCTGGGGACCACCAGTGGGTCCGCGTGGGTGTCCTTCTTGAGCCTTCGGGGGTCGTGCGCAGTGGAGGTCCCCTCGGGGGACGCCCTCGTGTCCGGCGCAGCGGAAGTGGTGTCCACGGGCTACGGCTTCACGCCATCCCAGGACGTTCGCATCTCAGGTAAGGCCTGAACCAGCCAGCCTAGCACAGCCGCGATGGAGCCACGACGCAGTCGAGACGCATGGCACGTTACGGTCGCCTGCAGCTGGCCTGGAGGCAGATGCCCCGTTCCAGAAAAGCTCGAACGGGCGGTACGTGCTGCGCGATCCCGTGGACGTGAGGCCCTTCTTGGAGCTCCGAGAGAACAACGTCTCCCTTCGGGCCGAATTCCGCCACGACAGAAGGGCCAAGCTGAGCCTGTCGTATGACTTGTGAGCAGGGCCAAGACTTGTGAGCAGGGCCAAGCTGAGCCTGTCGCATGACGTGTGAGCGTTGAAGACAACACGTCAGGGCCTTCAAAAAGTCGCCGTGGCGGGCCAGCTTGCCTCCAGGAGAGGAGCGGGAGCGCCGCAGAACGCGCGCGACTCGCGGCCTAGGCAATGTAACCCTTGGTGGTGATCGAGTCCGCTGAGTTGCCCTCGGACCAAACAGTGTGGAACCACTCGCCCGAGGCGTCGTCCGTCCGCTGGTACGTGTGGGACCCGAAGTAGTCACGCTGGGCCTGGACGAGGTTGGCCGGGAGGCGAGCGCGGCGGTAGCTGTCGAAGTAGCTCAGGGAGCTCATCATGCCGGGCACGCCGACGCCCGCCTGCACGGCCATCGCGATCACGCGGCGCCACGCGGCCTGCCACGCCACGAGCTCCTTGGCGAAGTCGTCGTCAACCAGCAGCGACGAGAGGTCGGCATTGCGGTCGTAGGCGGACTTGATGCGGTCGAGGAACTTGGCGCGGATGATGCAGCCGCCCTTCCAGATGCGCGCGAGCTCCCCGAGCTGGATGCCCCACCCCTGCTCGGCAGACTTGGCCTTGATAATGTTCATCCCCTGCGCAAAAGGACGGAGCATGGGCGCTGACAGCAGGGCTGTCGCAGCAAGGCCGTGCGTGCGCCCCATGGGATTACCAAGACCCCCATGCACTCCGTGGGCTGTGCTAGCTCCCACCCGGGTGCCCTCAGCTGTGCCAGCTCCCGGCTGGAGGCCGCCCATGGTAACCCCGGATGTCGCTGCCACGCCCGTCCTCACCTGGGCATACGAGCAGATCTTGGAGGCGTAGAGGGCCGCGCGGACGTCCTCGACCAGCTGCTTCTTGTCCACCGCGGGCCTGTCCGTGCCCGCGGGGGCGCACCCCATGCGCGCGTAGAACTCGGACGCTTGCGTGCGCTGGGGCTTAATCCCCGAGATGAAGCGGGCGTCCAGAGCGGCCGCGATGGTCGGGGCGGCGACGGAGAGCTCCGCGGCCTGCTGCACGGTCCACTTGCCCGTGCCCTTCATGCCCGTCTGGTCCAGGATGTAGTCGACCAGGGCGCCGGACCCCCGGTCGTTCGGCGTCTTGAAGATCTGCGCCGTGATCTCGATCAGGAAAGACTGGAGCTCCCCGGCGTTCCACTCGTCGAACACGGTCGCCAGCTCGTCCGTCGACAGGCCCCCCACGGTGGACAGCAGGTCGTACGCCTCGGCGATGAGCTGCATGTCCCCGTACTCGATGCCGTTGTGGACCATCTTGACGTAGTTGCCCGCGCCGCCCGGGCCCACGTACGTGGTGCACGGCCCGTCCACCTGCGCCGCCACCTTGCGCAGCGCCGGCGCGATGGCGTCGAACGCCTCCCGCGGCCCGCCCGGCATCAGCGAGGGACCCCGGCGCGCCCCCTCCTCCCCGCCCGACACCCCCATGCCCATGAACAGCACGCCCCGCGTCGCGCACATCTTCATCCGCCGCTCCGTGTTCTCGTACCACTCGTTGCCCCCGTCTGCGTGCCAAGCCACGGCGCACCGTCACGGGTTGCCTGGGAGGCAGCTGGGGTGCCATGCGCGCAGTCCGGTCCGCCACCCGGCGCGCGACGACAGTGAGTCCTCACCGATGATGACGTCGCCCTCCTCCATATGCTCCAGCAGCTTGTCGATCGTCTCGTCGACGGGCTTGCCCGCCTGCACCAGGATGATGACCTTGCGAGGCCGCTCGAGCGACTTGACAAAGTCCGCCATGTCCTCGAACCCCACCAGCTTACCGCTGCGTGCGGGGTGGCGGCGCGGCAGCCGTGAGCGCGCCTGCACGCAATGGCACGCCCGTCCTGCACTTGCTTGGGCATGCCGCAGCGTCACCTCAGGCCCTCCTTGGCTGCGCGCTTGACCGCCAGCTCCGTCTTGGAGTACGTGCGGTTGTAGACCGAGATTGAGAACCCCTTGTCCGCGATGTTGAGCGCGAGGTTCTGCGGCCAGGGGACACCCAACGCGCCTCGCCCTCGCGCGGCCCGAGGGGGCGCTGGAGGTTCCTCGGGAGCGCCACGCGATCCTTTGTACATGACACAAAACGGTGCGATCCCCGGATGCCAAAGCGGTGCCCCCAGAGCGGCGCATCTCGGCAGAACAGGAACGGACACGGCAAGACCGCGCGGGGGCGCGAGGGCTGGGCGCGGGCGATGCGGGAGGCGGTGCCGAGCGAGAAAAGTAGCAATGCGTCCGGCGTCGGGCCCGTGCGACGGGTATATCGGCGCGAGGGCCGCGCGCCAGCCCCTCGTAAGCAGTGCGGGCCATAACCCGAGCGAGCCGGGGCCGCGGGCGGACCACCCGGCGCAAATACCCATCCTCTGTGCGCCATCCTCGAGGCGAGGGACCCGGAGGTCGGATCCGGGCGCTAGGAGGGCCGAGGTGCTCGGAGCCCCTGCTCCCGGCCCTGGAGCCTCGCAGCCCTCGCACGCCTAGCGCATGCAAAACAGCGTCGCAAAGGGCGGCCGGGACGCCCCCCGAACCCCCCATCGCCCACCTGGCCCATGACGGCCAGCCCCACGAGGCCGATGAAGCTCATGTCGACCTTGGCGCTGACCTCCCTGCGCGAAAGCGCGGTGCCGAGGGTCAGGTGACTGCCGCGGGGACGGGGGCGAGCGCACGGATCCGGCGTGGCCCCGGGCTGGTTTCCGGCGTGCGGCCGGGGAGCGGGGGCCCCGGGCGCGGGGCAGGACCGCTCGCTGGCGACACGTTCACAGGGCGCGCGTCGCAGCCGCCCGGCAGTGCGCGGAGAGTCGGGGCGGCTCGAGAGATGTCTAACGAACATCGCCGGGTCCTCCGGGGCAGTCCTTGCGGGTCCCGGGCGTCGCCGGGGGCCGGGAAACGGACGAATTAAGACATCGCCGCGTGCCCCTTCGCGGGCGTCCCGCGGCCGGGGGAGAACTCCCGCACCCCTGGCCAGTCCAGTCAAAGGCGCACCTGACTTGGCCGTCTGCGGCGAGTAGAGCGGCGCACGCGACACTGCTCCCGACACGCTTCGGCCAGAAGAGGGGGCTGGGGGTGTTCGCGAGACGGCAGGCCTGGCCGAGCGCACGAGCGACGGCAGCCCTCCTGGAGCAGGTCACGCCGGCACGCAGGGGAGCGCAAGCAGCCTGCAGCACGGCGGACATGGTGCTTTACGAGAAGAGCTCCCGTATGGGGCGCAGACGGCGCCCAGGCGGCCTGAAACGGTGCACTGCAGAGCGGGGGAAAACTGGCACGTCGCTGCCAGTCCCGTGCGGGGGCTGGCGTGCTTTCCGCACGGCGTCGATCGTAACAGTCGAGGTTTCAACAGCGGCCGGCGGCATCCATCGCAAAGAGGGTCTTAGCCTCGCTACAGGACAGGCCAGCCGCCGGTGGGACCCCTTGCACTAAGTTACTAAGTGGGTCTTCTCTGACTTGCAGTGGGTACAAGTGGACAAGCTCTAAACATCGCTGGTCTGGCCCCGCTGAGGAAGCCATTGCCGTGCCTCCCACTCCTGCGGGCGTGCCGGGGGGATGCACGGTGACTCCTGGGGACCCATCCTATGGCGTGAGTGCGGCCTTGGTTGCCCCAGCACCCTGAGCTCTCTCGCCTTGGGTAGGGGCGGCTCGACGTGGCTGACTGCGTATATGGTGAGTCCCAGGCCTAGTGTCACCGCCAAGCTGACCCAGATGAGGAAAAAAACCCAGGTCCCGAAGTAGCCGCAGAGGACCATGATGACAGCCCAGGGAAGCCACGTCTTCAGGAGGCCGACGACGCCCACGTGCCGTGCTCGCAGAACGACCATGGCCGCTATGGATGCCATGTTGTGATCCGACGAACCCTTGTACTCCATCTGGTTGAGGCAGTGCGCGACGTAGCAGTGACAGTTGTTGGTGAGGAACCTGTACCACTGCCTCTGCGGACATCCCGGCGCTGGCAGAGGCTCAGGACCGTGGGCGTGCAGGCATGCTGTCCGCACACAGACTCGGCGAGCTCGCGCTTGCCTCGTAACACTTGGTGGCACGGAGCATGGCTGCGTCCCAGGCCTCGAAATCGGACGTGGAAGGTGGAGAGTTGGCGTCTCGGCCCGTCGCCACGTGAGGGCTCGCGGGGCGCTTCGTCACCAAGGCGGGATCCAACCGTAGCGTCCGCGTAGGAGCACCAAACCCAAGCGATCCCGAGTCATTCACGAAGAAGGGGCCGAGGAAATCGCGAACCTGAACAACATGTGACGTGCAGCGGTCGATTCCGACTTTCTTTGTGGACAAGCAAAGCTCCGATTGCGTTGCAGCGCCTTCAAGCTCGCACTGGATGCCGCGCGGCAGTTGCTGGGCTCATCACCTTGCCGCGGCTCGACGTTATGCCGACGTGACCGACGAAAGGGAAAATCCACGTGACGAATGGGATAGGAGTCCATACGAGCGCACACGGAGGCATGGTTGCCTCGTGAGAGCTCGTCGTCGTAGCCATGTGCCCCAGCTTCCCATCAAACCAGCGCACGACGTGTCGCAGAGGTGTGGCTCGCTGGTCTCGGGTTGACGATTCGCAAATGAGGCTGCTGCTCGCCAAGATAGCTTCACTTTGTCCGTAGGCCAGCGTCCGCGACGCGCAGAGCCCGAAGGCACTCCTGTCAGCCAGAACAAAGTGAACCCTACGCAAGAAGGTCAGCCCCCGGCTGGCTGATGACCCGACAATACATGACCCACTGACAATACATGATCCACTATCGGGTATTCACCTGGGTGGAGTCAGGCCCTGACACGGTTCCTGTGAACCCGTTTAAGAGCCTGCGTGGGCATCCCCAAAACCCATGTGGGTCTCAAACGGCCGGCAGCGACCCAGGCACACCTGAGACACACGACGCAGCTAGTCGGGCACTTGCACGCCATTCGCCCAAGCAGGCGGCGGGACGCTGTATTCCCAGCCATCGCCCTTGAAACGCAGGGCGTGCAGCCAAAGCGCTTCGCTCGACAAGGGAAACCCCCGAATCGGGTACCGGGGGCAGTTGGCGCAGCGCGTGGCCACCTCGTCGTCCGGCACGCGCAGGCCCATGACCCCGGGGTAGTTTCTCCACTCGTCCTCGAGCAGGTCCTCATCCCCAAACACCGACCTGTCTCCCCAAGACGATGCGGCGCCCCCATCCCCCGGCGTCTCGCTGTGCCGGGGACGCTTGGACGCTTGCTCGGACCCCGCAGCACCGTCAAGGGACCCGCCCGGGGCCTCACTTGACGCCGGCCCCGTCCCGCTCTGCTCCGCTCTCCTCTTCCGGGCCATCGCCACGTAGTGCCCCAGTGGCGTCGACTGCGTGCCGCCGTATATGAAATCGTTGGCGATGGGGTGTCCCATGAGCCCCAGGTGTGCGCGGATCTGGTGCGTCCGCCCTGCGGGTGTCACAGACCAACGCATGGGTCGCACTAGTAACAAGAATCCAAGAAGAACCTACGTGAGCGCGTTCTAAGCCCCATGGGCCTGCTACACACCCCCCGTGCACCCACCTGTCAACGGGCGGCACACCACCAAACTCGTGACCTCCGCCTTCTGGTCCTCGACGCAGAGCAGCGCGAACTCGGTCACGGCCTCCCTCGGAATAAGCGCCGGGTCTCCTCCGCCGCGATCGCGCCCCCGCTTCGCCCCCTCCCCGCCACCCGCGCCCGCCGCCACGTCACCCCGGTCAACGTGCACCAGTTCGGGGGCCAGTCGAGAGTGAGGCTGTTCCTCTCGAGGGTAGCAGTGCGCGGTACCCGCGGCGGCGTCCCACGACAGCGGACAGTCGACCACGTGGGTGCCACCCTCGGGGAAACGGCCCAGCACCCGCGCCACGTACGTCTTGCGCACCTCCTTGTCGGTGATCTGCTGCGTCAGTTTCCGCGCGGCGTCCGAGTTGCGTGCAAGCACCTGCAGCCAGGGCGTTGCAGCGCGGGTCCTCGGCAAGGGGCGGGCAGGCGGTGGTGACAGGGCGTGACGCAAGAAGCCTTGCAGCGCGTGGCGTACCAGCAGGCCCGAGACGGGCTTGTCCAGTCGATGCAGCGGAGACAGCTCGCCCAGGTCGGGCCGGGTGGCTTGCAGGACGCCCAGGACTGCGGCCAATACAGAAATCGGAAGGGTCACAATGGGTGTGCCCGCAGGCGGGGGGGGCTCCCTCGCGCCGCATCCTGTCTTCGCTTGCCTGTGTTCTTGTGGTGCTGCCCGGCCGGATGCACCGGCATTCCAGCCGGTTTGCTGACGACTACGTAGTCGGGGCACACATGATGGACCTCGACGTCCCCCTCCCCGCAGGCGGGCTCGTGCCGGTGCACGAGGTGCCTGGGAGGAAGTTAAGGGACCAAAATGGTTTCACCAGGCGTGATGACTGCTGCGAACTCATGATGGGGTGCATGCGCCTTTTGTGTCAGCGAGTCACCGGATCCTCTGCGAGTCCTTCAGAACGTGATTCTCGCCGACCACGAGACCCTCGATGCGCACGCGCCCGGTCTTGATGGCCCAGTCGTAGTACTCGCGCGAGAGGGTGGGGAACTCCGTGCAAAAGTGGTCCAGCAGCCTCCGGCCGCACCACCGCTGCTTGACGTGGGAGATGAAGTCGAACCAGTAAGGCTTGACAATCCTGAGGAGAAAAGCACGCCGTGGAGCTTCCCCTCAGCCGGCGCGCCGGCGCAGCGAACCGCGCGGGCGGCCAGCGGGCACGCGCACAACGCTGCGCACCGGAGGCCGTCGATGATGACGAAGTCGTCCTTCGACACGTTCAGCAGCCCCTCCCGCTTCTGCGTCCGCCCCTGCTTGTCCTTCGAATGCGACAGCGGAGCGATGGAGCCTACCTCGGGCAGAGAGGTGGGCTTGGACATCACGGCTTAGGCTCGGCGCCGGAACCACTGGTATATTCTGACACCAGCAAGCCCTGAGCAAAACAGGGGTGGTGCTGGAGCCATCAGGATACGCTTGGCGGCGGGCATGCTGGCAGCGGGGGCTGGCGGCGAGATGTCAGTAGATGCCCCATCCATCCGGGAGAACACCAGGCCCTCACACCAGTTCAAGCGCAAGCTCTGTGTGGAAGGGAACTTCCTCTCGTGCGTTGCCGCCCTGTCTCTGTCATTCCCGTTGTTCTTGGCTGCTGCTCCGCCGGTGCCTCGGTCTGCTCGCCTGGCGCATTATCATCGCGCAGAGCCGTCTCATGAGGGCGCAAGCGATGAGAGCGGCGACCTCCTCTGGCGCGAGTCCGTCGTGTGCGGTGCAGCCGGCGATGCCAGCGATGGGGCGGCTGGCCGCTATCGGGAGGGTCGGGAGGCAGATGAGGAGAATGATAAGCGCTCAGGCATCGGGGGCATCGGACGTGTTACTGCGCGGGCTGACGGAGAACGGGCAGGTGAGGCGCCACCACGATCTCGTCACCGGCTGAGAGAAGCGCGAAGCCAGCACGGCCCTCGGAAAACGACGGCGCCCCGACTTTTGTTGCACGAGTTTGAGCCACAGACGCGAAAGGGGAGCCAGATTCTGTCCCGCAGGTGTCCGTCATGGTCGCCCAAACGACCCGCATGGTCCAGGACGCTCAGTCGCGCCACGGCACGGCGCCGACAGCAACTGCAGCGCTGGGCAGGGCCCTCACCGGGGCCCTCCTCATGGGGGCTTTCAGGAAGGACGACGAGTCGGTGCAGATCTCCTTCAACGGCCGGGGACCGCTGGGCACGCTGACGGCCATCGCCGACACGAGGGGCCAGGCGCGGGCGTTCGTGGCCAACCCTGCAGCCGACCCGCCGTTGCGTCCGGACGGCAAGCTTGACGTGGGTGCCGCGGTGGGCAGCGGTGTGCTGAGCGTCGTGCGCAGCCATCCGCTCATGAAGGAGCCCTACACAGGCGTGGTCCCCATCCACTCCGGCGAGGTGGCCGAGGACCTGGCGGTCTACCTGGCGGACTCGGAGCAGACCCAGAGCGCTCTGGGCCTCGGGGTCTCGCTCGATCGCAACGCCCTGGTCCGCGCGGCTGGCGGCTTCCTGGTGACCGTGCTCCCCTTCGCGGAGGAGGACACGATCGCGGAGCTGGAGCGCACCCTGAGCAACATGCGCAGCGTCAGCGAGCTCATCGACGGCGGCATGGGCGCCTCGGACATCGCCCGTCAGATCGTCGGCAGCCTTGGGCTGAAGGAGCTCGGGACCCTGCCGCTGTCGTATGGCCCCTGCGGCGCCGACGACCTCAAGCAGCGCATGAAGCGGGCGGTGGCCACGCTCGGCGAGGTGACGCTTTTGCTTGCGCATCGCCGCTGAGTGACTGGGCGTGTGGGCGCCAAGCGGGGGCACGTTGGCGAGATCGGACGGCCCCGCAACCGCAGGTTGAGGTTCGGAACATCCTGGAGCAGGAGGGGTTTATCGAGGTGACTTGTGAGTTCTGCAAAGACTCGTACAAGATGACGAAGGAGGACATTGACGAGATCCTGATGTGGAGCACCGAGTTTAACCGCACCGCATAGGCACCCGCGAGCTGCGCCTGTCGAATGAAGTAAGCAAGAGTCCCCGTGGGGTCCCCGTGAAGCCATCTATTTACGAGAAGAGACGCGGCAGCATTCGCCACTTCTCCTCGTCCTCCAGCTCGATGGGGTTCTCGGCGGGCTTGCCCTGCACGCCAGTGCGCACGCTGCGTGTCGCTTCTGACCGCCAGAGAGTAGCAGGTGCAACAGGCAGCCTCACAATCGCCGCACCTTGGGAAGCGGGATGAACCACATCCTCCGCGCCAGCTGCGAGTCCAACTGCACGAAGCAGCCCCTCATGTTCCCGTGCACCCAACCGTTCTGCTTCCACGTCTGTGGGTACGCCACCTCGCTACGCATCACCACCAGTACCGCCGCGTGAGCTCGGTAGTCGACCGTGTACTTCCTGCAACCGCGAACAACACCTCGATGCCTGAGCCTGCAAAGGTATCGCAGCGAGCGGTGCCTCCACCCTCCACGCCCAGCCGCGGCTCACCGGAGGAAGTCCACGCACTCGGCCAGCGTGTCGGGGCTGTCGAAAGTGCTCTTCAACGCCACGTGGCCCCGAGGCTCCTCGCCCTCCTGGGTGCGCCACCCTGGCAGGAACACAACGGCCGGCTCCACGCCCTCCCCGCGCCGCAGGGATTCGAGAGTCCCGCCCAGCACGTCCTTCGCGAACGCCATCACCCGGTCGTGCGACAGCTCGACTGGCTGCACCGTGCCCTCTGTCGCCTTGTCCATCGCCTGTTCCTGGGCGGAACGATACTCCTCGACATTGCGGATGGCGTGCGGCCGTGCCGGCGCCGAGACGGCCTTGCGCACAAGCGCCTTCAGATTCTTGATCTTCTCCTTGATCTGCGGCAATGAGCGCCGCTCAGTTGTCCCTGCGCTGTTCGGTCTTTGGGAGCACCGCCTGGATCAAGCTGCTGCGCAAAAGTGCGCTCAACCCTCACCTCCCCGTTGCTTTCGAGCTCGTCAGCGCGGATGTACGCCGCCAGGGCCTCCTCGTGCCGCTCGAGCTCCTCCAGCGCTAAGCCGCGGCGGAAGTGCGCCTTCTCCCAGTCCGGCCGGAGCTCGCATGCTTTCTCGGCGTCAGCAAGGGCCTTCGTCACCTTCTTGAGCCTCAAGAGCGCTACGCAACGGTTGCTGCGATTCAGGACAAGCTGGGGACAAACGCTGAGCTCGGTTGCCGCATCGCAGCGGCGTCGGGGCACGCAGAGGCGGTTGATGGCAGCTCATTACACGTGGAACATGCGTGTGATTGCGTCTGACCCGCTTTGATCGGAGCTGCCGCCCGAAAACAAAAATATGCACCTGTACAGAACGGCGTCGTTGGCATCAATTTTGATCGCTTGGGAGTAAATGGCAGCTGCCCTCAAATACTGCTTGTCGCGGTAAGCCGCATTGCCCTGCTGCCGCAGCTCCTCCGCCGACTCGCGGGCTCCCGCCTCCGCCGCCACCATGGCTGCCCTCCCTGAGTCTGAGGCTGAGCTTTTTCAAGTATGCTCGCTGCCCCAGGTTAGAGAGTTGGAGGAACTAGGCCGACACGCACATTGTTGGGATGGCAGCGATTGGATTGGGTTGAAAATAACTTGGTTTGCTGACGCACGCATGCAGGAAAGCGTGCCTGGCACAGCTCACCTGGTGAGTGGCAGTCGTGCCTCCGAGTTCCGTTGTACTTCCCATCCTCGATCGCGCACGGCAACGCATTCCTTCTGCACCCCAGGGTCCGTGCTGTGCGTGCACGTGTTCGTCCAGCCAGCAGGAGGCGCCTTGTCAGCCCCGCGGCAGGGCCTGGCTCCAGCATGTCGACGAGTCGTTGCGAATGACGAGCGCACGCCTCTTCCCCCCGCCGATGGCGGCGGTGGACATCCAGGGCATCCTTCCTCCCAAGCCCATGTCGGCGAACTCCACGAAAAAGAAGAAGAAGAAGCCATCCAAGCTTACTCAGTTCGATGTGGAAGGTGATGCGCTGCGCTGCAGGGCCGCAGGGCTCCCGACCAGCACGCGCTCGTGCCCGAGCATGCCGGTGCGCGCAGTGTTTCGTCCAGTGAAGATATGGCCTCGAGCACCTCGCCGCTTCGCAGGGGCTAATCCGTTGGATCCCGATGTGGTTGCCGCCGGCCGTTTCACCACGACGCAAATCCACATTCTCGCCGAGAACCAGCGCAAGCGCATGGCCCTCGCGCGGGCCAAGGCGGAGCTCTTTAAGGTCGCGAAGGAGCATCAGCAGCTGCAAGAAAACCATCAGAAGGACCTCGACGAGCAGTATCAAGCGCTGGAGTATCTCCACTGGGACAACCAGCGCAAGGCCGAGGAGATTGAGGAGCTGCAGGCGCGCAGCAGCCGCGGAGTCGGCCCGTGGACGCGCACATGGTTGCTATGATGGGTGACGTGTGCGCTCCCGCTTCTCCGTGCAGAAGCAGCTCCAACGCAAGGAGGACCAGCTGGGGAAAAAGGTGAAGGAGCTGGAGACGGGCTTTGCGGAGCACGAGGACCAGCTGAAGCGGGCGTTCCAGCGCAGGGAGCAGGATTTGCAGGTGAGATGACGTCGGGTGGCGGGAGCGAGACGCGGGGAGCGCGGGGGCCGTTGTGGAGCGGGCCAAACCTAGCGCTCGCCCGCCCGCCCTTGCAGAGCCACATTCGGAGTCTCCAGGACACGATTGCGGAGCTGGAGACCTTCAAACAGGACAAGGAACGGCTCGAGACGGAGCTGGCTCGGATGCGGGGCGATTTCGAGGCGCTGAAGCTGGAAAAGATGGCGCAGGTGCGGCAGACAGCCACCCACGCTCGCTGGCCAGGCAGCGCAGGCAGTGCCGCAGCCGTGACGATCGCGCGGTCCCACTTCGACCTCAGGGCATGCGTTTGGAACGCAAGTACATCAAGCAGAGCTTGAAGATGCGGGACGACTTGAAGGCCAAGGTCCAGGAGGCAGGCGAGTGTGCCAGAAACGACAGCGCCGCACGCTTGCCTGCGGGCCCTTCGGCAGCGATGGGGCTCGAGCTGATCGTGAGACGTGGGCGCGGTCGTCCTCGCGCGCAGTGGGGCAGCTGGAGGTGGAGTTGGACGAGCGCCTGCCCGCCCGCATCCACGGTATCCTGGCACAGAATGAGCGGCTTGTGAAGGAGAACGCGGAACTGAAGGGGGATCTGGAGACGCTGCGGGCGCGGGCGCGGGAGCTGCAGGGCACGGTGGCCCAGGCGCAGGTGGTGGGAACGCTGCGGGTGGACCAGCAGCGCATGGAGCGGGAGGTGCGGGTGCGGCAGGGCAAGGAGCTGGCGCGGGCGCGGGACCGCATGCACGAGCTGGAGCGGGAGCTGCTGGCGCTGTCGGAGGAGGTCGACGTGCTGCGGCAGGAGGGCCGCCGCGACCGCATCCGGGCTGAGCAGGCCCTCATCGACGAGAACCGCGCCCTGTCCGAGCGCGCCGAGGTGACTGACCACTCACTGCGCTGTCGTCGCGCTGCGCTGTCGTCACGCGGTCGCTGGACGCCGGGCGACGTGATCTGAGGATGCACTGTGTGTTGTGCCCGTGGTGCGCAGGCGGCAGAGGCGGACGCCCGTACCATCCGCGCCTTGGCCTTGGAGGTCCTCAAGCAGCGCTCCGATGTGGAGAAGTTCCTCATCGCCGCCATCCGCGAGGCACAGGGGCAAGCGGAGACGGAGGCGCAGAAGGGGGACGGGGCAGGCGGGGCGTCCCGGGTGCAGGTCACGGGGTGGGCGTCGCGGTCGAGCAGTCAGACGTCCGCACCCGGAGTCGCGGCGTCCAAGCCCGCACAGGCCGTGGGAGGTGAATGCCACCGCCCAAAGACTTGAGCTCGTCACTGCAGGTCATTGCAAGCTCTTGTCTATGGCCTGCCTGGCGATCTGAGACTTCGCATAGAGTTGTGCTCGCAGGGGGCGTGGACTTCGCCGACCTGTCGTGGGAGCAGAGAGAGCGCGTGCTGCGGGCGCTGTTCGTGCGCATGAACGCCGCCAACCGAAGGGTCAAGGCCGCAGGGACCGACGACGCAGACGCACACGCGGCGCTTGCAGCACACGCGGGGACGTGAAGCTCCCTGCCGAAGATAGCGAGCCTTCCAACCTTCCCTCACCCCATGACGCAGACATTGTCCATTTGCCCCCCATTTGGGCCCAGACATTCCCGCATTCATGATGATTGACTATACTATTCAAAGAGATAGAACGGATTCAAATCTAGACCCCACGACAACCCAGGAAGAGCCTCCCTCTTTGACGACCGTGTCGACCGCATCCACCTCTGAACCAAAGCCACCCGGCTGCCCCACGAGAAGGACCGTCTCCTTGCCAACGCTGCGGAGAAGCGTCAAAGCCTGCGAAACGCCTTCCGCGTCCATCCTCTGCAGCACCTCGTCCATCACCAGGACGTTGCAGGCCAGCCGGCTCCGACACCTGCACGGTGCCAGGCGTCGGCCAGCCGTGGTGCGGCTGGATGCAAGCGGCAAGGGGCTGAGACCACCCAGCAACGGAATGCCTGTCATCCCACGCCACGCACCCTGCCAACGCACCTCAAGAGATCCATCATGCCGAGGGAGAGGCACAGCGCGACGCGCATGCGCTCGCCACCGCTGAGCTGCGCCACGGATCGCGTGACCGTCGCCCCGGAGGTCGACGAGGGCGGGCAGAACGTCACGGCCTTCTCGACACGCTCCACCATCTCCGCCCCGTCCTCTTCGCCTCGGACAGCCCCCCGCCGCGGGGTCTTGCGCTCGCTGCGTGGTGGCACGGCGCGGGCGTCCAGGCAGGCGCGGGTGAGAGTGCCGCCAAGCCGACGAGCAGCGCAGGGCGTCACCTGACGGTCGTGAGTCGGATTGACAGCCTCCCGCTGAGCCGACTCAGGTACCCCTGTGTCGTGTCCTGAAGCTCCGCCACTGCGGACTCCATCAGATACGCCTGCACGCCTTTCCTCGAGAAGGCTCCGTCCACCTCCCTGCGAAGGGCGACGAATCGGGGCTAAGAGCCGTGGTCGACGCCAGGTCTCCCGACATCGACTCACAGCGGCACTGATATCACAGGGAGAGCTCACCGGAGCAGGCCCACGTCAGCCTGAAGCGCGTCGCACGCCCGCTGCAACTCCTGCAAGCTGCCCTCCACGTCGTCCAGCTGCCGCTCATATGCTTCCACCACGGGGCCGTGAGGGTTATGGTCCACCACCGCGGCGAGCTGCCGCACGCAATCGGACACCTCTCCCAAATACTTGAGGGCTCGGGTCGACTCCTCTGCTGCCAGGCGCGCCTGACCCTGCACGCCCGCTGCCCGCTGCGCCACGCGCTGCGCTTCCTCCTCCAACGCGCCCAGGTCCGCCGGCATCTGTCGACCGTCTGGCTGGGCCTTTGACGCCGCTGACGGCGCCTTGTCCCACGGGTCCCTGACGCCGCTGGTAAAGTTTAAACCCTCCTCGAGGCCCAGCTCGCCATCCCTCGGCGCCGCCTCTGCCACCTTCGCCAGCAGGGTCTCCAGCAACGCGACGTCCTCCCCTTGCGTCCCCGGGCGGCCAGGCGCAGTCAGCTCCCGCACGCGATGGCACAGCTCCACCGCCATGGCTCCCAACTCCGCCGCTGCTCGGCCCGACCGGCGGCCCTCGGCCCACGCCCCGGACACAGCACGCGACGCCGTAGCGTGTGCCTGCCCCGCAGCCCTCCGCGCTTCCTCCGCCCTGCGCTGTTCCTCCTCCCGCGCTCGACGAGCCGCAGCGACCTGCCTCCCGAGCTCCTCGTCTCTACGTGCCAGCTCGGCCTCTGCCGCCTGCACCTGGCCCTCCCTCTCCGTCCACTCTCGCTTGAGCGCCGTGGCTATGCCCTGCAGCCCAGCAGACGCACTCTGGACGCGTTACTTGTGAACCCTCCACCCTCGCTTAGTGCACATGACTCTGAGGCAGCCAGGGTGGCACACAGCGCACAGCGACACGCACCTCTGCCTCCTGCATCCGCGCCTCCTCCGCAGCAACCTCGGCACGCAAGTCGGCAATAGTCGCCGAGTACATCTCTTCGTCGATGGGCTGGAGACAGCGGTCGCACACCCACGCGTCCCCGTGCTCGTGGTCCCGCACGGCAGAACTCGTAGCCTCCCTGCCCTCGGCAGTGAGAACCTCGCTCGCTTGTCGTCCAGCAGCCACCGAATGCCCGTCCCGGCGCCCCACGCCCGCACCCGTCGTCACTGCCTCGCCGTTCGCAGCCTGGCCCAGGCTCACGTACTCCTGCAGCCTTCTCCGAAGCGCCAGCAGCGCCCCGCGGCGCACGTCTGCCACAGACGCCGCCTCTGCCCACCGCGCCCTTGCCTCCCTCGCCGCCTCGGTTGCTTGGGCCAGCCGCTCTCGCAGGGGCGCCACGGTCTGCTGGTACGAGTCCAGCAGGCCCTCCTCCGCAGTTGCCGGTCCGCCCAGAGCCGCCGTGTTCGCGACCGACGCGGCGCTCTGTGCGACCCTCTCCAGGTCTGCCGCAAGCCCCTCCAACGTCGCTGCAAGGGCCGCATGCCTCTCCCCGCACGACCGCACAGCGTCCAGTGCACACTCAGCCACTGCCTCCGCCCTTTCCAGCTGCTGTGCGCGCTGCCGACGGTGCCGCGCACCCCACTCGTCCCTGCGACCAAAGACCCGCATCAGCTCAGCTGCAGAGGTGGGACTCTGGCGCTGGCGCCAACAGACGAGCACTCGCCGACTAGGCTGCGAACGTGCTCTGATGGGCATCCACCGCTGGCGTTTGACCTCAAGCCCACCTGAGCTCTCTCTCCCGGTCGACGAGCGACCTTAGACGCGCCGCCCCCGCCGCCGCCTGCTCCTCGCGGGCCGCCTGGGCAGCCAGCTCACGCTCTGCCGCCTGCAGACGCTTTCGTGCTACTGCCTTTGCAGAGTCCCAGAGGTCCAGCTGCACCACCAGGCCCAGCGCGTCCCTGCAAAGCACGATGGCACGCCCAGTGGGGCTCATGAAGCCAGCGCCGCCTTTCATGTACAAACTATGCGAGTCAGAAATCCCCGCCGCACCGGAACTCCTTGTCGGTCGCCTGCAGCAGCAACTGCACCGAGCCGTGCGTCATGAAGACCGCCCCGGGGAGGTACGCCGTCCCGAACGTCGCGTCGATGAGGGCCTGTGTGAGCTGCTGTGTGGCCTGCGTCCTGTCCTCGCCGCCCAGCTCCAGCGTCAACCCCGATCCTGCAAACACGCACGCAGCACGATCATCTAGCAAGCTTACTCCACGGTAGACCGAGCCCTGGCCGTATGCAAACCAACCAGCCACGTCCCGCCTATTGAGCTTTACAGCGTCACAGCCTACAGCGATCCCACGCCTCCACTCACCCGCACTCTTCCTGGGCCCGCCATCCTTGGATCCCCGGGCACGGCTCTCCCGGCGCACACAGAAGGCCACCCCGTTGACGGTGCCCTCGACCACGACGGCCGCCCCGCTCGCCGCGTCGTGCACCACCTCGGCGCGCTGCAGGTCCCGTGTGAGCGTGTCCCGGGCGTCGGTGGAACCCGTGAAGGCCCACAGGGCCGCCAGGGCCAGCGTGCTCTTCCCCGCACCGTTGCTGCAAGCAGGAAACAGGAAGGAACAAGTTTAATCCACTCCTCAAATGACTGCGAGCGCCAGCAGCAGGGAGCATATGTGGCTGCCGCTGGCACCTCTCTGCTTGCAGGTCGTCCCGGTTGTCTCCCGACACCATCCGCAGCCCACCGAGTCGGAAGCTGTACCTCGTCGGCTGCAGGAATGGCCCAAACCCCTCCATCTCGACGCTGTAGAGGTCCAAGTCCACCGGGTCATGGTTCGACGTGCCTCGCGCCGCCACGCTGTCCGCCAGTATCTCGCGGGCCAAGCGGAGCGCCGGCGCAGACATCCCACCCTGGGCGGCAAACTCACTCAGGAGCTGCTCGGGAAGCATGCACTGCGAGGGTGGCGCAACATGCGCGGCATCACGACGGCCGCCCACCCTGGGCCTCTCCTGCCCATCTGACTCCCGGCATTCTTGCCAGAAACGCCGTTGCATGCGAGGCCCCACCGCCGTCACCTCGGCTTCTTGGATGCGTGGGCGCAACTCCCGCGGGTCGACGGCCACTTCCACAAACACACCCCGCTTCTGAGCCGCCTGCAGCGTGCGGGCCGCCTCCCTGTCCGGGGCCTCGGGTAGCTCAACCCGCACACGGTCACCGGCACGCAGGGCCCCTCCTTTGGGCCCCAGCGCCGCCAGCGCCGACGCCAGCCCAGCGCCGGCGTCCCCATCCGCGCCAGCGTCCATTGCGGGGACGCGCACGCGAAAGTGCCGCGGCCCCACGTCAATGGACACGTCACCGCTGCGCTGGAAGTGTCGGTCCAGCAGCAGGAACCGCTTCTGCTGCCCCGCCTCGCTTCTGGTGACCTGGTACGGCGACCCCACGTACACGATGTGGTCCGATCCGGGGACGCTGTGGGGCTTGTGGTAGTGGCCCGTGTAGAGGGGGATGTCCCGAGGGAAGAGGGAGGGTGGCAGGCCGCCCTGCAATCGGAGAAGGGCGTGGGCGATTAGCGAGCGAGCACGGATGAGCGGATGGACGGCTGGCCAGAGCTAGCTCGGCTGGCAGACCGCAACCCACCCGAGCCTGGCAGGTGTCGTTATAGGCAGCCCCCGTGACGTCGACGTGAGCCATGACGGCACGAAGACTGGTGCCGCTGAGCCGGGCGGCCTCGATCGCCTGCTGAAGCTCCGAGGCGTCCTTGCGGTACGGCAGCCACAGGGCATCTGCAGGGCACCGAAGGGTGTGGCGTTCTCACATCTGCGGGGGTGACTGCAAGGGACGACATCGATGACCGACCAAAGCTATGGCGCAACGAGCATCACCCAGGAAGATTGCCGGCCTGGAAAAGACGTGCACGCGATCGCTGCAGAGGTGCAGCGGGAGGAGCGCGTGCTGCTCCCCCGACAGCGTGACCTGCGGGTGGGGTGAGCACTTGGTGGGGCGCGTCACGTAGCATGGCAGTCGGTCTTTGCTCCTTGCTGCACTGGCGTGTCTGCTGCACACCTGATCGTGGTTGCCGACGAGCCACAGGCTCGGCACCTGCCAGGACGCGACCTCATCCAGCACCGCATTCAGCGGCTCGACCGGCAGTGCGCCGCGCTCGTGCCACAGGTCGCCCAGAAAGATTACTCCTGCGTGGGGAGGGGAAACATGGTGGGGCAGTAATGTGCACAGAGATCAGAGAGGGGACTCTGCAGTCGGAAAGCGCACTGTGAGACGACGACCCCAGCGCACCTGCTCCTCTCTCGCGCGCTGTGGCGTGGACGAGGCGGAGAATTTCGAGACATACGGGCAGGCTCCTCTTGCTGAGATGGAGGTCCGAAAAGACGACCCAGCTGAGGACGTCCGACCACGGCGCCTCGCTTTTGGGTCGGCCCAGCGCAAGGTCCGGCAAGAGGTCGGGCGAGTCGCCCTTCGGCCGGGCCGCCGCGAGATCCGCCACCTCGCCGCCGCGCCCTCGGGCAGTTGCAAACGATCGGCATCCGATATTGGCGACTGGACGCCGCGAAACCGGCTGAAATCTCCGCAGCAAAGTTGTAGACTGCCCGTTCCTCGGCACCCTCCAAGCGGGCCCGAAACAAGCGCTCTTCATCGCAGCCAGCAGCAGTGATCGCTTAGGGTAGCATGACGGGGCCGCCAAGCCACCGGCAGACGGTAGCAACCAGCCGCACGCCCTCAAAGAGGTGGCCCTGCGCGCAACGTGCATCCGGCGACCATGGTCGCAACGTCCGCAACTCACGTCGATCAGAGAGAACGGAGGAGCGTGTGTGGGCGCGTGTTTAGCATCGCGAACTCCGACACCGCCAGACGTGCTGTGCATTCTCGCGCGTCAAGCGGGAGACGCTTAATTCATCGCCCTGCGCACCCCACGGCCGCCATTACCACATGGTCTTGCAACCAGATGTCTGAAGAACGCATCGCGCTTCACTGCCAGCCCTTTCAGCGACCGCTGCGTCGTGCGCCCTCGGCAAGGACTTTCACGCACTGCTCAGGCATGGCCACCACGCGAGGTCCCAATGCCGTGCAAGCGATCGACTTCTTCCACCTCATCTTCAAGCTCAAGGCGACGAAGAGGACGGGATGGGTGCGCCGTGGGGTCAAGGGCCCGGAGAGCATCGCTGATCACATGTACCGCATGGGTGAGGAGGATGCTTAGTGAGACACGCTCTATGATGTGCCAACATGCGCTGGCATGGACCGGCGGTGCTCGCCCGGCTGCCCTCCCAGCGATGATGGCGATGGTGGCCAAGGACAGCGGGATTGACACCACGCACGCGATGAAGGTGGCGCTCGCGCACGATCTCGCGGAAGCGATCGTGGGGGACATCACTCCCGACGACCCCGTCAGCAAGGAGGAGAAGTATCGGAGAGGCGAGCCATGCGTGTCGAGGGAGCGCTCCGCGTGCCGCCCCCTCCGCCCGCGCCGGGGCGTAATGGCCCGCTCGGCGACGGCCCATGCAGAGCAGGAGGCCATGTCGGAGATCAGAACGATGCTGGGTGGGCGCAACGAGGCGGCTGAGGAGGTGCAGCGCTTGTGGCAGGAGTACGAGGACCAGAAGACCGCAGAGAGCCATTTTGTGAAAGATCTGGACAAGTTGGAGATGATATTGCAGGTGAGAGCAGCGTGAAAGCACTGGCGAGAGGGGCTCAGGAGGGGCGGAGGGTGGCAGTCCATCACGGCAGCCCATCTCATGCGCTATTGCAGGCGATGGAGTACGAGCAGTCCCAATCCATGGACCTGTCCGAGTTCTTTGACTCGACGCGAGGTCGCTTCCTCACCGAGACGGGGAAGGCGTGGGCGCAGGAGATTGAGCGGAGGCGGGGTCAGGGTGCGGAGCAGTGACGGAGGCTTGGCCTTCAATGCCTCGTAAGCGTGCAGTTGCAATCGGGCCGAGGCGAGGGTACAACAGAAAGTGTGACATGCGCTTGCAAATGCGTTAGGGGAACTCGCAACCCGTTCGTTGAGCTCGGGTGCTGGGTGATGGGCCGGGGTGTGCTAGTCCACAGCGCACATAGACCGTTGGCATGGCAGGTGACCGCTGCCTAGAGCTTGGAGTTGTTGCTGGGGTACCACATCTTGGAGCGGGCGTAGGACTCCCAGTTTCCTGCAGCAGCGACGGACGCAATGGGTCCATAGGCATCAAGGCCGTCGACAAGTCGCAGTCGCAACCGCATGCTGGGAGGGTTAAGGGCGGCGCACACTCAGCGTGCACTCACCGGTGAAGTCCTCTGGCTCCTTGCCCAGCCCCTCCCGCACCATCTCCTCCGCCACCTCGGCAATCAGCCGCGAAGACACTTTGAGGATGTCCCGGAACCTCGGGAACAGCATGCCCTGCGTGGGAGACCTCACAAGCACGTGTTGGCAAGACCTGCATGCATGGCTGGCCCCGCTGCACCCATGCCGCCCCCACGGCATAAACTGCGCACATCGGGGGCCGCCCAGCACGCGCCTGCTTGAGCTCGTCGTCCGAGGAGAGGTGGGCGAGCGCCTCGGCGGCCGTGAGGAAGATGCTGTCGGGGATCTGCTTGCACTGCGTCAGGATGGCCGCGTGCCCGACGGCTGGGAAGATGTAGGCGTTGTTGGCCTGGGCGAGGTACAGCGTCTGGCCGTGCCAATCCAGGGGATCGAACGGCGACCCGGACGCAAACGCCAGGCGCCCGTCCGTGTGCTCCACCGCGTCGCGGAAGGTGCACTCGGCCAGGTCCGTGGGGTTGGACAGCGGGAAGATGATTGGGTGCTCATTGATCTCCGCCATCAGGCGCAGGATCTCCGGGGTGAAGGCGCCGCCCTGCGTGCTGACCCCGACCAGCGCCGTGGGCCGCAGCTCCTTGACGGCCGTGGCGAGGTCCTTGATGAACGGCATGTCGTGCGCCACCGACTTCTTGTGCTCCTGGAGCTTCAGTTTGGGATCCGAGGGGTTCAACCGCTCCTTGCAGATCAAGCCCTGGGTGGGCGGGGGCGGTGGAGGCGGGCGTCGGGGATAGGAGGCAGCGGCGGCGTATGGGAGGCGCGTTGCGCTCAAAGCACCTCGCTCTCGCTTGAAACATACCTCAATTCTGCTCAAACCATACCTCGCTTGCTCTCGAACCATCATCTCACCTTAGAGTCCATGAAGATGCACCGGGTGCGTGCCTCGTGAATGGGGATGCCCGTGTTGCGGGAGATGCTGAGGGCGATGAGGTCGCCAATGCCGATGCCGGCCTCGCCCGCACCGTGGAACAGGATCTTCTGCTCCCCGAGGGACTTGCCCGAGATGCGCAAGGCGGCCAGGAGCCCCGCGAGCGCGACGCACGCCGTGCCCTGCGTGCGAGACAGGCAAGTCCCAGGTGGTGACGGGTGTGGTGCTTGTAGCCTAATTCAGCCACCCCGGCCTGGTCGCGGTGGGCTGGTCGCAGTGCAGCTGTTGTGGCAAACGTGCCCCCGTCATCTGCGCCCACTCCTACCCCCCAAATTCCCACCCCCACCCCCACTCCCACCCCCATGCGCACCTGTATGTCGTCGTTGAAGACCGGCTGCACGTCCCGGTACTTGTCCAGGATGTCGAACGCCGAGTGGTTGGCGAAGTCCTCGCACTGGACGAGCACGTGGGGCCTCCATTCCCGGACGGCAGAGAAGAACTCATCGACGAACGAGTAGTAGTCGTCGCCCGAAAGGCGCTTCTGGCGCAGGCCCGGGTAGGACGGGTCGTTGAGGTACACGTCGTTGTTGGTGCCCACGTCCAGGCACACGGGCAGGCACTGGTGCGGGTTGACGCCCGCCGCCGCCGTGTAAAGGGTGATCTTACCCTCGCTGATGCCCTGGGAGAGCGAAAGCACGGCCAGCGTCCTCAGCCGAGGTGAGCGCGCGTGGGTCGACGATCGGGACAATGGCGCCAGCTGCCAAGCCTCTGCTGCGGCAGTTGACAAAAGCGCGGTCTCTCACCATGCCACCAGCACCCAGGTCTCCTAACCCCAGGATGCGTTCCCCGTCCGTGACCACGATGACGCGGATGTCCTGCCAGGGCCACTGGCGCAGCTTTTCCAGGATGTGTCCCCGGTCGTTGGGGCGCAGGTAGAGACCCCGGGTTTGGATGCCCAGCTCGCCGTAGCGGCGGCATGCCTCGCCCACCGTCGGCGTGTAGATGAAGGGAAGGATCTCCTCCGTGTGGTCCAGGAGGAGCTTAAAGTGTAGGTCGTAGTTGTCCCGGCACAGCTGCGCGAGTTGTGAGGGCAAGTCCGCGTGATGATGAGTTGTCGAGTCGACATCTCATCATTGCGTGCGCCAATGTGCAGTCGGTCCTCTGCGCAAAGGCGTGGGCGCAGACAACGGTCCAGCCGTTGCTCGAGAGTCGAGTCACCTGTCGGAGCCACAGATACTTCTCGATCGGCGACTTCTGCGCGCGGAATTTGTCCATGGCCTCGCGTGTCGCCATGGACGAATCCGTCCCCTCCTTGTAGCTCTGGCCCTTCGAGACTGCGAGCGCGGCAAAAAGCGACAACGATGGGTGCGATCTTGACGACACCACCGCGATCGACGCGGCCTGGGACGATTTTGATTGACGTTGCGCGCTTAAAGACTCGCAGCGGATCCAGGGGAGAGCCGGGAGGGATGAAACGAAACCTACGTCCTCTTCCGCGTCTCTAGATTACGGCGAGCGTTCTCTACAGCTCCACGACCCTCGGAAATCGCAGTGCCCCCCGCAACTTTTTCGGAACAATCTTGCGCGGCGAGAAGCGGTGCGAGTCGCTCGCAATGGGCGCAAACCCATCACATGACGCGAAAGATGTCGTTTGATCACGGGCGGGACAAGGGCGCCGGATCCGGGTGCCCTTTTTAGGGATCCTCGTGCGGGCTACCCTAGAGGCTCTGCACCACTGCCACGGTGACCAACAGCCTCAAGAGCCTCGTCCATGGCCTGGCTCACCCACACTTAAGTGGACGGTTGCAGTGGGCTGTGCGGTGGGCTGTGCGGTCTCGACGCTCGCCATGTTGGCAGCTCGTGCCCTCCGCGCAGGAGAGGCGGGGGAGGGGGAGGGGATTAACGGGAGTCCTGACTAGGGAACTCCAAGCTTGAATGTTCAGGGGAGCCAGGCCGCGGCCCCAGATTTGGCCGTGCTAGGGTGAGTCAGACTGGCGCCAGGGCAGACGCGATGCAATGGCACGCGAGGCTCATAACAGCCTTCAGATGAAGAGCAGGTGGAGAGGCGGCGCTAAGCCCGGCTTGTCTGCTGACGGGTTTGGCTGGCTCCCGCATCTGCGCGACCCGCGCCCTGCGCTGGACAGCGAGGCGCGATGGACGATAAAGATGACATCTCGGAGTTCCTCACGCGGGCGGCGAAGAGGTGGGGAGCATTGGGGAGCAAAGGGACATCAACCGTCATCTGCTGCCCGCCTCGCGCTTCGGAAGCCTCTCGTCGCCCATTGCAGGGCGGCAGAGAAGGTGGAAAAGGACCGCCGTGCCAGGGAGCGCAAGGGCCTGACCAAGAACGCCGTCCGAGGCCAGTTGGGCAGCGCTTGCCGCAGATGCACTTCCCGCTCTCCCAGGGACTCCGCGCGTCGAGGTAGTGACTTTGGTGGCGTCCGCAGTGAACAAGGAGCCAGGGATCCCGATGGCCAAGGTCCGGCGCCCCCCCGCCGCCCCCATTCGGCAGCGACTAGATGTCTATGTCTCACACGCCAGCCAGCTGGTTGCGGCCGACCAGGCGCACGAGTCCGTCGAGCGCATCGTCGGCACAATCTCCCTTGCTCTTACGAGTGAGATGCCGCCCACGGCGGGTCCTGGCTACCTCCCTCGCAATGGCTGGCTTGCGCGGCTACCCCGCCTTCCCACGCTTGCAGTGCTTCTGGACATGTTGCGAGCCGGCGCGGGCGCCGACGCGTGCCCGCACATCTCTCTCGGGACGCACCTGGCGGGCGTGCGGGAGCTGCCGGGCGTCCCCACAGCCACGCTGTTCTACCAGGGGCTCTGCTTCTATGCCGGCAGCGACACGTTCGAGGGCGTGGCCAACGGAGTGGAGCCCTATGACTTCGTCGCCGCCGGCTGCTCGCCGGAGCGCAACATGGTGCGATGGGGATGTTTTGCTGTGGTCGTGACGCTGCTTGTGTTGATGCCCTGCAAGCGACGCAGCGAGGCCTCCGCCCTCCGCCCTCCGCCCTCCCCAGGCCGATGCCGAGCTGAAGATGTACCCAGTCGCGACGATCACCGACGCGCAGAAGAGCAAACCTGCTGTCATTGAGATCGACCTGAGGGCGAGTGACGCGCCACCCATGCAAGGCTCGTCCCTCTCTTTTCCCATGGCACTCACTTCGCCCGAAGTCTCTGACCTCTCTCAGGGCAAGCTCACCGTGACCTTCGCTCGCCACGGCGAAACCCACGTCGCAACCTCGCTGCCCCGCATCGTCCTCACGCGCCCCGCCGGGGCCCCGTCCTGGGGGCTCTTCGAGCTCTCGCTGTCGGGAAGCCTGGAGCTCGAGTGCCAAGCCCGCGGTCTGCGCGCTTCGCTCACCCTGCGGCCCGGGGGGGTCGTGGCGGGCACCATCGAGCGCCTCGCCGGCGCCACCTTCCAGCGCCAGTGCCGCGTGTCAGGGACCCTGGCCCTCGGTGTCGTGGCTCTCCGCGAGGGCCGCGGCGACGCCCACCCCGTGCTCGCCAGGCAGGCGCCCTGGCCGCAGGTCGACCTGGCTCGGATCGGGTGTGGCCTCTGCGCGCATGGTGCCACCTTGCATCTGGCTATGCATGTCCCCAGCCCATGTCGCCCCTCGCTGGGCTCGTCAGGGCCGCTTCGATTCAAACGCAACCCACCCCACACTCCAACTCGCCTCTCTGTGCATATGCCCACCTGTCCCCCGCAGACCCCGGCTGCTCCCGCAAGTGTGGGCCTGCCTGCACGACTGCATCCTGTCGGCAGGGCTGGACGGCTTCCAGAGCGCGGGCGGTGCGGTGAAGGGCTCGCACAAGGACCTGGCGCACAGCATCGTCCAGTTTCTGGACCCCCTCTACGCAGGGACCTCGTCCCCGCTCGGGCCCAAGGCGGGCAACGATGACGGTGGGTCGTCGAGGGGAACGCTGCCACGTCTCGTGCACACGCAGCGCCTATCTGTGGGGCTTCGCTCGCACAGCCCCGCGTGCCTCAAGCGATGGGTGTACGTGGTTGTCGTTGCAGATGTGGACAGCGACGACGAGGACCGTGACAGGCCGACGCAGCTGCCGCCGGAGGTGTGGGCGCAGAAGCGAGCGGGGCGGAAGCTCCGGATGCTCCTCAAGTACATCGGTGAGGGCGCTGTTGTCGAGAACTAGCGCATAGCTGCATAACCCACGCACCCAGCCGGACTGTACAAAAGCACCTTTATCCCTGACTTGCAGTGTGTGACGGCAAGGCCTCGCCTGTTGTCTGAGGACGCACAGGGCATCGGGAGCCAAGAAGACCCGGCGCGATCGGCACAGGACCACAGTGCATAAAGGGGCGTAGAGCAAAGCTTTCAAGCTTTGCCTAGGCCCCGTCACAACCCCGCTGCCCAGCTCAGGGCCGCCCCTTGCGCGGCGTCCCCAACACCACGCCCAGCCGCGCCGTCAGACGGCGGTGCAGGTCGTCACCCTTGAACGTGACCCCCGCTGCCGCCTCGTCCTCCTCTACGACCGTCACCTCGTCATCCGCACGGCTCTCCGTCCGGGTTGGCGACCGACGCCCAGAGGGGCTGCCCGCCCTGCCTCGCGACGCCGTCGTAGGCGACCGCCTCCCAGACGCCGTCCTAGTCCCGGCCCCGGTCCCCTCCGCGCCGCCGCTCGCGCGCCCCGCCTCCCAAGCCACCGCCGGCGCCCCGTCCGCATCGGCAGCGGGGGCTGCCAGTGCCGCCGCCCCCGATGCGGCAGACGCCGGCCTGGACGGACGGGGCTGGAAGGGTAGCACGGGCGCCGCCGCGTTGCCGCCCACGTAGGGCTCTCGGAGCGGCGAAGTCGGCGACCGTGCCCGCTCCGCTCCCCGAGCGTGCCCCTTCACGACGCGGCTGGGCCTTCCCTCCGGGCGAGGCGGCTGCCACGTGCGCGCCTGCACCTCCAGATGGATCTTGCGATCCACGCGTATCTCCTTCTCCTGTCGGTCACCCGGGCCCTCGTCCCCGTCCCGCGACCGTCCTCGGCCCCGGCCCTCCGCCTTGGGGGAGTCGGCCGTTCGAAACCCCACGAAGAGGCTCAAGAGGTGGTCCCCTGGCACCTTGCGCATCGCCGCTGCCCGCTTCTTGCGCTCGGCGCGCAGCCGCGCCTCCGCCTCCGGGCCCTGCGGTAACGACGGCTGGGAGCCCAGGGGCCTCTCGGGGAAGTAGCCCTGGCCCTGGCCCTCGTCCTCGCTTTCACCGTCGTCTGTGCACGAAATGGGTTTCGACCGCTTTGACGACACCACGCTTTGCCGTCAGAGTCGCTCACACTCTAGCTTGGCTTTGGGTACCAAGGAGAGATGCTCACAGCACAGTGGACTCGCAAACTCACCTGAGCTGCTGTCGCTCCCGGCGTGCCACGTCTTGTGCGTCTCGATGGCCCACGCGATGCGGTAACTGGCCGCGGGCACCGTGCGCGCCGTGGAGAGCACGTGGTGGCGACGCCAGTCCCGGTCCCGACTGACCGGGCGTTCTGCGGGAGACGGCGAGGAGCAGCGGTCAAAGGCCCGCATCGCTACAACCGACTGTGACCGAGGCAGCACAGCCGCACGGACGGGGTGATTGCATTGGGTGACTGCCCGCCACCTGCAGGGGGCCTGCCAGCGAGGCCCGGCGTGCATCCCGGCGGACACCAGGACGGTGTTGCTTGGGCACTGTCGATCCCCTGCAAGCGAGCCCCCCGTGGGTGTTGCGCCAGCGTGCACGCCCAGAACTTGCGCCCACTCGGGTGCTCCGCGGAATAGGGCGTCACATCCACAGAGTGCGCCGTCGTCGCCATAGATGTGGCTGCGAGGGCAAAGTGATGCCCGAGAGTCCAGGGGGGAAGTGCTGGGGGCTGCCGGTGGCAGCGGGGCTGTGGGCAGCGCCGCCGGTGCAGACGAGCGCAGCATTCGACTTTGGGAGACTGGCTGGCCCAGCGTGGTGGCACTGCATGCATTGGGGCGTCCTTCGCCAGGGCAGCAGTGCATGCAGCAGCTGCGCTCTCACTTGTCTTGGCGGTGGTCGGCCGCCTGAGTCGGCCGCCTGAGTCGCAAGCGGCACGTGAGCCCCGCTCCCAGGGGCCAGCGGGCCGCCCCTCGCTCCCAGGCTGGGGAGCCGCTACCATTGCCCCAGAGTAGGGTAGTGCTGGCGGCTCAGTCGGGCCCGAGGCAGCCCGCACATCCCCGGCCGTCACCGCGCTCGCAGTCGCGGGCCTGGCACGTGCAGTTACGGCCCTCACCACACCGCCGGCGCCAATCTCGTGTCGAACCAACATGCGCGTCACCCCGGGGGGCGCAGGTGGGGCCTGAGGAGGCGCAAGGGTCAACAGAGATGTGCATCGAGCAGTGCGGCCTTCGGGCTCCAGCTAGCTCGCTAGCACCATGTCATGTCGCTGCTCTCACCTGTTGCCGGGGAGATTCGATCGATGGCGACGAGGCCGTCCTGGTCGCAAAGCGCACGCCGCCTTGGATGTCATCCGCACGGGCCTGTTTGAACTGAGAGAGGGTCTCCTGGAACGTGCCAGAGTCCATGTTGGGGACCTTGTGTGACTGGTCGCTCATCATGATGCGCGTGGCCACGTCCGGCCCTCTCATCAGGGCCGTCCGGTGGTGGTACGCCAAGTCGCCCTCGGCGCGCTTCTGGTAGTGACCGATCGACCGCCGTTGGGCGTTCTTCACGCGCTCCTCCATGCCGTGCTCGCCCTGCGGCACAGGGCCGATAGCAATACTGGGCCGTCGCAACCCGCGGCCACCCACCACAGTAACAACCTGCCAAATGCCTACGTCATGCAAGGACCACTCGGTCACTCGCCTTTGCCTCCTGTCGCCCTGCCTGCTTGGACGCCGCCTTCGCCGCCCCGGGCCTCTTGCCGTCGGCGTGATGCGACACGATGGCGATGCGCTCAAAGACGTTGGCCACCGGGTTCCAGTTCTTCAGGATGGTGTCCACCTCGGCCCTCATCATGGGCCCCTGGGGCATACCTGCGTCCCACTCGACATCCAGGTTCGCTTCGGTGCCCAAATGACGCCGGGACCGTTTCTCGAATCGCCCCAGTTTGGACTCCAAGAAGGCGTGCCTCGCCACGCGTATCCCGCCGTCCCCCTGCCCCTTGCTGTGCCTCAGGAGCCGCCGCTCGTCCTCTCCCGTCAGAGTGCTCCCCAGGGTGTTCACGCTGTCCATGAACGTGCTGCCGCGCGCGCGGTGCGTCACGACCGTGGTGCCCACGCGGGTGCTGCCCTGCCGGGGCATGGACGCCGTCCGAGAAGCCGCAACATGCTCGGACTCTGAGAAAGTGAAATGGATGGCAGACCTTGCAGGATGCGAGGGTTTGCTCTGTCACCACGCAGCGCGGCAACAGCTGCACCTCACCTTCCTGAACGCCATCCTCGAAAGCCGGGATGGTCTCTGGCTGGCTCGCCACCTTGCGACCTGGCCGCGAGGGCTCCCTGCTGTTCGCCGTCCCCAGCTCTTGTGCAGGCCGCGAAAGGACATCCGCAAGCGTCGTCGCGAGCAGCTCATCGTCGTCCTTCACCTCAACACCGCTCCCAAAGGCCTCCAGGGTCTTCAGCAGGCCCTCAACGTCGTCGTCCTGCATCACGTCGCTGCTCGCAGAATTCGGTCCAGCGTCTTTGTCGTCATCAAGGGTGTCTTGGGCCGGCGGTGCGGTGTGGCGGCCGGGGGACGGCATAGGCGAGGTCCTGCCCGAGCTCTCTGCGTCTTTGGACTTCACCGAGCCCTCTGCCGAAAGCGGACGCATGCGCACGGTGCTCAAGAGCTCGTCGGCCGGCTTCGCGCTGCCCTGTTGCTGCACTGCAGGGCCTCCGGCCTTGGTGCGGCCCCTCCCCGCCCCATGGGCCTCGGACACCAGCATCATTTCCACAGCAGCACCTTCACAGTAGCACCTGCAACTATGGTTAGGGAAGACGGGCTCTTATTGGCGACCGGCTTCACGCTCGTGGTGACATATCGACATCCAGCTCGGGTGCTTCGGGCGCGCAGATGAGAGGCTCTGCACGTGCAGACCCACTGATGGACTGCATCTGTCTATTGATCGTAATGCGGACCCCTCCAGTCAGCCTCGGAGGGCCGAAGACAGCCGCGGGTCGAGAGAATGCACGTCTACATGCAGTGCCGACCAAACCACGCGTCCGCTGCTCAACAGTTCGCCCGGCAGTCCCCCGATTCACCTGTCAACACGAACGTATCACAATTGCCTTTGCGCCGTCGCGAGCAGCGTCCAGCTCCCCGTGTGCGTCACAACCAAATTCTTTTCACCAGCATTGCGAGGTCGCCTCATTCGCCTACGCCTTGAAAGGCAGAGTGTTCCTGTACAAACACCTCGCATCGCGTCTGGAATGCCAAAACAAAAGGCTGACAGCAGGGGCTCTACCCATCCCTCTTGGCTTCCCCGCGCTGCTTGGCCTCCCGAATGTACGCCTGCAGTTTCTCCAATCGCTCGTTCGCGTCCTCCACGTCCTGATAGAAGTCGCTGGCCTGCGCGCCAGCTCAACCAAGGACCCTCATTCCTCACGCACATTGCCACCAGCAGGAAGGGTGAGCGTTGCTCACCCGGTCTCACCTTGGGACGCACAGCAGAGCCCCCATCTCCGGGCTCGACAGCAGCCCCCGCCGCGCCGACGCCCTCGTCCCTGCCCGCCTCAACCCCATCGCCATGGCCCCGATGCCCGGCCCCGTCCGCCACAGCCACGCGGGTGTAGCTGGACAGCCGGTCCTTGAGCGCCTGCACGGCCCGGCTGGGGGACGCCGACGCCGACCGCGCCGATGTCCTGGCACCAGGCGCAGCTGCCGGGCGGGGCGCGGTGGGCGAGGGGCCCCGCGATGCGCGCCGGGCAGGCGCAGCGTCGTGGCGCGCGCGCCCTGCGCTGGCATCCCGCGGCGGCGTGGCGGACCGCGACGGCGCGCGTGAGGCGGGACGCGAGCTCGGGGGCGTAAACGTCCGCTGCACGCGCCGTCGATACTCGTCCTCCTTCTCCCTCTGCTGCCGCACCCACGCAGTGGGGTCGAACCGCGGACTCTGCGCACACGCAGAGCTCCGAGAAGTGAGCGTGATTGGCCGGGAACGAGAGAGCCGCGCCAGGCGGGCATCGGCGCCGTGGTCGCACCCGGGTCGGTGTCGAGTCGCGGGACCTCGATCCCACAGAGGGCGTCGCGTTCGCCCAGGGCCGGGAGCGGTTCTGGATGCGCTCGAGAGCCAAGGGGGAGAGGGCGGACCGGGGGTTGGAGGATGAGCTGCGGGCACTGGTGCGGTGGGGCGGCTCCCGGCGGGGCGGGTCGCGAGGCTCCCTGGACCGGAGCGGCACGGAGCCAGGACGGCTGGAGGAGGCGGGGCCTGCGGGGCGGGCCGCGGATGGCGGGGCGCGCCCGGGTCGGCCGGACGGGGAGGCGCGCGAGCGGGGCGCGCTCGACGTTCGGGGCTTGAGCAGGGCGTCGACCTCGGCCTGCAGGCTCCGAGCGCGCGCGCGTGCCTCACGTAAGGCCTCCCGCATCGACGTGACGTCCTCGGTCGCTCTCTCCACAGCCTTGCGCTTGCTGGCGTCGGTACGCTTGAGGCGATGGGACGCCTCCTCCAGCGCCGCCTCCGCCGTCTCGCATCGATCCCTGCGCCCGACGCCCGCTGGCCGTGTGCTGTATCGCCGGCCGTGCCAGGCAGCGCACGGGCGGCGGGCGCGGCGCGGCACCCACCGTAGCAAGTCCCGCTCCCTCTGCACCACCCTCAGTTCCCGTGCCAGCGCCTCCAGGTCCGACCGGACCCGCGACTCGGCTTCGCCCCTCGCCGCCTCGGCGTCCGAATCGAACCGCCGCAGTTGTGCCCGCAAGTTGGTGTTCTCCTCCCGCATGCGCCGCAGCTCCACCACAACCTCGCCCATGCGACTTGTGCCCAGGGCCCCTGCAGAGACAATGCAACACTCTGCCGTCGCACGCGGCGAGCGACGCGTCGGGCGCGGCGGCGGACAGAGACCCAGCTGCGCGACGCCAGCCACGCACCCTGCCCCGCGCCCCCCCGGGCGGCCTCCAGCTCCGCCCGCAAGCGCCGGATAGTCTCGCGGAGCCGTGCGGGGTCGGGACTCGCGTCGTAGAGCAGCGGCAGGGGATAGTGCACCCGATCGTAGTCGGACATGTAGGTGAGGATCAAGTAACGCTTGTTTTGCACGGCCGGAGGGGGCGGGCGGGACTGCCCAGAGGCTGCCCGCCCCGAACCCATCCGTTCCCGGAGCATCTCCAAGTCCGCATATGTGAGCAACTCCACGGACACTGCGAGAGCGGTGATGGCGGGGGCTGACCACGGCGCTGGGGTTTCACCGTCTCAACGACCGCGACTGAAGGTGGGAGCTTGGCGGCATGGGCAGCGTGGGACGCGCCTCAGGTAATCATGTGTGTGGGTCGCACAGAAAGCGATGAACAGAGCGGGGGAGCAAACAGTCTCAGGCTTTCGCTCGCACCTGTCTGAGACTCCCCTCGCAAACCCGTCTGCAGCATTCGCAGAAATACTTCGAAGTTCTTGTAAGACCCGGATTTCCTCGTGATGTCCTCGATCCAGGACTCGGTGAAGTCCTCACGCCACTCTGCAATTCACAGCGGCACATCAACGTCGAGGTGGTGGATCGTCTGTTTGCCCGTTGGCCCCTGGGGCCTGCCGCAGCCCCAGACGCGACCCCACCCCGCTGAAAGTGACCGCGCTGGCGCCCACTCACGTTCTCCATCGGAACTCCGCTCCACCTCCACCGTGAGGATTCGAGACGAGGTGCCCGCATCCTCGCCCGCGGATCGCTGGTCGCTCACATGGATGGCCACGCTGTACGCGACTTCGTTGAAGAGAAGTTCGACCTGCATATGCCGGGCAGCCAGCGCGTGGCGGTGACAGGACGCAGAAAAAGCACCGTCGCGCCTGCCTGGGTGGCAAACACAAGCTCGCCGAGGGAAAACGGTGCTTTGTGCATGACTCTGTTGCTATTGCACGTCGACGATTGCGGCCCGGCGCGTTACGCATGGGCTTCGCGGCAACAGAAGCCAGCGCATTCGAACCCCCGGCGTGCACCGAAGGGATGGCGAGGAGCGCGCCCACCTGGTCCGAGACGGACTCGCGGTTGTTGGCGAACACCATTCAACGGTGCTGTGTGCGATGGGGGCACTGCCTTGGGTCCACAAGGCGGAACGAGGCAACGTTGTGCACCCTCTGCTGCCGCACCGCGCAGGTTTGGGCCGGCACGATGCCACCCGCGTTCGGAGACGGAGAAATACTCGCGCAAGACGTGTCGAGTGTCGAGTGGTTCACCCTCTCTAAGACTGGCTAGTTTGCCGACAATGGACCGGCACAAAATACGACAGAGCTCTACGTCGTCTCAGTCCGAAGCCACGCTACAAGAACCCAACGGTCTGCATTCTCTGCCGCATGAGCACCACGGCCGTCAACTCCTGGGGCTTGCCCTCCTCGCGGACCTCCGCCACACGGCCTGCCTTGCGCTTGTCCCTGGGCAATGGCGGGACGGGCGTTGCCGGCGCGGCCTCGCCACGGAACTTGGTCGTGCTTCGCAGAAGGCTGGGCTCCTTTCGGATCTCCGGCTTGGATACCCGTGCCCCGGGCGCCAGGGTCGGCAGGCGCGTCACGCGTGCATCCTGCATGCCCCGCTCCTCCAGGTCCGCCTCGACTGCAAGCGGGCAAATCGAGACAAGCTCTTCTCGCGCTTGTGCAGTGGACGCATGCCCAAATGAGATGCACGCCATGGCATGGCGCCTCCCCAGGCACAGCAGCGCTCCGCCACTCACTGGACACCCGTGCGTGCGCCTTCTCTTCGTCGTTCCTCCCGGTCAGCTTGCTCTTGCGCTCCTCCCCGATGGAACCCCGCGGCCCGGACACGAAAATGGACGCCCGCGCGACGGAGCGGAGGTTCGAGGCCACAAAGTTCTGCGGTGACATGGGCGCCATGCAGAGATGTGCAGGAAGGCCGACAGCGTGCCACGGCGCGCCAGGCGGCACGGCCAAAACACGCCCACGCCCAAGACATCACGGCACGCGAGGTAGCAAGGCGAGCCTGGCGAGCCTGCATGCCTGGTGCTCACCTTGGGCTTCCGGGCAGGGACCTCCCGCATGGCCTCGTTGTCCTTCGACACACGGGCCGTGACGGCGGGCGGGAGGTCCTGGAGACTCGTTTGGAAGGTCGACTTGAGCCGCGTGCGCCGCGTCTCTGCCACCGCCAGCTTCCCAATGATCTGGTACGTGTACTGGTCCGCGCCGGCCTGGACGACCAGCTTGCCGGTCTTCTTGGACCCGTACATGAGCGGCGCGAAGGAGATGCGGATGGGAGCCTCGCTGGTCGGGCGTAGCGACGGGTCAAAGCCGGCGGGGTGCAGCGGGAGCATCCCTTGCGCGGGCTCCACGGACAGCTCCGCTGCAGAGTCGTGGGACAGCATGGCTGCGAGGGAAAAGGGCAACAAGAGGTTTCTGTTGCGGCCAGGCACTCGCCCGCGTGCCCTTCCCCAACCCTTTGTACACGCAACGCAATGTGCGCTGGGGTGAAGGGCATTGCGCATGGCTTCCAGCCCTGTGAATCCCCTCCGCTAACATATGCGGCGTCTCCTCGCCACTCACCGAGGAAGGGCGTCTCCTCCGCGGCGCTGGGGCTGAAGAGCCAGATGGGCGCGACGCCGACCGTGCCCACCGTGGCCTCGACCTCAATCGTGTCCACGACGTCGGGAGGGGCCACGTCGAGCCGGATGTCGAAGCGCCAGCGGCCCCCGGTGGACTTCTGCAGGATCACGTTGACGGCCTTGGACACGGCGGCCTGCGGCAGGAGCTGCACCCGATACACGAGGCGGTCGGTGGGCTGGCGTAGGGTCGCCACGACCGGGACGATCTTGATGGCCGAAGCGAGGGCGCCGCCCACGTCCCCCGCGATCTCCAGGTGCGGCGTGAAGTGCTCTTCTTTTTCGATCCTGCCCACGCCCGGCAGCTGCAGGTGGATCTCCTCGTCGATGGGAATGCGCGCCTTGCCGGTGATGCGGAAGAGCGTGCCCATGTGCGGGACCTCCGCCTGCCCGTGGATCGGGTACCGCCAGATGAGCACGTCCTCGTCGCTCTCCCCCGGGTCGTAGGCCACCTGCAGCTCGCCGATGTGCTCGGTGTGCACCAGAGGCGAGAACGCGATCGGGATCTGCAGGTGCGCCCCGGGGTGCACGACGATGGACTCGGTGCGCTTCAGGAGGATCTTGAACGACGGGTCTTGGCCCTCCTCGACCAAGTCGAGGTCCACGGCCACTGCGGGGGCGGAAGGAGCGAGCGAGGGCGTCGTATGGGGCAAGTCGCAGGATGCGATGCGTGTGAGCTCAGGCAGGCAAGGCTGCCAGCGCCGCCGCGTCCGGTCGCGCACAAGCGAGCAGCTGGGGTCAAGCGAGGCGCCAGCGCGCCTGGCATGCGGAAGGGGTTGCTCCACACCACCATGCCAGTGCCCGTCTGCCCGACCACGGATGTGATCGCGACCTCCCCCATGTCCCCTGGCTTGGTCCCCTCGCCCGCGATGCGGAACTCGAAAATCCCGGCGCGCTTGTGCGTCAGGCGGAGCACGCCCTCGTCCACCTCCCCCAGCGCGCTCGGGATGTAGTCGACGGCCGCCACCGCCGACGCGAAGGGCCCCAGCGTCAGCGTGGGGCTGGCCACCGCAAACGCTGACGTGTTGTCGACGGCGACGGCGAAGGTCACCTCGGCGTCCAGCGGGTTGGAGACGGGCACCTCGATGCGCCGGCTGCGCCCCAGCTCGCACCGCTCGATCGGCACGTTGGTCGGCGGCGGCTGCGCGGCCTGCACGTCCACGTGGTACCAGAACTCCCCGAGCTCCTCGTTGTTGAAGCGGACCTTGCACGCCTCGAACCCCGCCAGCAACGGGGAGCAGTAGAGGCGGTACGAGGCCTTCTGGCTCGGCAGCAGGCGGATGTCCTTGGGGCCAATCAGCGAGGCCCCCTCGAGCGTGACCGCGAACGTGATGTTCCGATCGACGGGATTCTCCAGCGGGATCTCGAGCTGCACGGCCTCGCGCATGCCGCACTCCACCACCATGCTGTCCGTGGCGGGCGGGGTCTCGACCGTGATGTCCATCGTGAACCAGACGTAGTTGTTCTTGTCGATCGAGAACATGACGGAGCCCAGGTACTTCCCGGACCGCTGCGGCCGGATCTTGAGCTCATACGTCCCCTTGCTCCCCGCCGGGACGTCCAGCACCGGGTCCCCGGTCAGGAAAGGGAGGTCGGCGAGGACCTGGTACGACGTGGCCGTCTGCTTGATGTTGGGCACTGTCAGCAGGAGGCTGGACTCGGTACGCGCCTGGCACGTCAGCTCCATGTGCTGCTCGGCCAACGGCGCCGTCGCCGTCCCTCGGAGCTCGTAGATGTTGAGCTCGCCGGTCGACGGGATCTGCGGTGCACGGGGAGCGCAGATAGTGGGTAACGAACGGCCCCAGGCCTGGGAAGGGGACCGCGGAGGGCCGCGCACAGCAGCGCCTGCAGCAGGGCACCCCAGCCAAGCCGAGCCGACTCTCGCCTGCAGCTCGAGCTTGCCGTAGTAGTTCCCGGGAGCGTTGGTGCGGCAGGAGAGCGGGTACATGAGCGTGAGGCCTGGGTCGATGGTGAGCTGCGCGGGGCCGAAGAACGTCTCGCCCTGGATGTTGGCGCGCACTTGCAGGGGCTTGTCGCTGTGGTTGACGAGCGGGATCTCCTGCTGGACCTGATGCCGCGCGGGGCAGTCGAACTCGAGCTTGGACACCATGCCGGCCTTGGTGGCCTCGAACGTGAGGTCGTAAACGCGGACGTCATTGACCGAGGTGAGCTTGACGCGGACCGGGTACAGGCCCGCGCCCTTGGGGTTCAGCTCGACGCGGATGCTGTTGGTGGAGCTGGACGCGGCCTCCTCGTCGCCCCGCTGCTTGTCGGGCTGCTTCACGCCCTTGAGCACCACCACCCGCGGCACGTTCACGAACTGGTTGGCCTGCTCGACCGTGTAGACCAGCGGCTCGCCCTTGAAGGCGTCCAGGGCCTTCAAACGCCCTGCCTGCTTGTCGTCCTTGGCCAACGGGTGGCGCTCCAGGAAGAGTCGCTTAGCGCCCTCGCACAGCGTGTTGGCGAACGGGATCGAGATGTCCTGCACCACCGAGCCCTCCTGGTCGCACTGGTACGTCAGCTTGGCCACGGGCATTGGGAGCTTGGCGTTTCCGACCACCTCGCAGCGGAACTTGCCAAACGTGGCGTCCTCCAGGACGATGTGGCAGATGTGCACCCCAGGCACAAAGGGCAGGAAGGCGAGGTCCAGGCGGTCCACGGCGCCCTGGCGAAGGCGCAGACGCTGCCGCTCGCAGCCGAAGGCGTGCGGGTAGCGCTCGGGCGCCACCGAGAGGGGCACGCCCGAGGCGATGACAGTGCGTGCGTCGGGGTTGAACAGCCGGTGCGTCGCGCTGCTCGAGGGGCTCGCTTCTGGCGGGATGCCTCCCGCTGCGGCCCCGCTCGTGGCGTTGCCTTCGTCCCCGTTCGCGTCCCGCCCACCCCCGAAGCGGTTGCTCTTCTTGGTCTTCTTGCGGCGGCCATCTGCGTAGAGGGCAAAGCTCGAACAGACACGTCAATGGCTGGTCCAAGGGGGCACAGCCGCACTGCGACTGCACACCTTGACCCCGCATGGCCCTCGCCGCTCTGCATGTACTGCTTTGGTGCAATGTCACCCCGCGCACCCTCACCTGTTTGCATGTACTGCTCCAGTGTGATGGTGAAGTCGCAGTCTCCCGGGAAAGGGTTGCGGATCTCCGCCTCCGCGACCTCCATCTGGTACGTCGTGCCCTCGACCGAAGCCTTTTGGACGGGGATGGTCGTGTTAACTTGACTCTCCAGAGCAAAGACCAGGGTGGCGCCATGGGCTGCAAGAGAAGGGCGAGATGGTGGTTGGAGAAGTGACGCAAAGCGCAGGAAGGAGGGCTGATAAGAGAGGCGCATGGGGCGCAACAGACTCCTCAGGCACCTGCGTTTGCGCGATGGCGAGCCACGCGTGCGCCGCACCTGTGCCGTTTCTTCGGGAGGAGAGGACGAGGAATCCCTGGACTGGCTTCGAAATCGTGCTCTTGCACTGTACGGGGAAGTGCACGGTGGCCTTGGGCTCCAGGAACACGGTGGTGGTGGTGAGGGCGAAGTCGCTGTGGCCCTCGAGCCTGGCGTAATACGACACGGCCATGGGCGAGGGGTTGTGGAGCTCCACGTGCTTGGTCTGGACCTCCCCGAGCTTGGCGGAGAACTCGATGGTCGTCCTGGGCGCCAGCTGCGGCAGCGTCTGGAACAGGTAGGCGAGGAGCAAGACGACCTCGTCCACATTCGCCTCCAGTAGCTCAGTTGCCGTGAAGGTCATGGGCAGCTCCAGCTGCCGGACCATCTCGAGCAGGACCTGCGCGTTGTGCAGCCGCGTCTCGTGGTTGTTGTCGTCCGGCAGGAGGCGGTCGCGGAAGGCCCCAAGGCTCGGCCAGTGGGAGGCGAGGATGGCGAAGAGGGCACGGCCGTTGCGGAAGTCGGTGTTGAAGTTGCCCAAGATCTCGCTCGACTCGGGGAACGTCTTAGAGAGCCAGTGCTGGGCCCAGTACAGCAGGACCATCTCGTTGAGGCTGCGTGGGGGACATCGACGAGGGCATTGGCAGGCGCATGGCGGCGGGTCACTCGATGGCCTGTTCGCGCGAGCCGGTACGAGGTAGGGAGCTTCGCTTGCAATCACCTGTACACGTCGCTGCTGGACCACATCTTCTCCAACTCCTTGGTCACGGGCAGGCCCATCTGGCGCAGGGCTTTGGGCGTGCAGCGTGACACCACCAGGACCTTGGCCACCTGCGCGAAGACGGCGTTCCACGCCCGCACCGACACCATCCCGAAGCTGGTCTCGACTTGCTCCCAGAAGGTGAGCCCCACGCGCGCGTCCCGTGCCGACTCCTGGTCCTGCCCGCTCTGCACCTCCCGCATCGACAACAGGCGCGCAAAGTCATCCGTGTCTAGCAGGAACTCTGGCTTGGTGGTGTTGAGCAGGGCGCCCAGGGAGGCGAGGAACTGGATGAGTTTCTCGTACTGACTCAGGAGCGCGATCATCGCCTCGCGGCGGCTCGCAGGGAGGGACACGGCCTTGCCGGGCACTGCGGGGGGGCAGTCTCGTTTGTCAGATGCATGCTTGGCGATAATGCAGACCTTGCGAGGTGCTGGAGATGCACATCGGCAAGCAAGACACTTTGCGAGGCACTGGGGAGGTGCACATGGCATGAGACACCATGCACGCTGCGCATGGCACCTGGTTTCCCGGACAGCAGCTCGACGATTTCGACGAGGATGCGGCCCTTGGACGCCAAGCTCTCCTCTCGCAAATTGTTGAAGGGCCCGAGCATGGTCGTGGCGTTGATGAAGCACGCCAGGAACCGGTTTGGCTCCAGCGGGCCCACGTTCTTCAGGTCGGCCGACTGCGGAGAGAGGAGGTGCTTTCGCGATGTTTACCAATGACACCATGCGCAGCAAAAGGGCTTCGGCCCCGGCTAGGCCGCTGGGCCCAGCTGAGGGCCATGGACATGCCACGTTTGCATGGCTCTTCGACCAACCCCCTTGGCATCGCGCGCTCCCTCTCACCAGCACCAGGTCCGCGAACGCAGCCATGGCGAGCCTCGGGGGATCTCTGGGCGTCTTCCTCGCCACGCCGATGACCTTGTGGTTGACGTGCAGGAACTCGCCGGCCGTCAACACGCTGTTGTCGCTCACGCCACTGATGGGAAGCTTGTACCTGCACAAGGACACACGTGAAGGGGTGTGAGAGGTCAGATGCGCACAGCTTGGCCCCAGAACGTAACAGCTGTAGGTGCCGGCGTCTGCAGAGTCCCGGGTCGGCATCTGCATGTAAGTTATCGTGTGCCAGCGATCCCCGCGCCCCTCGCCTGGCGCCCTCAAAGTCAAGGAGCTCGATGCTGGACGTAAAGGACGTCGGCTTGGACGCTACGAAGGACACGACCAGGGCCAGGCGCTCCTTGGCGACGCCGATCATCGTGCCATCTGGGAAGTCAACCGTGATGGGCACCTTGTCTTCATCCACGGGCATCTTGACCTTGAGATCGAGGTTGTCGTAGCCGTCGTTGATGACCATGACCTGCGCGGACGCGCGGATGCCCAGGGGCACGGGAGGCAGCAGGACCTCCTCCACATCGAAGAGCAGCCTGCGTGCGTGGGATGGAGCGGTGTTGCATACAGGCGTGGCTGAGCTACGCGGGGGCTTGTGCCACGGAAGGGCTTGGGTAGGGAAAGAGGGTGCGTGGAGCTTGGGCTTGCATCTTGGAATCAGAGTGCCTACATGGAACGGGCGCCTGTCATGGCACAGAGTGTGAGTCGCGTCTCGCTCGCTCGCCTGGGCATGGATCCGGTGCCGCTCAGCGTGAGCTCGAGGTACTTGTTGACGAAGTCGTGGTTGGCGTAGAGCGGCACTCGGAGGGAGTAGGTCTTGGACTCCCGGGGCAAGAAGAGCACACGGACCGCCAGGGGCGTGTCGTGGTTCAGGGTGCCCTCCTGGGGTTCGAAGCTGAACACGCCGAGGTCCTCGGGCGGGCAGAGCTCGGAGACGGCGAAGCGGAAGGGCAGGGGCTGGGAGGTGCGGCTCGCGAGGTGGAGCGTGTAGGTGTAGGGGTTGACGCTCGAGCCGCGCACCACGACGCGCTTGCCGAAGTCGACGACCGTCTCGCTCAGGATGAGCTTGGGCTCGAGTCCCGTCATGGTCATCGGGATGCGCTTGGCCATGAGGGACCCCTCGGGCGGGGTCAGGCCCTTGCCGTCGGAGAGGCCCAGCGTGAGCTCGGCGCCCCCGACGGACGTGGGCTTGTAGACGAGCACGATGCACAGCTTGGAGTGGCCCATGATCGTGATGCGGTACTTGCTGCCCGCCGCGAACAGCTGGTTGACCACCGAGGAGCGGCGGCGCACACCACGCTCCGACCCCACGCTCTCCGCCGACCGCTCCGTACCCTTGCTGGACACCACCTGCGCCGAGAAAACACCGCGCGGTCTCTTGACGATCCTCGCCGGTGCTTGTTCCATGTACCACTGGCCCTCATGTAGCGTCGTTAGCCTGTGCCACGTACCGCGCACATCGTGGCAGTGCCAGGCCCTCACCTGCACCGGGCAGTGCTCGTAGACGTCCGAGCTCCACGCGTCCCGGCTCAGCTCGACACTGAACTCGTTGTAGTTCATCAGGTCCAAAACCACCGCGCCCTGCACGGGGCTGCTGTTGACCAGCGTGAGGTCCAGCTTCCCCGCTCCGCCCACGATGACGCCCCCGAAATCGAGCTTGTCCTCCTCGACGTAGATGTCCGGCACCACGACTGCGGGGCGGCGGCGCAGGGGCAGGATTTCCTCATCAGACAAGGCTCGCGCAGCGCCCATTCTGACAGCGGCGCCCTGCAGCCTCGGTGGCTCAGCGCTTTGCTTTGCAGGCGGCCCTCCTGCGGGTGCGAAGCCTTCCTCACCCTTCCCCTTGACCGGAATCTTGATGCTCCGCCCCCCTCGGACCTCGATGACGATGTTGTCTTCGATGGCGCACGGCTCGTCCGCCTCGAGCGAGACGTCGAGCTCCAGAGAGCCCTTGGCGGGCACGCGGCCGAACATTGGGTTCGCCCGGAGGGCCTCGTGGTTGACGATGACCTGGAACTGGCTCTCGTGGGGCGCGGCGTTGCGGAGGACGACCACCTTGGACTTGGGCACGCCCACGGCCGCCACGTCAAAGTCGATCGCCTTGTCGCCCACCAGCTGCAGGCGGCCCTCGGGCAGCTCGCCCTGCAGCATGACCTTCTTGGGCGTCAGCTCCCCCTTCACGTGCACCGTGAGCACGCCGTTGTTGTCGCCCACCGTGTCGTTGGCCACGGGCGACCACCGCACGCGGCAAGTCGTCTTGCCCCGCGCGTCGAGCACCCCGCGCGCGGGCTCCACGCTGAAGACCTTGTTGCTGGGCTCGATCGTGAACACCACGGGGAAGTCGAACGGGTTCTCCACCCCGAGGGTCTGGTCCACCCGACCCGTCCAGTTCTCTGGCGAGAACTGGAAGTGCAGCTTCTCTGAGTTGAGCTCCACGCGCACGGGGACCACGTCCGCCGTGGCGCGGAACGTGTACCGCTGCCCGTTGATCGTGTAGGGGACGTCAAATTCGAAGCTCCCTGGGTTGGTCGCCGTGAAGCGGCATGTGAAAGCCGCCGTGGCCCGGGGGGGCACGACCTGCGGCACGCGTGAGATGCAGGACGTCAGCGCGTTTGGTGTGGCGCCTACGCTCCCAGGAACACCGCGGTCCTGGCAGCCCTGAAACGCAGGTGCCGAGGTGCTGCGTGCTGTCCCGGGCCCCGCCGCACCTGCATCCGCGGCGTGATGTCCGCCAGCTCCTCGCAGTCCTCCTCAGTCAAGTCGATCTCGACCCACAGGTTCTGGCTCAGCCCATTGGTGACGGCGAAATTCTGCGCCTCCGACTGCCCCAGCGCCACCTGCCCGTAGTCCAGGAAACGGCAGGCCGCGATCTTGGCCGTGTCGGGTCCCAACAGCGTGCTTTTGCAATCGGCCTTCTCCTTCTCCGTCTCGGGGCGGCTCTTGAAGCGGCACTTGGTGACCAGGCGGGGGTCGTTGGGAATGGGGGCCCTGCGCACATCGGTCCCGTCGTCACGTTGCAGCAGTCGATGCTTCGGCTTGCAATCTCATAGAAACATCAACCTGTCGCTGCGACGCCCACGCACCGGTGCTTGGGCCTCACGACGATCTTCTCCTGCAGCCACAGGGGCTCGTTCGCAGACGGAAGCCGGATCTTGGGCTCCTTGAGGCCCGCTGCCTGCTGCAGACCCAGCGAGACGGGGTCGTCGGGGGCCGGGAGGGGCTGCGCCAGCCGCTTGCGGTGGCGGTGCCCGGACCGCAGCAGGTCCGTGTACATCTGCCGGTGCGCCTCGCGCGCCATGGCCTGCTCCAGGGAAAAGGCGTTCTCGGTCTCGGCCGTCCTGCGGAAGAGGGGGCAACCGTGGGGTTCAGGACACACACACCCCCCGATGCAGCGATGGTTGGCTGAGAGCTTGCGCTCAGTGGCCCGGTCTGAGACCGCCTGCCGCATGTCATGCACGCGCCGTGAGGCACTACGCCATGCGATGCTTGGGACCCACAGATGCGTGCGTCCCTCGCCTGTGCAGAGCAAAGAACTCCCGGGCCGCGGCCTCCTTCTCCCACAAGGGCAGGCGCACGCTGCTCGTCATCCGCATCTGCGCGACTGCCACGTCCTGCTGCGCGGCAAACACCTGCGGAGGGCAGCGCGGGCAGCGCCATCTCAGCTCTAGCACGCGAGTCGCCTATCCACGGCAGCGCTCTCCATCTCCATCCATCGCTGGCTCACCCGCGGTCGCTCGAAGTCCTCCGGCAGGGGCGGGCGGCCCAGGGTGCCCCTCGTGGTTCCCATGCTGGCCTCGTAGGTCAAGCACGTGCCCGACAGCGCGAGGGCGCATTCCTGCAGCTGCGCCCCCCGCGGCGTCGTCACGCGGCAGGACAGCTGGGCGGTGTGGCGGCCCATGCTCCGAGGGACGTAGCTGACGACGAGGGTGGCCGTCTGCCCCGGCTGGAGGTGGATGGTCGACTGGTCGGGGTGGAAATAGGCGCTCGATGGCACGTGCACAACAGCCGGGAGCTCCGAGTCGAGGTTCAGGACCTTGACGACCTCCTCCATGTGTTGGCCAGAAGTGACGTCGGGGAAGATGACCTGGGGCGGAGCGAGGCGGTGAAGTGGGCCGAACGTCACGGATGCTACCGCAGAAAGACCTTCGCAAGCCAGTGACCCGATGACCACCAATTGCAAGCTCCTCACCTCTGCGGGCTCGAGCTTGATCCCTGGCCGGACGGCCCGGGCGGTGAGCGGGAGCTGGTGGACGTGCACCCCCGCCGAGCGGCCGAAGTTGATCAAAAAGATGGAGTTCTCGTTGCGGGAGTCCTGGTCGACGGAGTTGAGGGTGGAGAGGAAGCCCTTGCGGGAGTTGAAGGGCTCGGTCACGAACTCGACCGTGATGGCCTGGCGCTCGAAGGGCATCAGGGCACCCATCTGGGGCTCGATCTTGACCGAGGGCGGGGTCCCGAGCTTGTTGAGCTCACCCTCGTCCATCACCTCCCCGTTCACCACGTGGTGCTTGACGTCGGCCGCGCCCAGCACGTGGCACCGGTACCTCAGCTGCTTGGGCCCGTCGTTGGCCAGCAGGAAGGTCTTGCGCAGGGGCTGGCCCAGGTAGGCCGTGCCGAGCGCGAGCTTGTCGATCTTGATGCCGTCCTCGTCCGTCACCTTGACAGCATGAACCACGGCCTGCGCCACCAGCTGCATCCGGATGGGCGGCGTGTTGTCCGCGAACATCACCGTCACGGGCGTGTTGACGAGACCCGGGCGCTCCGGTAGCAGCGTGACCACCACCTCCGCGGTGCTCTCCTCGCCGCTGCCCGCGGGCGCAAGCGTGTCCCGGGTCAGCTCGACTGCGGGGGCAGCCGGGGGCTGGGACGCTGACACGCCACGGGCGCAGGGCACTGACCACGGCAAAGCTCGCGCGGGGGCTCGCCTGTCAGCCCGGGCACGGACTTGTCGTAGCTGATGGACAGGCCCGCATCCCTGGGACCTTCGTTCCGCAGCAGCACCTTCCGCACCGTCTCCTGCTCCTGAGCGATGACGCCGATGTCCAAGTCTCCCTCTGCGACGATCTTGTGCGTCGGGGCGCTCGCCCGCAGCGGAATTTCGATCACTTGGCCCTGCATGAACGGTACCTTTTGTCGATGCGGGGCGCCTCCGTGTGCTCGCGGCGGTCTACACGCCCAGACCCACGCGTCACCTCAGTTGCGACGAGCAGGCGGTCCGTGATGTCCTTCTCGTCGCGCGACATGAACGAGACGGTCACTTGCGACTCCAGGCCCGGGGCGAGCTTCACCGTGGTGAGGTTCCCGTTCACCGTCCACTGCTTCATCGTCGGCGGCTTGATCCAATACATCATGGCCCTGCTCGAGACGTTCTGCGGGGACTCAAGACGGCCCGCATTTGTCGTCGCGCCCACTTCCGGGCATGAGACGCGACGAGGAGCGCAGCCTCGTGACCTGTTGGACGACGCGAGCTCGTGGCAACAATCAACACGACGAGTATTATCGCGACCAGTCTGCCAACGGGCGCCAGCCGCGTGCCACGGCCAGGGATGGGCGACGACATGCAGCTGTGCATCCCTGCTCTCGGGCGTGTCCGGAGGCCCAGCGCACGCGCTCGCTGATACTTCGTAGGCGTCAGATTACAATGCACGCGACGCACGCTCCCCACGCGGTCACCTTGATGGTCACAACGGTGCTGTACACCGTCCCCGTCTCAAAGCTCGCGTACTCAATGCGGGGGGGGAAGACCCGGAGCGGGGGCTCCCCGCCCCCGCCCCCATCGGGCATCGCCTGGCCCGGCATCACGGCTTCTGGCTTCCTCCGGCCCGCATGTGGCGTTCCCCTGCGCACTGCCCGCAGCCAGCCCGTACACCCAAACCGGCTAGCATGCGCATGCGCCCTCAGCAAATCTAGGGTCCCTTGCAGCGATGAGACGCCAGTGGAGTCCCGGCGACCCCAAGGTCATACCGGTTTAGTCAGCTCAGGGTCCATCTCGCCCGTCCTTCTCCGAAATGCCTCGATGATGTGCCGCAGATTTTCAGTCAGGACTGTAGGTCATCGTCAGGTCGGCGCGCGATTGAGCTCGGCGGCGATTCGGTGGGCCCTAGCGCGAGGGGGATCAAAGGCGAAGGCGGCTGCGGTTCCCAAGGTTCGCTCAATATCTTGGAGGTTGAAGAAGGCTGCCGCCGGGCCGCAGCGGTGAGTGGTTCGATGCCTGCGTTTGGCATGTGTGTTCGTCCCTCAGGGCCGGTGGCCTTGATCAAGTAACGCCGCTGTTGCAAAATGGTTCATGTAAGGTCACGGGATTCGTTTTGGCTTTCGGGGGGAAAACTCCCGGCGGCAAGGATTGTTCAAGGCAAACACACTCGGGGCTCCTGCGGCCCGCGGACGGCCCATCGGGCGGCCCGACGTATCTCCAGCGTCGCTCATACCCTTGATTGATGGCGTGCAGTGGCCGGCGGCGCGGACAGGGTCGCGATGACGGTCCCGCCCTTGTCGTGTTTGCGCAGGGTGGGGGATGGGGAGGCCGGAGGGTGCCCCGCCGGAGGATGGCGCGGCAGGCGAAGACGGCATCGACGGAGCCGGAGAGCGCACCGAGTACATGCATCCGCTGTCTTCCGCGACGCACCTGCGCATCCCTGTGCAAGACGAACGGGGCTCTGCCGCGGGCAGCCCGCGAGGCCCTTCCGAGGCCCCGTTCGCCATGAGCCGCGGTGGCAGTCCGGGACCCGGGTCGCCGGGCGGTTTCAGCGCAAGCGGGTCCCAGAGCCCGGGGATGTCGCCGAGGGACCTGACGGGCAAGCGGCGTGCCCGGCAGCTCGACAAGCAGTTCCAGACCCTGGTGAGGCAGCGTGCGTGAGACGCCCGCATGGCCGTCCCGCCGAGCGTCGTGCGAGCATGGTTATCCCTTTGCTCCTGCCAGGTCCGCCGGTCGAGCATCAAGGCTCGCACATCCGAAGTGGGTGTCGCCTCCGAGGAGCTCACGGCGCCGACCAAGGCCCGCGTGAGCATGGAGCTGTCCGTCAGCCCGCTAACAAGCACCCCGGGGAGGCTCAGTCTGTCCCGGGCGCTGTCCCAGCGCGTGCTTGATATGGGCAACGTGGAGGACATTGAGCGGGCAGTGCAGGCGGACGCAGAGAACATGTCGAATCTCGACAGCGCGCGAGGTGAGTGGTGGCTCCTGCTTGCATCCCTGGCACAGGGGCGCCACGCGTGACCCTTGACTCGAGGCGGCCCTCCGCACCATACGCAGGGCCCGGGAGCCCCCCAAACCTGGGCTCCGTGCACGGCAGCAGCGTCCACCGCCGGCCGTCGCTCTTTCGGCAGACGTCCCTGCAGCTAGCCGGTTCCCTGTTCGGTCCCGACCGCTCCGAGGCTTGGAAGCTCTTCATGATACGGTGAGACCCAACGGCTCACCGTATCATGGTATGGCTCATGGGCCCGAAGCGGGGGCCATGGAGATCCGCGGCTCGGTTTGAGAATGGCGTCGACCGGAACGCCCCGGGGCGCCTCTGTTCGCAGGGTGTTTGGGATGCCGGCCATGTACGCCAACAAGTACAAGTTCATGACGGTGGATGAGGCGGACCCCTCTCTGGACAAGCCCATCAGCCGGTGGTACGAGGTGGTCATCCACCCTCTCTCGTCCTTCCGCAAGTGGTGGGACCTCCTCATCATCGTCTTCATCCTATGGAACATCGTCGTCCAGCTGGTCAAGATCGCCTTCTACTGGCACGACCCCCTCCTGGCCCACGGCGGCCTCGGCTTCCTGGTCCTCAACATCGTCATCGACTTCTTCTTCATGGCCGACCTCATCCTCAACTTTAACACGGGCTACTTCCAGGACCTCGACCAGGTGCTGGTGATGGACCGACGACGCATCGCGTGGACTTACCTCAAGGGCTGGTTCTTCATCGACCTCGTCTCCTCCATCCCCTTCGACCTCATCCTCATCTCCGCCACCAGCAACGGGTCCAGCACCGCGGGGAGGCTCCCGAAGCTCCTGCGCGTTTTGAAAATCACCCGCCTCCTCCGCCTCCTCCGAGTGACCAAGATGGCGCGGTACCTGACCAAGTACAACTTCTTCTCCAGCCTCAGCACGTTCGTCAGCCGTATCCTTAGCCACGTGGTGAGCCCTGCGCGCCCACGCTCGCTCGCGCACGGCGCCCCGTCAAGTGCGGCCGCCACCCACGTCCGCCATCCCCGGCCCCCATGCAGGCGGTCATCCTGCTCTACAACCACTGGAACGCCTGCATCCAGTTCCTCATCCCGTCCATGCTCGGCTTCCCCGACCTGAGCTGGCCCGTGCGCTCCGGCATCGTTTACAAGTCGGTGTTTGAGCAGTACACGTGGAGCCTTTTCCGGGCCTTAGCACAGATGTTCTCCATTGGGTACGGGTCTCCTGGAGAGGCCGTCCTCACGGTCCCGGAGGCGTGGAACCTCATTGTCTCCTTCACCCTGGGGGCCCTCATCTGGGTGTTGATGACGGGGATGATCGTATCGCTGCTGGTGCAGATGAACGGGCTCGACTCGGAGTACAGGCGAGGATTCCGATGTCCGCGAGCGATTGGCGCATGGTATCGCTTTGGGCAGAGGAAGAGGCATTCCCAAACGGTGGCGTGCCTTGCAGGAGACAGTTGGCGGTGCTCAACAAGTACATGCTGATGCGCAACCTGCCTTTGAGCCTGCGGGCGCGCATCCGCGAGAACTACGAGTTCAAGTGGGCGGCCGGCAAGTTCATGAAAGAGCAGGACGTGATGGACATGCTGCCCACGGCGCTGAGGCGAGCGAGGCGGGCGGGGCAAGGGCGGCGCAGCTGGTGTCGCTGGGGGCGTAGAGACGGAGCCAGGGTGCGGGCTGACGGCCCAGTCGCGATCAGTCGCGGACGGCAGACGTGACACATGGCGTGTGGCAGCTGGCGCCCACAGGAACGAGGTGGCGCTGCACAACGCGCGGGACATTGTGGGGAGCGTGCCGTTTTTCCAGAACGCGGACCCGGGGTTCGTAAACGCCATCGTGACGAAGGTGAGCGGGGCAGGGTCGTGCAGAGTGGCGCGGCGGCTGGGGGGTGGAGAAGCAAGGGCTTGCGACGGCCGACACATGTGCCCGGCTCGGCTTGTGGTGCAGCTGGAGCCGGAGGTGTACCTGCCGGGGGACCGGATCATCAAGATGGGGGACCTGGGGGAGGACATGTACTTTATCAAGATGGGGCTGGTGCAGGTGTCGATTCGGGGGCGGCCCGTGAGCGTGCTAGGGACGGGGTCGTACTTTGGGGAGATCGCGCTGCTGAAGGTGGGGCGCGTGCGGGGGCGGGGCCGGGGTGTCGGGGCCGGGGCGACGCGAGCGGCAGGGGGGTAGAGAGGGCGGTCCTGAGGGCGGCGTCGTGGCTGTGTGTGCAGAGCGCACCGCGGGCGGCGGACATCGATGCGCTGGAGCCGTGCGAGCTGTTCAAGCTGGGGAGGGCGGACTTCGAGGACATGATGCGGATGTTCCCGGGGAGCAGGGCGTACATGGACCGCATCGCGGACGCGCGTCTGGCGGTGCTGAGGTGGGGACTGGCGACCTGATCGGCCATGGCTTGGCGTTGCGTCGCGTGTGGCAGTGAGCTGGAGCGGGGCTGAGGTCAGGCACGTTGTATCCTGTCGGCAGGGAAGCGGACCCGCTGAAGGGAGCCAACTCGCAGCGGTCCCAGCACAGTCTGCTCTCTGCCATGATCAAGGCAGCGCCAAAGGTCTCCGACGGACCTGGGCCCAGCGAGGAGGTGGCCCGGGCGGGGGCTGGCACAGCGTTGCTGGACGCCGTCGCGGCGGGCCGCAGGGACGTGGGGCGCTGGAGCCTCGACGAAGGCCACGCAGCACTCAAACAGATCGAGGCGAGTCGCGCCCGCGTCCAAAACCTCAGCCCCCGCGTGCGCAGGCGACCGGACGCTTGCCGACATGCCTGCGTCTTCGCGGTTCTTGCAGCATCTGGAGCAACTGGTGCCCGACATCTGCAAGGAGTTCCGGAGGGCGGCAGGGCCCGGGTCGGCGGAGAGTAGCGTTCACGATGGCGCCGCGATGGACGAGCGCGAGAGGGACGCGTTCCTCAACATGCTGTCGGACATGAAGAAGAGGGTCATGGAGCTGGCTGCGATCCCGTCCGGGCGGCCGGGACAGCCCGGCGTGGCGCCCATGCCGGGGCTCACCTCCGCCAACTCCTACTACTCCCAGGTCTTCGGGCGGTCGTCGCAGGCAAGTGGGGCCGCTCGGATCAGCCGCGGCACTGCGCACAAAGCCGCACTCGTCCCTCATCGAAATTTCGTGCTGTTGCCCGGCCCGCAGAAGAAATCCGCATGGAAGGAGGGTTAGGACCTGTCGTCGCGTGCGCATGTTTCCACTCCGTTATGCTCTTTCCCACTACCAGTTCAGTTAGGCTAGTCGTCCATCTGGCAGCAGGGTTTGCACCCCAGTCGCATCGAGGAAGGCAGTTTACGCGTCGCCAATTAAGTGACTCGCTTGAATTAGGAAATTTACGCACGAAGGGGCCGCAGTGGTCCCAGGGGGTCCGTGGTATGTGCATGGTCGTCTGCTACACGCACGGGGCGTCGCAGGACGCGACGTAGCCGGTGGGCTCCACGTGGGCTCCACGAGCCGGTTGATTGTGTCAGGGTGGCCATGGACCGGGACGCGGGCCGCGATGCGTCCTTCGCTACCCCAGCGGGAGGTGACTGCCATATCTCGCGGGGGCAGAGGGTCCCCCGCTCACGCGACGTTTCCTGGTGTGCATTGGTGACGCCAGCAAAGAGCTTCATCGCAGGCTCTACACGGGGCGATCCCACGGGGAAGCGGAACGCACGGGCGTTGGACCGCCACGTGCAAGTCATGGTGGGTTGCCCTGCGACTTGCACCTCTCCTGCGCGGGCGCACCGTCGTGAAAACGCGAGTTCACATCCTTTTGATTTGTGCAGGCTAGGAGAGCGAGCCTGAATTCTGTCTATCAGAGCTCGGAGGACCCCTCGCCAGTGAAGGTGCGACGAATAGGGCACCTGAGCGCCTCACGCTTCGCACTGGGCGCTGGATGGAGCTCTTACCTTTTGCATCCGCTCTTGCACTTCAGGTCGCTGCCGTGATGCGCAGCTCGTCCGTCCGGCAGGTCGCTGTGGACCCGGCTCTAACGGGCCTGGACGTCGGTGAGGCGGGGCCGTCCGGGCGAGGCCTGCGTGCGAGCGCAAGCGACGGCGTGCCTAAGGGGCGCCCCACGCGGTCGGCGGTGGGGTCCGCGGCGGAGAAGGGGGACGGGTGGCAGGAGTTCATGGTCAGGTGCGAGACGCGGACCAGGGCGGGCACATGGGCCTGGAGTCTGACGCGCGCCTTTAAACAGCAGTATTGCCCGCCCTCATCTTTCCGACTTGCATCCTCACACGCAACCGTCGCTCGTCCGCAGGGTGTTTGGCGTGCCAGCCATGTACGCCGACAAGTACAAGTTCATGACGGTGGGCGGCGACTCGTCGCTCGAGGATCCCGGCTGGCGATGGTGGGACGTCGTCATCCACCCACTCTCGTCCTTCCGCAAGTGGTGGGACCTGGTGATCATCGCCTTGGCCACGTGGGCCGTCGTCGTCGACCCCGTCCGCGAGGCCTTCTTCTGGCACCAGGGCCTCCTCACGGCCACCAACGCAGGCTTCTCGTGCCTCAACATCGCCCTCGACTTCGTCTTCATCACCGAACTCCTCCTCAACTTCAACACCGCCTCCTTTGAGGAGCCAGACCAAGTGCTCGTCACGACGCGCCGGCGGATCGTCCGCAACTACCTTGCCGGATGGTTCCCCGTCGACCTCGTGTCGTGCCTCCCCCTTGACCTCATCTTAGTGTGTACCGAAGCTGCCTACGAGGGGGGATCGAGCATCTCCAAAGGCCTCAAGGTTTTGAAGGTCATGCGACTGCTGAGGTGATGCGCGCTTGCATCCACAGGCGGCCTGTCTTCGCAACCCGCAAGATGTTGCCAGAGAGGAATGCACGGACCGACGAGTACGCTGCACGCAGGCTGTTACGTGCGACCAAGGTGGCCCGCTACTTGCCAAAGTACGACGTCCACTTCGTTATGCAGGGGTTCGTCCCCAAGATCATCCGCAACCTGGTGCGTGTCAGGGCCCCTCCTGGGCATGCTTTGTGACGAGCAATGGTGCTTATGGACGTGCATACTACCCATGCCTCACCGCAGGTCATCTTCTTGGTCGTCAATCATTGGAACGGTTGCATCCAGTTCCTGGTGCCCTCCATCCTCAACTTCCCCGCCATGAGCTGGCCGGTCAAGTCCGGGGCGCTGTTTGAGGGCGTCTTTGCGCAGTACACATGGTCGCTCTACCGCTCCCTCTCCCAAGCCATCTCGTGTGGCTACGGGTCCCCGGGCGACGCCGTCTTCACGTTCGCCGAGGCCTGGAACCTCAACGTGGCTTTCTGCATCAACACCTTCTGCTGGATCATCATCGTCGGTCTCACCGTGTCTCTCGTGGTCGACATGGACGGGCTTGACAAGGAGTACAGGTGCGGACCCGGCAGCGGCGTGCGGGGGCGCCGGTGCACGAGGGGTGTGCTTCGTGTGCTGTGTGGGACATAGATTCACATGTCAGGCTCCCTGCAGGAGCCAAGTGGGGATCCTGAACAACTACATGCTGATGCGCAACCTGCCTTTGAGCCTGCGGGCGCGCATCCGCGAGAACTACGAGTTCAAGTGGGCGGCCGGCAAGTTCATGAAAGAGCAGGACGTGATGGACATGCTGCCCACGGCGCTGAGGCGAGCGAGGCGGGCTGGGCAAGGGCGGCGCAGCTGGTGTCGCTGGGGGCGTAGAGACGGAGCCAGGGTGCGGGCTGACGGCCCAGTCGCGATCAGTCGCGGACGGCAGACGTGACACATGGCGTGTGGCAGCTGGCGCCCACAGGAACGAGGTGGCGCTGCACAACGCGCGGGACATTGTGGGGAGCGTGCCGTTTTTCCAGAACGCGGACCCGGGGTTCGTAAACGCCATCGTGACGAAGGTGAGCGGGGCAGGGTCGTGCAGAGTGGCGCGGCGGCTGGGGGGTGGAGAAGCAAGGGCTTGCGACGGCCGACACATGTGCCCGGCTCGGCTTGTGGTGCAGCTGGAGCCGGAGGTGTACCTGCCGGGGGACCGGATCATCAAGATGGGGGACCTGGGGGAGGACATGTACTTTATCAAGATGGGGCTGGTGCAGGTGTCGATTCGGGGGCGGCCCGTGAGCGTGCTAGGGACGGGGTCGTACTTTGGGGAGATCGCGCTGCTGAAGGTGGGGCGCGTGCGGGGGCGGGGCCGGGGTGTCGGGGCCGGGGCGACGCGAGCGGCAGGGGGGTAGAGAGGGCGGTCCTGAGGGCGGCGTCGTGGCTGTGTGTGCAGAGCGCACCGCGGGCGGCGGACATCGATGCGCTGGAGCCGTGCGAGCTGTTCAAGCTGGGGAGGGCGGACTTCGAGGACATGATGCGGATGTTCCCGGGGAGCAGGGCGTACATGGACCGTGTTGCCGACGCACGTCTGGCGGTGCTGAGGTGGGCCCGGGGCAGGGGTGGCGATGCAATGCCAGGTGTCGTTATGGCAGTTATCAGAGGTGGAGATGAGGGTCGGGGGTGTCGTGTGGTGCCCGCAGGGAAGCGGATCCGCTGAAAGGGCGAGGGATGTCATGGAAACCAAGCGAACCCAGCAAGAAGGAGGTTTTGAGCACGGTCAAGGAAGACGAGGACCTGGCTCGAGCCAGCATTGACAAGGGCAACGTTGCGCTGCGGGAGATTGAGGTGAGAGGGTGCTGCCTTATGGCCGCCCGCACGAGCGACCCTCTGGGCTGCAGCAACGTCCCTGCCTTCCCCCTTGCATCGCAGAAGCTGGAGAAGGTTGTGCCGGCGCTGTGCAGGGAGTTTGCGCGAAGCTCCGCGGATGGTTCGTCCTCCCTGGGCACCGGCAGCCATTCCCAGCACTCGCCCCAGGACGCGTTCCTCACGACGCTGGCAAGCATGAAGCGCCGCATATTGACGATGTCTGGAGGGCCCCCGCTTCCGCAGAGCAATCTGCAGGGGAAGTCGTTTTTGCACTACCGATTTGGGTCCAAGGACATGCGGTAGCCTGTAGGAACTAGAAACACCTTCGGCTGGCTGTGCCCTCCCCCCTCTTCTCCCCCTGTCTTGCCGTTTCGGACTACTCAGCCTGCGCGCTGCTTTGCGTGGAGTGACCGGAGCTTGCTGATACAAACACGTGATAGTCGAGAGCGAAGTCCGGTGAAGCACGCGTTAGGTTTGAACGCGGTCTTCTTGTGCCCAACGCACCCTGCCTAGTGTGCAAGGGCGATGAGCGCCCCCGGGGATCGGGTGGGGGCAGCCGACGGCGGCTCGGTTCGCGGCACCCCTGGATGGAATACCAGCGCTGATGATACGCGCGTTGAACGGGCCACCTCGCGCCGGCGGGCCGACACATCTGTCCATGGCGGGGACGGGGCGGCCGCGGGCGGGAGCGTGCACGGAGTTCCCAACTCGCCCAGCGCAAACAAGTTTAGCGACACGGGCAACTCCTCTTTCAATATGCGGCGCCAGACGTCGCCGCGGGGGTCCTATGTGGACCGGGAGCGGGATATGACAGGCAAAAAGCGGGCCAAGGAGCTCGACCGCGAGTTCCGCACGGTGGTGAGGCATAAGGGCGATATCGGGGCACTTTGCATGGCCCTTCCCTTCCTCCGGAAGGGGATGCTCTGGGTAGTTAACAGCAGTTCACATTCGGGGCGTTGCCTGCACTGTGGGGCGCAAGCAGTGACGCCATGGCACCCTTTTTTCGCAGGTACGGCAGTCAAGCTGGAAGCGGCCTGCCGAGGAGGACGCTCCCGGCAGCCCGCGCAGCGAAACCAAGGTGCGCAGCTTTGACACCTGCGTTGCGCCCATCGGACGCATGGCTTGGACTTTCTTCTGTCGATACGACATGTTCACGAGAGATGAACCACGTAAATCCGAATCACGGTGCCATGCAGGTCCCCATGGCGCAGCCGCCCTCGCGACGCCTGATGACCTTGTCCTCCATCTCCAAGCAAAACATGATGTTCAAGACGTCGGGTCATGGCGCAGAGAGCAACTCTCAGCGGATCATGTCCATGTCTTCCTCGATGTCCAAGCACGACCTCGCGCTGGGCGAGATCGGGGTCTCGCCACACGACGCGGCCGCAGGTGATGCCATGCCGGCGGGTCATTGGCACATCTTGCGCTCTCGAGCGCTCTCGGTTCCGCAAGCGGTCTGCGCGCGCTCCCGCAGGTGCAGGTGGCTCCTGGTCTGGCCCAGCGGAGCCGACGAGCAAGGCGGTGGCGGGCTCGAGTGCCCGGCAGGGATCCTTTCGAAATTCGGATGCGTCTGCGCCCGGGGAGAGCATGAAGCTCTTTTTCGTCCGGTAAGCAGGTGGACATACGATGGGCGCCTGGGCGCGGCACCCACCCACGCGGCGGCATTGACGGGGTCGAGAGAGAGCGACCCCGGCCTCCGTGCGACCTTTGCACTGACGTGACGTGGTCCGCAGGGTGTTTGGGATGCCGGCCATTTACGCCAACAAGTACAAGTTCATGACAGTGGACGAGCGGGATCCAAACCTCGACAAGCCCATCGAGCGTTGGTACGACATCGTCATCCACCCGCTCTCGTCCTTCCGCAAGTGGTGGGACCTCACCATCCTGGCGCTCGTGCTGTGGACCATGATCGTGCTTCCTGTCCGCCTCGCCTTTTTCTGGAGCCAGGGTGCCGCGAACACCCTGGGGCGGAGCCAGGAGCTGGCCTGGACCGTCATCGACATCATCATCGACTTTTTCTTCATCGCCGACATCGTCGCCAACTTCAACACGGGGTACCTGCAGTCGCTCGACCAGGTCCTGGTGGTGGACCGGAAGCGCATCGCGGTGAACTACCTCAAGGGCTGGTTCTTCAGCGACCTCATCTCCTCTGTCCCGCTCGACCTCATCCTCCTCTCCAGCTCGGCCAACTCCCGGGGCCAGGTGCAGCGCCTCCCCAAGGTTCTCCGAATCATCCGCCTCTCCAAGCTGCTCAGGCGAGCCCGGCGCCAGCCGCGCCGCAGCTCGGTGATGTCAACTACTGGGCTGACCAGTGCGCCGCTAGCATGCGCACCGTGTGCGGCCACTGCGGCCCTGGCTACCTCGAGCGACGTGTCAAGTGTTGTATAGCACGTCGCCCTTGCAGGCTCCTGCGGGTCTCCAAGTGGAGCCGCTACCTCAGCAAGTTCGACTTCTTCTCCAACTTCTCTAACTTCGTTTCACGAATGCTCAAGCTCGTGGTGCGTGGGCACAGCTGGCGCGTTGGGGTGCAGCCTCGACGTCGCCGTGTTGGACGACTGGGTCCGTTGGGCTGTAGTAAATGCGACACGAGTGAGTACGCCAAGGGGTGCTTTCCACCTCTCCCGCAGAGCATCATCCTCATCTACTGCCACTGGAACTGCTGCATTCAGTTCCTGGTGGCTGCAGCGCAGAACTTCCCTCACAACTGCTGGCCCGAGGTCGCGGGCATCATCGGCAGGCCCGCCTTCGTCCAGTACTCGTACGCCTTCTTCAAGACCGTCTCCAACATGATGTGCATCGGCTACGGCTCTCCGGGCACGGGCCCTTTACGCACCGCGGAGACATGGGTCACGTCCGTTTCCATCCTCATGGGGTCCGGGCTCTTCGTCACGCTGGCCGGCGTCATCACCACGCTCCTCGTTCAGATGGACTCTCTTGACTCGGAGTACAGGTGCGGACCCATCAGCACCTGCCAGGGCCATCTGTGCAGGTGCGAAGCCCCTCGTCCGCTGTGTCTGCAACACGCGCGTGTCGGCCCCCCCGCAGGAGGCAAGTCGCCGTGCTGAACCAGTACATGCTCATGCGCAACCTGCCTCTCGACCTCCGGGCGCGCATCCGCGAGAACCACGAGTTCCGCTGGGCGTCGGGCAAGTTCATGAAAGAGCACGAGGTTCTGGACATGATGACGACGTCGCTCAGGTGAGGAGAAAAGCATATCGTGCTGCGGGGCATGATATTGTGCTGCGGGATGTCTCACGGCACGTCGCGTCAACTCGTGCAAAGAACTGAGCCGCCGTGGCGCCCGCAGGATCGAGGTCGCGCGGCACAACGCCCAGTCGGTCGTCGGCACGGTGCCCTTCTTCCAGAACGCGGACCGCGGCTTCATCAACGCGATCGTCACCAAGGCGCGTGGAGCGCCGTGTTTTGCCCTAGCCAGGCCCCCAGCCACGGCCCCAGCCAGGCCCCCTACCATTGACCGAGACGGTCACTTTCTGCCGCCTCCCGTCCCCGCAGTTGGAGCCTGAGGTGTTCCTCCCGTCAGACCGCATCATGTCTCGTGGCGAGATCGGCGACTGCATGTACTTTATCGACTCGGGCCACGTGCAGGTCTCGATCAAGGGCATGCCTGTGACGGTGCTCGGCCCCGGGTCTTACTTCGGCGAGATCGCGATCCTCAAGGCGAGGCAGCGCTCGATGTGACCAGTCGCGCCGTGGCTCGTGGCCTGGCGAGGCGTGAGCGATGCTGTGGACGGTGCGCCCCAGGAGACGCTGCGGGTGGCGGATGTGGATGCAATCGAGCCCTGCGAGCTCTTCAAGCTGAGCAAGGAGGATTTCAACGACATGACGGTGCTGTTCCCGGCGTCCAAGGTCTACATGCTCCGCATCGCCGACGCGCGGCTGCAAGTGCTCGGGTGACTGCGCCGCAGCGGCGGTGAGCGTACCACCCAGGTGGCTCTTTCGTGCTTGAATTCGTCCTCTGCGTCCGTGCCTTGCAGTGACTTGGACCCCGAGTCTGGCAACGTGCTGCAACAGGCGAGCATGGACTTGAGCAAGCCACGCACGACGCCTACGGCCCAGGACAGGAGGAGCGTCCTGGCTCGCCTCGTGACGATGAGCCGCAGCATGGACAGGGAAGCGCACGTCGAGGCGGACGTCGGTCCGGAGTGGGGACACACCATGCTCGAGCAGATTCAGGTGGGGACGCAGAGGGGGCTGGGAGCTGCTGGTGGAGCACCGGCGGCGGCTGCTGGGATGCTAAAAGCTGTTGCTGGAGCGCTGAGAGCGGCTCGCGGATCCCATGCGTTGCACCCGAAGCGCCACTTCATCTTCTTGGCTCAGAAAATGGAAGCTGCCGTGCCTGCGATCATCAAAGAGTTTGTGGCGGCCATCGACGGAGCAGCCTCCCGGGCATCGACGGGGTCAGCCCATGGCGTCGAGCACACCGAGTTCCTCTCCATGCTTTCTGACCTGAAGAAAAAGGTGTCCAAGCTGAGTGACCTGGAGCAGCGACTCAACCGCCGGGCGTCTGAGCTGGGCATGGAGGGTACGGCCCCGCTGCCGAGCCAGGGTGGCGGCGGCGACACCGGCGGCGCTGCGACGCCAACAGAGACCGCGGTGAGCTAGGCGGAGGCCGTTGGACGACTCTGCATGACTCTCGCAGAACGTGACGCACGTGACGTCGTGATCCCCCTGCCCCGCCTCGCAGCCACGGACGACCCCGCCGGGGGGGCCTCTGACGCGCCTCCTCTCGGGCTTTGGCAAACCGGCGCGCAATACGGCCGTCGTCCCGAAACGTGACTCGGGTGCCGGACCCGGACCAGGCTCATAGCACGAACTGTGTCAGGAAAGTTTGGCTGCCCTTTGTCCTTTCACCGCGATTGCCCAATAACGAGTAAGCCAGTCCTGACTGTTACCACAGCAGCGCTTCCTCCCGCTGCCCTTAGAAACGCGACCAATAGTTCGATAGTTCCAGTGCCGTCCCCGCCCCCCTCCCCCCCTGCCTCTGAATCGTGCCGCTACCAGCAAGCGCAAGCTGTCGTATAATTCAGATCATCCAGAAACACGCATCGCCGGCATGGCTCTCGCGGAGGTGCAACAGCCGGCGGGTGCACCGGAAGACGCCCTCCGCGTCCGGGGGCTGCAGTTCTCGTATCCAGGTGCCGTCAGCTTGCTTGAAATAGATGCATGTATGCGATTGGCCAGGGACTTGTGACGCTCCGGCCCCACGCGGGCGTTCTGCAGAATGCTTGGCCCACGTTGTCCCAGGTTGCGCGAAGAATTGCATCGTCGACTTCTCCCTGAGCCTCCCCGCGGGGTCTCGATGCCTCTTGCTGGGAGCTAATGGAGCCGGCAAGACCACTCTGCTGCAGCTGCTGGCCGGGAAGCACTTGGTGGGGGAGGACGTCATCAGGTCCGCGTGCTGAGTCCTCCACGCGCGCGGCCAACGCTTATGCCAATTCCCGTCTGATTTCGCTGCTCACGCCCTGCCTGCAGAGTGCTGGGGAGGCCACCCTTCCACGACCTGGAGCTGACGACGACCGGGGAGCTGAGCTACTTGGGAGCAGGTGCGCGGGTGCATGTTTGGTGGGCCAGGCGCTGCTGGGGTCGCGTGCCGACACATAAGCGCGTCACCATCGCAGCCTGGAGGCGGGACGCGTCCGTGGCGGGGAGCAATGTCGCGTTGCAGGCGGACATCTCGGCGGGGCAGATGATTGCGGGCGTTGCGGGCGTCGACCCAGTACGTTGCCGCCGGCTGGTCGAGATGCTCGACATCGACCTGGAGTGGCGGATGAACCGCGTCTCGGAGGGTCAGCGCCGCCGAGTCCAGATCTGCTTGGGGCTGCTGCGGCCCTACCGCGTCCTCTTGCTCGACGAGATTACCGTCGACGTGGACGTGGTGGGCCGCATGGACCTCCTCGACTTCTTCGTTTCCGAGTGCGAGGAGAGGGGCGCCACCATTGTGTACGCGACGCACATCTTTGACGGCCTGGAGCGGTGGATTACGCACGTCGCCTACGCAGCGCACGGGAAGCTGAAGCGGGCGGGGCCTGCGCAGGAGGTGACGCTCGCCGCCGGCGCCTTAGGGAGGCCACCTTACTTTGGTGGGGTTTAAAGCGACGACGTCTGGGCCGCGACCTCGCTGCAGGTTCTGCCCGAGCAAGTCTTGCAAGGCAAGGCTCGCATGTTCGAGACGATCGAGGCGTGGCTCAAGGAGGACGACGTGGGGTTCGACGAGGAGGAGGAGCACGTGCCGGCGTTGTCCGCGCCGTATGGCTTGGGGTCCAAGCACATGGCATACTACCGCTAGAGCACGTCCCGAGAAGGCGGGGGGCGCGTCGCTTGAAACGGCAGGCATTGTCACAGCGAGTCGACAAAGTTCTTGACGATGAGCTCGCCGGATTCCGTAATGACGGACTCGGGGTGGAACTGCACCCCCTGAATGCCCGTGTGCTTCCGGTGCCGCACGCCCATGATCGTCTTGTCCTCCGTCCAGGCCGTCACCTCCAGCTCGTCCTGAGAGGCGAGAGCGCGACGGGTCGCCTCAGTTGCTACGCGGAGGCGTGACGCCGGCGGTGCGGGCGGGGCCAGCAGCGCCCCTCAGGCCCGCACCTCAGGGAAGCTGTCCCGGTCGATGACGAGGGAGTGGTAGCGGCACGCGTGGAAGGGGTTCGGCAGACCCTTCAGCAGACCATCGTTATTGTGGTACACGAGCGAGGTCTTGCCGTGCATCACCCCGCTTGGCGCACGGATCACGCGCCCTTTGAACACCTGCCCGATGCACTGCGGTGGGACGACGGGCTTTGCAAAAAGTCGCGATGATCACACCGCACCCGTTCCGTGTTTCGAGGCCGCGCCGCACGCACCTGGTGCCCCATGCACACGCCAAAGATGGGCACGCCCAGCGGGCCCGCCTTCTCGATGATTTCCAACGAGATTCCCGAGTCCTCAGGCCTCCCGGGCCCAGGAGATACCATGATTCCCTTGGGTTCCATCGCAATTATCTCCGCCACGCTCTTCTCGTCGTTCTTGAACACCGCGAGCTCGCAGCCAAGGTCCCCCAGGTACTGCGGCCTCGCCGGTCGCGCTGGTGCAGCCGATGGCCGCGGAGAGCAGGCAGCGGTCGCGTCGGACACCCAAAGGCCACGCTCACCTGCACGAGGTTGTAGGTGAACGAGTCGTAGTTGTCCACCACGACGATCGGGCCCGTCCTGGCGGTGGCCATCGCGACCGCCCGTCCGCGCCCCGCCAGCGCCCCCGGGCCCCGCTGACTCACATCCCGGCACCACACTGCGCGCGGGTTGTGTAACAGATCGGTCATCGCGGCGTCGCGGTGCATGCAGCCTGAGCTGCTGCTCTAGATGGGGGCCCCAGCTGGGCAAACAAGCCGCACCTGGCCTCCGCCCCGATGAACCGAGCGATCTCGTGCTCGAGCACGAGCAACAAGCCGCAGCGGCCATTCCCCGCCGCTCCCCAACGTGCGACGCCCTAGCGAGGCACAGGTAAGGACAGGTGCGCACCTGGATGTCGTCAGTATGATATCTCTTTGTCCATTGAGTGGTGAAGTTCAACTACTTGCGTTCCGCAAGACTGGCAAGAAAAAATCCAGCAGACGCGATGTCCTCGCCCGCGGCGATGGCAATTTCACTCTTGCATGATTTCAGATAGCGGTGGTGTCCGTTCCCGCCCACGCCGGGCCTGGTGGTCCAGCTCCGCGCAGCTCGCCGGCACCCCGGCGGCCGCGGGAGACCATGTCTGTCATCGTCGCTGCTCCCAATGTCGGCGGCTTGCCGGAGGACGAGGTGGATGAGGTGCGAGGGCGGGGGAAAGGGCGGTGGTTTTGGTGGTCACTGGTGCACATCTAAGGACATTTCAGAGGGCGGCCGAAGGCCTAAAGTGCGAGACGATTCCTGCTTCGACCGCAGCTCGCGAGCTATCGTCACATGCTCAGGCGGGCCGGGGCTGAGCATAGGGCTAAGGCAGATGAGCTCGCACGGAAGCGCGCCAAGATGGAGAAGCAGCAGACGATGCGCAGACAGGAGTCGATTCGGTTTCGTCAAAAGCTCCAGAATGTGCAACCAAAGGCCACCACAAGCCTGCCGTCGAATGTGTTGCGAGCGCGGGCCAACCTCCGCCAGGAGCGCGAGGCTGCGAGGGAGGAGGAGGAGCGGGTGGGTGTGGGTTGTGGGTTCTTGGCAGACCTAAAGCTGAATCATTTGATGAGCTAGTCGAATCGGATGTCGATGTGCCGCGGAGGAAGATGCAGCCAAGGATCCTTTGGGATGCACGTGCAGGAGCGTCAGGCGCAAATGACGAGCCTGTTTCGGAACATCAGCAGCATCCGACAGAGGCCAAGCAACAAACACCTCGATCCCGAGCTGGAGGAAGCGCGGCGGCAGCTGGCAGCTCAGCGCGAGGTGCGCGGGACGCTGTCGTCCGGATGCCATCTCACGGCTAGGTCTACGACCTAGCCTGACTTCCTCTCCTTCGTGCTGGGCCGCAGGAGGTGAGGCAGGCGCGCCTCGAGGAGCACCGCGCCTCCGTGCGCGAGTACCGCCAGCGCATCGCCGAGGTGTCGTCGGGACGCGAGGAGAAGCGCCTGTCGCCCGAGCTCGAGGAGGCCTGGGAGCGGCGACAGCGGCAGGCGCGCGCGGAGCGGGAGGCCGCGATGCGACAGGCCGACGAGTCCTGGCAGAACCTGCAGGTGTGGAGTGGATGTGATGGGTGGAGTGATGGGGTGGACCACGTGTCCTGGGAGTGACCAAACACGTGCGTGCTCATCCCGCGCCGTAGCTGTCCCCCGCAGAGGCGCCTGTCCGAGGTCCAATCCCGCAGCGACACTCAGATATCTGAGGACATCGCGAGGGTGCGGTCGGAGAGGCGCGCCGAGGTCAGCCAGCGGCGCCAGTCCGAGCAGGAGCAGCGCGCTTCCGAGGCCCGGGTCTTCCGGCGCAAGCTGTCCAGTCTCAGTGGCCTCGAGTCCAAGGCGAGCGTGCGGGAGTAGGCCATCTGAGGTGCACGGAAGCGCTTCCGCTCCACCCTGGCAGGAGTGTGACCGTTGCACGGGTGTGTGGCATGTCAGTCAAAGACAGCTTGCTCGGCCTCGTGTCCCAGGGCCTCCCAGAAGACGTGGAAGAGGCCCGGCGGCGCAAGGCGGCTGCGATACGGGCGGACGTGGAGGAGCGGGCCCACGCGCTCGCCGTGGAGAACGCGGGCATGCGGCGGCGAATCAAGGGCACTAGGCCAAAGGAGGAGGCGCACCTGTCCCATGAGACTCAGTCGCTCTGGCAGCTCCAGGTGTGGCACGGATGGAGGTCAGCCCGTGTGCGCCTGCGCATTCGCTCCCACGATTCGCCACGGTTCGCCAAGTGTCCCCTCCTCAGGCGGACAAGAGCCAAGAGGTGCGGGAGGCACAGAGGCGCAGGCGCATGGAGGAGTACAAAGAGTTCCGGCGCAACCTGCTGAACACCAAGAGTGAAACGGACGCCAAGCTTCCCGAGTCGCTCGAGGTGCGTCCGCCTGTATGGCTCACGCGGCTGCGGGAGCGATTCGCGGGTGGGGCCATGGAAGCCTGGGGTTGCGGCTATGGTGCCCACGGACTCAACATTGACGCGCCCGAGGTTCCATCCTGTGCCTAGGACTTCGGAGCGCGACTGGCGAAGGAGATCGAAGCGCGACGGCGCGCCCGGGCGGAGCAGCTGGCCCGGGAGAACGAGGAGCGCCGCGCCCGGCTGCGCGCAGTGGACAGTCGTGTGGCCCTGTCGCTCCGTGAAGCGATGGCCCAGCGTGCTTCAGACCAGCGCGAGGCGTTCGCCGCGCAGCTCGCGACGCAGAGAGGCCGCGTCGAGGCTCTTCGCCAGGCGCTCCAGGACATGAAGGCGCGTGACAGCGCAGGGCGCTTTTGGATGCGCACTTTAGCATAGCTCTCGCCTCACATGTGGTGCTGCCGATTCCGCAACTACCCCGCTGACGCTACTGGCGACCGCAGGATCCTGCCGGAGACCGAGACGCCTCCCACGGGGATGCGAGGAGCTCGGGGGCGGAGGAGGCGGGCAGCGCCGGGCGCGACGAGTTGGAAGCGGAGATACGGGCGGCCTCAGCAGAGAAGACCAAGCTCCAGTGGAAGGTCGGCATCGCTGGGGCGCTCGCCAAGGCCATGTCTGGTCCTCAGCGGGCTGAGGCCCTGCCCGCACTCCAAGCGCGTGGGGCGTCCGGGTCCGCCGAGGGTGCAGCGGCGCCCCAGCCACCGGCCGACCCCGGCGCCGTGCTTAAGAAGCTCGTCTCGCTGGTCTCCATCCGCCAGCCGGAGAGGTTCTTCATGTTGGATTAGCAGCAGACCCGTTTTTACCTTACTTGGGCACCAAGTAGGCTCAAAGTGGGCACAGGGAGCCACGCATGTGGGCGTCCCGTGATCATCGTTCGGCTTCCCCAGGCATGCCATTGGAGGTCATGCGTGTTGATGCAGCTACTCTCGCTGTAATACAAGCCATCAAACACCGCTTGAATGCGGGGCTGAGCAAATCGCCCCATGCAAATGCTGAAGAGGAGTCCAACTGTTCTGTTGACAAAAATCTGAGTTGACCCAATCATGAGGGGCGCGCCATGACACGCTGCACAACGGCGGCGATGTTGGGGTCGAGCCGCCCCAGGGCCTGCGTGAGCTCGGCCCCAGCGGGACCCTGGAGTCCCTGCGTCAGCTGCGCCCGCAAGTGCTGCGACAGCGACGCGGTCGTCGCCAGGTCGTTCTCGTACACCCACTGCCGCCGCTGGAACTCCCCCTGCGCCTCCTCTCCCGCGTAGCCCTGTGCAAACTCTGCCCCGCTCCCCCGACGGTCCACCTCGTACCCCAGCTGCACCGCGTCGCCCTCTGCCCCGGCACCCTCCGTGCCCGCCAGCACCCCCGTGACGTGCGCCACCAGCACATCCAGCCGCCGCAGCACCTCCGGCCCCGGGTTGCCGCACAGGGTCGCCAGGGCCAGCGCGGCGAGTTTGCGGGAGCGCTTGCGGGAGATGGCGTCGAAGCTCTCCAGCCACTGCTCCAGGAACGCGTCCATGACCTCCCGGCCCGAGGGCCCCGCCTGCCCTGCGAGGTCTCCGCCGAGGTCGGCGCGGAGTCGGTCGGCGGCCTGGGCGAAGAAGGCGTCGGCGGCGTGGGGCCCCTGCAGCACGATCCTGGCGAACACGTCGAAGGACGCGGCGACCACGGTCGTCTCCTCCCTTCCCGCGAGCACGGAGCCGAGGAGTCGCGAGAGGGGCTGCAGGAGGACGTTGGTGGCATCTGCCTGGTAGAGCTTCAGGGCCAGGTCCAGGGTGGGTATGAGGAGCATCATGCCGCGCTCGTTGACGGCGCCGACGAGCGAGGAGATGACGGCGTTGAGGGACGCGCCGTGGCGCGCGAAGAAGTCGGATCGCCCCAGGAGCATGCAGGACTGGGCCACTTGCGTGACGGCACGGACGTGTTCGGTGGTCGACGCGCAGATGGGCTCAAGTCGAGGGAAGAGATCCAGCAGGGGCCACGTGGGCGAGAGGGCGTTCCTGCGGGGCGGCAGGGGCGGGGCGCGTCGTGGCACAGGTGCCAGGCGAGGCCCTGCGCGTGCGTGAGTGGCACACGCGCAGTTGCGCCCTTGCCTGAGGCAGCTCAGCCACAGCTGCAGGGCGTCTTCAACGAGAGTCAGACTGTCCTTGTTATTCATGTCCAGGGCGTACGACAGCACGGGGATCACCACGCCGTACGTCCCTACCGCATTGTCGCCCAGCGCGTTCACGAGCTTCTGGAGCACCTGCGCGCGCACGCGACATCGCGGAATGGCGCGACGAAGCGACGCGAGGGACGCTGCGTCTGCCAGGTCGCTCCCTGCCGTGCAGCAGCAGCTGTGCATGGTGTTCACTCGCGCCCGTCGGCACCTCGACCACTTGCATCCGCAGCAGTGCCTGGTCCTCTGCATCGTCCCATATCTCGGGCAGGACGCCTATGATGGCCCCGGCGTAAGGTGCGATGTCCTCCGCGGCCCGCTCAACGATCACGCAGAGCAGGTTGAAGACCTGCACAGTCAGACGGGTGCGAGGAGTCCATGAGCTGCCAGAAACTGGGCCTTAGACACCAACGCAGGGGACAAGATGACCCAATTCCTCACATCCGGGGCAACAAGCGCATCTCCTCTCTGCTATCGTCACCTGGACCTGCGTTTCAAACTCGTCCGCAGCGCGCAGCACGCGCAGCAGGGCTTCCAGCGTGGGGCCGATGAACGCCTGGAAGTCGTCGATGTAGAAGCCCCAGTCGTCCACCAGCAGACGCAGCGCCTGCACCGCCGCCAGCTGCACCGACATCACGCCCGAATTCAGCGCGTCCACCAGACACTGCGCCACACAGAGGGGCATGTGGCGTTTCGAAAGAACTGCTGCAGTTGCCGCAGACTGCATGATTCTGATGCATTAGTAAGCCGTGGAACCCATTCCGCCGCCACCTGGCCCGGAGTGACAGGTGCCCAGTCACCCATGCAGCCGAGCGTCACACCACCACGCGCCCCCCCGCCTCGCCCGCGCCGTCCCACTCGCCTTATATACCGCGACGCGATCTTCCTTAGTCAGCTTCGCGACCCACTGCCCCAGGACGATGATGCCGCGACGGCGGACTGGGACCGCGTGAGGGGCCGGGTTGGATGCCTCCGCGAGCAGCGTGCTGCGGAGCCAGCCGCTGAGATCGATGAAATCGTGAAGCTCGTAGCTGCTCCACCCGACGGCGTTGTACACCGCCTCCTTGAACAGCGACGGGACGGGAACTCCGTGCACGGTGGGCACAGAGGGTGGCACGGGCGCAGTGAGGAGGGTCAGGGGGCACGCCTCGGCGCTGCGCTGGAGCAGCGTGAGGATGACAGGCGCGAGGCCCTCCCTGTCAGACTCGAGGAGCGCAAGGCACTGCGGGGAAGGCGGGTGGGCGCCAAACGTGAGTTGCTGTCCGTGAGAGTACAACAAGTGTCCCGGGGTCTGGCCTGCCGCGGCCCTGCCTAGCCGCACCAGGGCCTCCGCGCACGGACGGAGGCACTCCTGCCACGCCCCAGCCTCAGAATCCTGCTGGAATTGCTCGGGACTGTGCGCCATCTCGTGAATGTCCGACGCGCCCAGGGGCAGGTACCGCTCCACCAAAGCGACCAGGAGGGACGTCTTGCGCTCCCGGCTCCACACCGCCGCGATCTGCTCGTTGGCCTCTGAGAACAGGGGCGCATGGCTGCGGGTCAGGCCCTAGAGCTCGCGCGATGCAATGCCTGGTTCCTCTGTGCAGCATGCGGCCCCGTCCGAGAGCCCCACAGGCTTTCGTCTCTCAGCGACTCTCACCACAGCACATGGCCGACTCTCACCTCGGCACATGGCGGCGCCCCGCTCGTTGGCTGCGTCCTCGGCCCCGGTCCCCAGCGGGAGGCCGGCAGATGCGCGCGCGTAAGCCTTGCAGGTCGCGACTTGGTGCAGGAAGAGCATGGAGGATATGAGAAGGTGCTCGTAGACGACTTTGTTGCCCGACTGCCCCGGCAACTCCTGGTGACCCGACTCGACCTGTGGGTACGAAGGCACAAGGGTCGGACCTGTGGGATCTGACCCCGTCGGCAGGGCTCGATCCCTTGCGCGCCACGCGCCGCTTCTCGCGAGGCATCTGTCGCTCCTGTGCATGACATGCGCTGCCGCTCACGTGGCTGATGAGACTGTCCGACACCACAGCCAGTGCGCCGTTGAGCCGGAACGACCACGGGTGCGCCTCCTGGATGTCTTTCAGAGACTTGACGATCTTAAGCACGCCCCTGTCCAACATCGCGACCACCTGTGGGGGGTGGATGGCAAAGGCGGTGGGCCAACCGGCAATCATCGATGAGTGACCAGCAGGCGCTGAGCAGTGGTGCTGTACTTGCCTGTGCCGCAGAGACGGACCCGGAGGGCTGCGATGCGAGGGCCATCCGCGCGGGGAGCAGCGCCTGGAAGGCCTGCAGGAGGACAGGGGCTGCGTGGCCCACCGCAGGCACGTCCTGGAGGGTGCGGGCGTCTGAAGGGAAGCCGTGGACCAGGAGCCGCCGCAGGACCTTGAGCTGCGGCGAGAAGCGCACGCGATGTCCCGAGACGCGCGGTCTGGCAGGAGCCATGTGTTGGAGACCCCGCTGCTGCGCTCCGTGCGCTGCCCAGCTGCAGCCCGTGCACCCCGACGCCTCACCAAGAGCAGCCACCTTTCCGTCTTGGGCAGCACCTCTCGCGCGGCTTCGGGGTTGGCTGCCGCGGAGGGCACCAGGGCTGCGACGTTCTCCGTGTACTGGCACCAGAGCGTCCAGACGTACTGGAATATGTCCTGGCAGATGGCGTAGAACGTCTGCTGGTCTCCCATGAGACGCTTGGACGCCAGCTCCTTCAGGACGTGGTGGAGGACCAGGTAAACACGACGCTCCCTGGGGGCGCGGGGTGGCAGGCCGGCGATGGGGCTGGGGGCGGGCACGCGGGCGGCGCGCGAGCGACACGATATGGAGCAGTTGCCGCACCGGAGGATGTCCATGTCGTTGCTCTGGAGGGACCCCAGGAGGTCGGTCAGGAGCGTGGGCCAATCGCGTGGGTAGTCAAAGCGAGCGACGCGGCCAATGGTCACGGCGACCTGCAGGGCGATGCTCGTCTCCGGCTCCACCGAGAGCTGCATGAGTCGGCGCCTGCGGGAGCCGCGGCACGGGCCCACGATGTCATGGAGGTGCGACCCAGGGGTTGCTGGACCGCATCGGCTGCCATGGACGCGCGAGGGTCAACGCAGCGGGGCACCTCAGGTGCGCCTTCTCCTCGTCTGCCACACCCCCACGCTGCCGAGCGGTCCGCCAGTACCGCCCCGTGACATTTTTTAGCGTCGTGGCCGCCAGGAATCGTACCGAGTGCTCCACGTCTCGGCGCCCGACCACCTCCGCCAGGCACGAGCAGAAGCCGACCCGAGTCTGAAGCGAGCGTGAGTGCATGTTGTGGACGGGCTGGAAGCGCGCGCGGGGCCCTCGGGGAGCGAGCCATTCGTGTCCCTTGCTGGTCAAAGGACTTTGAACGGGGACAGCGGCGCACCGACGAGGGCGACGCCCCTCTGGCCTACAAGATGTTGTGGTCCTTCACCTCAAGACTCTGGATGGCCGCATCCGCGCGCTGGACGTGGGCTCCGTCGTGCGACACGGCTTCCGTGAGCAGCCGCTGGACGCTTGCAATGTCGCCCTCGCCCAGGGGCTCCGCCATTTCCTCCAACGATCACGCCTTCGCGACACCCAGCTCACAGACTCAGTGGCGTCGTCAGCAGAGCCCCGCAAGCGGGGCGATGGCTGCCACGCAGGACGAAACGGGGCCAGGTCGCTGTGGGGGTGGGGTTACGCGGCCGCGACCCTGCAGATGCGTCGCGGGGGAAGTGCATCGTCCACCGCGATTCAGGAGGAGATCGCATCCGCTCCAGCCTCGGAGAACAGGCGGCCCACTGGCATCAAGACTGACAGCGGCCAGCCGGCTCGCTGGCGCGACCTTCTCCCCCTACTGGCATTCGCGGGCGTCTAATTCCGCGCAAAATAGTCATCCGCGGTCTCGAACGACACTGTGCAGCCTCGCCAGCCCTGCTCCCGCGCTCCCGCTCCCGTTCCTCGTCTCAAGGGTGACCTCTCTTCACGCCGTCGACACCTCTTGGGAGTAGGGTTAGGAAGGAGGGGTAACCATGCGGCCCTACCTCCTCAAGGGCCACGAGCGCCCCTTAACGTACGTGTGGTGAGTCCTGAGCGGACTGGAGCGCTCTGCGCATCCCATGAGGTCTAAGTCCATTTGTTATGGCCAGGGGCGCGATGGCGAGCGCTGCGGAGGTCGCACGGGGTTGCGGGACCCGCGGTGGGCGACCGGAGCCCCGCGGTCGAGGCCGCCCACGGCCATGCGTGGATGGCCCTGTGACTGCGTGCGCCAGACGCAGTTAAGGTCTCGGCTGACGTGGGCAAGCGCTCGCTCCGCCCTGTGCCTGCCCAGGCACCCAGTTGCCACGCGATGCACACGAGGGGGAGGTCGTGCATCACTCGGGCCGCGCCGAAGCCCAGCACTGCCGCTGCCGAGACGATACATGCCGAAAGTTCCTGCCCGCAGTTTCAACCGGGAGGGGGATTTGCTGTTCACGATGGCTAAGGACAAGCGGCCGACGGTGTGGTGGGCGGACGACGGGCAGCGGTTCGGGACGTACGTGGGGCACGACGGCGCTGTGATGCAGGCGAGGCATCTGCTCGGTGCCTCTCCCCGGCGCTCGCCGCGACCGCTGCGCTGCGGGGCCGCGAGATCCACCTCGCTGCCGTGACTTGCAGTGCTCGGTCAGCTCGGACTCGCGGGTCCTGGCTACGGCGTCTCAGGACTCGAGCGTCCGGCTGTGGGAGGTCACGACGGGGAAGGAGCTGTTCAAGTTCCAGTTCGAGTCCCCGTGCCGCAGCGCGTCCTTTTCCCTGGGGGAGGAGCTCCTGGTGACGACCCAGGACCAGTTCATGAGCAACCGCCCGCACATCTCCATCCTCCGCGTCGCGCGTGAGATCGAGAAGCAGGAGCAGCATGCGGAGCCCGTTCGCCGTATCGAGATGTCGACGCCCGGCCGCATCACCCGCGCCGCGTTTTCCCCGGTCAACGACACCATCATCACCGCGCACGAGGACGGCCACATCCGGAGGCGCGTCGGGCCGGGCCCCGGTGTTGCCAGTCACCCCGTTGGTCGCAGTGTGCTGCGGGGAGTTACGCGCGACACGGTCCATGGCTCTCGCTCTGCAGGTGGGACACGGAGACGGGCAAGCTCCTGGTGGACAAGCACGTGCACGACAAGATGATCAACGACATGCGCTTCTCCACCGACTACACGCACTTCGTCACGGCGTCCACTGACCGGTTCGCCAAGCTCGTCGACACTGAGACGTTTGAGGTCCTCAAGGTCTACAACGCGGACCGCCCGTGCAACTCAGCGGCCATCTCGCCCATCCTCGACCACGTGCTCATCGGCGGCGGGCAGGACGCTGCGTCCGTGACGACCACGGCGGGGCGCGCGGGCAAGTTCGAGAGCGCCTTCTTCCACAAGATCTACGAGGAGGAGTTCGGGTCCGTGCGTGGGCACTTCGGGCCCATCAACTCGGTGTGCTTCTCCCCTGACGGCCGCCAGGTGATGGCCGGGGGGCTGCGGTGGGACCGACACCTGTGTCACCCGTGCCCCGCCAGGGCTTGTGTCCTTACCATTGAAAGCGCGCGCCTCACCGCCCGCAGTTCGTGACGGGGGGCGAGGACGGGTACGTCCGCCTCTGCACGTTCGACAGCGACTACTACACCACCAAGTTCTTCTGAGCGCATCAATCGCTTTCAGCCTTCGTCAGAGTCGTCGGCGGGGCACTCATTGCGCCGAGCGCTCGTTGAACAACCACCCGCGCAGTCGGCAATCGCTCTATCTACTCCCAGTCTCCGACCTCCTCGATCCCGGCGTCCCCGCGCCTGGCAGCAGGGGCCCTGGCGCTGCTGGGAGCCTCTCTTCGTGGTGCGGGAGGCGGGAACGCCCGCACCTGCATACAAGCAGCGTCGGAGATGTCACGGCGCGCATGCTGAGGCCACCCAGTAAGGCGTGCAGGCGTGCGGGAACGGGCATGCAAAGCACGTCTTCACCTCCTCGGCGCCAGGTGCGCTCGCTCCCCGGCCCGCGAAGGCCTCCTCCTCTGGATACGCGGGACCGCTGGCGAAGCCCTCGCGCCGGCGCCCGTCCATGCCAGCGGCCGTTCGCCACGGCTCGCGAGACGTCTCCGGCCACTCGCCCCACTCCGCCGGTCGCCGGCCTCCCCGGGGCTCGTCAAACCCATCTGCCGCGGCCCCGCGGGACTCGGCATAGTCGCGGAAGGAGCCCTGTCGCGGAGGCGGCAAGGGCACCCCGCGAGAGTCCTCCCGAGGCATTCGCCCCTCCGTTGCCTCCCCTGGGGGCCTCCCGTCGCCCGACTGCTGGTCCATGACGCGCGCCCGGAGCGACAGCGCCTCCACGGCGAACACGGCGGCGGTGCCGGCGGTGAGGAGCTCCCCAAAGAGCAGCAGAGGGTCCAGGCGCCAGCCCTGGAAGACGAGGATGCCGCCCGTCAGGATGGCCAAGGACGAGACGACGACGTCATAGTCTCTCGAAAGCCAGGGACGGGACGCGCGGACTTGGTACAGCGCGATGCCGGACAGGACCATGGTGGTGCCCAGGAGGGTCGCCGGCCCGAGGTCGATGTTCACCATCGCCGACACCCGCGCCGCGCGACGCGAACGCGACGTCATCCGCACCAACCGCGCGTCCCGCCATATCCGAACCTTCAGCGCCGTGCAGCTGGAAAACCTCAGCCGTGCCCTGTGCACGGACATGGGGCGGGCCGTCGAGCGCCTGGCGACAGGCGATGAAGCAGTCAGCAGCAAGAATGTAGCAAGAGCATCGAGCACCGTCGCGCTCGGACGAAGGCGGGCCGCCGGGGGCCAGGAACGTGGAACGAAGTCCCCTCATCGACGTCTCCTCACCAGCTGGCCTGCCCTTGGACGTCTCGCGAGCCACACGAGCATGGCGTGCTATCCGGTGCCACAGCACCAAGGAGACCCCTCATCGGCAGTGCGAGGCACTGCCCGCACCCCATGCAATGAAAGCTTTTCCTCGAGAGGAGGACGGCCGATGGAATGACACGCGTGGAGAATTGGTGATACAAACGAATGTGGCTGTGGGAGGCACGCCCACAAGGTGAGCAAGGGTAGTCGCTGCCAGTTACGGGCCTTGTGCGCCCCCAAGGCCAAAAGCCAGTGGGGGGGAGATGCTCAGCAAACATGGGGACCGCCCGGTATCGCGTGGAGGGTTGTTGCCGAAAAGCGAAGCGCGGACCGGGGCGAATCGCCCCGCAAGCGCTCCTTGCGCGCCTCGCGCGCAACGAGCCAAGATGCACGCCCTCGACATCGAGAGTCTCCCTCCCGAGATTTTCGGGGCCATCTACGACCACCTGCCCCCCGAGGAGGCATGGATGGCCTCGCGGGCGTCGCGGCAAACGTCCAGGGGTGTGCGACACGCTCGGCTGACCAGCGCGAGCTTGACGCGCGTCCGTGCCAGCGATTTCCAAAACCTGCAGTTGTTTAAGAGCCTGCGGATGCTGAAGATCGACGCCTGGTTGCTGGAAACGCCCTCTGCGGTGAGGAGCCCCGCGGCCAACTGTGCTCCGGTCGGATGCGGGCCTAAAAGGTCGGAACGCAGCTTGCGGAAACTTGATTTGCAGGAAACGAAGACGCGGTTAGCGCACGTCGAGTTTGCCGGGGCCCCATGCGCGCTGGAGGCGGTCCGAGTACTCACCACGAGGATGGGACACCTGCGGCACCTGGAGCTCGGGAGGCGGTCCGTCCGGAGCGCGTCCAGCTCGACGTACGAGCGCCTCACGCGGATGCGTGCAAGCTACCACTGCCTCAGCGGCGCCATCGAGTTCTTGGTGAGCTGCACCGGTCAAGGGCCGGGCTTCCCACAAGTCCCTCCCGTACCTCGACGGGGACCTCCGCCTCCAGGCGTGGGTCCCCCACCGGTCGGCTGCACCGCCGACGTCGTACGGTGCACCTGCTCCGGCCCACACCCCGGGCGCCCTGGGACCGCCGGGGTGACCGCTCCCACTTCCGTCGTCACCGCAGGCGAACATGGACAAGCTCGTGTCCCTGTACCTGGCGCCTCAGTCGCAGGTCCTGCGGCAGTTCGACTGCGACAAGCTCCTCTCGATGACGCAGCTCCGTCGGCTGGACTTTGGCTGGGACACGAAACTCGCGTCACACGTCATTCGTGGCCTGCCCCGCTGCCTGCCCCACCTCGAGCACCTCGCCATCAAGGGATACCAGAGGCACCACGGGCACGAGCGCGAGAAAGCAGAGATTTTCTTCTCTTCCATTGGAAAGCTCACCCGCCTGACGTCTCTGACCCTCGAGTGAGAGAGCGGCCCAGCCGCAGGGCGTCGCACGGGGCACTGTTCATGGCGCCGGCAGCAACTGCAGAGCCGCGGCCGACCTCGTCCCCGGCCTCGCCCGGTTTGCGCAGGGCCGTCGTGGACGATACAGCAAGGAGCTCTCCGGCCAACTGGTTCACGGGCCTAGGGACCACGGACATCGCCCCACTTCACCCCAATCGCCCCTCCTCCATGACATCCCTGTCGGCCTTGACCAGGCTCAAGCGTCTCTCGCTCTCCGGCACGGAGGTGCGCCTCGCTCGCCCGGCGTCTCAAGTGGCCCCGTCCGCAGCCTCGAGGCCACTGCGCGCGGCCAGCTCTGCGCGTAGAAAAGTGCGTGCCAGGGCGCGTCCCCCGGTCTCGATTCGCTCCCCTCCGTCCCCCACGCCCCGTCCTGCAGGTCCCGTCGGCTGACGCCAACTTCCTCTCGCACCTGGAAATGCTCGAGCATTTGGACCTCTCCATGGCATCGCACACGTGCGTGGAGCGCGACGGCGTCACCCAGACGCTCGCGCCCGTGGCCTTCCTGCCGTGCCTCACGTCGTTGTGCATCTCCATGTCCTTCCGGGGCGTCATCCGCCACAGTTTCATTGTGCCGCGGCCCACCGCAGACGGCACCAACGCGGTGACTGCGCTGTGGAGCATGCCTGGGTCGGCCGCCCCGAGCCGCTGGGCAGCCGCCGTGACCCGCCCCTCGTGGCCCTGCCTGCAGACCGACACGCGCGTCCCCTTCAGCGCGCTGCGGGTGCTCGACCTCGGGGGCCCCATCCCCGAGCGCTACGTACACGGGCGCTCCACGGCCGGCAGCTTGGCGGCCGGGAGGTCCTTCTGCTCCTTGTTCCTCCCGTCCATTCTGCAGTCCCTCCCCCGGCTCGAGCGCCTGCATGTCAGCGCCGCCTGCCTCGGCGGCTGGACCAATGCACGCACGTCGGCGGTGGATGCCCTGGCCTGCGGCCTGAAGCACGTCCGGCTCACGAGGCTCGACCTCAGCCCCTGCAACGCCGTGCAGGTGGGGCTGGCCTGGGATTCCCGGGCGTATCGGGGGACGGGGGCGAAACGGGATGCGGCTTGTGCCAGTGCCGTGCTGTGTCCACGCGTCCAATGTCAGCGCCTCGCCTCGCCCGCAGCCCAACTCCTACTACCCATCTCCGAGACCCGCCCACACCATGATGGCCGACATCGGGAGCCAGACGCGCCTGGTGGAGCTCGACCTCAGCAGCTGCCCATGGGTCCGGAGTTCGTCGCTGTGTCAGCTGTCGCAGCTGACGCGCCTCACGTACCTCAACATCAGCGACCGGAGCCCCGGGCGCTTCCGCGTGGATGGGCGGTCGTTGAATTTCGAGGACCCCGGCGCAGTGGGCGATGGCGCGGCCGAGGAGGGGGCAGCCGCGGGCGGGGAGGGCAGCTGGGCCGGGGCGTCAGGCGCGGCGGACGACGGGACGTGGCCGTGGAGCGATCGCGGGGATGGCCTCCGGGCCCTCGCGAGCATGACCCAGCTGTGCCACCTGTCCGTGGCCGGCCGGGGGCTGTATTGGGAGTCCGAGCACCTCGGGTATGCCCTGGCGTCGCTGTTGCAGCTGAGGACCCTGAACGTGGCAGAGTGGGCCGAGACAACTGGCGAGGACCCGCAGCGAGCGCAGCGCCGCACCTGTTCACCGGACCCTGAACCCTGGGGGTGGTGCCTGCAACCGACGCCCTCAGCGCGCGCTCCCTCGCCCGCAGGCGCCGTCGAAGCCCTCTCGCGCCTGCCCCGCCTGAGCGAACTGTGCGTCTCGGACTCGGACCTCGACTCGCTCCCTGCCCTGGGCGCCCTGTGCCTCTGCCTGCGCCGCCTCCGCGTGCTGCGCTGCGGCCCAACGGACTTTGCCTACCTGGAGGGCAAGGTGAGCTGCTGCACGCGTCGCGGCACTCCTCGGCGGATAGCGATGTGGCGAGCGGGCTTTCGTGCGGACCCAGACCCATGCCATGCGTCGTGGCACGTCGGTCACAAGCGCCGCTCGCGTGTGCGTTTTCGCCCCTCGTCATTGCCCGAGCGGGTGCCGCTGTGACGTCTCGCGCCAACGCGACGCGTTCATCCACGGCCGCGCACGCAGGGTTGCCGCTCGGATGAGAGCGGCACCTCGTCGGAGAGCGACAGTGCCAGTGACGCGGGTACCGGGGTGGACAGCGACGCGGAGGGGTGGGGTGATTTGTACGAGGTCGCGGAGGCCATGCAGATGCCCGCGGACACGCCCGACTCTCCCAGCGGCGCCAGCAGCGGCGAGGATGCGGTGGTTGCCGACGCCGGTGTCAGTGGAAGCAGCAGCGACAACGGGGGTGGTGATGGCGGCGACGGAGCGGAGGGCGGTGTGGGCGGTGGTGTGGGCGGTGGTGTGGGCGGCGGAGCGGGCGGCGGAGCGGGTGGCGGAGCGGGTGGCGGTGTGGGCGGCGATCGGAGGCCTTGGTTACTGGGCGACGTGGACCTCGACGCTGACGAGCTGGTGCGGATACGGTATGTGGGACCGCGCAGGGCCCCGCATGCGTCCCTGCCCGCCCCCGAGGACCCCAACCCCGAGCCTCGGCTCGCGCGCAACACACGGGCCCACATGCGCGAGGCGGGCGGCTCCGAGCCCCGCCAGTTGCCAGTCGAGCAGCCCATCAGGCCGCCAGTTGAGATGGTCATCAGGGTTGACGTCTTGGACCTCCTCCGCGCCGCACGAGCGGCGCAGGGCGACGCCCGGATGACGGCCTGGGAGAACCTGATGCCTCTTTTGGGGAGGGAGCCGGCGACGACCTACCGCCTCATCTCCCTGATGTGGGCCCCGGAGGACGACGGGGAGGTCGGCGACGATCGGGGCGACGATGGGGCTCGACAGGCCGGGGAAGACGACGGGGCGGGACCGAGCAGGGCGCGGGAAATAGGGTCGACGTCGGGGTCGGATTCTGAGTTGGGGTCTGCGTTCAGGGGTGCGGGTCCCCGCGTGTATCGGCCCTTGCGCCTGTTCGAGTCTGGGACGGACGGTGTGGGCCGAGTCACGGACGCGCCCGTGGATCTCAACTCCGAGATCCGCGAGCAGCAGAGGTTGCTGGCAGAGGAGCTGGGAGTGCACGAGGGCGCACTGAGGGAGCTGTCGCGACTGCAGTTGCGGAACTTGCGCGTGGTGATAACGGCGCTTCGGCGATCGGGTTTCGATGCCGGGGCCAGGCGGCACCTCCTGGCGCCCCTCGCACGGGCGTTGCCGCGCCCTCAGAACCTCTTCGGCGCGCGCCCCCACGCCGCCCTCCCGCAAGGGGTCCCGCAGCTGCGCGCTGCGTCGCAGCCGGGCGCTGCGTGGCAGCCGGGCGCTGCGGGGCAGCTGGGCGCTGCGGGCCCGGCCGCTGCTTACGCGGGGCAGGCTGCAGCGGCGGGTGTTAGGCCCGCCAGCCCCGCCCCGTCGACGGACAGCCGAGGCTCCTCGGGCGCGTCGCACTACGCCATGGCGGTGGATCCCTACGAGGGCGAGGACGCAGCGGAGGTGCCGGCGTGGCCCTGGCCGCCGGTCGGGTGGGCGGAGGACGACGGTGCTGGAGAGCGAGAGGGGAGGGGTCACAAGGGAGGGTCGCGGGGGACCCATGCGATGGTCTCCCTGGACGCGCTGGTGTGCGGGGACGTGGCGTTGCCGCCGCCCAGGTACGTCGGGGAGGTGGAGCGGGGCCACTGCGCGGAGTGGGAGGCGCTGGCGGAGGCGCGGCGTGCCTTGGCGCGGGCGGGCCCGAGCCTGGAGGCCCGGAAGGCGGCGCGGCAGGCGGTCGCCGAGGCGCTGCGGCGCGCGCAGGCCGCTGGGCCCGTGAGGAAGGCCCCACTGCAGCTGGGCTCCGCGACGGGCGCTCTGGCGCACGTGTTTGGTCGGGCGGCGCGCGTGGACACGACGCCGTTGGCTCCGTGCCAGTGGGAGGGCCTCCCGGCCTACGACGACGGACTGTGGCGCATGCACCAGGATCGAGAGGAGATGGCTATCGTGCGCGAGGCCTAGTGTCAGTGCCACGAGTGGACTTTCATGCGAGCAAGGTGGAGATGCGAGCTGTACGGCCCCAGCAGGCGAGCCGAACGGCCCCAGCAGGCGAGCCGATTTGCCTTGCAGCGAGCTGCATGGGAGCGAGCGGTGCAAGCTATGCCGCAGAGTTGAAAGCCTTGACGGTAGCCACGACGTTCTCGTCGAAAGCCTCGACCCTGCGCGGGAGCCAACAACCCGAGCGGTCATGGGTGGGTGAGCAAGAGCGCACGTGCGGCAGGGAGCTGAAGCAAGAGAGCGAAGGGTAGGCGCCAGGCGCGCACCTGATCGGCATCTCGGGAACGTAGAACGGTTCCTTCATGACGAAGTCGCCAAAGAGCTGGTGGATGCCGTGGAGCAGACCCTCCGCTCCCTTGTCCCCCGCGTCGCACAGCACGAAGAACTTGGTGCCCGTCTGCGGTGAGACCACCGGTACACGGCTCGCTGGCAGCGGGGGGCAGGCGCTGTTGCGATTGATAGAGGCGTGCGCTGGCGGGGCGGGCCCAGCGCCCGTCGCGCACCATGGGGTGAAGGCAGTGGAGGTCGAAGGTGTCCCCATGAATGGAGTCGATGCCCTGGCAGCCCCCGAGAGGGGAAATCTGGCGGGAGATGGCGCTGACGGAGTGGAGGATGGAGGAGAGGCGCAGGGCGTCGTTGATGTCGTGCTTGGATTGCTGCGGGCGAGGCGGGGCCGACCACGCCAATTGGCGCCATCAGGAAGCTAATATGAACCGACACTGAGTGACGAGCGCCGCGGGGGCGGACTGCGGACCTCGGTGAAGTAGCGGTTGTAAATCAGTCCCCCCGAGTGGTTCGTGATGAAGATGGCGTGGTACACCATGGCAGGAGAGCGCTCCACAGCAGCTGCCGTGATCCCTGCCGGGTGAGCCGCGCCGGCCTAGCTACCGCATGCAGGGCCCGGGGCCGACGTGTGAAGGCCCAACAGGCGAAGGGCGTCGTCAGGCCAGGAGCCGCCCCTGCGCAAGTGCAAGTCACACGCATGCCACCATCGACAGGGCCGGTGATTTGGCTGCTCACCGGCTGCTGGTCAGACCAGGGCGTCAGACCAGGGCGTCGGGCTGGGCTGCCACCCCTGGACGCCGCCCGACACGCGCGCAAAACGAATGGGTCTTAGTTAGACAAAACTTATGCTCTGGAGGAGAGTTAGACAGAAAACATTTGTACGCTCAATCCGCGCCCCGGTTTCGCCCCGTTTCGGGATCACCTCACCTCCCACGCCGCGAGAGGCGTGAGTTCTGCACGGCTGGCGCGCACTGGCCCCCGGGGGTCTGCGGGAGGCCGAAGGGTAGCGGGGTCAAGGGGCAGGCGCCCGGTGCTCTCTATTCAGGGGCCGAGATGTTGAACCAGGCCAGCGGATACTTTGGGCAGGTGATTGTCGTGCCTGTCTGGGGCCAGCTCGCCGGATCGTGCCCGTGATCGGGGACCTCGCTGCCCTCACCGCGCTCCGTGCTCTCGTACACCATCCCCGCCCCCCTGCGGCGCGCAGAAGGCTGCCATGATGCAGGAGAACAACGGTACGCTGCATGGCGCGGACTGGGCCAAGGACGCGGCTCTGGGGGCAGTGGTGTGGGTCCGGGACTACGGCACGGCCCTGAAGAACAAGCGACTGGCCCCTTTCGCGCTGACGGAGCGCAAGGCCCGGGAAGCGACCCGCGATACGAAGTGGGGGACGCACGGCGCGTTACTTCAAGTAAGCACCGCGCCTCCCGCGCCTCTCAGAAGACGATTCCACAGGCTGTTATGGTTGACGCCGAGCATGACCGTGGCTTGCTCTGCAGGAGCTCGCGGGCCTGACGTACGATCCCGAGCAGATGCAAGTCATCTTTTCGGTCATCCGCATGCGGCTGGCGTACCCGCAACACAAGTGGCGCAACGTGTACAAGGGGCTCATCCTTCTTGAGTACCTCGTCAAGCACGGCAGCGACGGCGCGGTCAGCGTCGCTCGCTCCGAGGTGCCTTCGCAGCGGGACCTTAATGGGACTGAGGTTATAGAGTTTGAGCTCGCGACACCACTTGTGGGGTACTGAACTGTATCCCCCTCGCACCTGCTGCAGTTCCCTCCGAAGCTCGAACAGCTCAAGGGCAGCTTCCGGTTCGTCTCCGCGGAGGGCCGCGACGAGGGCATCAACGTGCGCGTGCGGGCCGAGTCCATCCACGCGCTCCTCCAAGACAAGGTCCAGCTGGCCGAGGAGAGAGGTGAGCGAGCGCGCAGCGCATGGCCATTGTCGCCCAGCGACTCCCCGCGTGGTGAGAGGGCATCACGCGTCTTGCGTCGGACATCTCGCGTCACAGCTGCATGCCGATCGCTCCCGCGACCACGCAGAGCGGGCGGCCAAGGTGCTGGGCAGGGCCTTCACGGTGTCTGCAATGGGCCCCGACTCGGTCATTACGTCCGACAACCTCGGCATGGTCTCCTCGGACATGAGCTCGTCGGCGTACGCCGGCGGCAGCGGCAATTTCGGGGCCGGGGCCTTCGGGGCAGGGCCGCGGTTTGGCTGTGGCGGTGGCGGTGGGGACGGCAGCCCGTCATATGCAGGGCCGTCGGACGCGAACATGTTTGGCGCGGGCAAGAGGTCTTTCCTGAGGCCCTTTAAGAAGGGCGGGAATCGGGCGACGTTTGGCGGGGGCTTTGCGGCGATGGGCGACGTCCCGGAGGGCCCGGGATCGTCCGGAGCGCAGGGCTGGGAGCAGGGAGAGCCGGCGAGCTTCCCGGGCGCGGCGGGCAGGGGCTGGGAGGCGGGCGCGGGCTTCGGCGCCCTGGCCGGGCCTCCCAGCGGCGGCGGCTGGGCCGCGGCCGGGCCGGCGACGGTGACGACGCGTGGCTTTGGGGAGGCAAAGGGGGTGACGATGGAGGAGAACGCGCGGCACCTGGCGGCTCTGGAGCAGCTGATGCGACTGCCGGAGAACGGGACGTGCGCCGACTGCCAGAAGGCGGGTGCCGCGCGCCCGACGTGGGCGTCCATCAACCTGGGCGTCTTCATCTGCATGAGCTGTGCCGGCATCCACCGCGGCCTCGGCGTGCACATCTCCAAGGTCCGCTCGTGCAAGCTGGACACGTGGCTGCCCGAGGAAGTCGCCTTCATGAGGAGCATCGGGTGAGGCGCCCGGCGCGGCGTGCCCTGCGACGCCATGCAGCGGCGTTCGCGGCACCCAGCCTTGCTTTGAAAGCACGCGTGGCGCTTCTGACGAGTCCCCCCCATCACTGCAGGAACGCCGTTGCCAACTCGTACTTCGAAGCCAACCTCCCCGGGGGTTTCCAGCGGCCCCAGGAGGGCGCGCGCCTCGAGCAGTTCGTCCGCGCCAAGTACGTCCAGCGGCAGTACGCGCCCCAGGGCGTCCACTGGCCGCCCAGCCCCGAGTCGGACTCGGAGGCCGGGGACGCGCCGCGGCCCGAGGGCGTCGTGCCGTTGATCGGGAGCCCCCAAGCCATGAACGCGGGCGTTCCTGCAGCGCAGCCCGCACCGGCCTTCCCGGCCTTCGACGACGGCGCGTTCGCCGCCTTCGCCATGTCTGCGGGTCCGCCCATGCCCGCGCCCATGCAGGAGCAGGCGCAGCCCAGCCTGCTGGGCTCCCCGGGGTCGCAGCCGTCGCGGCTGGGATGGAAAACGCCCGCGCCAGCGCCCTCGGGCCAAGTGCGCGTGTCGGGAGGGGAGGTTGGCGGTGAGGAGCTCCGCTGTTAATGAAGTGACCAATCTCTGTCATTGTCCGTGTGCGGCACGAGAGTCTAAGGAGGTCCGCCTGACGCGTCCGCAGGGCCACCCGTCGTCGCGGCCACCGGGCGGGCAAAAGACGACGACTCCCCGTTGATTAGGGCGAGCTCGGGCGGAGGTCTCTACGGGGGCGACAACGGCGGGTGGGACGAGGCGCCCGCTTTCCTGGGGCGCCGTGTTGCGGGGACCTCGTCGTCCGGCCACGCGACCAACTTTGAGAAGCGGACCGTGCGCGAGGCGCTGAGCAAGGGCCGCAACCCCCCCTTTGGCAACCAGGGCTACGAAGACGCTGGCTTCGGCGGGCTGGGTGGCGGGGCGGCCTTCGCGGAGGGTGGGGCCGGGGGCTGGCAGCCACAGCAGAGCGGGATTGGGAACGCGGGCTGGCAGCCGCAGCAGAGCGAGAATGGGAACACGGGCTGGCAGCCTCAGCAGGGCGGGAACGGGGGCGGGGGCTGGCAGCCGCAGGAGAGCCCCGCGTGGTCTCCGTCAGGTCCCGCCAAGAACGCAGGGTGGGACGCGGCGCCTCTGGCTGTGAGTCCTCCTCCGCGGCCCCAGCTGCACCGCAGTCCCGAGGTGCTGCCTCCGGCTCCCCCCGCACCTGCTCCGGCTCCGGCGGCTGACGACCTGCTGCTCCTGCAGTTTGGCCCGGACGAGGTCGCGCCTGCCGCGCCCTCCGCGCCCGCGCCCGCGCCCGCGCCGGCGCCCGCTCCGGCAGTGGCGGCGCCCGTGACCCCCGATGCCTTCCTTCTCAGTCTCGCGGGGCCGACGAGCGCGGCACACCCAGGGCCCGCTCCGCCGCCGCCCTCGTTCGCTGCCCCCGGCCCCGCGGCCGGGATTTGGGCCGCCCCTCCCTCCTCGGCGTGGGGCGCAGCGGCGTCCGGGCCCATGCCCCTGGTGTCGCACTCGTCAGGGACGTCGGGCTTGCTGCAGAGCGTACCGAGCTCGTGGTCGATGCCCACGACGACCGCGGCGGGCTTGGGAGCGCCCCTCCGGCCGGCCATGGCTCCGAGTCGGGGGCAGGCGCGGTTAGGCATCGAGGACCCGTTTGCGTCGCTCGTGGCCTCGGCGAAGCACGGCCGGTAGACGACGTGTACGCTCGATCCGCGTTCTGGGCACCTCCACCACCCTGTCTCGTGGCCGATATGAACTTCTGGGGACATTTTGAAGCGATCTGCCGTCTTTTCGGTGATACCCTAGGGTTTTGCAACGGGACCGCCCCCTCAAGGCCGCGCACGTGCGCGCGGAAGGAAAATAATTGGCAGCACAGCTTCGACAGTGCTGCTTGCCGGGCGTCGTATCGTGGCCGCCGATCGACTGCAACGGAAGAGACACGTCAAGGCCACGCGCCAAGACGTGTGAGGCAAGGTGCCCACCCGAGCGCGTCCAACCAGGCGAGTTTGATGGGTTTTAACGGTCTGCATGTGAAATTCCCCTCGCGGTGCACGGACTGTCGCGCGGGCCCTTACTGTGCGCCTCCTCGGCATCCAGCGCTCGATCCTGCTCATCGACGCGGCGTGTCGAAGCATTTTCTGTGGCGCGAAGGGCTTTCCCGGCAGCTCGGCGCTCCCCTGGGCAATCTCGCGGACGCGGACACACTTCGCGCTCCGGTCGGGAGGCGTTTGCTTCACCTTGCGGGGGCGTGTGCGCGAGGGGCGCCTGCGCGCGCGGACCACACACACGTCTCCCCTGGTCCCTCCAGGGCGTCGCTTCGGCGGCGTGGGGGTTCGGCCGTCATCCTCACCCCCTCGGCGGTCCCCCTCTCCCCCCCTGACATGAACGTCTTGAGTGTCTCGCACGATGCGGTGACCTCCCCGACGCACTGCGGCCGCGAGGACATGGGCGGGGGCCGGCATTGCCGAGGGGCGCTGAACCCCGTCCAGCGCGTCTACGACGCGGTCAGGGTGAGAGCGGGGAGCCGCTTCGCGTTCACATGTCGCGTTTCCGCGACCCGGCAGCGTAGGCCTTGGCCGCGAGGCCCGCCGCGCGCCTCCTCATGCGCCTTTTTCTGGGCTGCAGGACATGATCGCCCGCCCCGACGAGGTCGACGGCAAGCAGGAGTTCGCCGAGGCGTACGTCAACAAGGTCGTCGAGGCCCTCGCGGGTGCGGGGCGGAGCCGCGGAACCGTGCGCATGTGGCGGCACGAGGGCCGCAAGGGCCCGGACCCCTGGCGTGGAGCCTTGCTCACGCGACGTCCCGCCCGCCCTCCGCGCAGGCGTCACGCTGGGGGACCTGGGGGTGGAGGATCCGTCCGCCGCGGCCAAGAAGCAGGTGCAGAGGGACGCGGAGAGCTCCGCGACCCGCATCATGTACCGGCACGTCCATGAGGACGACGGCGTCAGTATCGGAGTCTTCGAGCTCCCTCGCGGCGCCGTCATCCCGCTGCACAATCATCCGAGCATGACCGTCTTCTCGCGCGTGCTCTACGGCACGCTCCACATCCGCGCCTACGACTGGGCGTCCGCGAGCTACTACGACCAGCCATGCGTCCCGGGCGTCGTGCGGCCCGCCTACCTGACCATGGACGGCCACATCTCGGCGCCCGTCACGAGCGTCCTCTTCCCCACGCGCAACGGCAACATCCACGCCTTCCGCGCCATCACGGACTGCGCCGTCCTGGACGTCCTGGCGCCACCCTACCGCGGCGGCGACCGCGGGTGCACCTACTACGTCGAGCGGGCATTCCGCGCGTCCGAGCACCCGAGCTTCCCGCAGACGACCTCGGAGACGGCCAACTTCGCGCCGGCGGCCACCACCCCGGTGCGGACGCGGGCAGAGAGCCAGCCCCCGGGCATGCGGGAGTGGGATTCGCCGGCCGAAGGGCCGCTGGTGGAGGATTCCGGAAAGGAGCGCGAGGAGCAGGTCGCGCACAGCGCCGTCGCGCTCCTGAGGGGCCACGCGAACGGGAGGAGCGGGTCCCTGTCGGTCCCCACATCCCAGCACGACGCCATCGACACGGACGGTGAGCGCGGCGCGTGGTTCGGGTCCCTCTCCCCGCAGCCAGCGCGAGAGACGCGGCTGAGTCACTGCCGCCGCTGCTGCGGCTGTCGTCCGTGCAGAGAGCGAGGAGCATTTGGAGTCGAGCGTGGTTGACGACTTGGAAACTGGCGGGGTGGTGGAGGCGATGGGGAGCCTGCTATCTCGTAACCCGCACGGGGTGCGTGGGGCCGGGCCAGGGAGCGTGCTGCCTGGCTGCGACGGACCGAGTCAGCGCGCTGACTTGCCCTGGCCCCGCGTGACCCGCAGGCCGTGCGTCACTCCAACGGGACGTCCCCTCTCGCCAAAGCCCCCGTCTCCGCGTTTCAGGCCAGCGAGAAGGCAACAGCGGCCGTCACACCTCAGGCTGCCACGGATGGGACGGTCCTAGTGTCGCCTCCCGTGCGGGCTGGGGAAGACCCACTTCTGCGTCGGAAGGGCAACATCTTGGTCGGATTGCAGAGGTGAGCGGGCGAGGGAAGGGCCGCGGGGTGCAGTGCGCTTTGGGAAGGCGCGACAGGCGTGTCTCTCCCGCCCGCAGCCTGCCAGCCCTCGAGGTGCCCATGGTGGCCGGGCCCTACACGGGTTTCCGCGTCACCGCGGCTCCGGCTTGATCGGCTGGGGACCGGGCTGGATGAGGGGCTTCGATGAGATGCAAGCGAGACCCACGAGCGGGGCATTGTCATCTGCGGCACGGATCGCTGTCCCCGCCACAGGGGCGCGGCTCGCAGACACGGTGCGCGGCAGTGACTGGCGCCACAATAACACGCCCGCGGCACGGATGTGCCCTTGCGTTCCGCAGTGCAGTTGACCCTACCTCGCGGCGACCCGCCACAACACGGCATGGGATTCGTTTGACTTTTCCGCGGTCGCAATGGCCTGCTCGCGGAGAGCCGCAGCGCCTCTTGTCCCCTTAGCGCCCCTTCGCGGTCTTTCAGAGCCACGGCCGCTTCCCCCCTCCGCCCCCCGTGCTTGTCATCTGTGCCTTGACGTCCTGCTGTGGTCCTTAGGAGTAGTGAGGCTTCATCATGTGCCCCAAGTTCCCTTTCCTATCATTCCCCCCGCCTGCATTTTTCACCCCGCGAGATGTCTGACGCCTTGAAAGTCCCGTCTGGCAAGCGGCGCGCCACTTACAAGGCCGCGGCCGGTATCCTCGCTCCACAGTTGAGCCCAACGACAGAGCATCGTTAACTCGTGCCTGCCATGTGACGGGACAGGGGAAGAATGTACTGCTGGGCGCTCGTGGTGTTCGTCATGGGCATCGCGGCCTTCGCGCCCGTGGCCATCCACCGAGCCTTTCGTCCTTCAAGGTAAGCAGCTCGCGGCCTGTGGGGGCTTCAAGACCCTCCAAACACGCGGCTCGTGGGGGTGCGCCACCTCAGCACCACTTAGCGTCTACCTCGTGCGGGCTCGCGTCCCGCGCGACGCTTGACAACGCTGACGCGAGCTGAAGAATTCCGGCAGATGTGTCGCTGCGCGCAACGAGGTTCAACCTTCCTGCTCAGCGCTTCGACGCGCTGCCCGCCCGTGCGATCCCCCGCAGCTTCGACGCACTCCGAGCCACGCACGTGATGATACCTGCCAACACTACGTGCGAGGAAGCGTACTGGTGTGACAGTACCCAGATCTGTGCGCGCGTCTGCCGGCCGGGGACTGTGCGCGTGGACCCATGGCTTCGCGAGACCCTGGACGCCGAGTGGCGCCTCGCCGCGGGCGATTCCTTCTGCAACGCGCAGCTCCTTGGGACGCACAACAGCGCCATTACTGCTACCAGCGGCTTTGGCGTTAGAGACGCGTATTTCGAGGCATCACTGCGGGGTGCCCATTTGATAGGCCAGCACGCGGTGCTCGCGACCAACAACCAGTACTTCTCCATCACGGATCAGCTCGAGCTGGGGGCCCGTAAAATCGAGGTGACGGCGCAGCGACGCAGCGGCCAGCCAGCGCTTCCTGGGCACGCGTGCAGTAGGCTTATGGCGTCCCTCGGCGCAGGTCGATGCCCATTACTTTGGGGGCGAGCTGCGCGTGGCGCACTGCGGCAACCTGCGCTTGGCCCCCGTCGACGCCGTCTTCCATTTCTTCAACTGGCTGCTGAACCTCTTTGGTGGTGCGCTCCTGTGGGACAGCGCGGAGATTGGCTGCAACCCGTCCATGTCCAGCATGCCGTGGGCAGATGCGCCGTCCTTCGAGTCCGTGGTTCGGGAGATCCAGCAGGTGAGCGGATGGCGCCTGTAGGGCCGCATGGTCACCTCTTCTAGGTCTGCAGGACCACTGCGAATGCTGCATGGCCACCTGTAGGCCCGCATGGTCACCTCTACGAGTGCTGCACGTGACTTGCGAGACTCGCCCGCGTGCAGTGGATGGACCAGCCGCGGAACCACGGCACGTTCCTGGTGATATACATAGACGCCACGTCCAACATCAGCTCGTGGGGCAAGGCCCCGCAGTTGTTGGACATTCTCGACGACGTCCTCGGATGGGAGCATTTCGTGAACAGGACCCAGATTTTGGGGCCCGAGGCTTTGCGGCCGCTGCGGTACCAAGTGCCCCTGGTCCCGTGGCCAACCATCAACGAGCTCATGTCGCAGGGCAAGCGCTTCCTTCTCCTCACGCGCACGAACCTGCGGTCCGAGTACGCCTTCATGCAGCCGGAGGTGGGGAGGGGCTACGCGTTCACCTGCGCACCGTGCTGTGCGTGCTGCGACCCGTGTACCATTACTCGCAGAGTTTCGGGCTGGGGTCTGACCATGTCGCAGGCCAGGTAGCAAGCAAGCAAGCGTTCACCTCCGACTTCCCCGCAGATCTGCAGCACGACGGAGGTCGGCCCTTCATCCATGGCGTTCTGGCCGGACTGCACGTTTGAGCAGTACCGAGGTATTCTCCACCGGCAGAGTCCCCGAGCCCACGCGACAGGGCACCATCAGCCGCACGTCCGTGTGCGAGCTCATGTACGGACCCATGAACTGCGACGGGCACTTCCGCAACAACACCCGGGTGCTCGACGAGCAGGTGGGCACGACTGCGACTGCGACGGCAACCGAGTGCCTGCAGTCAGGAGAGGTGCAAGAGAAGCGCCGCGCATAGTTCCCCGTGACTCGTGCCACCACTGCCGCCCATGCCCTGCACGCAGACGATCCCAGCCGTCGTGCAGTGCGGGTTCAACCACGTTGACGTCGACCGACTCACAGAGACCCGATCCCTGAGTGCCGTGTGGTCCTGGGCGCCCGGCTACCCCCTGCATCCCGACTCGCGCTTCTACGACCCAAGCGCGGCCCCGTCCTGGGCCCTCCCGCCGGGGCCAGGCCCGGATGCCCTGCCCTCCGAGGGACGCGACGAAGCTTCCGCAGATGCTCCTGACGGCCCCTCGCGCGGTCCCTGTGTTGCGATGTCAGTCACGGACGGGCGATGGTACCTCGTCAGCTGCGACGCCATCCTGCCCTCGGCGTGCATGGAAAGCGGGTCTCCTTATGGCGAGGCAGCTTGGGAGGTTCTGGCGACACCCAGGTGAGGGATCCAGCGATGTGCATGCTTTCTTCTTTTTTTGAAGTGGTCCCTGTGGACCCATGTTTCGGGTTACAGGAGGCCTGTGCCGGACACTTGCAGCAGCACCCTCCATGCCCTGCCATGTGTCCCGCCCTCTGTTGGCCGCAGGGGGGTGTGCCGGCAGGGGTGGTGGTTCGCGGCGCCCTTCCATCCCAAGTCGAACTGGGCCCTCCGCGAGGCCATACGCGCTGGGGGCTTCGAGGCTGCGTTCCTCAACATCCAGGGGCCCGATTTCGCTACGCCCTCGCCGCCCCAAGCGACACAGCCGTAGGCGACCTGCCTTCCCTCTCGGACACTTGTTGTTTTACGCCTGCTGTTTCCTGGACGCGCATTTGTGCCCGTCCTGCACCAGACCAGAGCCCATAGCCCTTTCCGCCAGCCCTACGCAGCTCAGCCGATCCCGCGCAGCTCCACGCGACGCCGTAACGTAGGCTTGAGCGCTGGGCCGTCAGACACCGTCAGCGATGGCGATTCAATCACAATCAACCCCGCAGCTTCCGCGCCAGCTGCAGGCGGTGGCGGTGCTTGGCCAGCGTGACGACGATCTGCTCGTACGCCTCCCGGCTGATGCCCTCAGCCGCCATCATCTTGCGCGTAAAGAGCCGCGATATCCACGCATGCACCCCCTCATAGGACAGGTCCTTTCCGCTGACCACGAAATACAGGAGCACGAGAGCCTGCACGCCGACACCGTACAGATACGACACGGGCTCCATCAAATCCCACGACAGTTCGTAGTAGGTGAGGCGGTAGAAGACGGCCAGCTGCAAGACCAGGCCGCCCAGCCCCGCCCAGCACACCAGCCTGGCACGCTTGTCTGCCTTCTCCTGCGTTGATGCGAAGGGTGGGAGGGGCAGTGAGTCAGCACGAACCGTCGACGCGGCGCATCGCCGACGAGCAAGCCACGTCATGGCGTTGCAAAGCTCGCCTCGATCACTCGCAGGCGACGGTCCAGGTCGGTCGACTCCCGCTCCAGCTCGTGAATCTGGGCCTCCAAGCGGTCCAGCGGCACGTTTCCCTCTGGCAAAATCTCGCGGACGAGCCCGGCGATGATGTCCGGGCGCGTGTAGAACTGGTTGCGCAAACGGAGGATGCGATGCGAGCCCTCCAGCTCCTTGATGGTCCCCGCGACGTGGTCCGCCTTCACGCCGTTGCTGCGGGGCGAGGCGCGGAGGAGGAGTGAGCGCCGTCAGAAGACACGCCACGGATGCCCGCCTCGCGCCTTCGTCCTCACGTGCGCAGGACCTCGGCCACATCTTCGTGCGACAGCGGACCCCCGTTGTCGTCAGAGCACTCGTCCAGGCGCTCGTGGAGCGTTTGTAGGGAAACCTGCGGTCATTAGCCGCGGGAAATGACGCCCGCCTGCTCATCAGACACGGCAATCGCGCCCTCGGCCGATTTCTGCCGCAGGCCCTGCGCCCACCTGCTGTGGAGACCAGGACGGCGCTGAGGCCCGCATAAACCTATGGAGACCTCCCATGTGTCGCGGGCCAGAGGGCGCGGGGGTGACAACAACGCCGCACCCCTCCCTTCCCCGGCCAGCCCAAGCGCATGACGTCGACGTCGAGGCCCCCAGGGACGAGAGCCACCGCGGCGTCGCGCTCCCCGTCGCGTGCGCAAGCCCGAATCTCTCCAAAGACTCCGTCGCGGCCCTCATGGCCGCATGTAGGACGCCGCGTCGCATGGGTTCTCTTCCCCAGAGGGAGAGGACGCTCGCGTGGCCGCGTCTCGACGTGCGCGCGGCGCGTACGAGTTAGAGGACGGAGGCACCGGCGGCAAGGAAGAGCTTGAGGCAGATGATTTGCCCTATCGAGACTGGCGCCAGGCGGACGCGCTGCGCGGCCAAACGCGCGGGTTCCGTGCCATCGTCGCGCAATTGTGCATGGCTGGGCGTCTGGGGGAGATCGGCGAGCGATGAGCAGGGCACGACTCCTGGCGCGGCACCTGCCGCGCCTGGCGGGCTTGCAGGTGAGCCCCGCCCTCCTCTCGGCGTGTCATATCGACCAGCCTGTCGATGGGCTCATCTCCCGGCGGCGGTCGCCATTGGAGAGCACGCGTGGGACGGGTACACCCGCTGTCCGCGAAACGGCCACCCTCTTGCGCGTGGGCGCGGACTGCGGGGCCGAGGGCACGCCAGCTGCGAGCGTGCACAATGCACTTCCTGCGGCGGGCCACACGCGCGCTGGCATGGTCGGCGCACGGAACTAGCGCCTTAACTAGCGACAACCTGAGATGGCCTGACCCCGCATCGCATCGCGTGGCCTGCAGGGCCTTGTCGCCGGCTGCGAGAGCAGGCACTTGCCGCAACTCCTTTCAGCTGCGCAAGGTGGGGGCCGCGGCGAGCGTGTCGACCAGGGGCCGCGCTGTGGACCCTCGTCAACCTCGTGCACTCGCGCGCTCGCAGCTGCCGCGCCCTCCTGGGGTCTTGTCGACCCGCGATTCCCTGGCTTCGCCGGTGGGCGCGTGACGCCGCGATGGATCCGGGCGTCGGCGACGCCGATGGAGAAGGTGTGGCTCCTTTGCAAAGCGGTGCAGGCTATGGAGAAGTTTGTCGCGACGCGAGACGGTGCGCGCACGCGAGGGACACCGCTGACATCCTCCCGCTGTCGCAGGTGGTGGTGCCGTCGATGGGAGAGTCCATTTCCGAGGGTGGCATTGCGGAGGTGCCTTTCAAAGTGGGTGATGTGGTGCAGGACGGAGACATCGTGGCCCAGGTCGAGACGGACAAGGTCACGATCGACGTCAAGTACTCGGGGCCGCCCGCCCGGATCACCGAGATGCTCGTGAAGGCCGGGGACTCCGTGACGGTCGGCCAGGCCGTCTGCCACGTGTCGACGGAGGGCGTCGACGGGGCAGAGGCCAAGCCCAAGGAGCCCAAGGTGCCCTAACCGCGCGCTCTGATAGCCGTGCTGCTACGTTGCCGGAGCCTGAACGATTGGTGCGGGTCTGTTGGTGACCCACCACACGGCCCAGGGCGGGTGATGTGTCGGCAAGGTCTCGGTGCGTGCAGGCGGAGAAGAAGGGCCAGGCGAAGGACAAGCCGGCGGCGGAGAAGGCTTCCGGTGCCCAGCCAGCAGCCCAGCCGGCAGCGCCATCGGGGGAGCCCGCGAGGGCAGGGGCCACCAAGCCGTTCGGGGGAGAGAAGCCGGCGGGGGCACCGGGGCCGGCGGCCGCGGCGTCGGCGCCCAGCCCTGCACCCGCGGCGGCCGGCAGGGTCGAGCGCCGGGTGAAGATGACCCGGCTGCGGATGCGCGTGGCGGAGCGCCTGAAGGGTGCCCAGAACACGTACGCGATGCTCACGACGTTCAACGAGGTGGACATGACCGCTCTGATGGACATGCGCAACAAGTACAAGGACGCCTTCCAGGAGAAGCACGGGTGGGTGGGCTTGGGGCTGGCGACTGAGGGCGTTAGGGCGCCGGCGCTGCCCTCGCATCGTGGCAAGGGCTGTCGGCGGGCGGGTGGGGACAATCGACTGGGAACTGGGAACTGTGCCCTGTCGCAGGGTCAAGCTGGGCTTCATGTCGGCCTTTGTGGCGGCTGCCTCGGACGCGCTCAAGCACGTCCCCGCCGTCAACGCCGTCATTGACGGAGACGAGATCGTTTACCGGGACTACAACGACGTGTCCGTGGCCGTGGCCACGCCCAAGGTGGGTGTAACGTACATGTGAAAGGCCTTGGGCGACGGCAAGCACGAGGCAGCCATGCGGGATGCAAGCACGCCGTCACACCGCCACCCTGGCCCTGCTTCATTGCGTGCTCCTCGTTCCGCCGCGCGCAGGGACTCGTCGTCCCGGTGATCCGCAGCGTGGACAACATGAAGTTTGCCGAGATCGAGAAGGCGATGGGTGCGTTGGGGGTCAAGGCGCGGGACGGGACGCTTTCCATCGATGAGATGGCAGGGGGCACCTTCACGATCTCCAACGGCGGCGTGTTCGGGTCCATGCTGTCGACGCCCATCATCAACCCGCCCCAGGTGCCCTTGCCAGCGGGCAGCGAGGCGCCCAAGTATGGGTCCCGTCGCGCCCGGTCTCGTCACGACGCGACCAGCGCTCCGCTGACGCCCGCAGTCCGCCATCATGGGCATGCACTCCATCAACCAGCGCCCCGTCGTCATTGGGGGTGCCATCGTGCCGCGGCCCATGATGTACCTGGCGCTGACGTACGACCACCGGCTCGTGGACGGGCGCGAGGCCGTCACCTTCCTCAAGCGCGTCAAGGAAGTCATCGAGGACCCCGTCAGGTGACGCCTGCGATGGCGCCCTGTCACACAGGTGGCGGGGGCGCGCGGATGGAATGGCCCATGCGCGGCCGGTGCTCCCTTGAAGGTCCGGGACCTTGCGAGATGGGGCGCAGTTGGCGGGGCACATGGGCACCCTGACTGACGTTCTCAGTTCTCCCTGTCTTGCAGGCTCCTTCTGGAGGTGTAGAGCCACGGGCGTTTCAAGCGACGTTTTAAAGGGAACACAAGTAGTGTATGGGAGGGCGTTTGCGCGCTGCGACTGAATCGCGGCGCCTTCCGTCCGGAAGCAAATGCAGCTCTGTTGCCGCTGGGGGAGGGAGGGGTCATTCCTGGGCGCGTGTGCCTTGGATTGCGAAGGGAGCAGCAACTTTACGTGAAGGCGTACACGAACTGGGCGGGGCTGTCCGTGCACTGGGGCCGGAACATGGCGATGGTGTCGGTGACGAACGACCACGGGACACCGTCAAAGTCGGACGGGCACTGGGAGGACGGGGCACAGTTGGGGCCCATTAGCGACCGCCAGCCCACTGCGGCGCCGCACCCGGTTTCATGAGTTCAGAAGCAGCGCTCACCAGCTGCGGCCCGGGGTCCGTGCCCGATGCGCTGCGAGAGAGGGGTGGAGGCAGAAGCTTGTTCGTTGCGCCAAGGCCGTGGGGGCTGCGCGCGGCGCTGGAGCGTTCTCCCGATCCGCGCGCGTGGCACTCACTTGTAAACCTTCTTCAGTTCCTTGTAGAAGAGGGCCACGATGCAGTTCTGCAGAGGGAGCGAGGGCCGCAGGTGGAAACCTGCTGATGCATCCGACGCAGCTCGCGGCCGCGGGCCGCGCTGCCTGCGTCCAGCGCCGAGGCTCCGAGCGACGGGAGGAAGCATGCGACCCACCTCGATGGTGGAGTGGTCCGTGGTCGTGGGGATGGGGGCGTCGTGCCCAGGGAGCAGAACGGCTTTGCTGTACGCGATCTCCTTGGGCGAGAGGCACCCGTTGCCTGCATCCGGGAGGACAGGTGAGAGGTCAGGAGCGTTGCCGTGGGTGCAGCGAGTCCCGGCAAGGTCCTGCTTGGCGCGGCGAGCGTCGGTTTGGGCCGACCTTCCCACGACCGACCCGAGCCATGCGCGAACGTCTGGAGGCGCTCTGACCCCTCGGCCGCCTTTGTTACAGAAATAACGCCCTCGAGCGCTCGCTAATCCACGCGCGCGTGCTCCCAGCGCCGCGCAAGGCCGGTCAACGGGCCGAGGCGGTCGGGAGCACGCCGCAGCCGCCCAACCCCGCGGACATTGGAAAAGATACGCTACTTGGCTGCAATGTAGCCGGCGGAGAGGCCCGCAGGACACACCTGGGATGTTGACAGTGCCACGGTACGGGTCGTTCGGCACGGCCACGTCCGAATCAGTGATCCACTGCTGCACGTTAGGATCGACGGCCGCCTGGGCGACGCCCACGCCCAGGAGCACGGCCGCGAGGGCGACTACGCCCCGCCGCATGGTTACAGATGTTGACCCCCGCGCCCCTCTGCGCCACTTTCGATGGGAGGCAAGAGAGCAAGCTAAAGGGACGACTTTTCTAGCCGCAGATGACGACTTTCAACGATTCTCAACGCGAGAAAAGTGGAAAAACCTAACCTCCCTGCCAGAGCAGGCAACCGAAGCCTTCACAGTGTCGTCACGCGGTCCACGACCGCGGGTCAGGCCGTGGAGATGGCGGCCAGGTTGGCGGGGCCGAGGGCCTCTTACCAGTTTTCAAATGGCGCGTTGGGATACAGCTGCGCGATCGGGGCACTGGCCTCGTCCAGAGCGTCCACCTCCTCGGCCTTCAGTCTCCACCCCATCGCCCCAGCCGCCTCCTCCACCTGGGCCCGGTTCTTCGCCCCAGGGATGGGCACCACGCCCTTGCACAGGCACCAGTTGATCGCCACCTGCGCCGGCGTCTTGCCGCCGTGCTGCTCGCCCAGCTCGCGCAGGAGCTCCACCAGCGGCCGAGCCCGGTCCGTTCGCGACGCGAAGGTCGCCCCCCGGGGCCCCTTCGGGAGCTCCGCCCCGGGCCGCGTGTACTTGCCCGTCAGCAGGCCCTGCGCTGCGATGAGAAAGAAGGGGTGAGGGGTGAGATGTGAGGGTGGAACGGTGACACGAGTGGTGGGGCCGAAGGGGAAGTTGCCATCTAATAGCAGGTACCTAGTGGCGAGTACGCGACGAGCGTGACGCCGAGCTCTCGGCACGTCTCGAGCACCCCGTTACGCTCGGGCCCTCGATAAACGAGGCTGTACTGGACTTGGTTGCTCGCCAGCGGCACGCCGTCCTGTGCCAAGCGCCGGTGGGCGGCCCGAAGGCGCTGGGCGTTGAAGTTTGATACGCCCACGGCCTGGCACAGGCCCTGCTGTCGGCACCGCACCAGCCCCTCCAGGAACGCGTCGTTGCTGAACGCATTGAGGAAGAAGCCGGGCCAGTGCTGCATGTACAGCCCACAGGAGTCGAGACCCAGGCGGCCCAGCGATGCCTGCGTCAGGAACGAAGACGCAGGGTGGCAGGATCAACCACTCGACCCCTTGAGGATGGAGAAGGCTGCAGGCGGCAGGCAAGCGGCGATGTGCGACGTGTGCCCGACGTACCTTGCAGGCATCCACAAGCGACTCCGGCGTCTGGCGCCACGGCAGGGGGGCGAACTTGGTGGCGATGACGGGCCGCGTGTCGGCGTCGCGCATGAACTCCCCCAGGTACTTCTCGCTCAGCTCAAAGCCGTAGACCTGCGGCGGCCTTCAGCGTCGCTGATGGAGAAGGTCTGTCAGGCCGCGTAGTGGACGTAATAAGGCCAGCTGACGCCAGGCGAGCGCCTCTGCATGGAAAGGGGCTTTGCGTGGGAGTGGCTCGCGCATCTCGCCTCGGCCGTGTCGATGAAGGTGGCGCCGAGCTCCAGGCATGCTTGGAAGGCCTCAGCCGCCCCCTCCTTGCCGAAGCCGGCGCCCTGGGCATCCCAGTACAACGACCGATCTCCCCAGGACCACGCTCCAATCCCCACGCTGCTGACCATGAGGCCACTCTTGCCGAGCTCCACCTCTTCCTTAGCCACAGCCACGGGCTTGGCCGATGCGGTGCTCGAGGCCGCCTTGGTTGGCGCGAGACGGCGCCCTGCGAAGAGGATGAGCGGATGTAGCGGCGATGAGAGGAGTGTGGCGCAGGGGGCTCTCTCGGGCGCGTCCCACCATTCGCGTGCCATGTGTGGCGGCGAGGAGCTCGCAGAAATCACCCGAAGGAGGCGCCTGCAGGCCGCGCTGCGGAGTCAACGCTGCCCTCATTGCTCCAGGTTACTGGATATCGACGGGGAAGGGGCCCCTCAGCCGGTGCGGAGGGCTAGGGCTGATTCGGCGCTGGAGTGGGTGAGGGAGAAAGTAAATGCTCGCACAGTGGCAGATATAGCATGCAACTGACTACCGCTCGACGTCGCGCCCGAGATGTGACGGGATCGCACGAACCGAGCTCTGGCTCGGTAAGCCCTCGCCAGGAAACGGCTGCTCCTCCCCGATCGGCGCCGCGGCAGCCGCCCGGCCCTCCCTTTCTTTCTTCGGCACGAGCAACCATGGGGTGCGTGACGCCGCGGCAGCCGCGCGACGGGGACCGCTCGGTGCTTCCCACGCGCCCGGCCTCGCCGCGAGCGCCGCCGTATGATGGGCCACGCCTTTGTTAGTCCCTCCGACGCCTCTCTGCCGCGCGGGCTGGCTCCGCTTTCGCCTCGCTCACGCGTCCCGCCCCTCCCCGCTCCCAGGAAGACGCGCGGCATCGGCGCGGCGCGCAAGCTGCGCATCTTGCGCAGGGAGAACGTGTGGGCGGACAAGGGGTACAAGAAGGCCCACCTCGGCAATGAGTGGAAGAAGCCCTTCGCCTGCGCCTCTCACGCCAAGGGGATCGTGCTGGAGAAGCTGTGAGTAACATTCCCGACTCCCGCGTGCGAGGCGCGGAGGCGGGGAGCCTCCCCCGCGCTCGGACGCCGGCCCCTGCTTCAGGCTGCCCTGGAGGCGTTTCCATCGCGCCCGGCCGGCGGCGGCGGCCCACGCCTGCTCCCGCGGGCCCTGGGGGACGTGCCGGACCGCTCGGTGCCCGCAGGGGTCTGGAGGCCAAGCAGCCCAACTCTGCCATTCGCAAGGCGGCCCGTGTGCAGCTCATCAAGAACGGGAAGAAGATCACGGCGTTCGTCCCCAACGACGGCTGCCTGAACTTCATCGAGGAGAACGACGAGGTCCTCGTCGCTGGGTTCGGCCGGTCGGGGCACTCCAAGGGTGATATCCCCGGGTGCCGCTTCAAGGTGACGAGCGGCCCACCCGCCCCCGCCTGTCCGCCGTCCGCCCCCCTTCCCGGTCACACGGAGCTGTCTTGTCCTCCTCCGCAGGTGGTCAAGGTCGCGGGTACCTCGCTCCTGGCCCTCTTCCGGGGGAAGAAGGAGAAGCCCCGGACGGTGCGTGCCGCGGCTCGCGCTGCCTTGACTTGCATAAGTACTGCTTGCCCGTGTCCCGCAGGTCCTATGAACTCCCCGCGCCTTCTTCACGCAGTAAGGAGACGGCCGGTGCGGGCCTCGGGGGCGAGTTGAGGGGCTAGCGTCAGGATGCATTGTGGCTAGCCCCGTGTCCGCCGCCGACTTTGAAACTCTCCGTCGTTACGCGATACGACACAGCTGCTGTCGCGGGATCAGGGCACATCGGTCATCCCTCGTCAACCCTGGCCCCGTCCCCGCCGCGCTTTCTTGCCAAACTCCAGTGGCAACGCCCTCCTGCTGACCCGAAGCTCCTCTCTCCGCACGTCATCGTCGGGCACCCCAAGGAGCTTCGCCCGGCCCAGCAGGTCCTTCTTGGCTGCCTCGGTCCGCTCAATCACCTGCACAGGCGCGAGGCACCATGTGATGCGAGCCCCGGGTCCGGGGTGTCGGCACAGGGAACTACCCGCCCGAGCTCGCCTTGATGCGGTCCTCCTTGGATATCGCGACCTCCTGCATGGCACTGGTCCACTGCCCGGGGATGGTGGGCAGGGCCGTCTGCTGGCCCTTCAAGTGCTCTGGGATCTGCATGAGCTCCGCCATCTCTCTTTCCTTCTCCACCTCTGGATCGGGCCTGGGCTCCTCGCCCTGGCAAGCGCGCAGGCAGGCATGCGTTCGTTGACCGCCTCTGCCGAGCGCCCGAGCGCGGCCAAGGGGCCCCGGGACCCCGTGCGAGGACTCACCCGCAGCTTCGCCACCTCTTGTTCGATATATTCATGCATCCGGTCTTGATACACGTCGTCCGCCTTGGACTTCTTGTCTCGGTGCTGCAACCCGTACTTTCGCTTCCCGGGGTCTTCCGCGGGCGCGTCCTCCTCCTTGGATCCCCCCCCCGCCTCCTGCTTATGTAACATCTCCTCGGCATTCAACCCCGCCTTCCTGGCACGCACTCGCTGCGCGGCTCGGGCCAAGGCAATCCTCTCGGCCAGGGACCTGCGCAGGAAGCCACGACGTCGAGCTCGTTGGAGCGGCGTTGCCCTCCTGGCGCCTCCCAACGTCTTCTTGACTCTCTCAGAAACCGCTGAGGGCACCAAGCAACGCTCACCCATCCTCCGCCTCTTCCTCCGCCCCCTCCTGTCCCTGGCTGGGGCCAGGGGATGCGTCCTCTGCCTCCTCCTCTTCTTCTGCGGGTCTCTTACGCAAAGATGTGTTTCGCGTGCTCCGCGCACGAAACATCGGCTGCACTTCCGGTCCCGCTAAGACTGGCTCAAACTCCCAAGAACGCCCAGATGTATCCCGGCACAAAGGCAGGAAGCAGCGAGGATCACTGGTCCCCGGGGGACACGTGGCGAGTCCTTTTAGAGCTGCCCCGCACCAGCGACACCCGGCGCCAGAACGGAGCGCGCGCAGTGAGTGACATGGGGTCTCCCAGCGTCCTCGGCAGCGCGAGTGTTGCGTGTGACCCCTTCCACTCGCGACTCACGCCTAACTGCCCGCTCCGCCTCGCCCAGAGTGCCCAGGGGTGGAGAGAATCGGGTCATCGGGGCTAAGCAGCGGCTCCTAGGACATGGCCAGCGCTATCCGCTGCTCCTGCGCTCGGGCGCGAACTCGCGACAGTCGAGCCGTCGCGTGCGGCGCGGCTCTTGTGCGGCCAGCAGTGCGCGCAGTCCTTGTCAGTGTAGTCGGCCTGCTGTCCGCCATCCACATCGCGAAAGCGGTGAGAACGCAGGGAGAGCTCAGACGTCCAGCCCGAGGCCACATCGGAGCGCGCTCGCAGTTTGCGGCCACAAACGGCCTCCAACAACGTCATCCCTGCCCGCTCCCAGGACGCCTTGACGGACATCGAGACGGAGATCGAGGACATCAGGCAGGAAATCGTGTCGGAGGTGAGCGGGCCTCACCAGCTCCTTTGGTCAGGGGCTGCGGAGCATGGGGTCCTGCACATGTCCCTGCCGGGGCGTCGAGGAGCGCCGTGAGCCCGTCGGCGCGCCCCCGGTCGCTTGTTACATAACCGCTGAGTGTCGCGCCCGCAGAAAGCAATCCTGGACGGCAAGATTGTCCAGCGCATCACGGTGACGAAGGTGACGTCGGCTCGCAGCCTCGAGAGGCAGTTTCTCTGGAGCGTCGGCGCCGCGTTTGTCTCTGATGTGACGTTCATGGCCGGAATTGGTCTGCCGGCGGCGTCTCGGGCAGTCGCGCGACCGCCATCCCTTGCAATGCGCAGGCGGCAGCGACGGAGCGCAAGACCACGCTCGATCAGCGAGTGGCGGAGATCGAAAGCCGCTTTGACGCGCGATTCAACCTGGTGGAGGCGGAGCTTCTCAAAGCCGAGGTGGGGAGGCGAAGTTTGTGCCACCGCAGCGAGACCCGGAGTATCTGAAGGAACAGCAATCCCCTGCGGCGTAATGCAGACCCCAGCGGAGCGTCAGCGACTGCAGCGTAAGTTGGAGGAGATACTGGAGGCTCAGACGAGGCTGCGGCGGGAGAAGCAGGCGGTGTCGAGGGAGATTGACCGCAAGGTGAGTAGACGGGCGCCCTTGGGCTCGATTCGCTGTCGTCGGGCGGACGGTGATGAGGGGGATGGCGACTTGGGGAGCGCTTTCTGGCCGCAGACCATGATGGAGCAGGTGCGGCTGATGGTCATCCGCCAGGAGCTGGAAAAGACGGCCAAGGAGTTCGACGAGTGGCTCAACGCCGCCGCGGAAAAGGAGAAGAGTCTCCCCGGTCGAATGCAAGGCCCAGCGGCGCAGGTGAGACGGCCAGCCGGCTGTGTCGAGCGTGCTGTTGGCGTGAGAGGCCGCGCCCTGAGTCACGCCCCGCCACATCTTCCCGCTCGCAGAACCTCGGCGCTGCCCCGGCGCCCGTGATAGAGCTCCAGCTTCAATAGCTACAGCCAAGTCCGCCCAGCACAGAGCGGCGCAGAGTTTTTCCCCTTTTTCCAGGCGCCGTACTACTAGTCCGCAGTCCGCGCCCCCATTGGTTAGCTCGTTTCCCGGCGATCCCAGGCCCGGGTCTCCTGAAGGAATCGCTGTCGCAGCTGCTTGGCCTGAGAGCAAGGGCGCGAAGGAAGCCCGTCAGGGGCAGGTGCGTGCCATCTGCTAGGGCACACCTCGGCCACCCGCGCCCTCCCCGCACCTGTGACACCACTTGCCACACCGTTGGCCGGATGGCGCCCGAAGTCGCAAAGAGCTGGTTGACGTCGTCGGCGCTGCGGCACTCGTCCAGGATCTTGCGCCGGTTCTGGCGGACCACCGCCACCAGCGCAAACAGCATCAGGCTGCCCGACATCAGGTACCGTTCCGCCTCCAGCTCCCAATCCTCGTGCCCTTCCGCGGAAATCTGGGAGCGGTGAGACGGCTGTGCCTCTCCGCCGCCGAAGCCCTCACGGTCACGCTCCGCGGCAGCAGTGCCCCCGCCCGCCCCGCCCGCGGGCCCCGCAGGCTCCACAGGCCGAGACCGAGACACGCCCGCGTCCTCCCCGACCCCTCGGGGAACGTCCGAGCCGCCCACCGAAGACGCCACGCTCGGTGGCCGGCTGCGGCGCAGGGGCGGGCTGCCCCCGGCCGCCGCCCCAGGCTCGGGCGGTGTCGGGGACCCGTACCCCCCCGCCGCCCCCTGTCGCCCCCCCGCGGTCGGCGCTCGGGGCGGCACCCCCGCCAGCCGCCGGACCACCGAGTCGCTCCCGGCCGTGCCGCTGAGCTGCGACGCAAACTCTCCCGCCTCCCACGGTGCCGGGCGGTGGGAGCGCCGCAGGAGCGTGGCGGGGGTGCGCGGGTTGAACTCGATGCTCTGCCGCGCCGACGCCGCCGCGGACCGGATGGCGCTGCTCAGGCTGGCGCGCGAGGTGAGCTCGGCAACCCGGGAGGTTGCGTGGGCCAGCTGCGGCGACTGCGCACGCCCGTTGCGGGGGGTCGCCTCGGCCGCCGGCCCCGCCGCCGCCGCGGCCCCTGCCGCCCCCGGCACCTCGCGCTTGTCGCGCCGCGCCGCCGCCAGGTCCTCGGCCCAGACCACCTCCCAAAGGGACGCCACATCCGGGGTGGGGAGCTCACGCCTCAGGAGGAGAATGGCCAGTCGGAAGGCGAACATGCAGTCGCGCGAGCCGACCTGACACAGCTTGTGGTACAAAACGGGGTCCGTCACCTCCAGTGACCCTGCGGGCCGGGCGGGCGTGGTGACATCGCACAAGACAGGCGCAGTGAAGGCCAGGGGCACACCCACGGCCCCAGGAGCCACCTGACGTTGCTATGCGCGACTGCGCCCGCATCGCGCCGCACCTGAGATGGCCAGGAGCGTCTTCATGTAGCCGTGCTCGTCGATGCGGAAGCCGTCCCGTGCCACGGCCATGAGTCGCCGGAACAGCTCGAATGCCAGGGCGTCATCGACGCAGTGGAGCACGAAGATGAGGGCGAGGTCCGCCATGCCCTGGCAGTAGCCGATGACGGGGTCCTTGAGTGCGTACGCCGTCAGGAGGCGCACCAGACGGCGCGTCACGTCACGCCCCATGGGAGTGAGGTGCTCTGCCCCGTCGATCGCCTCCCGCGCCGCAGCGCTCAGCCACGAGTCCTCGTCCGCGACAGGTCTTTGCTCCTTCCCTGGAAGCACGGCAGCGACCGGCCTGTCTGCCGTGGCAAGCCACAGCGCCTTCTCGGGCACTTGCCTCGTGAAATGCAGAGGCCTGTCCCGTCCCGACTCGCCTGATGATCCCTCGCCTGCGTCCAGGCTCCGGCTCCCCGGCTGCTGCAGCCCGGGCGGAGTCAGGGCCGACTCCGGAGCCACAGGCAGCCCAATCGCACTGCACAAGCCGGCCACGAAGTTCCCCGACCCGCTGGGGGTGCTCGCCAGCTGCACTTGGTCCGTGTGCGCGCCCCTGTAGTCGCCCATGTACTGCCTGCGCCTAGCGAGCGGGGCCGGCGCATGAGAGCCTGCGGCTGTGCCATGCCACGCGCGGCTGTCCAACAGCCGGGTCCGCCCCTTGCCGTAGCGAGTCCAAGACGATGATGCCCTGTGCCTCCTCGAACTGTGCCACTTCCAGAGACGTTTCCTCGTCCCCCGCATCCGCGAGCCGTGCCGCCTCCGCCGCCGTTGCCTGAGCTTGCACCATGAGTGCTCGGAAATGCTCCCTGCGCGCGCCGGGCGATGCTCGTCACGCTCGCGGGGCACGAATGGCTAGCGTGGCACCGAAAGGCGGTGAACAAGTGAGCGGGGCGCGACGACGCAGCCGGGAGACGCACCGGAGGTCGTCCATGATGCTCTCCCGCTCCGCTCGAGTGTGGTGCGGCTCGTAGACGCCCAGCAGAAAAGGCCAGAGCACCTCCCTGCACGAAGCATCGATTCCATGAGCGGCGACGCGGCCCAGAAGCTGATCAAAGCGCCGGATCCTCCCCTCAGCATCGAAATACGACGCCAGCTCCTCAAGGGTTACGGGACACTGCGGGCGCGCGGGTTGTTCAGGGAAACTTCGATGTAACGGATTGCTTCTTCGGAGAGCATACCGAAGGCTGCCAGGGCGAGAATCACCGGCTGCTGGGACTGCTGGAACCATATGAACCCCGCCGTCGCCGCCGCTGCCGAGACTCCTGTGGCCGAGAGGGGGCTGGCGCAGCGTTGCGCGGCGGATTTTTTAGAGAGAGAAGCATCCACCGGCCAAGCTGATCGTCGCATTCAGGGCGCTCTCGTGCCCCTGCATCCGAGAGCGCTCCCGTCACCTAGTCCGGCTGTGAGGGCGATGCCGAGGGCCAGCTGGCGACCCAGCTGGCCCTTTCCATGGCCTCTGCTCCCTGTCATGAACAGGACGCCGCCGACTCGAGCACATCGGCGGCCTAGGCTTCACGCCTCGGTGCAATTCTTGGCACGCCCCCCGTATTCCGTCTCCGCCAATGCCTCGCCGCGTGCTTCGAGCCTGCAACTGCGCCCTCCAGGCCATGCTGGCCTGCATTCAGGCGCGGACGCGCTCGCCGGGCTTACGTGCCAGCGACGGTGTGTTGCGTGCGGGAACTAAGGCAGCCGGAGGAGGGATGCGCGATGGAGCACGCTGTTGCTATGCAGTATGATTGAATGCTCGTGAAGAGCTTGACTGTGCAGCTCACGGAAGCTCCCTCGCCCGTTTTGACGCCGGTGCGGTCTTGCGCTTGGCCCGCTGACTCGTTCGATTACATTGATCGCGTGGAGTAGGCGCCCCGTCCATGCCGCTGCGGGGGGTTCGCCAGCCCTGCTGAGAGACCCTGGCTGCCTGCCGCGCATCTCTGAGGCACGATGGCGGGCAAATGGAGAAGCGAGTGAGTCTTGACAGTCGCTGCGCGATGGGGCCGGGCTATCGGGGCGTCCCAGGGAGCCGTGGTTGCCCCTGCACGCCTCCTGCCACGGGGGTCGCGCCATGCGGGCCATGGCGACGCGCCTGCCGCTCTTTTGGCATGGCGTGAATGGCATTCGTCTTTCCGAACGACCTGTCGCGAATTCACGTGCCCCACGTCGCGGAATCGGTGGGAAAGACCCAGCCCCTGCATGCGTTGTTCAGGGGGTCGCGCGCCGCGATGTAGCCGCTGTGGCCCCCGCGCTGCCGTCTACGTGAGGTTCCGTTACCAAGTCGTCTGCGATTTTGTGGCGCCGCGCTGTACCTCCCGATCCTGAGAGGACGGGCTCGTCATGTGCTGCTCCCACTTCCCCGACGGGCGTGCGGGCCCGGCGGGTGCCCCGCGCATGTGTAGCGTTCGCCGATGCAATGCCTACCTCTTTCCATTCTTGCGGCTGCGAGCGTCGGGCTGCGGGGGCCTTTTCTGCATAGGGAGCGCCGCTGCCTGCGCTCTCTGTGCGCGCCACCCTGCGCCCCTGCCCGATCGCGACCTCTGCTCTCACACCCAGGGCTGAGGACGACCCCCATGACACCGTCGAACCCGATAATGACGAAGAGGACGGGGAGGATGACACGGCGGCGTCCGAGGGCGGGGAGGTGTGGGCTGAGCAGAGGCACAGCACATTTGTGTCCCGCCGGGTGCACCAAAGCCGGCGGCTGACGCGGCAGCCCATCGGATTTCCGCCTGTGCGCCCGATGGAGGCCCTTCCCCCGGCTCGCAGGACACGTCTGACACCAGCACGGGCGACGAGGAGGGCAGCGGCCAGGAGGGGAGCGAGGAGGGGAGCGGGGAGGAGGGAAGCGGCGAAGAGGGCGAGGAGGAGAAGGTGGACTGGACCGAGCGTTTGAAACGGCAGACGCGGGGCAACCGGGCGGGGAAGGTGGTGGCTGAGGAGGGCGATGACGAGTTCTGGGGGCAGGAGTTCTTCGCGGAGGAGGAGGAAGCGGAAGAGGATTACGAGATGGATGCGGAGGAGGCCCGGGCGGCCAAGAGGGACTACCGGGTCGACGCCGACTTCTGGGAGAGCGAGGTGCGGCGGCGGGAGCGCAGGGATCGTAATGCGACACGCCTGTGCTTGCAGACTCCGCTGACATGCAGGAAGCCGGATGCGGGGTGACGCGTCCGGGGCCGTGACCCGCAGCTTTTTGACGGATTGTGCTCTGATGGGCGTTCCGTGCTTTGTGCCGCAGAGCGAGGAGTCGTCCGAGGAGGAGCCGGATGACCGCCGCAAGCCGCGGCTGGGGAAGAAGAAGAAGAAGGGCCCGGAGGGGATGAAGAAGTACAGGCACCTGCGGGAGATCAAGAGGGCGCGTGCGGCAGAGAAGGCGACGTCGGGAGACGAGGGGGCGAACGACGAGGCCACGGACGGGCAGGTGGGTGGCATGCGGGTGGAGGGTAGCGCGTCGCGGAAGCGGGTGCGGCGAGCGGAGCGGCGGCCGCAGCGCAGCGGCTGAGGTGGTGGGCGTCGCGGCGCCCGCAGTCGTCGCGCGGCATGGGGGTCGTGACGGCGGCGGACTTTGTGCCGGAGCGCCCCTCGCTGCGCAAGACGACGCTGAAGGCATCAGAGACGGCCAAGGACCGCCGGGACGAGGAGAGCAAGCGCGCGGCGCAGGCGGCCGCGCGGCGTGCGGCCGTGCCTCGCGCAGAAGGGCCAGAGCTGACAACGGAGGCCATGATGGATGAGCTGGTGCAGACGGAGACCGCCAACGCGATCGACTTGCAGGTGAGAGCGGCGTGGGCCAGGGCACGCATGGGGATACACAGTGTGTCACCCCTGCACAACACACTATTGCTTGCAACCTGGGCCGCGTGTCGCTGGTTGCCGGTGATCCTCAGCAGCAGTGCACCCGTACGCGCCTTCATTGGACGATGACAAACAAGATGTTCTTTGGCCGTTTTGACGCAGGAGCTGATGGTGCGGGAGGAAGAGACAAAGAAAAGGGCGTTGCAGGACGCGCACAAGCACACGGGCTCGGCGGTGCGCGTGGTTCACTACCGGGACGACCAGGGTCAGTCTCGCACGGTCTACTGTGCGGTGCGGATGGGAGAGGGCGTGGCGCACCACCCGCGCTTCATGAGACGTGTGGCCGCCAAGCCCCCCGACCCGGCCAGGTGCGTGATGCCCCATGCCCCACTCCCTCCCCTGCCCCCCGTTGCCTACCCCTACTCACACCTCCACGCCTACACCCACGCCTCCATGCTCGCGTTTGTGCCTCCATGCCTGCCTGCGCCCCCGCCTGTCTTTCCTAGCCTGTCACCGCCCTCTTCACCCTGACCCCACCCCAGGTGCGCCATCACGGGGGAGCCTGCGCGCTACCGTGACCCCCGCACGGGTCTCTTCTACAAAGACGTCGCGGCACTCAAGGAGATCCGCGCGCGCCACGGCGACCGCCCCGTGCAGCCCATCGAGCGGCCGTGGGAGCGCTTGGACCCCTGGGAGCTCGCGGGCATGGACCCCGAGAGACGCGCGCGCGTGCTGTCGGCACGGGCCGACGCAGTGCTCGCTCCGCTGGGGCTGCGGGTTGCGCCGGGGGCGGGGCCTCTGGGTCCTTTTGAGCCCAGGCCCGATGAGGACGGGGCTGCCCCTGTGGGGCCCGAGAGCCTGGGCATCCGCGTGCCCCCGAGGGTGAAGGTGGAAGCGGAGGTGGCTGACGAGGGGTTGTTGGATGACGGGGCAGCGGTGGGGTTGGGAGGGGCGCGGGGCGGTGCGGCCGGCCCCTCGGAGATGGTGGCGTGGAAAGGCCGGGGCCGTGGGCGCGGGCGAGGGCGGGCGAGAGGGCGGGGGCGGGGGCGGGGTCGAAGAGGCGACGAGGAGGACGACAGCGATGGGAGCGACGACATGGACATGGGCATGGAGCTGTCGCCTGCCCGAGGTGCGTGGGGGCTTGCTGTCTGCACGAGTGCACACCGCTGGGTGGTGGGCATCTGACGTCCCGTGCCAGGCTGCACGTGGGTGAAGCGTTTATCGCTTGTCGTGTCTGTTTGGTTGCAGAAGAGTCGCCTCAGGCGGGTGCGAGCGCCAGGGGCCGGGGTCGGGGGCGGGGGCGGGGGCGGGGGCGGGGGAGAGGCCAAGCGGGGGCGCAAGGGACGCCCGGGTTTGCGGCGGCGTGGTCCAACCCAGGGCTGCCAGCGTTGTCGGGTGCTGGCGGGGCCATGGGCGCGTGGGGTGGCTCGATGCCGCTATCCCTCCCCCCAATATCGTCTCTGCCCCCTCTGCCTCCGCTACCGCCCATTGAGAGCCTCCATGGCCTCAACCTGCCCCCTTTCCCTAGGAGTGGTCCTATGGGTGGAATGGGGGGCACCAACCTACCCCTGCCTGGCATCCCCGCCAACGGCTGGGGTGGCCATCCCATGGGGTCTGCGTCCATGGCTGGGGCGGGTGGCCACGGGGGCTTTGCGAGTGCCGTAGGCGCACCGGCGCCCTGGGGTGCGAGCGCGGCCATGCCGACCATGCCGACGATGGCGGGCCTTCCTCAGCTTCCCAAGGTGGTCATACCCGGGCTGGCGGCGGCTGCTGGGATGGGGTCCGGCGCCTGGGGTGCGATGGGGATGCTGCCCCGGGCGGACGGCGTCGGGATGGGGCCGGTGGGGGCGGGGCCACACCCGGTGGCCTTTTCGGGCGGCAATGGGTCGGGCGTCGCGCAGGGCGCGGGGCAGGGATCGAACCGACCGCCGCCAGGCCGTTGAGCTGACGCGCCGAGGGCTGCGTGAGCGGCAGGGGAGCCTCGCAGCACTGCTCATGGTCACAGCTGTCATGGGTTGGCCAGGTCACCAGTCTCTGGGACATTGCTTCTCTGTCCATGGTCTCTTTTCCTTAAGTTGGACTTAAGGGTCGGCAGGTTGAGTAACAGCCGAGAGGGCCGCTAGGTGGGGACCGCTAGGGGTTTGGCGCGCGGCGCATTCAACTGATGATTTGGCCACTGAGCAGTCAGGCCGCTGTGGCAGGCGACGGTGCGTTGCATGGCAGACGGGATTCTATCCCAGAGGGAAGCCATGGGCTTGCGGCCCAGGCACGGGGGAGAACCTAGAGACACAGAGGAACGTGATCTGGAATGGAATGAGGGGGCGCTGCTAATACAAACGAGACACCGTGCCTCCAAGCGGCCTGGGCGGGGAATGGTGTGACTGGGGTCGGTGGTCGGCGGGGCATGCAACAGCAACAGGGCAGCACTAGCGTCACAGGTTGCGCAGGCAGAGGGAGAAGCTGCATCGCCACCCAGGCAGCGCCGAAGCGTGGACGTGCGGGCAGGCGCCGGGCGGAAAGAGCGCGGCGCCAGCTGCACTGGGAATGCATGCGTTGCAGCGAGAGCGTCCGGGCTAGAACCGCAGACTCCGCTACTCACCTCTCCCGGGGCGCTTTGGGGCGCGGCCGCCGGGAGCCGAGGCAAGTCTAGTTCCCCGTAAAAGCGGGGAACGGGCACAAGCAAGAGATGCATGATCATGCACGGGACGCGGGTCCCGGAACGTCCGTCCTGTACACTCGTGCAGCGAGAACGGGCGTCCCGGGCCCGTCCTGGAAAAAGGCGATATCCCCCGCACAGCTTGCGTGCCTTGGCGGCACAGCGGGGAAGGGCAGCGTGCGCGCCGGGAGGCGCCTCCGAAACTTGCGGACATTCTATCGCAGTCGCCATGTATGGGAAAACGCGGTGCTGAATGGAGATGACGTCAGGCAGGGGTACGCGGGCGCGAGCCGCATCACGCCGCCATCTCGCGATGAGGGCAGGGCGATGATGGGCCCGCCCGCGCCCTATCCGAAAAACCGGGAAACCTCAGCGCCGTCCTCATCAAAAACCCGAGGAGCGCCAGCGCTGGTCTCGCACAGCGCGAGAGGCGACAGTGCTGCCTCGGCTACTATGTGGGAGGCATCAGCGCTGGCTGCGCCCGGGCAGGTCCTCTTCTGCCGCCCGGGAGGGGCGGGAGGGGACGGAGAGGCGTGAGACGCTGGTGCGGGACTTGGGGTCTGCGGCGTTGCTGGTGCGGTGGGGCGGGCTGGGGCTGCCCCTGCCCTCCCCGCTGCCCTCCGATGCGTCCTCGCGGATCAACTCAACCGCCGCCACTTGCTGCGTGGCCGGAGCGCGGGTGAGGGCTCGTGTCGCAGACATGCACTGTGCTGGGTCCAGCGATGTGATGCGTGTGCATGGGGCAAGCAACAGACATAATGATGATTGTAAACGGGTCAAGCGACATCGCCTGGGTCGCGCGGACTCACCGAGGGCGAGAGGTGCAGGCCGCGCCGTGAGTCGGGGGCAGAGGCGAAGACGGTGCGGCGAGACGAGTGCTTGGACTGCAGGCGGGACGATGCGCGAGAGCCGCGCGTGCTGTTCGGGTTGGTGGCCGGCTCGGCTCCCTGGGATGGGCTGGAGTCCTGCCCCACGCGGCGCGAGCGGCGGAAGAAGTTGATGCCGGCCAGGGGCCTCCACCGGCCTTGAAAGACACCTGGAGACGCAGGAAACGACACGCCGGTCATCGTTGCAGAGCACCGCTCGTTTACGGAGCGCCATCCATGCAAAGAGCGCGGCGCATCCACAGAGCGCACGCGTAAGGCCAAAGGGCAGGGCAGCCCAGCTGCAAGCGCCCGCTGCCCGTTTTGCCGTGCACATATGCCCAGGCCCGCCTGGCTCACCTTCCTCCACGTCGTCCATGCTGCTCATGGCGCTGCCGACGCGCGCCTCCCCGCCGTCGCCCGGCCACGCAGACGGGACGTCGTCCGGCGGCCCCGACCGCGTGCGGTGGTTGGGCCTCGCCCCGAGCAAGTGCCCGCCGGAGTCGCGCATGCTGCCCGCGGGGGCCCCCGTGCTGTCGCCCCGGTTGGACCCTCGCGGCGGTGGGGTGCCACGGCTCTGGCCGTGGAAGGACGCCCGGGGGTGGATGTCCACCAGCGGCACCGCCACCGGCTGCCGCAGCGTCGGGGGCTCGAGGGCGGTGTCGAGCGCCCCCTGCACGCGCACCAGCATGTCACCCACACGCTTGCGGACCTGCGCACGGTCGGCGGCCGCCACCGACTCGGCCAGCGCGCGGTCGCCCCACATGGAGAGGGTGGCGGGGGCGTGGGTGAGGAGGGGGGCGCGCAGGGAGGGGAGGAGGTCGCACACGCGCAGGGTGAGGGGCATGAGGAGGACCTCCAGGAAGCCCAGCTGCGTGTTGCCGATGGTGGCCGAGTCCCGGTCCATCATGACGTTCGGGAGCCGCCCCATGGCCTTCTCCCGGTCTCCCTGGGCCAGGAACTCGGCCATGATGCGCTCGCCCCAGGCCGCGGCCAGGTGGGGCGCCTTGAGGGAGGAGGAGATGTCGGCGAGGTGCAGGAGGATGCCGTAGAGCGTCAGGCGCTCCTTCTCGTCAATCCAGGAGCTGGGGCCCTCGTCGGGGTGACCCTGGGCCTTGGTCAGGAGGATCTCGAGCTGGGAGCTCAGGGCAAAGTGCTGCGCCATGTCGGTGTGGAGGATGACCGAGACGGCCATCTTGCGCGCCCAGCGGAACTGCGGGGGAGGCGCGGGGGGCGGGTGGCGTCGGGAAAGAGGTGGGTGGCGGTGTCGAGACATGGCCAAGAGCGAAAGGCCAGCAAGGCGACGCAGAGCCGGGGCAGCGACCCTCAGAAGTGGCCCCTCACCGTCGAGGGGCTCATGCGCGCGAAGATGTTGCAGCCGGGGATCTCCTGCGTGACCTGGAACATGACGCTGGCGTGCATGGCCTCCTGGGGTGCGATGTCAATGTACACGACAGCCAAATGGTCCCTCGAGTCGATGAGGAACTGGTTGCTCACACCCATGTGGTTCACGTCGTGCGCGACGGCCGCCATGATCAGCATGAACTTGTCCAGCTTGGGGAGGTCGCCGAGCTCCGGGCTGTGCCGCAGCATGGCGAACATGGTGTGCGCTACGTCAAGGCCGTGGTACTTGTTGTGGTACGGGTGGTCGCGGTATCGGAAGAGGATCTCGGAGACGAACGACTCGACGACCACGCCGTCGTAGAAGCTCTCCCGCGTCAGGCCCAGGCTCGAGCACATGGCCAGGACGTAGTCTGGCAGCGACTCGGGGGGCACTGCGGGGAGGGGCGGCGGGAGGGGGGAATGGGAGGAGGGGCAGTGGGAGGGGGGAATGGGAGGAGGGGCAGTGGGAAGGGCGCTGAGGGTGGGGCAGTGGGAGGGGCCAGTGACGGGAGGGGCAGTGGGAGGGGGCAATGGGAGGGGAAGTGGGACCGACACAATGGCATCATGGGTGGCCAAGAGAGTGAGAGTGACCATTCGTAGCATCGGTCCATCAAAACAGAGTTACCCGTCTCAACCAAAGCGGCCCTCTCACCTTGCAGCGCGTCCCAGTCCATGGTGCCCATCCCGACCATGTCCACCAACTGCTCTGCCCTCGCGTCCCCGCTCGGCGGCAGCTCCCGCCAAGGGGGCACCGCACTGCCGCCGTCGCTCCGACCATCCTTCTGCGGGGGTTGAAAGCACGCACGCACAGTCCGCGGGTGGCGCAGCGTTGCGCACGCTTCTGGCACGATCGTAGCCCTTTTGAGCTTTGCAGAGACATTGCCCCTCGCCACGCAAGCTTCCTGGTCTTCTTACACATGCAGCGCCGACTTCATGCTGGCAGCATGGTACACGCAGCCGCGCCATCCAGTAAAGGATTGAACGTGGCTCAGAGGAAGCCTTTTTGCGGCCATCACCTTGGCGCGTGATCTCGAGGAGACGGCGATGTACGACGACTCCTTGTTCCCTCGGGCGGGGCTGATGTACAGCTGGATGATGTTGTTGACCACCGAACTGCGGGGGCGGGGCTTGAAGGTGTGAGGAGTCGCTCCGATGGCGACAGAGCTGCAGAAAGAGCAGCGATTGGCAGCCTGGAGGACCCGGCACCTGCACGCCAGGGGGTCGTGCCCGTAGATCTGGTTCATGAGACGGTGCACGAGGGCGTTGGAGTCGAGGACGTGCGCCTGGATGAGGCGCTGCGTCATGTGCGCCACGCGTGACATGGCTTCTTCGATCGTCAGCTCCTCGCCCTCCACGCAGCCCCTGCCGCCCGACGAGTCGCGCGGGAGGCGCCCATCTTGCGGGGCGTGGAAGAGGCCTTCGGTGGGAGAAGAAAGCCCGGCAAGGCCCTTGGATGACGCCCCACGCACAACCCCAGGCAGGCGGCCCTCCCGGTGGCGCTGGTCGGTCGACGACCTCCCGCGGTGCAGCTGCCGGGGTAGGGGCCCCGGCGGGGGCAGGAGGCCGTTGTGGTCCAAGTACCTCGCGCACTCGAGGACCTGTCGGAAAAGCGACTCGAGGGGGCGCACGACCCCGAAGGCGGCCATGGGTGCCAGGATCAGAGCCGCGCCCACGAGAAGCACGGCCACCTGGACGCCGGCGGCGATCGGGGTGCGCTTCAGGAGCAGATCCCGGCGCCAGTCTGCGGACGGGAGGAACTCTCATGTAAGACGCATGCCGCTCACGGTAGGCAGCGGGTGGGGACCCGGATGCGTCATGCGACGTGCCCGCGAAATCCCGGCGTCGCTGCGAGCCGGCGCGACTCGCCTGTGTGGTCCAGCGTGACGGCGAACACGTCGCCCGAGGGCAGGGTCTCCTGCACCACCACGTCCCATGCGGGGCCGGGGCGGGTCCCCCCGCAGCTGACGGCCACGGGCGCCGAGCCCAGGCGGACGGCCCGCACGCAGACGTCGGTCTGCGACTTGACGTACGCGCTGAGCGCGTCGAGGGCGGACCGGGCGCCGCTACCGTCCAAGGACACCATTGCGCTGCGGTCTGCTTGATAGGCGACCTCGAGGGCGGTGAGCATGTCCTGGACGGTCGAGGCGCTCAGGGCGCGAGAGAGGCGGATGGCCTCGTAGCAGAGGATGAGGGCGAAAATGAGGGAGGCGACGGCGGCCGTCGTGAGGTAGATGACTCGCCTCGCGAGCCGGCACTTGCACGTGCCGAGGAGGTCGGGGATGGAGACGTGGAGGCGGTACGCCAGCGAGGCAGACTTCATGAGCACGGCGGAGGGCACGATGGCGATAAGGAATTCGAGGACGTGCAGCCGAGGGTAGCCGCCAGAGTCGACGTGCCATGTGGCGCCCGTGGCGAGGGCACCCGTGGCCGGGCCGGGGACGGCCGCGAGGATGAGTGGGGCGAAGGCCAGAACGCTGGGGATTGCCATGGCCCACTCGGCGGGCAACGCGGAGTCCTGCGGGGGCGGGGCGGGCCGGGCGGGGTGCGCAGGGAGGGCCACGAGCAGGAAATCACCCAAATCTCTGCCCATCGGCGACTCGCCTTCCGCTTCTCAAGGCGCGCCGTCAACGCGAGGAGGATGCTGTCGATGAGGAACGCGGAGACGGCGCCGGTGAGAAGCAGTGCCGCGGCGGGCAGAGAGCGGCGTGCGAGGGCAAGAATGGGTCCTGGGGGCGGAGGGGCCCGCGGGTCTCAGGCGTCGCCGCGGTCGATATCCTGGTTTCTACCGGTCACGCTGCGCATGCCGGCATCGCAAGCGAGGCATCGCGTTTCTCCTCAGGGCGCACGCGATGGGAAGAGGCGGGGACGCCTGGAGCGGCGCCTGCAGGGGCTCACCGTGCGCAGCGGCCAGGCCCACGACCAGGACGAGAAGTATGGCGCACCACCACCTGAGGGCGGTCGGTTTTGGCAGCGATTCGGAGTTACTCAGGATTTCAGGAGGCTAGCGGCCAGTTCGCCCATCGAAGCGCAGAATATTATTCGCAATGATCGTTTCTGCGACGGCGCTCACCATGCGAATGCGAGCCTTGCCGCCCCCCCCCTCCCGCGCGCTATCGGGGGGGCCATTGAGGCCCCCGGGGCTGGCTGCAGCCCTCACTCCGCAGTTCTGATTCACGGGAGCAATCGGTGTGTGGCGATCGTGCGCCGGCGCTTCGGCGCTTCGGCTAGGGGCAAAGGAGGAAGCAAAGCAAACAACGGCACCGGAGGTGTGACGAGCGCGCACTAGGCGTCTGCAGCGCGGTCGGCTCGGCCGCGAATCATCACGACGCGATCGCTCTCCAGCCGTCAGAAACACCTCACTCGGCCTTCCCGTCCTTCTTGGCCTTCTCGACCTTCTCGACCTTCTCCTTGCGCTCCTGCTTCTTCTTAAGCTCGTCGGCCTTCATGCGCTTGCTCCTGCGCCGACGTGGACGTGGGGGTCGAGCGGGAGGGCCCTCTACGCGCCTCTGGGTGCCGCTTCCCCTCCTCCGTGCTCACCTCTGGCTGAGCAGAGTCTTGGACATGTCCAAGGTGAGCTTGAACTCCGAGTAGATGACGAGGTTGAGCGAGATGGCCCCGACGCCGTAGACGATGGCGACCCAGAGGAGGTTGATTTGGAGCTCCTCCGGCAGCTCGAGGTCCCACACCTTGTTCCAGATGAGCCAGTACCAGGCGTAGAGGTTGGCCGCTGTGAAGGGGAATCAGGGGGCCGGGGTTGGCGGTCCTGTGCCTTGGCAGTCAGGCGCAGCAATCATGCCCCGGTGACCACGGGAGCGCCGCTGGCTCACCCACGCCGACGAGCTGGCGAGCGATGGAGAGAGCCTGGCGGGCGACGAGGGAGGGGGTGAAGACGGCCCAGGTGCCCGTGGCGCCGGAGAGGAAGTTGATGCCCTTGGCGAAGTTGAAGAGCTCCCCGAAGATGAAGTGGCTCAGGATGACCTGCGGCGAAGGCGCGGAGACGCAAGCCATGCACACGCCGCGACACCTCGCATCTCCGGCTCCGGGAGCGCGTGAGCAGTGCCAGCGTTGCCCTTTTCTACCGCAGCGTCGGGTGGGCTGCGCAACTGGCTCCTGCCGCGGCCGGCCACTCACCCTGAGGCTCATGCTGGACGGCCAGAAGAGGTACGTGAACAGGTAGATGCAGTAGAGCGGGGTGGTGACCAGGGCGACGCCCACGTCGTCCGGGTAGGCCTGCATACCAGTGCTCGACAACGGTGATGGGCGTCCTGTAAACGGCCACAGCGCAGCAATGCGCCAGGGCATGTGACAGAGCTCGGCCGTCCGCTCCCGCGCTGCCCCGCACCTTGTTGTTCTTAATGAAAAACATGACCTCGTTTATTTGCATCGCCACGAAAGCTGCCGCGACTGACATGGTTGCCTGGCTGCGAGCGGGCAAGCGAGGGACTTTGCAGCGACGGGGGGGACGGAAGGAGTTCCAGGCGTGGCGAGCGGGAACGTACTCGCCTGAAGAGGAAGGTGCGGTCCGAGTCCGCGAGCCATCCCCAGTGGAACATGGCCATGTAGATGCCGAAGCAGAAGAAGAGGGGGGCGAGCGCCGTCCTCACTGCGTGCGCGCGAACCGGGCCCGTGTGCGTGAGGTGCCGTGTTCCAGGGATCCGCGCAAGAAGCCCCCGAACTCAACTCACCGATGAGGAAAGCGAACTTCTTCTTGTCGTCCTCATCCACGCTAAACACGTTGGCTCGCTTCAGCACGTCCAGGAAGCTGCGAAGGCGACGACGGCCGAGGTGGCGTCGATGGGCGCCAAAGGAGCCACTGCCATGTAGACAATCGCAGTTCAAGAGCACCATGAACCGCACGCGCGCACTCCGCCGTGCCGCGGGGCCCCGAAACGCCCTCACCTTTCCACGGTGAAGTACGTCCCGTAGAAGCCGACGAGCGCCATGCCCGCGAAAAGGGGGAAGAACTTCTTTTCGCTTTCCCATTCTGCAATCTCTTCCTGCAGCGAGTAGGCCGAAAACGCCTCGGAAGCCCGCGCATTGCCCAGCCTTGTCTTGGAGGACGCGTAGCGCTCCCGTGGCGATGCTGAAGCACATTCGCCGCGGCTCCTCGCAGTCGCCATTCTCACCGGACGAAGGAAGTCCACGAGCCTCGCCTCGTTCTCCATCCTGGCTCCGCTCGCCGGGCCAGGGCCCGGCAGGTCTCTTGGGTGCCGGCGACGATGCGCGTGCGGTTGGCACGCGGGGGATCTCTAAACCGCAAATGGAAAGCGCAGGCCTGCCTTGCCCGGCAATCGCTGCGAGAAAATCGCCGACTGACATGGCGGGGCCTGACGTCCGGCCCGACAAGGGCAACCGCGCCGGTGCTGAGGGCGCCCGGGAATCCACGCACGACGTAGTCGATGGACCGACGCGGCGGACCGTGCTCTGCGCCATCCGTGCCTGCCCAGGCCCTGAACAATTCGTCTGTCGTCTGTTCACAACCCCCTCGCGGTAGCTCCTCGCTTTCCGTCGCTTGCGAGAGGTTCGGCTGATCTGCAGGCAGCAGCGCAAGGCCTCACACTACGCATGGGCAGTTGCTGCAGCGCTGTCCCGCCCACGGCTCCCGTCCGGGGAGGCTCCGCCGACCGACCCCCGCGCGGACTTGTGGCGCAGTACTTGACGCCTTGTTGCTGGTGGGGTGCACGCGCTCTTCGCGGCAGACGTTTGGCCTTTTTGCCCCTCCACCTGCCCCGGCCCCGTCTTCGCACCTTTTCGGGCCCACGGCGCGTCAAAGGCCTCCCACGCCGTGTCTCCCTTGTCATCGCAGAGCCGCCGCTTATGGCGCCGGTGGAGGTCCTGCCGGAGGGTCAGGCGACGGAGGACGGTGAAAGCTCGTCGAGTGTCGACAAGGTCGGTGCCGCGCGCCGGGGGCCCGCCGCCCCGCTCGCACGCCCGCGGGTCCGCTTCATCGATGCACGAACCTCGGTGGCTCGCCGCGGTCACTCGGCACCTCCGCGACCGCAGGTCGTAGCACAGGTTGACGAGCGGTCTGGGCCCGGGCCTGGAAGTGGCCCGAAGGGCTGGAGCAAGGGGGAGATGGAACGTCCTCGTCAAAATAGCAACAAGGGATGGTTTGCCCGCATGCTGTGCTGCCTCATGCCGCGGGCGCAGCGGGGAGGGTACGACGACTGGAACAACGGCAACGGCGATGGTGAGCCGCGCGCCGGGCCGTGCTTGCGCATTGGGATACCCGCTGCGGCTCGCGGAAAGGACCGCGCTCCTCCATCCGCAGACACGGAGTTCAATCGCGACGCCACGGAGGCCGAGCTCGGGGGCCACCGCGCACTGGACGCGGACGGCAAGCCGCAGCCGCACATCGCCGTGGCCGTGGCCCCTCAGGCCCCCATCCGCGATCTGATCAACTCCCCGCGATCCCACGCCGAGGCCCGGGGCATGCGGGACTTCTCTGCGGACGACGATCGGGACCTGGAGGCCCCGGCCCCGCCCCCGGCCTCGGCCAACCCCATCATTTACTCGGTCGACGTGGCACCCGGGCGGGCGCGCTTGGTCTTCACCGCCTCGTCGTCGACGCCGGCCGGCTCCGCGGGCTGGATTCCCCGGGGCGTGCCCATCCCCTCGGAGGGCGAGCGCTGGGCGGGCTACCCCAACTGCGTCATCGGCCCCGCGCACGAGATGGACCGGAAGAAGAAGACCCTGGTACGGTGCAGCCGCTGCATGCAAGCGCCGCGGCCGCGTTTGGGACGGCCCGGGCAAGCGCATGGCCGGTTGACGCTGACGGTTGGCGCTGACGGTTGGGGCTGGCCGTGGCGCTCGCGCAGGTGCTGGACCTGGACGAGACGCTGGTCCACTCGAGTTTCAAGCCCGTCGCCGACGCCGACTACATCATACCGGTGGACATCGACGGGCGGGTGTTGGACGTCTATGTTCTGAAGCGGCCGCATTTGGATGAGTTCCTGCGGCACGTGGGAGCCAAGTTCGAGGTCAGCGATGACGCACTGCGTGATGGACCCGGCGGCGCGCCCGCCCTCGCGCTGCTCACGCCTTGCGCCGCCGCCCGCAGGTCGTCGTGTTCACCGCGTCCCTCGCCAAGTACGCGGACCCTCTGCTGGACCTCCTGGATGTGTCCAAGGTGGTCCGGTGGCGCCTCTTCCGCGAGGCATGCCAGCCGTTCGAGGGAAACTACGTGAAGAACCTCCTTTGCCTGGGCCGGGAGCTCAGCAAGACGATCATTGTCGACAACTCGCCCCACTCGTACATCTTCCAGCCCGAGGCGAGCGCCGCCGCGCTTGCGAAGGCGCCGTACGGGATCGTGCGTATGCCAACTCCGCCAGCCTCTGGCCCGTTGCGCTCCTGGCTGGGTGGTGTGTGGTCGGGACCCGACTGCCTGATGCGCTCTTTCTCGCGCAGAACGCCGTCCCGATATCGACCTTCATCGACGACATGGGGGACCAGGACCTCTTGTCTCTGCTGGAATGCCTGGACGTTCTGGCGGACTGCGACGACGTGCGCAACGGCATTGCGGGCATGGGCATCCAGCCCTTCCCCGACGATTTCATGTAGGCGACGCAGGGGGCACGAGCCCCGCTACAGGCACTTTGGTGCCGCAATCGTGACCCTAACCACGCAGCGCTGTTGGTTTGATTTGGGTGCAGCGCCTGTGGAGCCACGTTAGAACCAACCGCGCACCCCGGTTCTCTATGATAGCAGCCTTCCAGGGCCCGTCTGTGTGTGATGCCTGGGCCCAGCAAAGAGTAGCAGAATTCCCGCCAGTCGCTTTTGTCCTCCGGACCAGCGCAGCTGTTGCTCTGCCGTAGCGCATGACCCTTAAAGCACCCTTACACGGAAGCCACGACCGCCTGCCGCGCCTCCACGAAGGCACCCACGAGAGCCCCGAGCTGTATGCCATCGTTCGTCCCAAAGGCGAGGCGGTACTCGATCTCGGCCATGTGCTCCACGAGGTCCGCCTTTGCGCTGGGCGGCATGGATATCGACGTCACGTGCGGCAGGAGCTCCCTGCGGACATCGACGCCCGTGGCCTGGCCCATCACTGCCACGGCGACGCATCGATGTCGGGCGCCCAGAAAGTCTCGAGCGGCCCGGCGCGTGCACTGGGAGCCGCTGTGATCACAGCGGCTGGCTCAGGAGCGGCCCGTCTCTGAGAGGAAAGGCGCACCTGACGACGTCCACGAGGGCGACGCCCTTGTCGATCTGGAGCTTCTGCACGGCCTCCATGCAACCGGTGAAGGTGTCGTTCAGCAGAGACCGGGCGACTGCCTTGATGTCCGCCGGGAGGGGGTTGTCTGCGGGCAGGGTGTGGCCGATGCGGGTCTGGGTCCGAGCTGGCGCAGGGCCAATGGTCCGGGCTGGGACGACTGCGGCAGGCACAGGCGCTTCATGCTGGCCCACCGGTGTTGGAGTAGACGGCCCGCTCGGTGATCGCGCCCCCGGCGTCGTTCTCGGCCATCGCGGTCGACTGGAGGATGTTGAGTGTGCGGCGCATGTCGCCGGCGCCCAGCCGCACGACCGCGTCCAGCCCGGGGCCGTCAATCTTCACGCCTTCCACCTGGCACACGTGCTCCACCCTGCGTCGCGGCACCGCGAGGCCGGTCATCCCGCAACGCGGCGCCCCGCCCGGCGCCCTGCCCGGGCTGCTGCCTCGCCTGTTGCGGACAAAGGTCTCAGGGAGCGGCGCGAAGCGGAACCGGGTGCAGCGCGACTGCAGCGCGGGGATGATCTTGGAGGCGTAGTTGCAAATGAGACAGAAGCGCGTGTTGCGCGAGTACTTCTCGATGACCCTGCGCAGCGCGAACTGCGCGTCCTTGGTCATGGCGTCGCACTCGTCCAGGATGACCAGCTTCAGGGCTTTCCCAGCGAACTGCGGAGAGGAACGCATCCGCGGGCTCCCAGCGCGGCGGCGCAATGCCGGGAGCGCGCTCTCGCGGAAGCGGTGGCGCCCCACCATGAGCATCGTCGAGGCGAAATCCTGTATCTCCTGCCGCACGACCCCGATGCCCCTGTCGTCCGACGCGTTCAGCTCCAGAACCATATTACCAACACGCGACCCGTACATCTCGCGCGCCAGGGCGAGGATGGTCGAGGTCTTGCCCGTCCCGGGCGGCCCGTAAAAGAGGAGGTGTGGGAGCCGGTCCTCGTTCATGAACCGCTTGACTGCGGGACACGGACGCGAGATAAGACTCTTCTCCACGCAGCGCCGATGCGCGCATCGCGCGACGGCGAATGCCTCGCGCTCACTTGTCGCAATGATCTCGGTGTGCGCAGCGACCTCGTCCAGCTTGCTAGGCCGGTACTTTTCGATCCAGGGTGCATTTTCACCCCTCGCCCCGGACGAGGACGGCCCCGGCAGGCCGTCCCCCATCTCGCCGCGCGCGCCCGCAGGGCCTCCCGCCGAAACCGCCACGCTGTGCTGATGCTGCTCGGCGCGCGGTGTCCAGAGCTCCTGCCAGTGGTAGAATCTGCGGTTTTCCGTTCCATCTATTCGAGCTGTTCTTCCTCTGACGCGGGCAGGGGCAAGAAGGCGCGGGCTTGTACTACCCTACTGACGCTTGGGTCGGACAGTGCGCGGCGCAGGAACAGCCTCGTCGTCGTCGATGAGGGTCAGTTTTCGCCCGCACGATTGTTCTTTGTACATATCCGGCTTCATCACGCCATCCTACGGCTCTACGCGCGCGCCGTCGCATCGCGCGCAGCTCCCAGCCAGCCCCGACGCACGCGCGTGCGATATACATTCACGTTATCATAGCAGCAGCATGGTGAGGGCGGGGGTGGGTGCCTTTTCGGCCATCGGAGCACGAAGCGCGATGTGACCCCGAGATTCGCGAAGCGTCGCCGCCAGGATGAATGTCCCATCCCACAGAGCGCTCTCTTTCATCTCCTTTCCCCTCAGGGCGCTCTCGTTCACCATACCGGATCGGATGGTGACTGGCGGGCTGTCCCATCGCGCTCCCGGGAGTCGACGGCCCCAAGGCACGACGCGACTGCTGTAGATGCGACGCACGAGGAGAACAAGCATGCTATGTTGTGCCAGTCAGTGCAGCGCGGCTTCGGGTGAGCTGCCCATCTGCTTGCCCTGGTTTCAATCGCCCCCGCGCGTGCTTCGATCCGCGCCCTCCCCAGTTCTTCCTCACCCCCTCCCCTTCGCCTCCCCCCTTCACCGCAGATTCTGCGCCAACCCGGGCTGCTATTACCGGCACCCGCCCGAGGCCAGGGCCGTTGAGGGCCCGGATGGGACATTCCTGGTGCGCCCGCTCCATCACCCCAAGCACCCCAACTACCGCGGCGTTCTGCCCTGCAATGGGTACACGTGCCGGGGCAAGAAGTGCCTGTTCACGCACGCCGCGCAAGAGACGCCAAAGGAGTTGTGTGACCTGGCCGTCCGGCTCTACGACGAGCATGTCCAGTGGCTGCGTCGGCATTTGGCGGAGCGCGGCGAGCTCGCGCGCTGCCAGCGTTGCCGCCGATGGCTCCTCCGCGAGTTTGTCGACAACCACGAGCGGTCCTGCCCGGGCTTTGTGAACGTGCCTGGCGAGGGCGACGTGACGGGAGACGCCTTGGGGTCCCCCACGCCTCCGCCGACCAAGTACGTCACCCCGCCCACCCCGCCGACGCGGATGGCGTCGTGGACGGAGGAGCACCGTGCGGCGCCGCCCTTTCCCGGCGGGCCTCCCCCCATCTGCGCCGCCCTGGCCGCCCATGGTTGCCCCGGGGGGGTGGACGAGCAGCGCGCCCTGTGCCAGCTGCGGCTCGAGGAGGTGGCGGGGGAGATATCCGTGCGCCGAGACAAGATCAAGCGGTTGGAGGAGGAGGGGGAGCGGCTGGGCGCGGCGGTGGTGGAGCTGGTGCAGAGTCGCGAGGCCCCAGTCAAGGCCGACCTAGCCAAGCTCGTCCCGGCGATCGAGCAGTGTTTCGCGGAGATCGCCCTGGTCAAGGACAAGCTCTTGGAGCAGGTGCAGCAGTGGGAGAAGCGCAGGGAGCTCCTGGAAGCGCTTGACAAGCAGCTACGGGCGTAAGATAGTACCACCAATGTCTATCTTACTCATATTTTCTTAGCAGCAATGAGAATCCATAGGCCAGGCAGCCATTTGGGTCAATACTTGCCCGTTCCATGTAGTTATTTTAATCTTATACAGCAGTAACCGTTCAAACATAGTGCTTGCTCAGGCAGCAACCCAGTCCCAGTCGGTGCCCCTGCGGCCGTATCCCTGGGCCTCGGGGTGCAGCATCTCCACCAGCATCTCAAGGGCGTCCGCGAGGAGAGGGCCCGGGCGCGACAGCGTGCGCAGGCCGTCGCAGGCCGCGAGGCCAGCGGACAGGCACGTGGACTGTGCGCCTGGCATCAGCGGCGCGAGCCTCCGCGCGAGGTTGCGCGCGTGCTGCTTGTTCTCCCGCAAGCCCACCCCGCAGATCGCCAGCAGCAGCACGTCGGGCTTGCCCCGGACGACGTCCTCTTCGTCCACTTGGCCCCCTCGGGCCTCCGCAGTCGCAGCCAGGACGTCCTCTGCGCCCGCCATGTGCACGAGCTCCGGCACCCACGCCCCCGCGGCGTACAGCGGGTCGGGCCACTGCACGCACGCCAGCCGGCGCACGGGGCGGCCCCGCGCGGCGTCCTGTGCCGCACGCATCCTCCATCGCAGCGACGCCACCAGCGCCCGGCCCTCCTCCGGCATCCCCGCCGCCGAGGCGACCCGAGACACGTCCTCCATGGCCTCTTCCAGAGAGTTCGCTGCGAGGTGCACGACCTCGACCGGCCGCCCCGCCCAGTCCGACACAGCCCGCTCCACCTCCCTGACCGTGTCGCCCCCCAGCACGCCCAGGCCCTGAACTTGCGTCAGCACGACGTCCGGCTCGCACTCCCGCAGCGCGTCCAGGTCCGTACGGTACACCCCTGCGACGGACAACTGGCGTGCCTCTGGCGGGGTCCATACAGAGCCTGGGAATCGGCGTGCGAACCTCCCTGCCATGCACAGCGCGATGGGAGGTCATCGCACCAAGACGTCCGGTCTTGAAAACTCACCGAGGTTGAACTCAAGCCACGGCAGCAATGCCTGGCGCCCGAGCGCCTCGAACTCGAACGTCTGCACTCCGCTGGCGGCCCAGTCCGCGTCGACGTCCGCCGTGGAGGCGCCAGGGGCCCCGAGCTTGCTTGATGTCAGCACCCGCGCCCCGCACACCTCAGGTTGGTCGCACTCGTGGGATCGCGCGACGACCCAGTCGCTGATGCCGAGCTGCGCGAGGTGGGGGGGCGAGAGGGACTTGTTTGCGTGCATCTCGCGCCCGTGCTTCCCGTTCGCGGCTGGCGCAGGCACCCTCCGCACCGCTACTATCGTGTCCGTCGCGGATGGCAGCAGCGACACGATTCTCTTCATGGCAGCTCTGTGTAGAGACCGATTGCATGCACCACAAGTGTCGCTGTGCTACAATCCTCGCTTCATGACCCGCGAGAAGGTTTCTGTGCTCTGGCCTCAGCTCGTTATGCTGTCCAGCCCTCGAGCAACTGCCGAAACGAAGAGTTTGTGACGTTTCGCTGGCACGCTGGGCGCGGTGAGGCCGCGGGGCCGGCCGCGGGCTCAATTGGGTTCTGCCCAGCATCCGGGGATTACAGAGAGCTACCGTAGCAATCGCTGGCGTATCAAGCGTGGCCAATTCCTCTGCTCAGGCCGCTGCGTGTTGAGGTTGACGTGCCCCGAGCGCTGCCCGCTCAGGACCGTCCTGAGCGTCACTGCGAGACCTTCCCCGACTGCTCTGATTGAGCTGCGTGTGGGTCCTGCTGGAGATGGGCGACCCGGAGGTCAAGGGGCTGCAGCCCTTCCTCCAAAGGGCCGCAGAAGTGGCCAAGCTGAAGCCCAAGGCGAGCCCTACGCCCCCTCGCTGCGCTCATGCGCCCTCTTCTCGCGTCTCCTGGGTGAGGGGTGAAGATTCCGCGCGCTGGGCGCAGGTGGCCTTCTACCTGCGCGAGTTCGTCGTGTCCCAGGGCCTGAAGGTCGAGGATCGCTCGCCAGAGCTGCAAAAGCTCCTTGAGACAGGCGAGATCCACGTCGTTGATACGCAGCGGCCAGAACGCGTTGCTCGTTTCCCGGGACGCGATGCGAGGGGCATGGTACCGGAGAGGGGCCGCGCCGAACTTCTGCGGCTCCCCGCACCCTTCGCGCAGTCATTGAGCAGATGGAGACCCAACGTGCGACTCTGGGCAAGCTGGACCGTGAGGCGGACCACCTGGAGATGGAGCGCTTCGCCATGGAGATCTTTGACAAGGCGGACCGCGTGGACCGCGCGGGTGCAGCGACCGAATCGACGGCCAAGACGTTCTACGCCGCGGTTTATTTCATCCAAGCGCTGGAGACCTTCGGGGAGCTGCCCGACGAGCTGGTGAAGAAGGCACGGTACTCTCTCTGGAAGGCCGCTGACATCCGCAAGGCCATCCGCGAGGGGCGCCAGCCGACGCCGGGCGGTGCGGGCGAGGAGAGCGCAGCGGCGGGCGCCCCTGGCCCGGGAGCGGCGTCGTCGCGCCCGAGCGACGGCACCGCGTCTGTGCCCGGGACGGACCGTGGCTCACGTGGCGAGGCCGAGGCATCGGCCTTCCCCCAGCCGCCCATGCACGACGCGAGTCGTGACCCGCCCGTCCCGCGCCCCCCGCCGCCGCCTTTCTTCGCCGGCGCCGACCCCCGCTCCGCCCCGCCACCCCAGCCCCCCCAGCCCTCTTCCTACCCCACGTCCTTCAGCCAGGCACCGCCACCCCAAGCCCCTGCCCCCGCAATGCCCTTCCACCCGCCGGTGCGAGCCGCTACCTGCACGCCGTGCGCCACCGGCACCCTCGGGTACCGAGGCAATGCCGACACCGACGTTCTCTCTTTTGCGCCCCAGGCTGTGTCGGAGCCCCCTACGATGTCTTACAGGCCCAGTCCACCCCCGTCGGCGCTCTCCGCGGTGGCCGAGGCCCGGCGGTTCGCCAAGCACGCTGTCAGCGCGCTGGACTTTGACGATGTGGCGGCAGCACGGTCCTACCTGACTCAGGCGCTGCAGACGTTGGACAGGTGCAAGTGAAGTGGACGGGCAGGGTAGTCGAGTTTGAATGAGCGCGAGGAAAGCGCGGGGGGCACCGCTGTCGCCATGATAGAGTGGTGGGAGCGGCTGCCACAGAGGACACCCGCAACATCACCGGGGCGCACGTCCGGGCAGCCGCATAGGGAGCGTCGAGAAGGCGACGGTAAAAAAAGAAAGCAAAAAGATGGGTCACAGGTTGCCGCGGTTCCACGGCACCACGAATCGCGACCCGAACGACGTCACCAGCGCGATGTAATAGGCCGTGAGGGACCACCAGATGCCGGGGAGTCCGTACCCTAGCTTGTACGATGCCGCCAGCACAATGAGGCCCGCCGACACGGCCCAGGGGTAGGTGCCCACCACATACCCCTGGTCGTCCGCCCCAAGCAGGCACCCCTCGAGGGCGTTGTTCCAGGAGAAGGCCAGCATGGCGCAGGCGGGGAGCATGGCCGTGCGCAGAATCGCCAGCACAGCGGGGTCCTGCGGAACAGGAGGAGGACGCGGGGTGGCACGTGCTCACAACGCACCCTGCGACACGCTCACAATGCTCCTGACATGCTCAGGAGACAGTGCCGGAACGCATGAGGCAGGCTGCGGACTGGATGTCGAACGCCACACGCCGGCTGGTGAGCGGTGCGGCATGGTACATGCGTGGGGCATACAAGCGCTTGCCTGGACAAACACGAGGGGCAGAAAGTCGCGCAGGCTCCAGGTGACAATGCCGAGGATGGCGGAGGTGGCGGCGCCCCAGAAGACGACGCGGTTGGCCACCACGCGTGCCGCCTTGGCCCCTCCCTTGCCGCCGTAGACGTTGGCGGTCATGGTCTGGCCGACGGACAGGAAGGCCCACGTCACGTTGAGCTGGAGCTGCTGGAGCTGGTTAATGACCTGGTGCGCGGCGATGACGCGCGTGCCCAGGTTGGTGGCCGTGATGGACGCCATGGTGTAGGTGGACAGGATGAGCACCGCACGCAAGGCCAGGGTGCGGCAGCGGCGCGTGAAGGTCCCCCAGTCGAGGTCGGTCAGCAGGCAGCTGTACTGGGACAGGAAACCCCCCGACGGAGCGCCGCGGACGCGAACCTGGCACTCCTGGAGGGCGGAGTCGAGGCCGAACTCGCGGCGCCGGCGGTAGAGGAGCACGAAGAAGGCGACCGCGCCAATGTACTGGGAGATGGTCGTGGCCCAGGCAGCGCCGGCCATGCCCATGCCCATGTTGAACATCATGAGGGGGTCGAGGACCAGGTTGACGAAGCCGGCGGCGATGACGACCAGGAGGGGCGTGCGGAGGTCGAGCAGGGCGCGGAAGGCGGCCTGGCACGTGACCATCATGAGCGAGGCGGGGATGGAGAGGGCCCGGATGACGGCGTAGACCTTGGCCGGGCCCATCATCTCGTCGTTGACCTGGAAGAACCCCCGAAGGATGGCCTCGGGGAAGGCGACGATCGCCGCGCAGCACACCAGGCCCACGAGCAGGGACGTGGTTGCGCTGGTGAAGAAGGCGCGGCCCACCCCACGCACGTCGCCCTTGCTGTTGGCCGACGCCATCTGATCCGTCGTCACCACCGCCATGGCCTGGGACGGGGGCAGGAGCGGGCGGGGTTCGGGCAGCCCGACTCTGGCAGCGGGGAAGCGGCCAGGGCCCCGCCCTCGGCTTACCATGAAAGAAATGAAGAAGATCATGTTGTACAGCGCCGCGTTGGGTCCCAGGCTCGCGAGGTGCACGGTGCCGAGGCGTGCCACAAACGCCGTGTCCACGAGCGACATGAGAGGGTCCGCTGCGGTGCGGGCGCAGGTAGTCAGGTAAGCCGACACATCGATGCATGCGTATGCGACGCGTTGGGCGCACTGCCGGGGCTGCTGGGGGGCGGCGGGGCTCACCCACGGATGCGCCTGCCGCAGCGAGGGCGTTCACCACCACGTCCCTGTCCAGCGGGCTCCAAAGCGACCACGACGACCTAGGCGACGGCCCAGCCGCGGCTTCGGACGCGTCCTCCTGCTCCGCGACCGCCTCGGTCACCTGGACACGGTCGGCCCCGCCATCGTCCCCCGTGACGAGCGTCCCCACTGCGGACGGAGCAAGGTATCGCTCTCTCGAACGCCAGCTCATCGTCGTCAGGTGCAAGGAACTCTCCGGGATGCAGGAAGTCCATGCAGGGCGCGGCCCGGCGCGCTCCAGGGCCGGAGTGTGTAGTAGGGCAAGCGCGCCCCCACAGGGGACGCGTGGATGCGCGACAGGACGCCATTTCCACCCCATGACCCTGTGCAACTAGATCCCAGCCACTCGTGAGACTCTCTCGGCGACCGAGGGAGTCGCGGGGCGCCGGGGCAGGGCCCCGCTCCGAAAAGTCGTATGGCGCGCACGCCGCGAGAGCTTCGGGGAGTGACCCGGGAGCCATATCCTCGCGCAAAATACAATCATCCCTTCGTCGGGGCAAGCGCGCGAGGATCGCCGGCCGCGCGGGGGGCCCGGGGCTGGCCTTCGAAAATCGCGAGCTGCGCGTGGCAGGATGGACGCGCGGCCGGCAGATACCTATGCGGAACCCTTCGGTAAGCTGCACCGACAAGGCGTGGGATGCTTGGGGCACCTCTCGGTGCAGCCGCGGCCAGTGCAGCCTCACCGTGTGCGAGCCGTCGCTGCCGCGAGTGCCGCGTCAAATGCGCGTCCGAACCCTGTCTCTCTGCCATCTGGCGAGTGGCCAAAGGACTCTTATACACAACAGCCACACGCGCCACACCCGCGCGCGCCGAGGCCGGCGCAGCGGCCACACGCATGTCTCAAGCTGCAAGTAGACGCCGCAGGGCCTTTTGCGGTCGCTGCAGGGCGTCTGCGAGTGCCAACATTACGCGTAAGAGCGCGCGTCGCGGCGTTTGGCGACAAGGCAGCTACTGGCAGCTGATGCCAGAAACGTGGGACCCGGGAGCGGTGGACTGCGGCGGTAGGCGCGTACTAGGGTTCAGTCTGGTAGCCTGTGCAATGCTGCGCGAGGCTCTACCGACATGTGCGTAGGGTGCGTACCGACATGGGGCGTAAACCATGGGGGGAAGATTGGGGGCCCAGGCGAGGAACGCGCCTGCGTTCACCCGCCTATGCGCGAGCCTTTGTCGCATATCACTGTCACTGATGCGCACTGTTCCCAGTTTCGCCCGTGTCCGTCTAATTCCACGCAGGGGGGGGTGGGTGGTCGACGTCGAGCGAATGGAGGAGGGAACATGGCTCCCCACTCCCTTGAGGTTCGGGGAGACGGTGACGACAGATGCTGATGTGCTCGTCATCGGGCACGGGCACGTCGCCGGTGCAGATCCCCGAAAACCGAGGGACCCTGGGCACCGCGCCCATCAGAAGCCCGCGGAGCCGGCGCTTGTCGAGATCGCCGCGCGAAGTGCCATCAATGTGAGTTCCTAGACGTAAGAGCGCGCTTTCCGCTGACGGCAGGCGGCTGAGGCGCCGCAAGCTGCCCAGGAGGCATCGTTGAGTTTGAGCTCGTTTGTGACCGCAGGCGTCGACGAGCACGAGCTTGTTCGCCAACGAGCTCGCAGCTGGACCTGCACCTCCGCAAGAGGGAGGCTGGCGATATGCGCTCGACCGGGAGACGAGCCCAATTCTGGCTGCGTGCGGTCCGACAGCGAGCATGACCCGAGAGGCGCATGCAGCGACGAGTCGGGAGGAGCACAACGTGCCTCTGATCCGCAGCATACCTCCACCGCCCTCACCGCCCCCGTCTACGACATCGACGGCGCCAGCATTTGCGTCGCCTGATCGCACTGCTCCGCCACGGTTCGCTGTGGAGCGCCCGACCAGGAGACGCTGGCCCTACCGTGGCAGTGAGCCCGAGTATCGCGAGAGAGAGCCGTGGCGCAAGCCCGACCGCCCTCGCGCCGCCAAGGATGCCGGCCGCGCGCGGTCGGACGGCGCTGGGGAGGTGCGATCCGGGAGGCTGGAGAGGCGAGGGGCGGAGGTCGTGGAGCGCGCGCAGGAGAGCGGGATGGAGCGCGCACGGCGAGGCGAACGCGCGGAGAGCCACGGCAGGGGCGACCGGCGAGACTCCTCCGACGACGTGCATGACAGCACGCTGAGCTCGCTGGGTGGAGGGGACTCGTCCACACCTCGCATGGAAGCGGCCAAGGGCAGCTTCGTGTCCCAGGACGCGAACGGCGGTGGAAAGCCCTCACGTGGTTCGCGGGGCGGGGATGAAGTTCGCAGTGCGGCACGCGTCGCCACTCCGCCCCTTACCGATAGGACTCACCAGGCCGTGGCTGCGCTGCAACATTCCGTGTCTGCCGCGCTTCGAGGGAGCAACCTCCCAGCCCCTCCGAAGCTGCGCGTCGCGGCAGTCGGGGAGTCCCCCGGATCGGGCGGCACAACAGGGGGTTGCGATGTGGGGTTGAGGGTAGATGAGGAGCTTCGTGCTGTGGATTTGCCGTACGTGCCCTCGGACATGACTGAGGCCGAGCTTGTGTACGTCCTGAAGCCGTTTTGCACCCCCAAGTTGGTGGCTCTCCGGGAGGCAGATGAGGGACATGTGAGGTGGCACGTGGGGGGGATGTCCCGCGTCCCTGCTGCTGAGACGCACGGGAGGCCCACGTTGCTGCGAGATGGCTTTCCTCTGCCTTTCTCTCTCTCTCAGCTGTGGAAAGGAGGGACCGTGTGGGTGCCACCGAGCGATGCGACACGCATGGAGAAGGCCAAAGATCTCCACCCGCTGCTGTGGGGCATCACACGCGTGGCGGAGGGGAGGGACGCCAGAGCTGTTGCCAACCGGCCGGACGAGGGGCTGATGGGGACCGACCTCAAGGACCTCCCCCGTTTGTGGGCCATGCGTGTCAGTAAGGGGGGCGTAACTTCCCACCAGACGAAATGGACGCAGCAAGCTCTTAACATGGCCGGGTTCTACCTGGCGCTTGCCCGAGACAGCGACATCTCCGCGTTTGAGAAGGACGACCTTTTGTCGGAGATGGTGGCGTATGTGGAAAGCTTTCACGCCCACCGAGGGTCCAACGGTGGGAGTGCGAATGGGACTGAGCGAGGGGAAGCGGAGGTGGAGCGGGGGCAGATGGACCGGGGTGAGGGAGCAGGGAGGGGGCGTGGGTGGCGGGATCGGGATGAAGGGGGGATGAGGGAACGGGGACGGGGGCCGGGTGGCGAGAGCGGGATGAGGGGGAGTGGTGGACGACGAGCGGGTGGCGAGAGAGGGATGAAAGGATAGTAGAGCGGAACAAGGAAGCGGGGGTGGGGCATGGGTGGTGGGAGAGGGACGAGGGGGAGTTGGGGACGGTGCGCGGATGGGAGTGCGACGACACGGGGTCGGAGGGGGGGCGAAGCGAGCGTGCCGTCCGCAGGCGCGGGGACCGTGGGCGGTCTCCGCAGCGCGAATGGCACGATGGTCGTTTGAGGCTCGTCTGGTCGCTCGGCCGATCGCTGTCGCCTGTTCGACAACGTGAGCGGTCCCCCGCACCTCGGCCGCGCTGGAGGGGTTCGTCCTCACCCCGTCGTTCCCGCCTGCCCTCACCCTCGCCGAGGAGTTCCGACGGAGGCTTTTTTGCCGCGCCGGTAGAGCAATTGAACATTGCGGTTTCCGTGGTTGCCATTCCAGGTTCGCCGGTGGGACTTGGCCCTTGACCGGCGCTAGGATCGCCCTGCAAAGAGTCTCTAAGGCTCACGCGAGTTGCTGCATCGCTTTTGGCTGCGGTGTGCTTGCCAAGCCTTTGATTTGTTGTGCAAGGTCCACGATTGATGCGCCCCTTTTCCGGTTGCATTCTGGTTCTCCAAGCAGCAGAGACATTGGGCGCTGCGTCGATGCGCATGTGAAATCGCGCATTCTGCACTGCACATGGCCCTCGCTGTCAGGCGGCCTCCCCCGCCACCTCCGCGGTGTCCTCAGGGATGGGCACCGCAGCGCCGCCCCAGATGGGAAACTCGACCAAGTCGTTCGACAGCCGCACCGATTGGAACACCCCAGGCCTGTACTCAGCACGGCCGTACACGTCCCGCGTCGCCACCTTGTCGTCCTGCGGCGGCACCGACGGTGGCGAGCTCGGTGCGCATGCTCTGTGCTTCCAGGACGTAGGCCAGTGGCCGGCAGGCGTGCATAAAACAGGCGCGGGGCTGGCATCTCGGATCATAGACCTGCCACACACCTCGGAGGTGTAGACGGTGTTGTCCACGAGGACCCACTGCCCGCCCTGGAACGCCCCCTCTTTCCACGTCCCCACGTACTGCGACCTGGTCTGCGCGCTCATGTACGACCCCTTGCCGTGCTTCTGCGGACCCAGCGGGAGACGGGCGCGTCGTCACAACTCTCGACGGCGATGAGGGCACAGCGCGTACCCAGACGCCACGTGCGATCCTCGCCTTCCCCGCCAGAAACTGCCCCTTGTACACGTCCCCGTTGGCGTACGTGTAGGTCCCCTCGCCCTCCATCTCGTCCATGTTCCACTCCCCGTCGTACGTAGACCCGTCCGGGAACTTCATGAACCCCTTCCCGTGCTTCTTGTTATCTTTGTAGTTGCCCTCGTAGTACGCCTGCGCAAGGCGGGGCGGTGTCCGGGAGGCGGGGCTCAGTGCATGCCGGTGCGGGCCAGGCAGGCGACGGGCGAAGGGAGGGCCGCTCGCGCTGTGAAATATGCATATACATCTCACCGCGATGCTCCCTTCCTCCATGGGGGGCAGCCCTGGCCACACGTACTTGCCGTGGCCCTGCCGCACGCCTTCCTCGAGGTTTCCCTCGAACGTGGGGCCCGGAAGCTCCTCCTCCGTCTCGGGATCCACCGGTCCGGGGTACGTCATCTTGCCCTGCGGAGACGAGCCGCAGCCGCGGGTGAGGGCTCCGCGCGGGCTGCCCGGCTGGGGTGGGGAATGGCAGCTCCACCCGACTCGCTGGGGGCGAGCGGACGCCTGAGAACCAATAATATGCCTTACTTACATTATCAACTAAGCAGCGAAAGCCTCGCATCGAGGCCTGCGCGGCTGGAAACGCCGTGGCTCGCGGTCACCTGACCATGCGCCACCCCGTCCTTCAGCTCGCCCTCCCACACCTGCGCAGCGAGGGAGGGGGCACGGCAAGCTCTCCCGGTATTTATTTAACAGCGTCATTGACAACATTGCTATCGTCCGCTGCCTCTCACGGGCTGCTTGGGCTCCTCGTCCCCCATCTCCCTGCTGTCTCTGGCCCCGCCGTGCTCGTCCCAAGAATCCTTCCTGACCCAACAGCAGCAAAGTCGTGGTCGCTTTTGGTAGGAACCGGCGAGGCCGATTGGAGCTTCAAATGACGCGAGCTCGCCAGAGCAAACACTTACAGTTTCCTCTTGCATCGCCAGGCGTCGCCTGAGGCGATTCGCCTTGGCTGTGCGGCACGTCGCATGGCATTTGAGTGAAACAAGCGAGAGGTGGAGAACCTCCAAGAGCCTTTGGAGCGGAGGTTGGGTGGCGGATGGCTCCCAAGCGAGCCCGAGGGCGTGGTGGTGCCCGTGGGCAGGTGCGAGGACACGTCGCATCCATGGATGCCGGCGCCTCGCGACTCGTGGCTTGTTTGCTTTCGAGCGTCGCGTGCAGCCTTCGTCGCAGGGCAAGAGGCGCCGCGGGGAGGACACCCCAGCAGCGAGCCCAGCAAGCGGGGAACTTGCGGACGCGGGAAGTCCCCATGGCGATGGCGAGGACCAACCTCCGACAAAGAAGCGAGTCGTACAGGCACAGGTGCGAGAGGAAGAGCCCGGGCGCATGCACACGCATCAGGAACTCTCCAGGAGATGCAACAACCTCCCGCGGCGCGACCAGCGAGCTCCGCACAAGTCGCGCGCCTCGTGAATGACCAATGATGTTTCACCCAACCCGGCGGATCCGGCGCAGGAGGGTTCCATGCTCGCCCGCGATGCTGCGGCCACCGAAGGCGACGCCCCCCCGGCAAAGCGCTCCGGAGGCCGCGTGCGGGGTCGTGGGCGGCGGGGCGGGGCCCGTGGAGAGGGGCGTGGCGGCGGTCGGGGCGACCGGGGCGCTCATTGGTCGTCGCCTCGCTTCGGTGCGGCGGGCGGGGCAAATCCGAATGAAGAAGGGCTGGGGAAGTTAGAGAGCGGTGTGCAGGCCATTTTCGCAATCGTGGATGCGAGTCATGGCTCTGCGGGCGAGCGGCGAGGGACGGGGACGAAGGCGGAGCCGCGAGACGGGGGGTCCGAGGAGAGCAGCGAGGGGGGTTCTTCAGATAGCCCCAGTGGCGATGGGGAAGCTGAGGAGGGAGGGGGCGTTGGTGAGGCGAGGCGTGGTGGGAGGGGCGGTCGTCGCGGCCGGGGCAGGGGGAGAGGGAGGGGGCGTGGGCATGGGCGCGGCCGCGGGCGCGGGCGCGGGCGGGGGCGTGAGGGTGGCGGTTTGACGGCAGTGGAGGCTAACACCGTCGCTGAGGACGTCAATATGGACGCTGATACCCCGAGCAACTCTGTCTCGGGCGATTCAAAGGCCGGTGGGTCTGAGGTGGCGAGGGGGCCGGCGGGTGGCACCCCGCACCCCCGTAGTGCCAAGCGTCCGAGAGTAGGGGTGGAGGAGGGAGGGGAGAGGGGCGAGGTGGATGGTGTGGGCGGAGTGGTTAAGACTGGCGAGGTGGAGAGGGACGGGGACGGCGACGCTGGCGTTGCTGGGCTGGGTGGAGGCGATGGGGGCAATGCAAGTGTCGGTGGTTGCCAAGATGGGCACAATGATGGGGAAGATCGGGGCGGAGAGCCTGGGAGGCCAGTTGCCGATGTTGGCGGCGGCGGTGGTGGTGGTGGGGACAGTGGCGGCAGTGGTGGTGGTGGCGCGATGGCCGGGGATGGCGGCAGTGGTTGCGACGCACTGCGCGGGGACGGTGGCGGTACTGGTGGTGGCGTGTCGGGCAGCGAGAGGGCCAGGGAGGGAGGGAAGGAGGTTGGCGCGGCGGGTAGGGACTCTGGGGACGGCGTTTCTGGCACGGTCAGGCGAGGGCGACGCCGTAAGGAGCGGGCCACGGAGTGGTGGTTGGTGAATGAGCAGGAGCGGGCTTCGGTGAGCCGGAGGAAGGGGATGAAGGACGGGTCGAGCGGGGGTGGCGGGGGATCGGCAGCGGCGGGTGGCGCAAGCGGGGCAAGCGGCGGGGTCGGTCCCAGGGCGAGCGGAGGTGGGGCGGCAAAGGGCGAGGGCGGGGATGGGGAGGGTCGAGAGGGTCAAGTTGGGTCGAGTCGAGGGCGTGGGAGGGGACGGGGGAGGGGGCGTGGGCGGGGGCGCAGGTCCGAGGGGGAAGAGGGGGCGCTGATGCGTGCAGATGGGGAGGGGCGGGGAGGAGAGGAGGAGGATGTGGAGGTGAAGGGAACGGAGGGGGCTGAGGGGTCGAAGGAGGCGGGGAGCGATCGCGAGCCTGATGGGGATGCTAGTGAGGGTGGCGGGCGTGGGAGGGGGCGGGGGCGGGGGCGGGGGCGGGGGCGGGGCAGAGGGCGGGGGCGAGCTGGCCATAGCTCGACGACGGCTCAGCGGGAAGAAGTTATGGAGACGGCAGCGAAGGAGGGGGGCGATGGGGCGCAGGGTGGCGAGCGCGGAGGATTGGGAGGCGAGGGTGGTGGCGCGGAGGGTGGGCGGGAAGTGGGTAGCGAGAGGGTCAGCGGGGGCGTCGAGGCTTCAGGGAAGAGCGGGAGTGCTGCGAGGTCGGGGTTGGCAGAGGCAGAGACGACGGGGGAGGCGCGGCCGGTGGGGCCTGCGCAGGGGCGGGGTCGGGGCCGGGGGCGGCGGGGAAGAGGGCGGGGTGCGGGTGCTGGCCGGAGTGCGGCAGACGGCGAGCCGGGGCGAGGGGCGGGAGGCGATGCTGGGACTTCTCCCGACGCTGTGGGAGGCGTCCGTCGCTTGCCGCGACGTGCGGTGCGTGCAGACACGGAGTGGCGCGTCCGTACCGCCATTCAGGCCGACTCCCCCACCTCCTCTTCTGAGGAAAGCGAGAGCGGGAGCGAGAGCGGGGACAGCAGCGGGAGTGGGAGCGGCAGCGCGGGGTCCGACAGGGGCCGAGGGGTCTCGAAGGCAGGGAAGGGCCCGTCCAGGGATCGCCAGTCTGACGGGACTAGTGGGGACTCTGACGGGAGTAGCGGGGAGTCTGACGGGAGTAGTAGCGGGGAATCTGGCAGTGTCAGTGGAGGGTCGGGGAGCGGGGGAGATGCGGGAGCGGGGGCTGGTGGGCAGGGACGGGAGGCGGTGGGTCGTGAGGCGACAAAGGGGACAGAGGCAGGCGTGGTTGGGGACTCTAGGGAACCAACGGGGGTTGGAGAGGGTGCACGAGAGACGGAGGCAGATGAGGCGGGGCGTGGGGTCGTGGGTGGGGTCGCCAGTGGCAGTGGGCTGCAGGGTGGTGCGACGGTGGCTGGGGCAGAGGGCCCTAAGGAAGGTGTGCGGGTTGGCTTGCCGTGGGCGAGTGACGCAGTTCCGGAAGCGCGGCAGGCGGTGGTGGTGGATGGGGTTAGGGAGGCGGGTGATGCATTGCGCAGAGAGGATGGGGAGGGTGGGGCTGGAGAGCTGCCCGTGCGGGGACTGCGGGGTGGGGGAGAGGGGACTGCGGGCGTGGAGATGGGTGGAGAGGGTGTGGGAGAGGGCGTGGGAGGTTTACGGGAGTCTGAGATTGCTGTGGGAGAGCGTGAGGCGGGGGGTAAGGCGGTGGGGCCGTTGATGGGGACCGAGGGCGGCGTTGTCGCGCCTGAGGCGGCCCGCCCTGGCCAGGACGTGGAGATGCCGAACAGCGAGAACGAGGGTGCGGGAGCAGGCGTGGGCGCGGTAGCGGCTGGGGGATCGGGAGCGGGTGCGGGGGCGGGGGTGGGCGGGGGAGCGGAAGCAGGCGCGGGTGCGGCAGCTGCCGCCTTCAAGGCGCTGACAGAGGGTGGAAGTGGGGCGGTGCGTGGGGCGAGAGAGACCCCGAGCGTTGCCAAGCGTGGCCCTACGCCAGCGGGTGGGGGTGCGGATGGCGCTGCTGGCACGGGCGGTGAGGGTGGTGGTGCGGGCAAGGGCGGCGGTGCGGCTGCGCTTGCGGCAGACACGTCCGCGGGTGCGCTGCGTCGGGGTGCGGGAGCGGCGTCCGCGCCAGCAACGCCGTCCGTGCCTGCCAATGCAAACCCCGGTACGACGCGACGGGTGCCGACGCTGCTGACGGCGCTACTGGGGGTCCAGGACGGCAGCGAGTCGGACGAAGACGCGAAATCCGACAAGGAGGGCGACCGCCGCGCGCGGACGGGGCCGAGTGCGGCGTCCGGCGGGCCGACGGCGCCCGAGCGCGAGAGGCGCGGCGCTGCGAAGGCAGCAGCGTCGCAAAGCCCTAAGAGGACGCGGCCGAGTCGATGGGAGGGGTTCGCCAGCAGCGGAGTGGCTGGTGCCGCCGCGGAGGCGAGGGCGGCTACGCCCAGGGAGGGTGGGGTCTGGGCGATGGTGGCGGAGGAGGCGTCAGGGACGCTCAGCCACGCGGGCCGTCGCATGCTGCAGTTGGCTCAGACGTGGCCCTTCCAGGAGCTTTGCCCGAGGGCGCCAGTTGGCGGCGAGGGAGGGGCGTAGGCGGGCGAGCTCAGGTTGCATGGTTGAATGCGAAACACGAGGGGCGTAGGCAGGGCTGCGTATCGCTACGCTTTGGTGTTTTCAGCTCCGCAAATGGGCTGCTTCTGCACTGGACGTGATAGCCTGGCCATTTTCCAGCTTGCAAATTCTCGAACATCTCGCGTTCAATGACAACTAATGTCTTGTCTCATGTTGCTTGCAGCACATCACATCTCTAAGCCACCGTCAGACCCTTGCGAGCGCTCAAGCAGGCGCAGACCGAACACGGGCTCCGACTCCCAGGCACTCTCAGCTCGTTTATGGTGTGGGACAGTCAGCGCGTCCAACCCCCCCCCTCCGGCTGAGTCGAGGCCAGCCCTCGTCACGGTGCTCGACACGCACATCGCAGACAGCAGTGTTTGGACACCCCAGACAGTCTGGGGCCTGACCAAACTGTAGCAGCGCGTCAGGCCGTATCGTTTGGGTGTCCGTGGCTCGTCTCAGCGCCGCTGTTGGATGGCCTCTTTCACCGTAGACACCCGGCACGCTCGCTTGCTACGCGTCGCACGGGCCGCGTTGGGGCCTGAAGCGGCAGCTGGCCCGGAGGGTCCGGGTTCCCTGCAAGTCACGACAAACGAGAACATGTTATGCCAGCAGGTCAGTGTTTTTGTGATGCCGCACACAGCCGGCCTCTGTGGGATCGTGAGGGCCAGGGAAGAGGCAACGTGCTGTGCCAGGAAGCGCTCGGCATGACCAGAACAGCACTGAGCAACGCCTCGCGTGTCGTATATATCACCGCTCTGTCCCCCCCACGTATTCTCTCTGTGACCTGCGTCAGCTCTGCCAGTAGCACATGCCTGTGCAGCACGGAGCCTCACCCATCGTCGGCTGCAGCACGCTTGCGGCGGCTCGACCGACGCGTCTGTGCCTGTGCGTCCTGCGCGTCCTTGCTCGTCTCGGTTGCCTCTGTCGCCTCAGCGGTCGCCTTGGCACGCTTTGACCCACCGGGCACCCGGCACTCTCCCGGGGTCGTCGGGGCGCCGCTCCTGCGAGCGCTGGGACAAGGCGTGTGTACACTGATAACAAATGGATTGACGTCCACAAGATCTGCAGTCGCAACGTGAGTGAAGGACTCACTTTGGGCCGTCTGTGATGTCCATGTTGCCGACGAGCTTGCTGAGGCATGTGTCACGGGTCTCGGCCCTCCTGCAGGCGAGGCGAGGGGGGTCCAGATGTGGCGTCCGACATGCAACGTAGTGCGTGAAGACCTGCAGAGCGCTGTGACGCTCGCCGTGCAGCCTTGCGAACGCGCGCAGGTGACACAGGAGGCAGTCGTTGCGTCATGTGCCTTGGTGCTACCAAAGAAGGTAGCCACGCGGTCGGTGCTTGCGTGACAACATTCAGCAATGTGCAGCATCCCATTCCCATTGCAGGGCATTGAAAGCCTCGCCTGCCCTGGGCTGCGCTCGTCGCCCCACGGCCCTTGGTGAGGAGGTAGCCACCGAGGCTCGTCTTGGAGAGCAGGCCGCCAGAAACCAGGCCGTCCAGAATGCCCTCGACGGTGTCGATGTCCAGCTCGGGGAACTGAGAACGAGGAGGGTGGCAAGCCAGGGGGTGGTGGACTGGATGGCGAATGACCCCAGCTCAAGGGAGAGGGAGTGAGGACAGACGAGAAGCCATATGCATGGCACGTCTGCGGAAAGGAAACATGACGTTTTACCACATGTGAGGGTTCAATCAGGTTGGTATGGCGCCCCTCACCTCCTTTGCCACCTCCGGCGCGCTGACCACAGTCTTCTCCTGGACCCATCGCCGGATGCTCTCGATCACGTCGTCCACCGTCGCGTCGCTGGCGAGGGCGAGGGGTGAGCGTGAAGGACAACCCAGCCATCATAAGCATGATACGTCGATATGCCACGTGTGATTGCCGACTCACCGAAGTGAGTGACTCGACTCACCGAACTCACTCGACTCACCGAAGTGAGTGAGTCGACTCACTCACGGCTCACCTGTCTGCCGCGGCCCCGTTGCCCTCTGCGGCGTCGAGCTGTTCCGAATCGACGACTTTCGGAGACATGGGGATGCTGCCGGCCAGCGGACCCGACAGGGCCGGCTTGGAGCCCCTCATAGGTGCGGCCGCTGGCACCCCGCCCTGCGCCGTGGAGCCCTGGCCCACTCCTGAGGGGCTCTGCTGCGGAGCCATGCGCGTGCTGAGGCTCAGGATGCCCGAGCGCATCCCAGGACTCCCCGGCTGGGCCACGCTCGGCGCCATGACCACTGCCTCGGGGCCCGGGTGGGGCTCTGCACGAAGGGTAGCATGGTTAGGGGCTACCCTACCCTTAGCGCCGCGCTTGCACCGCTGCACCCGCACACAAGGGTGGGTGGTGCTGTCAACCATGTCTTGCAAGGGAGGAGCGCCTTGGTGAGGCATCTCTCAGCCAATAAGCAAACGCTGCGGAGTCTGGCGGTGTTGCAGCTGCCGCAACTCCCGATCGGCACGAGTCCGTGCTGCCGCCGCTGACCGTGAACTCCGGCACTGCGCTGGCCTCCCGGGCGTTGGGTCCCCAGGGCTACGAAGCATGAGGAACGTCGACGTCAGCGTGGCAGGCTGGCAGTGGCAGCCCAGGTTCAAGCATGTGCATGCGGCGGCCAGGTGCGGTGCCTTGCGATGCGCCGGGACTGCGGCCCTCACCTGCTGGCCGTCCGCGAGCACAGTCTTGATCCGCAGCGTGCTCCGGAAGAACGACGTGTCCATGAGACCGACGTCCTGCAACCACGCTTGGACATCCCCCAGTGCCCGCGACAGGTTGGCGCCATGCAACAGGCAAGCGGGTCGCAACAACCGAGAGAGCACGCGTGAGGAGCGAACATAGGAGCCAGATCTGCTCGTCACCAGCTCGCAGGGCGGGTGGGGGAAGGCCCCAAAGTCGTCTTCAGTGGCGGCGCGGAAGAGGGGCGGCTCGTAGTCCTGGGGAGTGCCCTCGTTGTAGGTCAGTTTCAGGAAGATGTACCGCTCATTGGGCACGCTGCGGCAGGCGGACCGGATGGCGCATGCGACCAGATCGGTACTGCCAGACGCCCGCCGCAGCCGCGCACTCGCGGGCAGGGCGTGCTGACGTGGCCCAGGGCGAGCCAGCCAGCAAGGCTATGGCTGACCCCAGGGAATGGAGCAACACTCAGTTCGCACGATTCTGTCACACGGGCCCGCACGTGCAAGGAGTGACCCCGTGCATCCAATTACCTGTCGAGCGTGTTGCAGAGGGAGACGAGCATGCGGACCATTCGCGCCATCTGGTAGCGGACGCTCTGCACCGTGGGCGGACAGGGCACCGCCAGGTTGACCTTGTTCGTCCTCCCGTCCTCCCCTGCGGCCCCTGTTCGCGCGAGGGTGGACAGCGACATACTCAAACCGTGGCAGCCCATCCCCAGGCACCAACAGCCCCACTGCTCGCCCCGCGCCTGCTTCTGCGTGCTCGTCGTCAGTCCCCTTCTCGTCCCCGTCTGCCGTAAATGTGAAGATGTACTCCTCAAAGAGCTTGGTGCCCGCAGGGTCAGCCGCAAACCCAAAGTACACGTTGCGAAGGTAGCCCTTCTCGAGCGCGTCGATGACCCCTGCGCAGCAACAGGCGGCGGCGTCGTAGGCGAGCCGCGGGGGAGGGGCATGTGGGCAGAGGCCAACCACGGACCGTACCTTTCTCGACCCAATCCACCAGGCGCAGCGACTCGGGGCACTTGGGCTTCAGGCAGTGCATCCTGCGAAACGACGCAACGAACGAAAGCCATTAAATGCTGGCTAATTCGGGCAGGGCGCTCCGCGGCGCTGAGCGCAGCCACGCACTGCAGGCCGTCAGTCTGCGGGAGCTCCCTGGGGACGAAGTGCTCGCTCTCGAAGAGCTCGCGCAAGAAGGCCACGTTGTAGATGGCGAGACGAGCTGCAGACGCACGCGAGGAGGCGCCGGTGGGCCGGGCATTTTGAAAATTTGCGATGCCTTCTGCGCAGGCAGAACAGCGTTGCGCGGGCTCCGGAGGACGCGCGGGCGAGCCGAGTCAATGCACCGAGATTTTTCATCGCCTCCAGCGACTCAGTCTTGGAGAGCACGGCCTCCTGCTGGGCCTGCTGGGCCGTTGTCGCCACCACCATGGTGCACTGCCTGCGCCGCCCCGGTCAAGCCAATACGTCCGATGCTAGCCCGTAGGATTGAGTATCCCGAGAGCGTTTCGCTGCAGCGTAAAAGGGCCCGCTTCGTCCCTAGGCGGCACGCGTTGTCGTCCTTTCTTCACAGGACCCAGCAGCACCCAGGCGAGAGACGCAGCGGGCAGATGTAAAACACGCTGGTCACAAGATTGACAGTTGTGAAGAGCGCAGCCGTTCCCCTTCGGCTCTTCTCCCCGTCGGCGACACAGCGTCAGAGCCTCGATCTGGCGGGGGTTTCAGGCCCGCGACTCGCCCGCCCAAGAACGTACAGGAAGTGAGGACGCCCGCACTGTGGGCTATAGGGGGTGCGATCGCGGCTTTGGCGCTTCGGTTGGGCGGGCCAGCACCTCCACGGCACCAGCGTGGATTGCGGCCTTGGTTGGCGTCGCCGGTCTGACCTTCCGATGCCATGACAATCAGTGGAGGACAGTGTGCCTCTGCCCTGAGCTTCGGTGCGCGCTGGCTCCGCTGCCATCGCTAGATGCAGCGCAGAAAGGCACTCGCGTGACGCCGATCTTGATTGCGGTCGCAGGAGCGCGTACGTCTAAGCGTGCCAGGCGCCCTCCCGAACCTTTCGTCGCGGAGACGTCGAAGGCGTTCAACGAGAGGCAAGTGGATTGCATCCTCGTGTTTTTCATGCTCGTAAATTTCATGCTCTCCTTGGTTTCACGGCAGGTCGGGGGAGGCCGAGATTGGAGACCAACGTAAGAGCAATTTTCAACGCAGAAAGAGGCAGGAGGAGCAGCGGCAGGCCGATTCGAGCCCATCTCCCGCCGCGGTGAGCTTTTTCAGCGCCCAGTGTGCGCTGTGCCCAATTCCGCCGCGAGGCATCCGATTCAACATCCGTACCTCTTCCCAGACGGCGAGTGTCCGTCTAGAGCCTCTGCGGACGGAGCGCATGGGCCCGGCTTCCAGCGAGCTCGCGGCACGCACGCCGCAGCAGGCCGAGCGTGGCGCGACGCAGGCGATGCGCCAGGACCATGATGGGCCCGATCACGCGGGCGCTTCGGACTCGTTCGCTGCCGTCGTGAGTGCGGGTCCTGCGGCCGCCGTCGTCCGCGCGCTGGAGGACGAGAACATCGCCAACCATCAGCCCAGGGACGAGCGGACCAAGGCGTGGCTCGACCAGTACAAGTGAGTGCCGTCTGTGTCGTGGTTTGTGTGCCTTCCATGCCCGTCTCGCGACCCGGATGCCGAGGCCCTCGTCGCTGTCCCGCAGGGCTGTGCGGGAGTGCGCCCCGCCCGCCGTAATGGGCCATGCGGAGCTCCGCGCCTTCCCTGCCCCCGCCGCCACGTACGCGCACCACCGGAAGTCGATCGAGATCCGCGTGCTGAGCCTGGTGGCCCCGCCGCTGTCCCTGCCGTGCCGGCCGGACGACTCCGTGTGGAGCGTGCTGGCCTACTTGAGCCAGGCCACCCAGCGCGTGCTGCTGCCGAGCTGCATGGAGCTGCGGATGGGGGTCGGACTCGTGCTGCACCCGTACTCCGATAGCTCCCGCATGCTGAGGCTGTCCGACTACGGAATCTTCTCCGACACCGACCTCCACCTCTTCGTCAACCAGGCGAGGTTCTGGCGGGTGGTGCTCCGGGGCGCATTGAGGGTAGCGTGCAGTAGCAGGGGTGCCGGTGCCGCTGCACTTCCCTGCGCTCGCCCTCTGACCTGCCAGGGGCTTCCTGACCGTAGCGTGCGCGCCGTGTCTTACCACAGCCGTCGCCCTCGACCCCCCGCAGCCTGTGAGGCAGCACATCCCGACCCACCCGGAGAATGGAGCCGTGACGCGTGCGGCGTCTGCTGCACAGTGGCGAGGCAGCGAGTACCAGAAAGACGCTCCAGAGAACAAAGACGCGGAGGCACGAAGGGACTTTGCGGCCCGATGGATTGCCAAGCGCCACTTCGACTTGATCGAGGCGGTCCTGGGCGAGGATTTCGTAGCTCGTTTGCGGGACCGGCCATACGATGCCTACCTAGACGGGCCCTATACCTGGGGCGAAGAGGGGCCTCGACAGAAACGCAGACGGAGCATGGTGGCAGGGGGAGAGGCGGAGCACGGCGGTGGGGCGGGGACCGGGGAGGCGGCCCGCGCAGTGGACGCTGCTGGAGAGGGGCCATCGGCGATGGCTGGGGCAGGGGCGGATGGGGCGAGGGTGGCGGAGGTCGCGGAGGGTTTGGGTCCTGCAGACGGGGTGGAGCTGGGGTCGAATGGAGTGGGGCCTGGGGAGGGCGTGCGCGAGGGCGTGGAAGGGGCGGCGGGTGCGTTGGCGGAGAACGGGGCGGAGGACGCGTTTGGGAGTTCGATGCAGGGCGATGCGAACAGGGCGCACGTGGAGTACTGGAATTACATGGCGGTCGAGGACATGGAGTGGTACCTGGACAGCATATTCGTCATGGGGGCATACGAGCCGGAAGGGAGGGTCAAGTGAGTGGCGGCGGTCCGGCGTGGCACCGTGCTCGTTGCAGAGCACGAAGCGCCCGAGACCAGAGGCCACTGGCACATCTGAGTGACGTTCTCATTATTCCCCTGCAGCAAGTGGAAGGTCATACATAAGCTTTTCCACGGGCCTGGCAGGCCGGGGGAGGTGACGGAGCCCAAGACTCAGCATTACTGGCGCAGTATTCTGGCAGAGTATAAGGGCACGAGGATGTGCGGCATTTACACCAAGGTGCGTCGGCCAGCAGCCCGCAGCACCCCTGCGCGTGCCAGCCACCGTGTCCTCTTGCCAGCCCGAGCTTGTTCGACAAGATAACGGACAGCACGAGTTGCTCGCAACGCAGATGCCCGATCGCATGAAGGAAAAGGTCGCGGAGCTGCTCAGGGTCTACTACGACAAGATCGGACGTGAGTGCGGCGACGTGGCTTGGAACAAAGCAGAAAGCAGCATAGCAGCAGGCAGGATAGCTAGCAATTAGGCGCTTTCTGGGGCCAGGTGGGTGCGTCCGAGTGTTTACCCGAGTTTGTGAAACCCTGCCCGCAGACTTCCGCGTCTGAGACCGAGTCACGTCGCGTGGGAACACGGGTCGATGCGCACACTGCCCGGGGCCCCGCATGGCATCGCAGCGTCGTCACGTTCCTTCAATCGAGCAGACGCGCAGAGCCAGATGGGCGTTGCTAGCTACGCGATGACGGCGGAGAACGGACCGTCTTGAAATCGAAGCGAGCGCACTTTCCCTTTCAGCCCAAAGCGAGCGCACGGTCTTGTTAAATCAGCGGCGCGACACGCATGGCGATGGCAGCTGCCAGCTCCCTCCGCTGGTCGCACGAGATGACCTGCAGCGACTCGGCAGCGACCAGGACCTGCGGGACGGGCGTGGACAGTGCGGTCGCAGATGTGCCTCACAACCGTCACCTGCCTCAGCCAGCATCCATCCCGGCCCAGCCAGATCCCTACCCAAGCCAGCACCCATCCCAGCCATGGCACCGACTGACGCTCAGTTGCATTGCCATTCTCTCCCCATGGCAGTCAAAACGCACCTCAGACACCGCTGCCGCGACCAGCCCTGCAGGGCCTGACCGGGGTCTCCGGAGCACGGGGGCCTGGCAGTGGAAGTCGATGCGCACGTGGGACGGCGGCAGCAGCCAGGGCTCGCCGTCCACTTGCACGGGCAGAGGGGCCGTGGTCTCGATGTGAACACCCGTGCCCTGCGGGACGTGGGATCACCGGTGTCAGGAGGCTTGTCGGGACAAGCACGGGCTGAGAACACATCACAGACGTCATGCCTCTGTTGCAACTGTGTAGCAGTCGAGTCAATCAGGGTTAGAACCTCAGCGAGAGATGGCGGGCGTGACGGGCCCGGCCTGCGCGGTATCCACTCGGCCCTCGCCTGTGCGATGGGGACGGCGCGGGACAGTCCCAGCTGTATTTGGCCCAGGTGCACGGTGCTCTTGACGCCCACGACCTCGATGAGGCCGTCGTCGAGGAGCTGAGGCAAGAGGGGCTCTGAGGGGCCGGCGCCGAGGGCCGTCGGGGGGCCCGACCTAGGCGTCCTGGAGAAGAGGTCGGGAATGCAAAGGATCGGTGGGTGAACGAAAGAAAATCGGCAAAGCGACTGTGTGCCCTGGACCGTTGCCAAGATGCCAGGGGGCTGAGTGCGTCATGGCATGGGCGCCATGCGCAGCACGGCAGATTTGAAACAGTCCATGTGCTGTGAAGCAGCATGTTTGTCGATGTCGTTGTTAGCGCCGCCTTCGCCACCCCCGACTCACCCCACCGCCGTGGCGCCTCCCGCGCTCGCAGCTCCACCTAGGGCCGACGCCCACAGATCGACGCCTCCCATGTGACTGGCGATGTTGAGGACCACGATGCCCTCCAAGTCACTCGGGACTGGCACGGGCCGGCCGTCCACGGTTAGCTTGACTGACTGAGGCAGGTGCGAGCACGCGCGCGCCAGCAGGTCTGCGCGGGGCGCGGTACGGCCTCACAATTTGTAACAACACGAGGTCGTTCGCAAGATGCTTGGCCTGAACGCTGACATCGCAATGTTACGCAGGAAACGTCCCAGAAAACACCCGCACCCTTCAGGGTCCCCCGCCAGACACCTAGACACCCCGCGCGCCCCACCTGTGGCTCCCAAGGTGCCGTACCAGACCTTGTTGCCGACCTGAGACATGAACCACCGGGGGTGGGCCTCGCGCATGGAATGGAAGTCCAGCGCCACCTTGGCGTCGATCCCAATGCCCAAATAGTTGTTGAACTGCACGACCTTGTCACTTTCCGAATCCCGCCCGGCCTTCGGCCCCGCCGCGGTGGTCCTCGGGGTGAAGTGCGCCGTCCACCGGTCCAACATCGCAACGGCTGCAAACTCCACGTCACGCAACACCGCGGGTAGGCCCCTCTGTTTGAAACCCGCCACCCCGCTGCCCCACTCCAAGCACCTGCGGGTGGAGGGGTCGCGTGGGTGATGCCTAGCCCTGCTGCAGGCTTGGACCGAGGCAATTACGAAAGCAAGCAGTGCACAGCCGGAAGGCGAGGGTCGCATGGTGTTAGAGACACGTCAGTAGGACCAGCCACAAGCGGCTTGAAAAAGCTCCGCTATTACATGGTGTCCCCGCGCACCTAGCCAGGTCGTTGCCGGTCCCCAGGGGCAGCACCGCGACGGGTGGGAGTGACGCGTCGCCCTCCGCCCCCGCCTCCTCGGTAAAGACCTTGTGGACGGCACCCAGCACCCACCCCACCGTGCCGTCGCCACCGACCACCAAGATGCGAAGGTCCTCGACATCTGAGCACAGCACAGGGAAGGGAAGGAACATGGCACCAGGTGCTGCACGTGCTGCCCAGGTCCGCAACCCTCCCGATGCTCGTCAGGTGGCGCGGGGGGTGTTAAGGTGCGTGACGATGCGCACACAGCGTCGCTTGCGGGTCAAGCATGGTGTTTGGAAGAAGCTTACCTCGGAACAGCCGCAGCGCGGGCTCGGGTTTCTCGGCCGGCAGCATCACGACTTGGAGGGGGTTGAGGAGCTTGAGAAAGCGACGCTTGAGGGACGCACCGACCTGAGGGCCGCTCTTGGTGTTGAGGAACTGCGTGGGGAGCAGAAGCGGCATGTAAAGGCAGCGTGCGTGAGGCACCAGGCGCGTCCCGTCGCTTCCTGCGCATGCTGCCACATCGCGTGCGTGCGATAAGCAGCCAAGTGAAGAGTGCACCGCCCCCGCTCATCGCATCGCAAGGCAGCCCCGCCGTTCAGCATGAGCCCAGCAAGGCTCACCACCAAGAGGGGTTTGAAACCAGGCGGCACGGCCTTGACCTGGAACTCCGCCGGACGCGCCCCCGCACGCTCTGCGACGCGCACGCCACGCGCGTCCTCCCCAGTCGCGCTGACCGCGAGAGCGGGGCGGGACTGCGATGGCTCCGGGCCGCCGTCCATGCTCGCAGTGCTCGACTGACGGGCCAGGGCGTCCGCCACCAGCTCCGCGGGCATTGCAGCCCCGTCGGCGCGGGCCGCGCGCGATACCGTTTGCGAGGGCGACATCGGCGGAGACCACGGCTCTGGCAGTCTCGCCGTGTCACGCCCGGCGCTGTCCGCAGGCGCCTGCCACGTATCGCCCGCTGCCGTGGCCCGGGGTGCGGCCCCAGCGTCCCTGGCCCCGCCCCAGGAAGGTGCGAGGAGCCTCCCGGTCACTAAGGGGGTCGATAGGCTCTGCAGCCAGTCCTGCTCAGCCACCTGCGCACACATAGAGACGACCGCATTGGCACATGCGGTGTTAAATGGGGCAAGATGCGGAGCGTTCCAACTTCAGCACGAACAGGCGGAGACGGCAACAGGATGGCGCCATCGGAATGTGCTGGCAGAAGTGCAGCGCGGGCAACGCGCGTAATTGCCTTGTCCCTTGCCTGCTTCTTGAGGTAGTTCGTGGTGAGCTGCAGGGACTTGAGGCCCTTCTCGACAGTGCTCTCTACCATCCGAGCCACGACGTCGCGCGCGCGCTCCCGGCTCCGCGGGACCACCTCCACGCTGGACGGAGGCAAGACGAGGCGGGCGTGGGGCCCGATGGAGCACACGAGGGGGTCCACGGGCCCCACGGCCTCCGCCGCTAGCGCCGGAAGCATCGCTGCGCTCCCTGCGCGCAGGTGCGGGCGTCGCAATGCGTCAGACGGAGGGAATTGGGAGGGTCGACCAGGTCTATGCTCGCCACCCCTATCCGCTCACCTGCAAAGGCCAAGTCGGACATAGAACCCCGTGACGCGAACCGCTTCAGACCGAGGTGCGCGGACCCCACGCTGCGGTTCCGGGCGTGGCTGGCGGCCAGGGTAGAGCCGCGGCGCTGGGGCAGGGGCAGGGTCCCAAAGCGGCTCGTTCCCGGGGTCTGCGCATGGCTCAGCCGATGTATGGCTGCTGCTAGGGTCCCGGGACCCGACGCGTTTGCGGAAGGGTCCAGGGCCGCCGCGAGCGACATGGCTTGCCCCGGCGACCTCAGCAGCTGTCCCAGGCCCTCGCCGTGGCTCCTGGTGCGCCTGCGCGGCGACGAGGTAGACTTGGATCGTAAGACGCGCTGTGTCAGCAACAGAGCGACCCATTTAGGCGCTTCCTCGCGCCGCGCAGCCGGGTCCCCTAGCAAATCTCCGGGACCCCCTCACGAACGGCGTCGGGACCGCGGGCGCTTGCCTTACCTAGCGGCGCGTGTAAATTATGGAAATGGAAACGTTTGAGCCTGAATCTTTGCCCAGGGTCGCCGGGACAGGCCGGCCGGCGCAGTGAAACTTCAGTAGGGCACCCGGTAGGATCCGCGCTGCGCCGGTCGCTCCGAGTAGGCCCACGAGAAAGCGGGGCAGAGAGCAGGTAGCTGATTGCGGAAAGCAGGGCTGGGATGGGCGCCCAAGTGCCACAAGTCCTCTCCACACACCTGTGTCCCGCGACGAGCAGACGCGAGGGCGCCGAGCTGCTCCCCGAGCTCAGCGCCGACGACGCGTCGTCCGCGACAGATGCGGCGGGCGAGCCAAACTCCTCCTCCTCGAGCACGACCGCTGGGGGACGCCCTTGACTGGGCCGCGCCCCTCGTCCCTGCTCGGCCTGCCGGGGCAGCTCCGGGACCCGAGCGGACGTGGAGAAGCTCATGGAGAGCTCCGGCAACTTGTGACGCGGCCGTGCGTCGCCCGTGAGCTCGGAGGTCGAGGCTGTGCCCAGGCGCCGCGTGCCCACCGCAGCGCCCATCCCTGCGCTCCCCTTCCGCGCGTGCGGGGACAGCGTCGCGTCTGACGCGTCCTCTGACGCCTCCACGATCGCCGCCAGGCCCGCCTGCGGTCCGGACTCCTGCGCCGCCCGCCTCTCCCACGACAGCGCCCACTGCAGCCGCTGCCGGGCCCCCGCGGTCAGGGACCCAACCCAGCTTGGCAGGGGAGACTTGGACGGCGACGAGACCACCTGTGCCAGTGGGAGCGGCGCTGCCTGCTCGGCGCGCGTCGAGGCGCCGTCGGAGTCCTCAGAGTCGCTGTGCTGCACCACCGACTGCAGAGCACGATGCCGAGCACGCATGTGAGACGGCCGCATGGGCACGGAAGCCGCGCACATCCTAAGCGGCGGCCCCAAACACAATCTGCCAAGGCAACGACGACTTGCCGCGCGGCTCAGCAGCCACCTACGTACCTCGTCCCGTGACTGCATCCCGTGGTTGCTCGCGCTGCCAGCGGTGCCTTGCGCGAAAAGACCTTGGCCCCCGCCGGTCCCTGCGCTGCGGCCCTCCTGCTCGTCGCTCCGGCCACCCATCACAGGAAGTCCGCCCGGCGTTCTGCGGACATACGCCCCTGCACCAAAGGGCAGCGGCTTCAGAGCATCGCAACACGCCGTCGTCAAGGCAGCAGCCCCCTCTCTGAGTTTGAAACGCAATGCAAAGCACGCATCACTCGCCTTCCTCCCCGGAGCTCCCCTCCTGGTCTTGCAAAGGCGCATTGTTGGCCACAGCCACACTGTCCGCCTCCGTCCCAGCCCTCAGCCCCGCTCCATTGCGCTCGTCGCCGGTGGCGGCCTCTTGCACGCAACACGCGCCCTGAATACGTGCTCTGCGGGAAGGGGCAGCATCGTCGCCGTGGTTGTGCATAGACCCACCGTGTCCTCAACACAGCGGCTCCTTTCACACGCACCGGAGCGCCTCCAGATAACACGAGGGGTGGATGCTGACTTGGCACCACGCACAGGTCCACGACGGCGCGATGGACAGAGCCAGGCCCGCCTGGGCGCCCCCGCAGGGCTCCTGGCAGGCCATACACATCCGGATCTCCGGTACTGCAAGGGCGGCACAACGACGTCACATTGCACAGCACTTGACGTGGGCGGGCTGACGAGGCGCGCAACCGCAAGCGCATCCGCGGACGCACCCATGCTTTGCTCGACGCCCTCGATGATGCACCCGTCGGGCAGCCAGTGGTGACCCATGGGCGGTGGTGCCAAGCGTGGCGGTCCTGTAACCTCCTCCTTGGCAGCGGGACCGGTCGCATCCGTAAGAAGCTCCGCAGAGACGATCGACACGGGCTTGCAATCCGCCGGCACCTTCTTCAGGCACTTGTGATGCACCCCGACGCCGCAGACCTCACAGCACATGGCGCGGCGGCCGCCCAGCGTGCCATAGCACACGTAGCACGTCACGAGGGTCAGGTCCTGCGCCGTGTCGTCGTGCTCAAAAAATCTGTGCGCCTGCGAAGCGGAAAGGGCGGGTACTCTGTAAGCCGCATCCGCCTCGCGCCGGTTGGTGCCCGTCGGCGGCATCGTGTCGCACCTGCCGCTCTGTCGGGCCCAGGAGGTGCAACTCGGACGCTGGACATGTTGCCACGGCTTGTTTCCAGCTCTCATCGGCGTCTGCGGCGTCGCTCCCCTGCACCGGCCTCCCCTGCGCTGGTTGCGCCTCTGGGCCCGCCCCTCGCGTCGCCAAGAGAGACCCCTGCCGCCGGCGTTGCGCTTCTCGCAATTCCTTCAACTGGCTTGCACCCACCGCTGCCACTGAGAAGCGCGAAAGCGGAAGGGGAGCGTTGCCAGGGCCCAGCTACACCGCCCCGGCCCAATCCAAAGTTCCCCCGCACAGCAAGCTCACCCGACTTAGCCGTGCGGCGGTAATAAAAGTGCAGGAGATGACGCAGCGACCACCCGACCCCCAGAAGCGCCAGGAAAAGGGTCACGACCGCGGCGACAAGCTGGTGCTGCGCGGCAGCGCGCCAGCCCAGCGTCCACCGAAGCATGGTCGTGGGGGGACCTTCGATGCTTCGGACTTCTAGCGAGACGCGGAAGAATCCACTGCCATCGTCAACTTTGCTTTTAGAACGCGCTGAGCGCGCATGGGTTCAGCCATCGCCAGGCGCATCTAAGCAAGGCACTGAACTGCTTCCCAGGGGCGGGCCGAGGGTGGCTGTTAGGACGCACCAGAAGGGTCACCCCCTGTGCGCACGCCGACCCACCTAGCCAGCCACCCACCGCCGAGCCTGCAACCATACCGCTGCTGCAAGCGCAGGCGTGATGACTTAGCCACCGCCATGAGGCTAGCGAGCCCTGTCTTTCCAGAGGACATGGACAGTCCCGGTGGTCGTGGTCCCGGCCTCGCGCTGCGCCTCTCCAGGGACGGCGAGGGTCTCCTGGGACATCGTCGTGAAGATGACAGCGGCGGATACGCCGGGCCGTGGCTTGGCGCGAAGGACGTCGCTGGTGGGATGCAGCGAGTCGCTGGTGGGCTGCAGCGCCGCGCGAGGGTTTGAGTCGCCCCTGCAGTACCTGTAGGAAACATGTGTACAAAGTCTGCTGTCTGACGCCAAAGCATGCGCCGACAAAGCCAGCGTCGCGCCGCGGTCGGCCCAACTGTAATTGGCCGCCTCGCGTCCACCCGCAGGGGCGCTCGCGGCGCCCGGTGGCCCCCTCGATTCTACGCTGAGAGATTTGATGCGGCCGCTTCTCGCCCACGGCTGCGGGGAGCCTGGTATTTCGGCCGGCGGTGTGCTGGGTGCCGTTACTGCCAAACGCCGAGCTGCGTCGGCAGAGGACGGGGCCCGGCGGCCCAAGCGTGCCTGCGTAGACCCTGCGGAGGTCCTTCGTCAGCATCCCAAGGGAACGCCTCTGCTCTGATTGCACGAGCTGCTGGCAGGGGAGGGCACGATGCCCACACTCTGTTATTTATTTATGCGCGCTCTTCCTCCGCCTGCAGGCGCCGCGGCCCTCGATCCGAATCGAGCCGGCGATGTCATGCGTTGGCGTGAGGCTCTGGAGGCCACCATTCGTGGCAGCGACGGGCCCAAGGTGCGCAGAGCAAGCGGGGCGAGCAGCGGGGACAATATTCCATAGCAGGAACATGACATGCCGCCTAACTCACTCCTCTCTGCAGCTCGGCATCTACGAAGGCGGGAAGAGTGACGGCCGCGTGCCGATGCATCTGCTGCAGGGCCTGTTGGGATCGACCCTCGCCGTGCAGTTGGAGGCCAAATCACGTCCTCCCTCAGTCATCCCGACTCACCCGGAGGCGCGGGAGCAGCAGAGGCCCAGCCCGCGCGACAGGGACTCTGTGGCGGCGACGTCGGCGGGGGTCGTGCCGGGTGCGGGCGCTGGGTCCGCACGCGCGGGGCTGGCGACTGGGCGTGGCGCCCATGCGGCGGTGCCATCGGAGGGCAGGAGCGGGACGGAAGAGGGAGAGCTGTCGAGTCAGGGCGCGACGGGGTCCCGGTCGGTTCGGCAGAGGTGACGCAAGCACGCAGCCTTGACGCCCTCCCCACATTGACACTTGCGGCCCGCCCTTGCCGTCGCATCTACACTCGGCTGTGCCAGTCTCCGCACACCTCAGTTATCATACCTTCTCCGCCTTGGCTTGTGCAGGGTCCCTCGCGGAGTGGCCCTCCCGAAGCTCCACATCCCGCAGCCGGCCGCCCCTGCCGTGCGCGTGGTGCGCCCGAGGGGTCGAGGCGCCACGGACGGACGGACGGGACCGTCCCCGCGAAAGGGCGTGCGACGGGGCGGGCCTGCCCGGTCGGGGCACTCGAGTCGGCCCTGGGGCGCTCCGCTGTCGGGACTCCCCACCGCAGGGCACGGCCCGGGCGGTGACTGGGCGCACCTGAGCCTGCCCGGCGCCCCTCCCGAGCTCATCGGGGCGGGCATGCTGGCCGGCATCGCCGGCGAGTCGCCGCACCGGTCGCACCCCATGCTTGCGGCCTACGCCGGGCTGCCCCTCCACTCAGCCACAGTCAGCCGATCCCGGCCCACCATGGGTTCCGCATCCGCCTGGGGCCACGGGCCGCAAGGGCGCCCGGTGGACTGCGCCCCCGTCAGGTGACAGGAGCATCATCCCGCGTCCAGCAACGACCTATTGCACGAGGCCCTTGTCAGGGAAGCATGCACAGCGAGGTGGCAGCGAGCGAGCACATCAATCTCCGTGCTTCCCTTGCAGGCTTCCGCCCAACACGGAACACGGGCACGGCAGCGCTGTTGAGAACGGCGCTGCCCCGGGGGACGGCCCAGGGCGCGCAGCCCCGGGACCGGTCGTGCCAGAAACTGCCGGGGGCCAGTCCTCCCTGCAAGCTTCGGGGGGTGCGCAGGAGGGCCGCTCCGGCGCCGGCACCGCCTCGCGAGAGGGCGGGAACCGAGAGGGCGTGGACCGTGTGGCGCCGCAGTGCGCCTCGAACGACCGTGGGGCTCTGACGGACCCCGGGCCCCCGTCCGCCGCCAGCGATGGGGGCTCCGGGCAGTCCGGGGAGGGCAGCAGGGACGGCGGCCCTGACGTGGCAAGGACGCCCAGCCTGGCGGAGGCGCGGGTGGAGGGCGTGACGGGGGCCAGCGCGTCGAGGGGCGCGAGCGCGTCGTCGCGTGCCCGGCGGCTGGCCTCGGCCGCACGGGACGCGCGGAGTCCCCCTGGCGTGGAAGGCCCGGCGCATGAGGTCGGGGCGCCTCTGTCCGAGAGCGGCGGCAGCAGCTCTCGTAGCCGTGAGGCGCTGGCCAAAGGTGAGGAGCCACAGCGGGGCTCGGTTACAGTATCATGAGCACTTTATAGTAAAATGCTTTGTGAGCGCGGTGGGTTGAGTGATACTGAGTGAGCCTGATGCCAGGCGTGCCACCATCCACCACCTGCGTGTCCCTGCAGGGGACGACCTGCCCCTCTCGGCAGCTGGGAACCAGGGCCTGAGCGCCCTTCAGTCCGACGTCAAGCAGCGGGCGAGCAGCGGGCCGGCGCGCGCAGAGGCTGCGGATGGGGCGGACGTGGACGGTGGGACGGCAGATGGCACGGACCCTGGCGCAGGGGCCGGGGAAATCGAGGCGAGGGAGGGCGTTATTGCAGCGGTGCATGGCATACCCCTCGTGCGCCCCCCTCCCCTCCCACGCTCATCCTGCCTGGGATCATCTGAGGACCGGCGGGGACCCGGCACGGCCCCGGCTGCGCCCGGCTTCGCGGTGAGGGCGAGCAGCGGTGCCGAGTGCCCCGGAGGGCCTTACCCGGGGCACCCGACGCTGCCGGCCGGGGCGGTGTTTGCGGCGCGGTCGTCTCAGGGTGCCTGCGAGGGTGGGGAGACCGCAGCGGGCAGCGAGCAGCAGCAGCGGGCATCCGGGGAGTCCCAGCGTGGCGTCCCTGCGGGGTCGCGGTGGGCGGTGGGAGGGTCGAGGCGGGGTGGCAGGGGCGAGGGCGTGGGTGCCCGGAGTTGCAGGGAAACGGCAGCGGAGCAGATGTCGCAGATGGGCATGTTGGTGTCGGAGGAGGGTGAGATGGCGCCTGGCGAGGTGGTGGAGGCGCGGGGCGAAGGGAGGGGCGCAGAAAGGCCGGCGCTGGCGGTGGTGGTGGGGGACAACTTGGGCGGGGCGGGCCTGGGGACTGTCGGGGTGGACGCGAGCGTAGGCGAGGCGTTGGCCGGGCATCGACTGGCGCTGGCAGATGCGGGGAGCAAAGGCCTGGGAGCAGGGGGGCGCGCAGACAGCGAGGCTGGGGACGATGGACGGTGAGTGACATGCGATGTAAACTGGGTCGTGCTTGGCGCCTGGCTGGCTGCAATGAGCGAGCAGCGAGGGTCGTTTGTTTGGCTTTGGCTTGCAGGGATCAGAAGAGCGTTGCGGCGGACTCGCCGGGCAAGCGGGCGCTGGGCAGGGAGGGCGCCGAGGTCGCGGAGTGGGTGGCGGGCAGCGCCGGGGCGCCCGCTCAGTGGGTGCGGCTGGGCAGATTCGATCTGGCGTTGTCAGACAGCGCGAAGGGAGTGGTGGTGCAGCAGACGACGGGGGGCGACAGCGCGAGGGGAGAGACGGTGACTGCGACGGAGGGCGCGGAGGGGCGCGAGAGCGAGGGCCGGGGAGGGTCCAGGGCGCAAGCGAGCAAGCGAGCGCGCGGGCCGATGGGGCCGGCGGTAGAGGCGGAAGCAGAGGCGGGCGGGAGTGGGGTGCAAGTGCGGTCGACGGACGGCAGGGTAAGCGACATGAGCGCGAACTCGTCTCCCCCGAAGGAGCGTGGCAGCGCAGGGTCGGTGGGCAGCATGCAAGGCAAGCGGGGTGCGGGGCTGCGGCTGGGCCGACAGGAGGAAGCGCAGGAGGCCTTGGATGTGGAGCTGGGAGGAGTAGAGACGGACGCAGAGGGGCCAGCGATGGGAGAGAGCGGCGGGGGGACGTCACGCGGGGGCGGGGTGCTGACGGCGGGCGGGCGGGGCAGAGTCGGGGCGAACGGGGAGGGTGGGGCTGGGGATGGCGCGGCGCGGGGCGCGGAGGGCGGCATGGCGGACGCTGATGCGTTTATGAATGCGGACGTTGAGGTTTCGGAGACGGAGGTGGGATGGGGCTGGTGCATGTCGTACGTGTGCTATGTGGAGCATGGATGGGGCGGGTGTTGTGACGGGTGCTGTGTTGCAGGGCGCTGTTGGGAGCGGGTGTTGCCGGGTACAGGAGGTTGCAGACGACGCAACGACGACACCTCTCGCATTGTGATCGCAGGGGCAGCCCCGGTCGGGCTGGGCAGGCGAGGACGGCGATGAGGAGGGCTCCGTGGTTGCGACGAGAGCGGGTGGCGGTCCTGGGGACTTTGTCGTGGCGCAGCGCCCGAGCCGCTCTCTCTCCAACAGCGAGGGTCCCTTGGCGGGCGACATACTGAGGAGCCGCAGTAGCGCCCTGGGGACCCCGGGGGCCTCGGACTCTCGCGCGGACCAGGTGAGACTGGTTACTTGTGACTTATGCTTGTGACTTCATCTTATGAACGCATCGAGATGGCTGGCATGTGTTTGACATCGCTCGCAGCTGCACGCTGCTTGTGTCATTCGCAAGGCATGTCCAACGAGGCGACACCACCTCGTTTTCGGCGTAGATGTTCTCCCACGACGCGATGCAACACCTGACACACCTGTCGCGGTCCGCCACTCACATGGTCACCAGGCAGCTGGCGGGGGTGTCTCAGGGCGGCACGCTCTTGGGACCCTGGCCCTCTAATGCGGCACCCCACGGGGTGCTCGACCACACCAGCACCCTCCCGCCCGACCCGTTCACTGGTGCAGGGACGCCGGTGAGGCTGGCCATGCGTAGAGGGCGTGCGGCGCTGCGTTGTGGTACAGCCGATGGGGACTCTCACCCTCGATGGCAAAAGCTCCACACATCCTCATCTCAACAAGCTACTACCTCGATCTGGCCTCTTCCTACCTCGCAGGCGATCGATGCGCACGCGTTGGCCAGCGACGTCCCGGGCGTCGCGAACAACGCGCCGTGGGGACTCGATGCGCAAGGCGTGGGCGTCGCGAGACCTCTTGCAGCCGATGAACCCTCCAGACGCACGGGGCGCGTCTCTCGGCAGACGGGACCTGGCCATGAGCGATGGGGCGGGGCAGGGTACGGCACCGTCACCCCAGGGCCTTACCCTGTCGCTTGGCTCCAACAACGAAGCCCCCGCGCCGCACCGGGCGACGAGCTCGGCCCAGCCCGCGCGCGCCACGGTGGTCGGGGAATGGGCGGGCGCGCGCACGAGCAGCGGGCACCGGCCCAGCGACGCGGGGGGCCTCCCGTCCGCAGCGCTGGAGCACTTGCGGTTGATACCGGGCGCAGCGGCCCACGAGCGAGAGGGCTCTCGGGAGCCAGAGGGCACACGAGAGCAGGAGGGCTCGCGGCACCCTTCCGTGGGCGCGACAGACGGGCTGGGCCTGGGCCGGGATCCGACGACCGACGGCGGCGGGGCCGGGCGCGGGGCGGAGTCCGGGGCGACCTTGGCGCGCACGGCGCTGACGGCCGGCAACTCGGCGGCGCCCCCGCGGCCTGAGCAGCCGCAGATGGCGGAGGCGTCGCCGCTGTCGCGCGGGAGTGGGTCGGTGGCAGCTATCGAGGGTCCGGCCTCAATTGGGAGGCTCGAGGAGGGCATGGATCATCACGAGGTTGACGGGGCGTTATCGGGTGCCAGCGGGAGTAACATGGGGATGGGAGAGGAGCCGCAGCAGCGGCGTGGGCGTGGGCGCCGCAGCCCCGCGCCGCGCGGGCGTGGCCGCGGCCCCGCCGAGTCGGTGACGTACACGGCGCGGGACGGGCACGGCTCCAAGATGAGCCGCAACTCGACGGTGGTGCCGAGCCCGGGGTCGGCCGTGGGGGAGGTGCTGAGCGGGCGCGTCCCTCCCGCTGCGTTCTTACTACCTGTCACCCGCACTGGGGGTCACGCCTCTGGAGACGACGACCTAGGGTCCGAGTCCTCTGCCGGGTCTGGCGGCGGCGGCAGGCCCGCTCTGGAGGGATCCGGGGAGTCGGGCTAGGGGCAACGAATGCATGTAGCGATGTGTAATTGGCGATGCGTAGTTGCGGTGTCTTGGTACACATGTTGACGTGCTCGCCGAGGCGGCAGTGTCCGTGGCGCAAGTTCACATTGCGCGTAGTGTGCTGTGCTGATGCTAGACTGCCTGCTGTCGCTGAGAGATGTGAGTGCATGTGAATGCATATGCGAAGCTGTAACGAGTCTCGGCAACCCACGGTCCGGGTTGGTCCTGCCCTACCCTGTTCTGTGCGCTCCCACATGTCGCGAGCGCCGTCTTTGGCGGGTCAGCGTGCGCCACCTGCGCTCAAGAGCCCGCCGCCGCCCTGGCGCCGATGTGTGACGCAGCCGCCCGCAATCGCTCCACGGCTTCTCGCACCGTCTCTGGCGTCTTGCAGATGGCGATGCGGACCAGGTGCTTGGGGCACGAGTCTTGGTCGGAGTAGAAGGCCCGCATCGGGAGGCACCCCACCCCGGCGTGCTCCAACACCGTTCGGCACCAGTCGACGTCGCTGAGTCCCGAAGACGCGACATTCACCACCAGGAAGCAGCCCCCTTGCGCCGGAATGGGCGCCAATCCTGCGGGCCCACAGCGGTTGTGCAGCGGTTAATGGTTGCCATCGCAACCAGCTTTGCGGTGCCGTGCGACGCGTCTGGGATCGAGTACGCACCCATGTCACGCAGGGCGTTCTCCAGCACCCTCGTGTTGTCCTCGAGCAGCCGGGACACCTCGCGGGCGTACGTCACGGCAGCCCCCGACTGGAGGGCCTTCGCGACGCCCTCCTGCGTGGAACACGCACAGGGCATCTGTCGTAACGCCCCTGGTATGTACCACAAATCTGGATCTGGGTCTCACCCTATGGGCCATTAAGATCTGATACGAAAAAGCTCCCCTCTACCCCGCCGCACCTGGAGAGGGGTGGGTGCGCAGAAAGTTGCGTAGCTGTGGACGGCGCGGACGGCCTCGACAGCCGCGGGAGGGCACACGACCCAGCCCACGCGCCACCCGGTGACCCACAGGAGCTTGCTGGCGCTGCCGAGCACGAACGTGCGCTCCCGCATTTCCGGGAGTGACGCCAGCAGACGTGCTCCCCGCCTTGTGTAAACACGGCCTCGTCATAGACCTCTTCGGAGAGCAGCCACACGTCCGACTCCCGACAGAGCCTGGCCACCTCCTCTGCCTCTGCAGGCGCGATCGAACAGCCAGCGGCGGTCGTCAGGTGCAGCCATCACCTGGCCAGCGCCTCATTCGACAGCGGCGTGTTGCGGCTGGGTGCACGGGCTGTGCTCAGGTGACTGCCACGGTGTGGCCGCACCTGTCCTGGTCATCACGGCACCCGTGGGGTTATGAGGGCTGTTGGTGATGAGCATCTTGACAGACGGCCGGCGCAGTGCTTCTCGCAGCTGTGGGATCGGCACGCGGAACCCGCCCTCCTCTTGTAATGGGATAGGGACCACTGAGCCACCTGCCAGGCGCACGCATGGGGCGTACCTGGGGCAGCAGGGGTCACGGTCGTTGTTAGCAAGCCTTTCAATGGCACAGGGAACGGGGTTGCAAAGCGAGCAGCGCCGTGCACTCACCATGGGAAGGCAGGCTCCATGCAAACCACCTCGTCGCCGGCGTCTAGCACAGCAGCGGCGATGGCCATGATGCCCTCGGTGCCCGACGTCGTGACGACGACGGAGTTCTGGTCCAGGTCAGGGAGCTGGCGATCCCGGCGATACAGGTCCGCGATGGCTTCGCGAAGTTGGGGCGTCCCTGCTTGGGGAGAGTACTGCGCGTGGACCCAATCGCCCAATACCGCCTCTGCCGCTGCCTTCCGCGCCGCCTCGCATCCTGGAAAGTTAGGGTAGCCCTGACAGAGGTCAACGCGCCCCAGCTTCTTCGCCTCGGTGGTCAAGAGCGCCCAGAGGGACGACAGGGACGACCCGCCCCCCTGCAGCAGCAACAGGTTGCAACGTTCGCGGGCGCGTCGACTGCGGGCGCGTTTGTTTCAGAGGAGACGCGGATCGCACCTGCCTAACTCTCTCGCTCAGAGAGAGGCCGCGCATGGGAGCTCCGGGCGCAACACTGCGGGTCCCTGGGGGAGGGCCTGGTGTAGGTGCTGGGGTGGAATGGTCTGCACAGCCGATGGGCGCCTGCAAATAGGATAGTCATGTAAGTCTTGGGTGGTGTCAACCCTGCAAATGGCGCCGAGCAACCCAACGAAGCGCCAGAAACTCCTCCCTGGCGTCGTCTCCTCCCGCGCCTGCTGGTCGAGCCTCCCATTAAATGCGTTTCTTAGATCGCGCTCGGTTAGAATCCGGCCGCTGGGTCACAGCTGAGGCCGGGAGGGTCGAAGGTGGTCCGAACTGGGAGGCCCCCGCGAGAATGTGACAAGGCCCAGGTGAACTTTAGCATGAGGAACGCAACAGGCGGCAGCCTGCCCGGCGAAGCGGTCTCTAAGCGCCGGGTAGCGATGCACGGCGCTGCATGTGCTCCTGCCAGGGGAACTGCGCGCCATCTGCGCCAGGTATACCTTGCCTGCCGCCCTCGTTGACCTGGAGCATTCCGGCCGCTAGCGCCCCCCGTTTAGCGGACGGGGCTCGCGAGATGTGGCGGAAGGCATACAGTTCGCTGCCTCTCGCGGGCCGGCACGCCGCCACCGTGTAGCCACGATCCGCATATCGTCTCGGTAGCGCTTTCAGCAGGCCAGCGGCCGTCGCCGGGGCGGGCTTTGAGAGTCGACCCCGTCGTCACCCGCCTACAGATTATGGGGCGCAAGGGGAGGTCCAAGGGCAAGCCTTCCTCTTCAAAGGAGGCCGTCGTTCAAAAGCGCGTGGATTCGGTTGGTTACAGGCCCCCGAGCGCCCGGAGGTCGCAGGGCAGCGCCATGGCTGCGACACCCCGCGAGCAGGTGAGAGTTCGGGGACACGGCGGGGCCGGGGCCCGCTGGCGCCACGCAGCATCGCGCGCGTTGGCTCTTTTCACCGCCTCGTGGGTCTAGCGCTCTTGTTGCGCCCCGGCCGGCGCGCCTGCCAGCCCATCCCTGTCGGGACCCGCCATGCTCTGCCCCACCGCCCCGGCATCCTCCTGCTGCGCCCACGCCCGCGATCGTGACCCTCTTATCCATCTGCGCAGGGGGGCGTGCTGGACCCCAACGTCCGCGCGAGCCAGGTCGCCCATCTCGTCATGTCCTTCCTTGCGCCGGTCGCCATGAGCTCCGCGGTGCGCGAGGCCGGCGCGGAGGGGCGCGTGCCGCTTGAGACGGCCGGCGCGTGCTGTCTGTGCGCCGGCGCGCTCCTCGGCGCGCCCCCGGGGTTCCTTGAGTTCCTTTGTCGCGTGCCGTGGGCGAGCCTCACAGACGCCGACCCGCCGGACGAGGACGTCGAGGTGCTCCTCCGATCGGCGGCGAAATCCAACGCGGTTTCGGCGCCGCACCGCCGCGCACTCGTCAACGCCCCGCTCGAGCAGCCCATGCTCGACGTCCTGCTCGGCTTCATTTGCATGCCCCAGGTGCGTCGCGGCGCGGCGGGCGCGCAGTTGCAATCCCAAGACATCGACGGATGGTTTTTGCTTAGCCTCGAACGCGTCGCGAGCGCTCTGCCGGCCGGACGTGCGCTTGTCAACCTCCCAACCCTGGCTACAGCGCAATTACGTGCCGCCCTTGCCCCATGGTCCCCAGGTGGACGAGTTCCTGCCTCCCGTGCTCAAGGGCGTCGGTCGCCGGGGCAAGGGCTCGTCGATCTGGGTGCATCCGCCGGAGCAGCCCCGCACCTCGGTGACGCTCGACCTCGACTCTCCCGAGGCCCCCGGGCCATCGGGGCCCGCCCTGACGCTCACGGGCGCCGCGGTGCTGCTGGACATGGCCACGCCGCTGCACTGCGCAGCGCTGCGGGGCCTCCCGGCCGCCGTGGAGCAGTTGCTCATGTCTGGGGCAGACATCACGCTCACTACCGCCGCCGGCCAGCTGCCTCTGGAGTTGGTCCCGCGCTGCCAGTGGCGCAGGGGCGAGCGCCTCTGCCAGTGCCAGAACCCGTCGGAGGCGATCCTTTTCGACGGCTGCAACGTGGACATCTGCAGGCAGCTCCTCATCGCCCAGGTGCGTGCCTTTGCTGCGACCAAGCCTGGGGCAGCCGGCCTTGGTATAGGCGCCATTCCTGTGTTGTCCAATTTCATCCTCCACGGCCCTCGCTCGCCACCTGGCCGGCCAGGCATGCACGCGCACTTGTAGAGTATTGGCTGCCAACCACAGCAGTGCTGCCTGTGTACCCACGCTTGCGTGACGCATCTGACCTCGTTTCCCTCCGCAGGGGCTGGTGTGGTTCCGCGCCGGGCTCCTCATGTGGGCAGTCATGGCGCTGCTCTCCACGCTTGCGGCCGTGGGCGTCATTTTCCGGGACCACGCCGTTGCCAGCCCCAAGCTCCAGAGGCACCTCAGCGACCGGGCGCACTTCTCCCGACAGCTCGCCAAGCAGACGGCAGAAGTGAGGGCCCACAGCTGCTCGCGCCACTCACCCAACCCCGCTCGTCATACGCCCCACCCACCTCCGCCGACCGCTCCCTACCCCGCCCAACACCCACGCCTTCCGCCCTCCCAGAACCTCGCCCGGTCGATTCGGTCCGAGGCCGCCAAGGGCCGCCGCCTGCTCGGCTTAGATACCGACCCAGACGCCGACCGCCCGACGATGCCCGACGGCCGGCGACGAGTCGAGGTGGATCCCGAGCGGGCCTACCAGTGCTTCGTCCGCGCCGTGCACGCCCTGCAGCGGCTGGAGCGGCAGGGGGAGGCCGGGGTCGGCAGCGACGCGGCGCTCGGGCCCGCGGAGCAGTCAGACCTGTACCGCTTGTGGGCCGAGTCGATGCTGGTGCAGTACACGTGCTGCCAGTGCGCCGAGTGTGGCGCGCACCTCTCGCAGGTCGCCAACATGGCGCACCTGCAGGTCGCGCGGCTCTTCGGCGCCAGCGAGGCGGGCGTGGAGGCGACCGTCGACCGGTCGTCCCGCGCCGCCAGAAACGGCATCGAGGCGGCGTGGAGGGGTGCTGTGGTGCCGGGGACGCGCCTGTCCGAGGTCAACGGGGGCCCCGGTGTGGTGTACTGGGCGGTGGGGCCCGGGCGGGAGCTGACTGGCCTGGAAGACGTGTTGCGCGACCCGCCGACGACGACCCCGGTGACGGGGCAGCTGGCGGCGGGGGCGGGGGGTGAGGCGGCGGCGGCGGCTCTGGAGGAGTGGTGCCGCATCGGGATGGCCCTCTCGCGCATCGTGGCGGTGCGCCTGTCGTCTCTGCTCGAGACGGAGTGCGCGCGCCCGGCCACGCCCGCTGCGCTGGCGTGCGTGCAGCAGGCGCTCACGCACTGGGGCAAGCTGCAGGGGCAGGGGCTGGCGGCGCTGGCGGGGTGCGGCGCGGGGGCGTCGGGGGACGCGGCGAGGCTGGAGCGGTGGGCGAGGCAGGCGCATGCGGACATCCGCATCGCGGAGGCCGCGTGCGAGGGAGGGGTGCTGCCGGAGGAGAGCGTGTCGGGCGCCTTGGCGCGTGCGCTTGATGGTGCTTCACCGCAGGGCCCGCGGCTGTCGGGCGGCGCCACCCCTTCGCGCGTGGATGCGCTGTCGCGTGCCCTCGAGTACCACGCCCGCAACGCAGAGCCCGAGGTGGCAGAGCTGGCGCAGGCGGCGCTGGCAGCAGCGCGGAGGGAACTCGAGGCGAGTACTCCGCTTGCGTGGGAACATACCACATGCTAGCCTCGCCCACATGGTCACCCAACCTGACCTGCCATGTTACCCGCTGTGTCGTCTCCCGCCCTCGCAGCTCTCCAACCGCCTCTCGTCGCTGCTGGCGCTGGGCGAGCACTCCCAGATGGACGAGAAGGCTTTCCGTGAGCTAGAGGACCTGGTCAGCGCCGCAGAGGACTTCCCGAGCCTGGCAGACTCTATGGAGGCGGGGCGGTCATTGCTGGCGAGGTGTCGTGCCAGCCAAGAGGCCCTGCAGTACCTGCGGGGTGCCATGGCTGCCGCCATCGAGCAGCAGGAGCGCATCTCGGGTGAGAGGACGGGGCGGGACGGGCCGTGGCATCGCGCGCTGCCATCACGATGCTCCTCTCCCTCTCACTTTGCACTGTGTCGGCCTTGCATAGCGGTGTCTGCTCTCGCGATGCAAAGCTCATGTCCGAGGTGTTTCATACATTCTCAGTGGATCTGGAGACCCCGGGGAGGAGCACCAGGCGTTCGATGGACCGAGAAGCATCGACGGTGTCGGCGCCCGCGAGCGCCGGCGATCCCAACGCCTCTTCGTCGCCCAAGACGAGCCTGCCCTGGAGCCTGCCCGCCACGCCCGGCCGGGAGCCCAGTGTCCTGGAGATGGCCGACACGGCAGGTGAGCGCCCCTCCTGGGGGTTGGGGGGTCGCATTGGTTGATGAAATGGCACGGGGCTGTTGTCAATGAGCCATCCTGTGCCCGACGTGGCTTTACCTCATGAGCTACTCCTGTGCCAAGTCAAAATAAGCCAAGACAGGCGGCCCAGCTGCCAGAACATGACGTCCCTAACTACCATCAGCTGCTCCCCATGTCACGCCACCCCTGCTCTCCTTGCTCTGCAGGTTCCGAGGACATCCGAGCGCTGCACGGCGTGGCGGCGACGCTAAAGCAGGCCATCTCCTCCGTACAGCACGCCAGCATGGGAGTGAGCCTGGGGGACGCACGCAAGCTCCTGCGCATGCTGCAGGCCAAGGTACGCGGAGTGGAGGCCTTTGCGGCGCTGGCGGAGGCGCTGCAGGAGCACCAGGCGGGCGGGGCGGGCGCCAGGGACGACGCCGAGGGCGGGCAGGCGGCCGGGGGCGTGCCGGACCGGCCACCGGTGACGTCGCGGTCGCGTCTGCGGGCGGCGATCCCCGGGGCCGAGGCGGCGGTGCAGGCGCTGCGAGGGATGGTGCCTGCGGGGGACCTCCAGGCGATGCAGGCGCGGGTGGCGTCGGCCAAGCAGCGGCTGGCGGTGGGCAAGGCGGGCGGGGGCCTGGAACGTGCCATGGCGGCGGCGGGGTCGGTCGCGGACCTCCCCCGGCTCGACGCGGCGATCCGGGAGGTGGAGCGGCTGGGCGGAGAGGGCGTGGGGGACAAGCTGCTGGCGGCGGCGGTGCGGATGCGGGCGGAGATGGAGGCCGGGGTCCGGGCCCAGCAGACGCTGTACCGTGCCCTGCTGCAGCTGAAGCACGTGGACCGGGGCGCGCGGGGGGCGGCGGAGGAGGCGGTGGAGGCGGCGCTGGCGCGCGCGAGGGAGTTCCTAGAAGAGGAGGTCGAGGGGCGCCCGGCGTTCGTGAGATCGCACGTGGCGGACGAGGTGGAGCGTGCCGCCCAGCAGCTGGAGGCGTGGCGGGCAGCCGAGGCGGCGCAGGGGCGGCTGTCAGCTGTTGCAGGCGCGGCGGAGACGGCCGCGGAGGTGGAGGCTGCGATTGACGAGGCGGCGGCGGCGGGGGTGCGCGTGGCGAGGGCACGCAAGGTCCTGCGGGCCATGCGGGATCTGGAGGGGGCGCTGGCGGCGCCCACGGGTGCCCCGGGGGCCGAGGCTGCGCTGGAGGAGGCGATCCGTGCCGCGAGGGCGGCGGGGGTGCAGGCCGGCGTCGTGGCGCGCGCGGAGGGCACGCTGGTGAGCGGCAGTGTTAGTGTCGCTTACTTTGGGCGGTGTTGTCGCCGTGTGCAGCTTAGGTTGCATGGGAGTGCGTGCAGTACGAGTGCATCGCAATAAGAATGGTGCATGAAAGCCGTATCCGGCTCATCCGCAGGCCCTCCGTCAGTTGCGTGTGGCGGAGCTGAGTCTGGAGGACGTGCTCCGGCAGTGGGCGGGGGCGGGGGCGCAGCAGCGGCGGGCGCTGGCGGAGGCGGCGATCGCGGTGGCGCGTGCGCGGTTGATGCACAAGGGCGGGCGGGGGCGGGAGGGGCAGCGGGGCGGCGCCGCGGCGGCGGGAGGCGATGTGAACGTGGAGGGTGGCGAGGACGTGCACTCGGCGCGACTGCAGGAGGTGGAGGCCGAGGTGGAGGACAAGCGCGGCCGCGTTCTGGCGCTGCTGACTCAGCTGGAGGCGCAGATGCAGAGGGACCGGGAGGAGCAGGAGCAGCGGGAGAGGGAGAGGCGGTCTAAGGTGGGCAGGAGTGATGGGTGGCTGTGGAGGGGTGGTGATGAGAGGTGGGGTCGAGTATAATCCTTGGCGCTGTAAATAAACGCAGGAAGCGGAGCAGCGGCGCATGGAGGCGGACCGCGCAGCCAAGGCCCAGCGGAAGCGCCAGGAGCGGCACGGGCGGATCGTGGAGGCAGTCAAAGTCGACGCGCGCCCCAAGGCGGAGGGTCCCAAGGCAGCGACTCGCCCGGAGTCTGCCGGGCCGGCGGGGCCCGTGGGGCAGGCGAGACGGCCCGTGATGGTCAAGGCCATCTCAGCGGCGTCGGACAAGGGTTTCGCCGACGGGACCAAGGCCAGGGTGCTGCGGTCGGGTGAGGGGGCGTGATGGGGCCGGGCCGGGTGCACCGTTGGGTTTTTGTAAGGGTTGGTGTCTGCCCGCAAGGGTGTGACCTGGCAGGGGCTGGAAAAGGCAGCCACGGTGCACTTAGCGGATTGATTCACAGGGCAGCCAGCAGCTCTCGCGCGCTGCTCGTCATTCGTGAAACAAGACCCTTCCCTCTCCTTCCTGCCCCCAGCCTCCACGGTGGCGCATGCGCGCGAGTCCACGTCTAGCAGGTCCTCTGGCAGTGTCGGGAGGGCAGCCGAAGACAGCACGGGGCCCAACTCGCTCGACGAGCGCTCGGACGCGGCGGTGGGGCTCCGAGCGGGCGTCCCGGCGCTGTCGGAGGCGCCGGATGCGATCGCAGGCCGGGCTGCCAACGGGGGTGGCCTGGAGGTCGGGTTGGGGAATGGCCGCGTCGGTGCTGTCGGCGCCGGCGGGGAGGGGCCGACTGGGCTGCAGAGGCCCTGGGCGGCGCTGGTTGCGGAGGTCCCGGCGAGGGCCGCCGGGGTTGCGGAGTCGGGGCCGGGGGAGTGGCGGGGTGCGGAGGAGGGCGTGGTGTCCCGGGGCCCCTCGGGAGGTCGCGCGTCGGGAGGCGCGCAGCTGTCGCCTGAGGTGCGGTCCGGGCACCACCGCAACAGCACCTGGACGCAGCTGGAGGCGGAGCTGCTGAGCCAGGCGTTAACGACGGGGGGCGGGGAGGCCGCGACGGGAAGCCTGTCGCCGATGGGGTCACGCCTGGCGGCGTGGGGCCTGGGGGATGCGTTCGGGGCGGTGAGTGCTTTTGCTTTGCGCGAGGGGTTGCCATTTTCTGTGTGGAATTGCCATGATGGGCGGTGAGTGCGCAGTGCGCGGTTCACGGCAATGCTCGCAGCACAGCCCGCATCACTACTGCAGCTGTCGCTGTCAGTAAATGCAACAGGGTGTTATTGCATTCACCACGATTCGATTGTTCCACTCGCTCGTCTCCATTCACAGGGCGCCCACCGCAACGGGCCACACACGCCCCTGGGGAGCTCCGTGGGCGCATCTCAGGGGATCCACGACCTGCATTCGGAGCTCATGCAGCTCCTGATGCCCGACGGGCAGGCGGCGTCCTGGGGTGTCGGACTGGGGCGCGCCGACAGCGGCGGGTGAGCGCCTGAGGTCGCACAGCCAGGGCAATCCCAGCACAAGTGCCAGTGACCCACCGCACCTTTGCACCTTTGTATGCCTCGCTCCGTTTACCTCCCATCGCACCCTCCCTCAGTGACCTCACCTCAGCAGCCCTTGCCGTTAACACCCTAACTCTGCTCGCCTTCTCTCTCACCCACCCACGCCCGCCCTCCCCACCCCTCCCGCGCCCGCAGCGACGCCTGGGGCGCCGGCCAGGACGCCTCGCAGGACCTGCGGCTCCCCGTGGCCCCCTTCCCGCAAGCGGAGGACGTCGGGGAGTCGGCCACCCTCGACATGACCCCGACACGCGCCATGCGGCAAGTCCCCATGACGCCGGGGTCCCCCGCGCACCCCCACGGCCCCCCGCGCAGCTCGTTCGGCGCCGAGCCATCCATCTTTTCCAGCAGCCTCTTCGCCTCCGCGTTCAGCCTACCCAGCGCCGCCCCGCACCCGTTCGGCGGCGCGATGGGCGCCGAGGCCTGGCCGCCCCTCAGCACCGTCGCCCGGCCCTCCACCAACTCCCCGGCGCGCAACACCCCGAACCGGCCCTCCCGGGACCGCCCCGTGGGGCCCGGGGAGCTCTCGGCCAACGCGGCGCCCTTCACTGTGTCAGGGACGCGCGCGATGGCGCACGACGTGAGCGTGTACTCGGACGCGTGGGACGGCTACGGCGGCACTTCTTACACGGACCCGTACTTCGGTCCGGATGACGACACGGGGTTCTGGCCCGTCGAGGTGCCACCGCCGCCGCGGCCAGGGCAGGGTGCCCGGGGGTACGCAACGCGCGTGCCCGACACGCCCCCCGCGCCGCCCCCGCGCCCGGGCCACGCGGCGCCCGTGGTGCCGCCGCTCGAGCTCAGCTCGCTGCTGGGCCAGGCGGCCGGGGCGCACGGGGGCAGGGACGGGGCGTGGGCGGGGGCCTGGGAGGCGCCGGGGTGGGAGGCGGGTGGTGTGGCGCCCCCGCTGACGCAGCCCAAGGCGCCGCCGCGCAAGGACCGGCCGTCGGCGGGGGCACCCGGGGTCGACAGCGCCGGCATCCGGGATGGCGGCGACGCGGGGCAGCTCGGGCGTGCGTCGGCGGGCATGGCGGGCGTGGGGGCGCGTGAGAAGGGTGGGCATGGGCATGGTTCTGGGCTATTTGCGCTGGGAAACCCCAGCGTTCACGTGGCTGCGGATGGACTGAACGTGGAGCCGGGTGACGGTGGGGCGGGGGTGGGTCAGGGAATGCGGGATTGATGGGTGGCGGTTGATGTGATGGGTGGGGACGGAAGTGACGGGTGGGGATGGGTGACGGATAGGATGGGTGGCGGTGGAGTGATGGGTGGTTTGGAAGGGCTTGGAAGTGGCGGGTGGCAATGGGTGTGATGGGTGGGGATGGAAGTGATTGGTGGCGGTGGATGTGATGGGTGGTTAGGGTAAGGGGTGAAGGTGACTGCATGGGAGTCGAACGGGCGCAAGGGTTGCGCAGTCGTTTCATGCGGGGGCGCGAGGATTGCACCATGAGTGTGGGCGCGCGGGGAAGTTACGAGCGGCTAATGGGAGGGATGCGGTGTTTGTGTTGGGGCGGTGCAAGAGAGATTGCTGCAGAAAGCGCTGGTCAGGCCTTGAGGGTCGGTCGGCGCAGTTGCCGCGTAGTTGCTGCGCGGAGGCGGTCTCACGGGAGCGGTGGTGCTGCGTATGTGCTGTTATCTGAGTGGCGCTTTGTTTGCTGTGGCCGCATGCGGTGAGCAGGTCTCTGCCATCGAGGTGCTTGTGTTGGCGATCGACGCCCGCTGACGTCCGCGTCCTGCCTAGCTAGGCTCCTCGCGCCTCCCCTCCTTTTGAGAAAGGCTGGGTGGTGCAGGTGGCCATTGCAGGGCGACGGCCGTCCGTGCCGCGTCATGTCTTCGCATGGAGAGCCGTCTTTGGCATGGGCATGCTTGCGTATCGGCGTTGCATTAGCGCGGCGAATTCAAACCTCGACCTGCTTGATAGACCCGCATTACCTGGCGAGAGCTCCATGCCATAAGCAATCGTTGTGGTTCTGACGAGCACACAGAAGCGCCTAGTAAGACGTCAGCAGCACTTAATGCCTGCCCCTATCCCTCTCCCCGTCCCTCTCCCGACCCCAGCCCCTGTCACCCCTTCGCCCGCCCTCATCTGAGCCATTACGGTCCCTATACCTTTCGCCCCGCTCAACCCCATAGTCACGCCCCCCACCCCTCCTCCTGTTGTCCTCCCCACCCCTGCCACTGCCCCGCTCGTCCCGAGACCCACCCTCTCGCCTCCACTCCCCACCTCGATCCCTCCAATCCCTCCCCTCCCTTCCCCGCTCAACTCCCCGGTCTCCATCGCCCCGCCTCCCGTCACCATCCCTCTCCCTGTCGCTCCGCCTCTCATCGTCCCGCCTCCCATCTCCTCTCCTCCCGTCACCGTCCCACTCCCGGCCCCCATCCCGGTCGTCACGCCCACTCGGCCTCAGCCCCACCCCCGCGTCCCTACCCCCTGATTCTCTTGCAATCTCATCGTCCTCCCTCTTTCTCTTACTATCCCTCTTTTCCTTCTTTTCTTTCTTTTCCTGCGAAACAGATACACAAGGCCTGCCTGGTAGGTCCCGAACGCTCATGCGAGTGGTGTTCGCTGCACTGGCCGTCATACACAGACCCAGTGTGCGTTTGCAGGTCTCAGTTCTATCTATCGACACAGCCATTCCTCACCTTCTTCTCCTTCTTTTCCTTTTTAGCCTTCTTGTCTCCGTCTTTCGACGACGGCCTCTCCCTATCGCGTGCGTGACCCTGGCTCTCAGTCAGGAGACCAAACACGCTGCCCTCCCCACCGAAAGGAAGGCCGCTTCCTGCGGCCCGCGCGCTGCGAGCGATAGCGGCGGGGGCAGCAGTGAAAACTTGCCTTGTGAGCGACGACGGCGGTGCGTTGCCCAAACACGGATGCCTCGACTCAGAGACGCAGCGGGTGCCCAGCCCCGCACTCGCCTTGATCCTCGAGTCGCTTCGGACTCCTTTTGCGATCCCCGCGGCTCTCCTGGCGCCCCCTGTGGCCCCTGGTTCCCTCCCAATGCCCTCAGCTCGTCCGCCGTCACCTCACCCTCCGCCATCGCGTCGCCCATCTGCGGATGCAGGATACCTCGCGATCCAGTCAGTTCGAAACGACACCAACTGAGTAACAATGATGCCGCGCGCCACGGCGGCGTCACTGCACACGCAAAATTGCCGCTCGCCTCCTCCCGCTTCTTCCTGTAGTCGAGGACATGCTCCACCCGCACGGTCCGGCCGTCCACCTTGATGCCATTGAGGTTGTCTACCGCCAAGACGGTGCTGCGCTGGTCCTCGTACGCCAGGAAGGCGAATCCACGCGACTTCTTCGTCTCCTTGTCCCTGCGCGGGAGGCTCAAGCAAGGCTATCGCTACAGACCGACACATACAAAGCATTGCGGGAAGCGGCACAAGAGGTCACCTGACGAGGTGTACGTCGACAATCTCCCCGTACTGCGAAAAGACTGCCAAAACGTCCCCCTCCGTGAGCTGGAAGCTCAGGCCGCCGGCGAAAATGTAGGCCGAATGCTTGAATTGGTCATGCCAGGAAGCCTGCGGGAGAGGAGCGCATGGATGGGTCCCTCCAGGCAAAGAGCAGGCCAATACCTCGCAGGGATCGCAGCGAGGCCCCAATTCGCGCCCCACCTTGTCCGCAATGCCGAGCTCGACCTCCCTGATGCTCTGCTTCTGAGTGTTTTGTATCTGCGTCAAAAAGTTCATGGCGCCGACTGGTCTCGCGCAGAGCCCCGGTGCATGAGGCGGAGCCGGGCCACGTCTTGATGCGTGCACAGCGGCTTGGTATGGAACTCGAGCGGACTACACAGCATGGGGAGGATGGGCCCGGGATGTGCCTCAGCCCGACTTTCGCTGCCAGTTCCGAGGGCTCTGACGTGGTGACGGCGGGCCGCACAAAACGAGCGCGCGAATCCAGATGCCGACCTTTCCGAATAGCGACTGGCAGGCCTCTCTTCCTCTGTTGGCTCAGGTGGCATCCGTAACATCGAGCTTGGAGCGGTACGAAGGGGCGATGCTGGCGGTGGGGCCCGTGGCCATCCGGGTGGGCCCGGGTGAGTTCCGGGGACGGGCGCGGCCTCCTGTACATCCCACATCGTAGCTGTTCGGAGGAGACTGCACGGATCCGCGTGCCATTTCGTGCTTCAGTCCGAAGGCCTGTCTCGCGCGGAGCGTCGTAGCCATCTCCTAGTCGATGGGCCTTGCCGATGCGACCTATTATCGAGAATTATGCCGGTGGCTTTCCCAGGCGGCGGGAAGCCGCCGGTCGAGGAGTTTCCCTGCCGAAGACGGGCTCCTTGAGCGCTTCTTTCCGCAATACCTCAGTGTTGGCAAAGTTGATACCCAATGCTGTGCTTTGCGCTTCACGCGCGCGCCCCCTGCGCTGCCGTTGGGCGGGACCCAATTGCGCACCTCGCGCCCAGCCACCACGCATGCCCCGCGTCCGCCGCGATCCGGTTGATGTCTCTGCGGACCCCGCCGCTATCCTCATGACATGTATGGCAAGGACATGGCCCTGCGGGCTCCACCTGCGCGCTGTCGGCTCCCCTGTCGTGCCGATGACGTCTTCCCGCAAGTTCTCGCAGTGGCGGGCCCATGTCGGGGGACGCGGCGACGGTGCGCGACCGTGCGTCCCGCAGCGGCAGGCTCGAACGGCATGGAGCGAGCCAGACCGCTGTACATTCCGAACAGGTGCGGCCGGGGGCCCACCGGATGTTGCCGCCGTCCGTCCTCGCCCTCCCCGCGCCGACCGCAGCTCGCCCCTCGCGCGCGCCCCGCAGGATTGACGATCCCAACTATGTCCGCATCTTCGACACGACGCTGCGCGACGGCGAGCAGTCCCCCGGCGCCACGATGACGTCGAAGGAGAAGCTCGACATTGCGCGGCAGCTGGCCAAGCTCGGCGTGGACATCATCGAGGCGGGCTTCCCGATCGCGTCTCCGGACGACTTCCAGGCGGTGAAGAACATCGCAATGGAGGTGGGCAACATGGTGGACGACGCAGGCTACGCGCCCGTGATCTGCGGCCTCTCCCGTGCGGCCCCCAAGGATCTGGAGTCGGCGTGGAACGCCGTCCGGTACGCCAAGCACCCCCGCGTCCACACCTTCATCGCCACCTCGGAGATCCACATGAAGTACAAGCTCAAGTTAACGCCCGACCAGGTCGTGGAGAAAGCGGTCAACGCCGTGAGGATGCTGCGGGAGATGGGGTGCCAGGACATCGAGTTCAGCCCGGAGGACGCGGGACGCTCCGATCCCAAGGCGAGGCGGCGGGCCGCGCCGCCCGGGAGGCTGCTGGGGTGCTGGCGTGGTGAGTGTGGCAAGCGTGGGGCGTACATCACATGTCATTGTGTCGGTTTGCCCTGCCCCGCAGTTCCTGTACCAGATCCTCGGGGAGGTCATCAAGGCCGGCGCGACGACGCTCAACATCCCCGACACGACGGGGTGGAACCTGCCGCAGGAGTTTGGCGCGCTGATCAAGGGCATCAAGGAGAACACGCCCGGGGCCGACAGCGTCATCATCTCCACGCACTGCCAGAACGACCTGGGCCTCGCCACGGCCAACTCGCTGGCCGGGGCGATGAACGGCGCGCGGCAGATCGAGTGCACGATCAACGGCATCGGGGAGCGTGCGGGCAATGCCTCTTTGGAGGAGGTCGTCATGGCCATCCGCCTGCGGTGAGAGGCCGGGGTGGGAGCCATTCACTGCTGATGCTGGGGGACGGCGCCTGGCTCCGTGGAAAGTCATGCAGGAAGCGCACCGGAGCTGCGGCACGACCGGCCCGGGTGCTCGCAATCGTACCACTGAGTGCGCCTGTGTCTCTGTGCTGCAGGGGGGAGCAGCAGATGGGCGGGCTGTACACGGGCATCCGCCCCGTGCACATCAGCCCGACGTCCCGGATGGTCCAGGAGTACAGCGGCATGATGGTGCAGCCCCACAAGGCCATCGTCGGGGCCAACGCCTTCGCGCACGAGTCCGGCATCCACCAGGACGGCATGCTCAAGAACAGGGAGACGTACGAGGTGAGATGGGTGGCAAGACGCAGCACGTTTTGTCATCTCGTGCTTTGCGTCATCGGCCCACCTGGGTACTCGTCCCGGCATTCTCAGATCATGTCCCCTGAGACGATCGGCCTGGTCCGCAAGGACGAGGCGGGGATCGTGCTGGGGAAGCACTCGGGCCGCCACGCGCTCTCCACGGCTCTGCATGGCCTGGGGTACGACATTCGGGACGAGCAGATGGACGGCGTGTTCCGGAGGTTCAAGGAGCTGGCCGACCGCAAGAAGAGCGGCATCACGGACGAGGACCTCGAGGCTCTCATGGGGGACCAGGTGCGTTATGGGGTGGCGCTGGGTGGAGTGACGGGAGGCGGGGTCGTGTGGGGTGGTGGTGGGGTCGTGTCAGGTGTCAAAAGCAGGGCTGCTTTGAGAACTGGAGAGCGCTACTGTGGAGGGCTTGCGTGGGGTGGCGGATTGAGGTGGCTGGGTCAGAACACTGCACAGGAGTGCACGGACCCAACCACCCGTGGCTGATTGGCTTGCCGCAGGTGTTCCAGCCAGAGACGGTGTGGGAGCTGCAGGACCTGCAGGTGGTCTGCGGCACGATGGGCCTGCCGACCGCGACGGTGCGTCTGCGGGGGCCGGACGGGCTGAGCCGCGTCTCGACGGCGATTGGCACGGGCCCGGTCGATGCTGCGTATCAGGCCATCGACCAGCTGGTGCAGGTGAGTACATTGCCGACGTGCATTCGATTCGCATGTTGCGCCATGCCGGAGGGCTCCTGCCAGTGCATCGCTCTTGGCGATCGCGCAGGTGCCGTGCCAGCTGACGGACTACAACGTGCAGAGCGTGACGCAAGGGATTGACGCGCTGGCCAACACGCGCGTGTCGATCGTCCCCAAGGGCGCCCGCGGCATCAGCACGTCGGCGCAGGGCCGTACGTTCAAGCGCAGCTTCACCGGGATGGGCGCCGACGAGGACATCGTGGTGTCCTCCGCGCGGTCCTACATCTCCGCGATGAACAAGATGATCGCGTTCCTCAAGAGCGAGGAGCAGAAGGCGACGGCCGCCAGGGTGAGCGGCCAATCGCGCCAGCACCGAAATGGACGATTTGCAGCTGCGATGACCGGCTGGAGGTCATCCGCCGCTCCTCCCTGTTTACCGCAGCGGGATCAGGACCGCGACCAGGCGGCGCAGAAGGAGTCGGAGATGCCCGTCACCAACTAAGTACATCAAGACCTGCCCCATGAGGCCGATGAGGCCCCTTGGCTGGCTGGCCCCTGCTGGCTGGCCCCTGGGTCCGTGACAGTACCCTTTGCAGCCGTATAAATCAGCCTACTTCTTTTGCGCACGCGTTCGAGGGCTTGGAGGGGCTGGCGCTGCGGCGCGCTGCCAGAACGATGGCCAGGATCGCCCACCGGCGGGGAAAGCCGGCACTGGCGCATGGGCCTTGAAACACACCTGTCTCGTCACCTAATTCTGCAAGCGCCCGGATCCGCGATCCAGAGGCCGAGCCAGATCGCGGGGGCTGTGGGGACGGCCAGCCTGTGGATTTCTGGGCCACATCCTAGAAGTTGTAACAGTAGCGCTTGCATCTTTGTCACACTTGCCTCCATCTGAGACCTCGGATCCGCTACCAGCTGCGCGCGGGGCCGCTGCCGGTGGCCGAACCCGCACCTGCCGGTGCCCGGCCGGTTGCCGGTGCATAGGATGGACGAGGACCTCTATGATGAGTTCGGGAATTACATTGGCCCGGAACTCAGCGGGTCGGAGAGCAGCGAGGATGGGAGGCCGGGGGGAGAGGTGCGAGGCGGGGCCTGATGGCTGTCTGTGCGGGGAGGGGCGTGGGTTGTGCTCTCGCTGACATGCGCTGCTCCAGTCGTCCTTCACTTGCGATGCATCACATAAACGTTGCATCAGCGCGTGCTGGAGGTGTGCGGAGCGCGCCTTCGCCGGCATCTCGTTGCCGGCCGCTTCTTCGCGCAGGGGCCGTCCGGCGCCCATGGGGAGCGCGACGAAGTCGATGATCGTGGCAAGCTCGACCAGGAGGACGAGATGATGGATCAGGATTGGCCGGGGCTGGAGCCAGGCACCGACATCGTCCTCCACGAGGACAAGAAGTACTACCCCAGCGCCGAGGAGGTTTACGGACCCGAGACAGGCGCGCCCGCGCGGGTCTTGGTCTCCCCGCAACGCGTATGATTTGTTTGTTGAGGTGGTGCGCCGCGAGGGGCGCAGGCGGCCTCACGGGCCTTGCTGCGGCGTGCGCAGAGACGCTGGTGATGGAGGAGGACGCGCAGCCGCTGGAGAAGCCGATCATCGCGCCGGTGACGGAGAAGAAGCACGAGATTGTCGAGAAGGAGCTGCCGGAGACGGCGTACTCGGCGGAGTTCCTCACGGGGCTCATGAGCAACGCGGGCGAGTCGCCGGCCCCTCCGTCGCTTTAAAGCGCACCCGCTCCGCCGGTACGCGCTCTGACAGGACCTGTTGCCTCCGCGCGCAGAGCTGGTGCGGAACGTGGCGGTGGTGGGGCACCTGCACCACGGCAAGACCGCGGTGATGGACATGGTGGTGCAGCAGACGCACCAGACGGGATTCGAGACCCGGGACGACGGTCGCATGCTGAAGTACACCGACACGCGACTCGACGAAGTCAGCCGTGGCATCTCGATCAAGATGACGCCAATGTCCCTGGTCCTCCAGGTGTGAGACCCAAAACGGGCGGTGCGGGCCCGTGTGCACCTGCCCACGTGCCGCTGATGGTTGCGCTGACGAGTTTGGGATCCGTGTGTCACCATCTCAGCGTACCATGTGTCCCACGGTTCGCCAGGCCTGTTGGATAGTTAATGTTCTGACGTGCAGTGCCTGTGCCGCACCCGTGCCTGCAGGACAGCCAGGGCAAGTCGTTCCTCTGCAATATGATCGACACCCCGGGCCACGCCAACTTCAACGACGAGGTCGCGGTTGCGATGCGGCTGGCGGACGGCGTCATGCTGGTGGTCGATGCCGCAGAGGGGGTGAGGGCTGCAACGACTGTGCCGGCAACGGCGCATTTGCGAAGCGGTGCAGTGGGCGTGGCGGGTATGGCGAGCAGGGGCTGCGCGGGCGAGCGCGGGTGTTCGCAATCAACATGTACACTCTTGCATGTACGATTCCGTAACTGGGCTCACTCGGCCTGCATCTCGCATCTCACGAACCAAGTGGACCTCGGCCCTGCGCAGGTCATGATGGGGACGGAGCGTGCTGTGCGGCAGGCCTGCCAGGAGGACCTCCCGATCGTGCTGATGATCGCCAAGCTGGACCGCCTCGTGACGGAGCTCAAGCTGCCACCGTCCGATGCGTATTTCAAGCTGCGGCACATTATCGAGGAGGTCAACGGGTACATCGGCGCCTACGCCGCTGGGTCCACCCGCGTCAAGCGAGTCGACCCGGCTGAGGGGTCCGTGTGCTTCAGCTCAGGTGAGGGCGTAGCAGAGGGCTGCGGGCATCAAGGAGTGCAGTGAAGGTGTGCTGTGGGTGTCGCAGCGGCGGGTTTACGCACCATGGCTCCGTCGAGTTATGTCTGGCGTTGTTGAATAGCACCAATGGTGTCTTCCCAAGCCTCCTATCCACCCACCCCATCGTCACCTCGCCAGCCTCGCCCCGCCTGGCCCGACGCCCATCCTTTCAATCCACTCGCACCCCTCCCTGCCTCCTCCAGGCTTCTTCTCTTTTTCCTTCACCGTCTTCTCCTTCGCCAAGATGTACCTGCCGCAGCCCGTGGGCAACGGGCACGTCCGGCGTGACTACGTCGACTTCGGCCGCAAGCTCTGGGGAGACCGGTACTTCGACCCCTCGACCCGCAAGTTTTCCAACAAGCCCGTCGGCACGCGCAACCGGTCGTTCGTGGAGTTCTGCCTCGAGCCCATCTACAAGATCGTGTCGGCGTGCGTGGGGGAGGAGATCGACACCATCCGGCGGGTGCTGGCCGAGTTTGGCGCCACGCTGCGGCCCTCGCAGGTGTGACCTGAGGGGCAGCGGCCGGGGCATGTGTGCGCGCTGGGGGAAAGATCGACACGCGCTGGTCGCTGGATCCGCCCGCTGCCGGGTGGCTGGGGAGGGTTGCGTGTTATGCAGGGGCAGCCGTGCGTGGCGACGTCAAGCGATTGCCATGCCTGCCATGCCCGCCCGCCCGCCGCAGCTGCACAAGTCGAGCAAGCCGCTGCTCAAGGACGCCTTCATGGCCGTGTTCGGCGACTCGACGGGACTGGTGGACATGCTGACGGAGCATGTCCCCAGCGCGAGGCTCGGGACAGCCCACAAGGTCCAGCGGACGTGGACGGGTGACCAGAAGTCCGACATGGCGCAGAACATGTCGCTGTGCAACGCCCGGGGGCCGCTGGTCGTGGCCGTGGCCAAGATGGTCCCCCGGCTGAACGACCCCGGTTTCGACGCCTTTGGCCGCGTCATCAGCGGGGCACTACGGCCGGGAGAGGCGGTGCGGGTGCTCGGGGAGTCGTACTCTCCGGAGGACGAGGAAGACTCTGCGGTGGCGCAGGTGGGCAGTGCTGGGCAGTGCGGGGCGCATGGCGCGCGGGTGCGGGTGCGGGAGGTGGCGTGATCGTGATTAACGCTGTGCGGGGGCGTTAGGGGAGCTTTCCGGCCACGCGCAGGTGTCCGGGATCAAGGTGTGGCAGGCGCGGTATCGCGTGGGGATCAGCAAGGCCACGGCGGGCAACCTTGTGCTGATCGAGGGGGTGGGGGACACGGTGACCAAGACGGCGACCATCGTCGCGGAGGGGTTCGAGGAGGAGATGCGGGTGTTCCGATCCCTGCAGTACATGCTTCGCAGCGTCATCAAGATCGCTATCGGTGAGCGGCAGCGGAGACGGTGCGGTGGTGGTGGCGACGGTGGTGTGCGGTGACTGCATGGGACAGTGACACTTCCTGTCACGCCGTCAGTCATTGTGCAGATCGCTATCTGGCCAGGCCATGTTTCTGCGCATGACATGGTGTCTCTGTGCTCTGTAGCTCACACTGCCCAAGTTTTCTAAGTGCGAAAATGCGACCACCGCCCACCCACGCGTCACGCAGAGCCCCTGAACCCCCCCGAGCTTCCCAAGGTCGTCGAGGGCCTCCGCAGCGTCAACAAATCGTACCCGCTGGTGAGCCGACGTGCATGGCAGTGCACCTAACATCAACGGCTGACGTATGCCAGAGGCTTGACGCCAACGCCTGGTGCCCGGCGTTCCCAGCCCCGCCGTCGCTTGCTTCCGCGCGGTTGATCGTAACGCTGCCCCCCACTGTGCACATATCGGTCACCAGAGACCATAGACCAAGCAGTATGGCCCACGTAAGACTCGCCGTCTCACCTCGCGCCCTCCCCGCAGCTGCACACGCGTGTGGAGGAGTCGGGGGAGCACACGGTGTTTGGGACGGGGGAGCTTTACCTGGATTCGATGATGAGGGACTTGCGGGAGCATTACGCGGAGGTGGAGATCAAAGTGGCAGACCCTGTGGTGAGAAAGGAGGTGGAGCGGTGCGTGACATGACGCACGGGGGTGCATGAGCAGAGGCGGTGGATGAGCAGGGGTGGATGAGAAGGTGTGGTGGATGAGCGGGGGTGGTGGCTAAGCAGGGGTGGCTGAGCCGGGGTCGCTGCGGCTGTGCAGGGGTTGCTTCAGTGTCTATAGACGCGGTTCGCATAAAGTGAAACCGCCCTTCGTCCCGCGTTCTTCCAGGTCGCGTTCTGCGAGACGGTGGTGGAGACGTCGTCGCTCAAGTGCTTTGCGGAGACGCCAAACCGCAAGAACAAGATCACGATGATCGCCGAGCCACTCGAGAAGGGACTGGCGGAGGACATCGAGGCCGGCAAAGTCAGGCGAGGGGCTGTCTTGCGTCATTTGATGTGCTGGCCAAAAGAGGGGGCCCTTTGCAGGTGTCATTGCATGTGTCACGCACCCATGGTGAGATGGTGGTGACATGTGCCGACCCGGTTACCCCAATGCGCCCCAAGCGCACGCATCCTCTCTGCAGCCCCGGCTCTACGCACCCTCCTCGCGCAGCCCTTACTCGCCGCAATCACCCAGCGACCGTCGCCGCCCTCGTTCCCCCCGCAGTGCTGCGTGGCCCCGCAAGCGTGTCGCGGATTTCTTCCAATCCAAGTACGGCTGGGACGCTCTCGCGGCACGGTCTCTCTGGGCCTTCGGTCCCGACGTGCAGGGCCCGAACGTGCTGTTGGATGACACGCTGCCCACCGACGTCGACAAGGCCGCGCTGTCGGCCGTGCGCAACTCCGTGGTGCAGGGATTCCAGTGGGCCTGCCGCGAGGGACCTCTGTGCGACGAGCCGGTCCGGAACGTCAAGTTCAAGCTCATGCACGCCGAGGTGGCGGGGTGAGCGCGCGCGGGTGGGGAAATGGGTAGACGTGCGGGGAGGTGGGGAGATGGGGAGATGGGCACATGAGGGAGATGGTGGATGTGATGGAGATGCGAGTGCTGGGCTCACGGTCACGTGTGGGTGCTGAGGCATCGTGTCTTGTGCCATGGCACAGCCTCATGGGGAGATGTAGCTGTCTGCCCAAGCTCCGCGCTCTCCCGATCACCTGTTTGCTATGATAGAAGCCTACCATGCCGCCCCTCGTGTCTTGCAGGGACCCCATCGCTCGGTCGGGAGGCCAGGTCATCCCCACCGCGCGCTGTGTGTGCTACTCCGCCTTCCTTATGGCCACCCCGCGCCTAATGGAGCCCGTCATGTTCGCGGAAATCACCACGACCGCCGAGTGCATCAGGTGAGGGCTTGAGAGAGGGCAGCGGATGTGCGTGGATCGGGCATGAGCCAAAAGCATGGGCGGGGCAGTGAGGATGAGGCGCATTGCCGAAGCGTGGAAGCGAGGTGCCGGTGTTTTTGTAAGCGAAATGGCAGCGTCCTCACAGCTGGCCACCCGCTCCACGCCCCCGCAGCGCCATCTACACCATCCTCGCCCAGCGGAGGGGCCATGTGGTGGAGGAGCGCCCCAAGCCAGGCACGCCCATCTTCATCGTCAAGGCCTACCTGCCGGCCATGGAGCACTTTGGCTTCGAGACGGACCTGCGATACCACACGCAGGTGAGGCGCCATGTCATACGGGGCCAACCCCAAACGTGCGCACACGGTGCTGCATGCACCACTGAAAGTCGAGAGTTCGACCGGGATCCAGGCTGCGTGACTGGCAGTCGTGGCTCTTGCTGGCGCGTTTGATTGCAAATTAAAGCGGCTCATCCTTCTTCGTCCACGCAGGGCATGGCCTTCTGCCAGACGGTGTTTGATCACTGGGCGGTGGTGCCCGGGGACCCCCTGGACCGCACGGTGGTGCTGCGGCCCCTGGAGCCCGCCCCCGTCAACGCCCTGGCGCGGGAGTTCATGGTGAAGACCCGGAGGCGCAAGGGCATGGCGGAGGACGTGAGCGTCAGCAAGTTCTTCGACGACCCCATGCTCCTGGAGCTGGCGAGGCAGGACGCCGACCTGCAGGCCATCATGTAGCGCATTCTGCGACTGGCGCTTGAAAGCGAGGTTTGCCCCAGCGAGTGTTTCTGGCGGAAAAAACGGCATGAAAACGGCAAGCAACCGCGGCCGGGACGACGACAGCCGACCTTGGCCACTCCTCCCTAACCTCCTCGTAGTACAAGATGATTGGATCGGTCAGCGCCGCGCCCACGATGCGGGCCGGCAACGGCCTGCGTCCTGCGCGCCTCCTGGCCCCCAAGCCAGCTCGCCAAGTGCGTAGAGGATTGTGTACCGTGTCGTCGGCGTCGCGCGGGGCTGTCTGAGCGCTTCGCGGGGCGGTGCTGCGGTTTACGGTGCCTCGATCGCGACCCCCGCCCTCCCTCGCCCGGCGCCTAAACAACCCGTCCCTGTGCATGATCAGGATCAGCGTTCGGGGTACGTCACGGACACTGCGCGTCCGTTCTTCCCTCGCAGGCCGTCTGCCGTGCGCGCATGACATGCGAGGCGCCCCCGGAGTCCGATAAGGAGATGCAGGACGTCATGAAGCTCGTCAACAGCTTCATGAATGTCAAGTTCGACGACGAGGCTGGGCGCCACCTCGTGGAGCACACGAAGAGGTTCTCGGCCAGCGACGGCAACGTCCAGCTCAACCAGATGCCGGGCCCGATCGGCTGCAGCGAGCACGAGAAGCTGCTCGAGACGGCCTTCCCTTCGTGCTTCGAGCGCTGCCTCGACAAGGTCGACAGCATCGCACGTGAGGGATGCGCTGCGTCGGGCGCATCCGACCAGGCCCCGTGATGACGGCCACACGAGCATGCCGGACCATTCCATCCCCGCGCAGTGTCGGACGCAAATGACCTCGCCGTCATCGGCGTGCGTGCGCACGAGCAGAGCAAGATGCCGAAGAGCTTCAACCTGCAGTACGGGCACATGAGCAAGGAGCAGATGGGCGAGGCCCCCGACATGATTGACCAGGACACCGAGAGCTTCTACACGATCGTCCTGCGCCGCGAGGACGGGGAGTGGAAGATGGCCCGGTTCCACCGCAACTGCACGGACCGCAAGGCGTACGAGTCGGCCAGCAAGGCCTGAGCCCGAGCAGGGGAACGAGAGCGTGGGCTGGTAGTTGATGGCTGGTTGATGGACCGCTTGCGCCACTGTAGCTGGATGACGTTGCGGCTGGCTGAATGAGCAGCAGTGTGTGTATGAAGAAATGGCATGGCACGGATGGGAGGGGCCGCGACGGGGGTTGTCTCGTCTCTGGCATGCAAGGCAGTCAGAAGCATTTCTGGACCTGATGCCTGGCCGCCCCGCTCGCGCAGTCACAATCAGCTTCCTGTCTTGCTCATAACGAAAAGAAGACGAGATGAGCGCGCGCGCACAGGTCCTCTGCGGCCCTCGGGCCGCGATCGTGGGCCGGCCTGCGGCCCAGCGCAGCCAACGCCGCGCGCAGGTGAGCTCGGCGATGTCTCGATGGCCTAGGATTTGCTTCATAAGAGAATGTCAAGGTGCCGCCGCGCGTGGCGGGCACTCCCGCACTGAACAGCACTACCGTAACCAACCCCCTTCGCCGTGCCTCGCCGTGCCTTGCTCCTCCCACCATCGCCCGCAGGTCTGCCACTTCCGCGTTAGCAGCGACGTGACGCGCAAGGCGGACCTCGATCTGTTCCATTGCGTGGACCTGGCGACGGACGCGCTCAACATCGAGGCCGAGGACGCGCAGCGCGACCTGTGGAGCCACCTCCACAAGTACGTCGCCCCGCACGCGCAAGCTCAGATCGGGAGCATGTTCATCGGGCCGGGCGACCAGGAGCAGATGCTCAAGGAGGCATTCTTCGGCAACTTCAAGTGCATGGTCGAGGAGATCAACGACGTGACGAGTGAGCGCAGGGCGCGGTGGGATGGACGACCCAGCGGTGGGCTGGACGACCCAATGTGCTTAGTGAGCGTAGGGTGCGGTGGGCTGGGCGACCCAACGTGCCTAGCGAGCGTAGGATGCGGTGGGCAGGACGGCCCAGGCAATGCACAGCGCGACCGAGGAACGCCCTTCCGACTGGCCCGCAGTTGCCGACTCAGGGGATCTGGCCGTCATCACCCTGCGTACGTGCGAGTGCTACAACGTGCAGGATAAGTGGCGCGAGCACTTCGGGAAGGTCGCGTCGCAGACGCAGACGGAGGGCACGCAGCACAAGGTGGCTGGGTTCTATACCCTGGTCGCGCACAAGGAGCCGGACGGGACGTGGCTCCTGTGCAGGTGAGGCAGGCCGAGGGGTGAAAGATGATAGCGCATTACCAGCCCCTCCAGCTTGCTGGAGGGTCAGCGCCCTCGCTGTGCTCTCAGGATCCACCGCAGCGCGCTGCCGTACGAGGAGTTCAAGGAGATGGCTTGAGAACATGAGCATGCATGGCTTATTGCCAGCGCCTTAGATGGTCATCCTTGCCAGCACTGCCAGCACTGCAAGCTGTAAAGCTGTAGAGCGCATGCCATGGCCGCGCAGTTGGAGTTGGCTTGAAAGCTATGGGCTCATGTCCTGGCCGAGCAGCAGTTCAGCTGAGAGCCTGTGCCACGCCACGCCAGAGGCACCGATGACCCTACCCAGTTTGCGTGCATCAACTGTCTCATGAAATCTCCAGCGGCATCGCACTTCACTCTTCTCGAACATAGCGCAGCGACGGCGATCGGGGCTCGGACGCTGAGGCTCAGGCTGGGGCGCTGTGCGTGTCATGGACAGGTGGCTGGAGCCATGAGCGTCGTGGGTATTCGCACCGGCCAGCCCCTCCCTTCGTCCTTTCCGGCAGCCATCTCAGGTGCGGGCCGCCGGCGCGGGTCCCCCGCGGCGTCTGCGGGGCAGGCGCGCCGGGCGATCTTACTCGGGCCGGGCGCGAGCGATCCCCCGGCGATCCCGCGTTCGATCTCATCCGCGGCATATTCGCTCGCGAGCTGCACGATTCCGACTCCGCTGGCCCTCCGCGGGCGCGTCTCAGGCCTCTGGCCCCTCCCTCGGGGTCTTGCGGGCCCGCGCTTCGTCGGGGCACCGCTCCCGCCCGCATCTCCGGTGGCTCCTCGTCGATAACATCGCATCGCGCCTGGAAACGGGGTCGTTGCGGCGTGGGGCCTCGCCGGAGGACGCGCCCACGACCGAGCTGCTGCTCCCTGCCCGTCCGTCGCCCGCAGGGAGTCTCCGGAGCGTGAGGACCCCGCCGCAGGCGCGGGTGTGCAGGGATGTGGCCTGCGCAGTGACGAGCGAGGAGGACGGGAGGCGTAGGCAAGGGCCCTCCGTGCGGCCTCAGAGCATCTGGCAGGCGCAACACGCTCCCCCGCGACGCCCCCGCCCCCCGCCGCGCAGGGTTGTCGTGACTGGGCTCGGGCTCGTGTCTCCCCTGGGCAACGACCCCGCGGAGTTCTACGGGCACCTCCTGGAGGGGCGGTCGGGGGTGCGGGCGATCAGCAAGTTCGACGCGTCGGAGCTCCCGACCCGGATTGCCGCGGAGGTGGACGATGAGGCGGTGACGCAGCTGGCGCTGGACGGACTCATGCAGAAGAAGTTCGTCAAGCGCGTGGACCCCGTGATCAAGGTGGGTGTCCCGACCCGTGCTCGAGGCCGCCCGCCGGGGCGCTGGCCGTCCCGCGCAATGACGCCTCCGCATCCCTCACAGTTTGGTGTCGTCGCCGGCAAGCTTGCGCTGCGCCATGCGGGCCTCGACGAAACGGGGGAGGCGTTCAAGAAGCTGGACAAGTTCCGGGCAGGCATTCTCATAGGTTCCGCCCTCGGCGGCTATGACGTGAGTCACCTCGCGCCACCCGCATCCGTCAGAAAGCGCCCTGTTGCCTCCTCTGGACCCATCGCACACGCCGTCCGTCACCCTCGACGCATCGGCTTCCCTCGCAGGCGTTCGGCACGGCGGTGCAGAGCCTGGTGACGCAGTCCTTCCGGCGAATGAACCCTTTCTGCATCCCCTTCGCCATCACCAACATGCCCGGCGCGATGCTCGCCATGGAGCTCAACTTCATGGGCCCCAACTACCCCGCCAACACGGCGTGCGCCACCGGCAACTACTGCATCAAGGTGACAGACAGATTACCAGCAGCGCCTGACGACGGCTGGGTGCTCCGTAGGACATTCTGTTCAGGCCGCGCAAGGCCCCGGCCGCAACCGCAATCGCTGCGGCACACAGCTCACCATCCCCGCCTGGCCTCCCGTGGCCCGCAGCTGGCGATGGACCACATCCGGCGTGGGGACGCGGACGTGATGCTCGCGGGCGGCGCCGAGGCGTCCGTCCTGCCCCTGGGCATCCAGGGCTTCATCGCCTGCAAGGCGCTCTCCCAGCGCAACGACGACCCGGCGGCCGCATCTCGGCCTTGGGACAAGGGGCGCGACGGGTTCGTGATGGGCGAGGGGGCGGGGGTGCTGGTGCTGGAGAGCCTGGAGCACGCGCAGGTGAAGGGCGCGCCGCCCTGTGCCATGCATGCAGAGGGCAGCGCTGACGGGCGGCTGACCCGCCGGTGTGCCGTGCTCTGTCGGAGGCTAGGGACTGGCTAGCAGTCCTGACGTGAGACAGGTCCTGGTAGTCTAACTAGCCTTTCAGGTCTCGCCGCGCCGAGATCCCCATGGGTGTTTGTGAGGAGAGTGCGACGTTGTCCCCGGTCCTCTGTGTTCCCCAGGCACGAGGTGCGCCCATCCTCTGCGAGGTTGCGGGCGCGGCCTTCAGCTGCGACGCGCACCACCTGACGGAGCCGCACCCGGAGGGCAAGGGCGTGTCTCTGTGCATCCAGCGTGCCCTGGCGGACGCCCGCATGCGGCCAGAAGATATCGACTACGTCAATGCCCACGGCACGTCCACGCCCGCGGGGGACATGGCGGAGTACAGGTGAGTCGGGAAGGGTACTTCGGGGACATCATCTAAGGAGCATTGCACCCTTCGCTTCCTCTGGTCTGAAGCCTTGCAGGGCTCGGCTGACTGTGTGCCTGTTCGCGTCGCAGGGCCATCATGTCGGGGCTGGCGGGGTGGAAGGGGAAGATCAACTCGACCAAGGGGTTCACGGGGCACCTGCTGGGGGCGGCGGGCGCCGTGGAGGCGGTGGCGTGCGTGCAGTCGCTCGCCACAGGGTGGGTGCACCCGAACGCCAACCTGGAGGTGAGACACGGTGGACATGCCCTCGCGTGGCGTGCGGCTCTCGCACGGCTGTCTCACTTGTCCCGTGGTGCCGGCGACGAGGCGAGCCAGTATCGTTACTATCAACGAGCGTCGACCGGCGTTTCTGCAGAATCCCGAGGACGACCTGGACCTCAACTTCCTCATTGGGAGCAAGAAGGAGAAGCTCGAGCCCCGTGCGGCCCTCTCCAACTCGTTCGGGTTCGGGGGACACAACTCGGCAGTGGTATTCAAAAAGTTTGAAGCTTGACGGGGGTCACGGGGCGAGGCCGCCAGGCGCAGCGTGATGCGCGAGGCTCCCGATCCCGGGCACCCAGTTCGTTGAACTTCCAGTGTCCATGCGGCATCCTGGCTGGTCTCTTCGGCAGAAGACGTGTGCGCACAGGGTCCTTCAAGCAGGCGACAAATCACAGCATGCCGCGGGCAGCCGCTCTTCATGCCCCCGTGGACACCTTCATCTTCACCAACTCCGCCACGTACTTCTCCGGCACCCCCGCGGCCCGCAGCTCTCTCAGCTTGCGCTCCTTGACCATCTCGAGGTGCACGCGCTCGCGCTGCAGCCTCTCGCGGATCTGCGCGTGGAACCCGGGAACGCCGCGTTACGTGCTCACCCAGCAACGCTCCCAAGCATTCGCTCCGGCAAAAAGCCATCCATGTTTGCAGTTGCCCGACAGAGACCACTGCGCCAGTTGCGCACCTTGCGGCCCTCCTCCAGGTGTTCCTGGCGCTGCTTGATGCGCTTCTCCTCCGCCTCGTGGATCTGAGCGAGCAGATCCTGCTGGTGCCGGCGCCGGATGGTCTCGGCCGCCTCGTGCGCCTCCGCCTCCTCCCGCTGCCGTTGCATGTTGACCCGCAGCACGCGCTCGAAGTCCTCCTTCTCCGCGCGAGCCATCTCCGCCATCGACTGCACCTTGGAGGCCATCTGGTACTCCCTGCCGAGCACGAGCGGGGGAAGCGCATATTAGCAACCGCGTTGCACCGTCAGGGCCCGTTCCCAGCCCCCCTGCTCCTCACCTGGCCCGCGACAGCTCGTCCTGCATCCGCTCGCGCCGCTCCTGCTCCCGGCGCTCCTTGTCCCGCCACTCGCGCTCGCTCTGCTCCTGGTACCGCCGCGCCCGCAGCTCGTCGATCTCCGCCTGCCGGTCATTCGCCCGCTCCTGCTGCGCCCGGAGCCGCGCGATCTCGAGCTCCTTCTCCTTCGCAATCCTCTCCTTCTCCTCCGCCAGCGCCTGCTCCCGCAGGTCCCTTTGCCGGATGTACTCGGCGATCCGCATGTCCTCCTCCACCTCCTCCTGCTTGGCCATCCGCTTCATCTCCAGCTGCCTCTGGTTCGTCTCCATCACCTCCTCCATCAGCTGCCGCGCCTTGAGCTTGGCCGCCTCGCGCGACGCCTCGTCCTGCGAGCACGACAACCACGCGCCTGAGTTCCCATGCCGCATCTTCTCCGTACGCGCCGGCTGCGGCCCGACGGTCCCCGCGGCCGGACGACCGGCTCTCACGCCGCGGCCCTCACCTCGCGCTTCAGCCGCTCGATCTCCCGCATGAGCTGCTGGCGCTCCAAGTCCCGCAGCTCCTCCTCCCGGATGCGCTCCTGCTCCCGCTCGTGGATCTGGTCCACGATGATGGCCGCGCCCTTGCGTTGCTCCTCCGCCCGTCGCCGCTCCCGCTCCTCGTACGCCTCCAGCGCCTTCACCCGGTCGATCTCCATGGCCACGTCCATGCGGCGCTCCTCCTCCTCCGTCTCGCGCTGAATGCTGCGCTTCTCGGCCACCTGGGCGTCCCGGATCGTGACGCACTTGGCGTAGAGCATCATGCGGTTCATGCCCTTGACCTCGTCGCGCTCCTCGTCCAGCAGGAACCGCGTCCGCGCCAGCGTCGTCTCGTCCTCCTCCTCCTTGAGCATCTCCGACTCGGTCGGGGGCTCCAGCTCACGCGCACGCGCCTCGAGCTCCAGCATGCGAGCCTGGACAGCGGGAAGAAAGGCTGGAGTGCGCGGGGGGCCCGGAGGCGTGCGCGCGCGGCGCGAAAGGGCCGGGGCGCACCTTGCGCTCGTTCGCCGCCTTGCGCTCCTGCTCCCGGCGGGCCTCCCGCTCGAAGCGCAGTGCCTGCGCCTCCTCCGCAGTCAGAATAGATGACTTGTTGAGCATCCGTTCCAAGTCGTGCTTGGTCACCGTCACGGCGCCCTCCTTCAGGCTCGCCCCCAGCGTCGCCGTGGACCTCAGCCCCCCCGCCTTGGCGCTCTTGGGAGCCGCGTCCCGCGGCGCACCCTCGGCCTTCCCATTCGGGCTCTTCTTGTTCCCGAACAGCGATTCGTCCACCATGGACGTCGCGGCGACCACGCGGTACTTGGACGCCTGCGACTTGCCCGAACGGTGCGACCCCAGGCTGGCCCGGCTAGGCTGGCGCTCCATGGTGACTTCGCCGAATCCACCTGCGTGCACGATACCCGTGGCGGGCCCCAGAGTCGGCCCTCGCGGCGAAAGGACCCCCAACATGTCCGGCGCGAGACGCGGGCAATGCGCTTCGGGTTGCTCGAGTCTCAGGGTCAGGAGGGTGCGCGGAATGCTCCACTTCAGTCCGCCGCTGCTTCCGGCTGCTTAGCGGAATGCGAGCAGGGGTTGGGTGGAGTGAGCATGCCGTCTGCCACATCCCCGCCCAGCGTCTCACCAAAGCTGCCGGAGCGCCAATCGTTCCTTCTGTGATAGATACCGGGGAAGTATCACGACAATAGCGCTGACCCACTTGCCCGCGCAGGGATGTCGATCGCCACTCGCAGCGGAAGGCGCGCGCACGCCGGAGCGGCACTCGCGGAGTTCCAATTCGATAATGCGACGACGCGACGCTCGCTACACGCCCTTCCCGCGACCCGACAGTCCTGACAAATTCTGACGCCAGCTGAAGGGTGTCCGAAAGGCCCCCTGCACTGTCCTCTGCGCCATACTGATGAGTGATTCGCGCTTGCGTCGCGTCGACCTGTCGCTGCGTCCTGGGCAGTCTGTTCACGCGGTGAATGAACGTATAGCGCTTGCTGCTTGTCCGCATAGAGGCTGAGGGATGGTGGGGACGGGGCGTGAGCAGCTGGACGACCTCCCGAGGGCTCGGAGGCTGGTATGGGGAGACTGCCTGCACGGGCTCCCGTCGTTCTGGGCCAGCGACTCGCGCGAGCTTCGGAGAGCGATGGAGAGGCAGGCGGAGAAGAGGTTCTTTTCAGTGAGTCACTTTGCAGTCGGCCTGACCCCGGCCCGCCGCTGCGATGTGCTTCCCGCCCTTTCGACCGAAACGCGTTCAACTTTGTCGCCGCAGGTGCCACTGGCGCCCCCGGCCCTCCGCGTCGGCGCCCCCGAGAGGGCCAGACCGGCAGTGTTCGAACCGGACGCAGCCGCCGAGCCCCGGCCCTGTCCTTCGCGCGAAGCGGCGGAGGACTCGCCCTCATCGTCACCCAGCCCGCCGTCCACGCCCGGCGCCGCATCGCTTGGCAACCGGCGACTGCGCAGCAACGCGAAGAAGCGTGCGGCTGCTGGGAGTGGTGGTGACGAGGATGACTGCTGGCAGGACGCGGATTGGGCCCATGGCGTGGACAGCGACGGGGGCGTGCGGGGCCCGTCCCGGCGCCGTCGCAAGTCCCGCAAAGTCCGCGCGATAGCTGTGGCGTCGCTGTTGGAATCGGAAGGGCGGGGAGCAGAGGAGCCCGGGGGCCCGGAGGCTGGCGGGGCCCACGGTCCGGGTTCGGCCCGCACCCCGCACGGCACCCTGGCGTCCCTCTACTGCAGCCTGGAGCTGCGCGCCAGGCCCCCGTCGCTCCCGTGCCGGGACGCCGAGCGCGCCATGATCGAGGACTTCCTGGAGGCGTTTGTGCGAGAGGCCAAGGGGGGTGGCGTGCCCCAGTCGCCCATGCTCTACTTGTATGGCTTGCCTGGCACTGGTGAGGGAGGCAACGAGGAGCTTAATAGTGGGATGCCAAGGGGTCGATGTAAGGGCATAGAAAGCAAACGGCAGGCGGGTCTTGAGGCTGGGTTTAGCAGGGTGGCGGGGTGTGGTATGGCAACGGGACGTGCGGTGGTGTGCATGACCAAGCGCGCCGCAGGTGACCGCTTCTTATCTCCATGCTCGGCAGGCAAAACGGCGACGGTCATGGAGGCTCTGCGCGCCGTCAAGTTGCGGCTGACGGGGGATGCGGACGGTCCCGTCTCTATTCGGCACCTTTTCGTCAATTCCATGATGGTCGGGACGCCGGTGCACGTGTTCCAGGCGAGATGAGAGATCAAAGCGTGCGAGTGGGGGCACTTGAGGCCGCACAGACGCAGGGTTGGGGGGCGCGGAGGCAAGTGCATGCTGGTGCCCGGCACCCGTGCGCTTCCCATCGCAATCGACCTTCATGGCTTGAAACCATGAATCGAATCCCCCCTCCGCGCCGCAGTCGTTCTTGGAACAGCAGACGGGCGGCACGGTGTGGGCGCCCGCGGAGGCTCGGGACGAATACCGACGTCGATTGCGGTCCCGGCGGGGCTTCTGGGGTGACAGCGCCACGATGACGGTCGCCGTGGTCGACGAGGTGAAGACGGCTAGAGTTGATGAATCATTGACAAGCTGTCGAAAGACAACAATGCTGCAATTTTTGATGCCACCGATGATGTGGCTCGTCCACAGATGGACCTGCTGTGCACGAGGCGCAACGAGGTGCTCAAGGAGCTCCTGTCGTGGCCGACGGAGAGGGGCGCGCGCCTCGCGGTGGTCGGCATCGGCAACAGGGCTGACCTGCCCCAGTGTGTGTGGGGCGTAGGGTCCAGCACGGCCAGCAAGGTGAGCCAGGGACGAGCCAGGCGGTGCAATTGGGTGCGAGGTAGCTTACTCTATTACGTGCTTGTACTGTGTTCAAACTGGCCACCACCTTAAGATCACCCGGTGACTGCCGCCGCTCGCATGCACCCCTCACCGCCCCGCCCTCCCACTCCACCCCAGTGCCGCCGTGTCGAGTTTCGGCCCTACTCCGTCGAGCAACTGGAGCAGATCGCGCGTGCGCGCATCGGCGACGTGCCTCTCTTCAAGCGGCAAGCCATTGAGCTTGCTTGCCGGAGAGTGGCCAACACCGGGGGCGATGCCAGGCGCCTCCTGGACACACTCCGGTGAGTCTTTGTCTCTTCAATTACACTCGGTGTCAGCAGCTGCATTCGGTGTCAAACCTAAGCTAGACTCGGTGTCAAAGCTAACCTACCGTCCCCAACACCACACCTAACACCGGTAACCCACCCCCCGCACCCGCAGCCAGTGCGTGACGCAGTTTCAGCAGATGCTGACCCGTGCCGGCGGCGACGTCGAGGAGGGCAGTCTCCGCGAGGCCATCTCCGTCGCCACGGTGGCCAGCATCATCCAGGAGAGCCAGCAGGGGTCGCAGAAAGTGCAGACGCTGTTTGCGGCAGACTTTGCGGAGAAGGTCCTTTTGGCGTCCCTCGTCCTGCAGCACCGCAAAACAGGTGAGTGACGGTGGTGGCGGTAGGACAGTTAGGGACAACGGGGTAGCAGCTCGGCAAGACAGGCGAGGGGTAGCGCGGCGGTACTGCAGCACGACAAGCGAGGGGTAGTGGTGGCAGTGAGGAGGCCGAGGGACACTGGCGATAGCAGCGATGCGAAGCAGCGGCAGCTCTGCAGCCGGGACAGGGGCACCAGCGGTGGAACTGCCGTGGTGGCTCGGGACCGTCCACCACATCTTATGCCACCCACCCCGTCCCACTCCTGTCTGCTCCCCCAGGCATCCGCGCCACCACTTTGGAAACCGCCCTCGACATCGCTCAGAGCCTGGGTCCCTTTCGGTCCCTCTGTGCCACCACCCTCCTCAACGCCGCCACCCGCCTGCACGCCCTGGGGGTGGTCGCACTGGGTGAGCACCGCGAGCGCACCTGGCGCCGTGCTTCTCACGTGGGCTCCCCAGGCCGTTGCCCCCACGCGAGGTCCGAAGTGTCAATGAAGCATTGCAACTACACAGCTTGGCTGCTGCTCGTCTCGTGATGTCATTTCTTGCAACTGTGCAAAGCCAACGTATGACATTTCCTCTCCACACCCCTTGCTGTTCGCAGATTGTGGGCCCTGCAGCCTGGGCCGCCACGCCCGCATCTCCCTCGTCCCCGACATGGTGGAGGGCGGAGACGTGCGCATCGCGCTGCAGGGAGACCCCGAGCTGAGCTGGCTGGCCACCAAATTGCCCGAGAAGAACTGAGTGATTGAGACAGCCCTGGAAGAGGCTTTTGCTCTGAGCTGTGCTCAGCGTAGCACGAACACAGTTGTACCTGACCCAGTCCCACTGGTTGCCAGTAAGATGATGCCATTGTTGCCAAATTCATCGTCGCAGCGCAAAGCGCGGGGCCCGAAACAGCGGCGCCAGAGTCGCGAATGAAGCAATGCAATCGCCAAGGATGCCAGCTGCATGGTCGAACACACCACAGCCGCCTCACATCACGCAGCCCCACTTGCTAGGCCTTCAAAGCTTCTTCGCGCCGAGGCGCAGCGGCGCCGTCGGTCGCTTGTGCTCCCCCGCCTCGCCACCCGCCCCGCTCGCCCCTGCGACCCCGGCACTCGACGCCCCCGCCCCGCTCCCACCGCCTGAGCTGCTGGCCCGAGCACCGGGCCCGGCAGACCCAGCAGACTCCCGATTCACGCCGCCAGACGCGCCCGCGAGGCCCAGGCGCCCCCGGCCCGCGCCTGCAGCGGCCGCTGACGGGGCCCCCGCCCCAGGTCCCGCAACTGGCGACGCGCCGCCCAGCGGGGACCGCCCCGTCGACGCAGGCCGCACGCCCGCCAAGCCCGCCCTGGCGGCAGTCCCGGGCGACGCGCTGGCCGTGGCTGCAGTGGCTGCCGATGCTTGTGGGGCCGTGTCGATGGGACCCCATTCGTCGTCCTCGTCCTCATCGCTGCGTGCAGGGGCCCACGTGCACGGTTGGCATGTGTCTGCAAATAAAAACTCCATCTCATTCTTACAGGGCTAAGAATGAATTTTGTTCTCTGCAGATGTCCCATCCACTTGCCTCCAGCCGTCCCCGCCCCACGCCCCCGTGCCCGACTCCTCCATATCCCCTGCACGCACCGCAGCGACAGGTCATTTATCATTCACGGACACGCGCTGGACTCATGCACACCCCGCCCCGAACCGCTCCCTCCGCACCTGCCGCGCCACCCCAGCTGCCCAAGCCTCCCAGCGCCGGCTCCCGCCCGTTGCCGTCCCCGCCCTTCGCGGGGACACCCAGCCTCCCTAACAAACCCCGCCCCCGCCCCGGCACTACCTCCGCGGAGGGCGCTTCTTCCCTCCCCAGCAACTGCGACTCCTCGTCGTCGCCACCGTCACGGCCCACCTGCAAGAGCCAGAGTGGTTGCGCAAGATGTGGCACGGGTGCTGCAGGCGCCATGCACAAGTCACCGAGTGTAAACATGGACATAGAGTCTCTGCCAGATGACGTCAAAAGCGAGCCAGTCGCAGTCAGTGCGCCCTGGACCTCTGCCCACCCCACCAGCACCAGCACCGGCGCACCTCGGCAAGCTCGTGATACGCCCCACCCCCAGGTCCCCGCCGCCCGTGTTGCTGCGGACCCGACCACAGCTTTTGATACACATAGTACACCCCCGCCCCGCCCCCCACGAGGAGAATGACCATGACGGCGTTGCGGAGCCGGTTGTCGCTCGATGTGGTGGGGTACTCGGATGGGTAGAACTTGGGGGGCGGGGGTGGCGTCGGGGTCGGTGCCGGGGTTGGCTCGGCTGGGACAGGCGCGTCCTGCGCCAGCGCCCGCGATGCTTGGAGTCGTGCAGCCATATACTCCTTCGACTCAGACCTGCATCAGAAAGACTGCCGCACATCGGCCCGCGCGCCGGGAGACCTCAAGCATTCGCCGGTGCCTTTGTCCGCCGGTATCTCACCGGTCCTGCCATCGCAGCGCTCCAGCTCCAGCGTCCGCCTCAATACAGCAGCATGGTGCCGCGCTCAGAGCCAGCAGCGCAACGGTGGCCGCGAGGATCGCCGGGGCCGAGCGCATCTTTCGTCCGCAACGCGAGCAGGTCCCGCGGAGGCCCCTGAACGCCTCTCGGGCCGTCGCTAGGTCCCCTTGGTCGTTCGACGCCCAAAGATTGCAATTCACGCCCGCATCGCTCGACCGGAGCGTGCTCTGGGTTTGTGGGCAGCCTAGCGGGGTTCGTCGAGGAAAGCGGCGCGAGAGGCGGCAGGCTCAAATTATTTGGTGCAGGTTGGCTTGCTAAGGTTGCTATTGGGTCAGCTGGGCCCCGTCGACGAGGGAAAGGGGAGGCGGCCCATACGTTTCTGGCACTCTGTCAGACTCAGCAAAGGGTGTCGGAGCGCTTCTGTTGCCCCCTGAGGAAGTCGTGTGGGACAAAGAGGAGCCAGCCCAGCGAGCAGACCATGAGGAAGGAGATGATAACGCCCCAAGCGAGCATCAGGATCCCGTCTCGGCGGCTGGTGTTGTTCTTGGCGCGACTCGACAGAGTGCGGTAATCTTCGTCTGTGGGGCAATCACACATCACAGATGGTCACCCAGGGGGCAACCAGGAGACGTTGCTGTGGCGCAGCGGTGGCGCCCACCTGTCAGGGCGTTGCACGACGGATGCTCCGCGTACGTTCCATCCCCCAACTGCGCATACGGAGCCACCGGGCACTCAACTGCGCACAGCAAAGCCGCTCGCCTCATGTTCGCCACCTGCGGGCGCACCTGCGTCACTTGGCACTGGAACATGTCGCTCTGCTTCAACGACGTGTTGATCCAGCAGTCCCATGAGAAGCCGGATGCTTGCGTATTCCACGGGCTGCACGCTGCGGATGGGTCCACGTTGCAGCCCTCCCGCCTGCAAGCGAGGGGCGACGGTTGCACAGCTATCTTCAGCAGACTGAAGAGCGCGAGCACGGCACGCGGTGATCACAGCGCCATCGCCGCCCTCACTGCAGATTAAGTGCGACTGCCTGGCCGCCCTTCTTGGGCTGAGCCACGGCCTTGAAATCGCAGCAGTAGAACGTCTGACCATCCACGCTGTACTGGCCCGGCGTGGTCGAGCCCGACATGTGGCACGTCGCCTCCTGGTAGTTGCGCGTGGTCCACGCGGTCTGTGGTGCACAGGTTTAGTCTCACGTTCGCAGTCCCCTCAGCGCTCCGGGAACTCTTGGGCACCCGACTTTGTCCTCGCAATCCAGGCGACGTGTCACGGTGGTCGTGTCAGCAGCTGTCCCGACAACTTCTTAGAGAGCGTGAGTATCAGCGCGCCGATTCGCACCTGCATTGCGATGGCGCGTCCTCCCATGATGGCCAACGCCACGCCCCCCACCAGGAGCAGGGGCGCCAGGGCCAGCACCGCAACGCGCCCCCACGACCGGCTCGCGCACGTGTGGGGGACGAGCCACCGCGAGCCCGGCGTTTGGGGGCTGCTTTCCCCGCTCCTCGTCCCATTGCGGTCAAAGATGGCGACGACCTCCGACTCCCGGCGTGGACGGGGCCCCGCCCGGGGCGGTGCTGTGCGCTCCAGCCCATCCCTCGGCGTCACGTGCACGCCCTGTAGCGTGGCGGCCTGCACAGAGCATCGGGAGCAAAGCTGCAGTCGCAAGGGCTGCCGGCATTAGCCCCAGGCCGCGCCGCGCGCTTGTGCCTTGCCTGTGGGCTGTGTGCCTGTGATCTCACACTAACATCGTCGATCGTGTGCAGCTGCTCCCAAGGACGGTGAAACCCTGCGCGAACCGTGGGAACGCTACACGTCGCATCCATGCGGAATGCTGCCCTTGCCGGCCGGAACGCGCACGAGGCGTGCAAAGCGCAAGCCTGATTGCATGGAATCGAATGAAACGCAGGTAAGCTCGATTCGATGCAAGATTCCGCCTTGCAGCATGCGCACCGGGGGGGTGGTCGGTCCGCAAGCTGCGGGGAGCACCAGACGACAGCAGCGACTGCGTCGACAGGGTGAGGCATGGGGTTGAATCAGCGACTGCAGATGCCCCTACTAAACCGAAAGCGTGTGCATCTTTCGGGTCGTTCAACAACCCATGTCGCAGGTACAAGATGTGGCGTTGCAGGGACGCCTCAGGGAGGGCGCCGAGCGCACCATATCGCGGAGAGTCGAAACGCTCGTTTGCGAGTCGACGGTCTTGACGATATCTCGTGCCATTTTGGCGCGATGGTCGCCACCTCGGTGGCTGGGAAACGCGTGTGCGGTGCACGGCTGAGCGGCGCGCTAGCCACGGAAGCAGCTATGGCAAAGTAGGATGTTGAAGCTCTCGACACAGCGACGAAGGAAGAAAAGACGGCTTCGACTTTTTGCCGGGCCCATGTGAGGGCGAACGAGCACCCGCACAACCGCGGCCGTCGTCTTCACGGCGCACTTCATAGCAGGAAGAAGGCCACCGACGTCAGTTATACTGTGTTCCCTGGTGACATAGCAAGTCTGGCACAGGGCGACCCCTTGGCTCCCGTCCAGCGCTGGGTGATCAAGACTATCGCCGCAGCCACTCAGTCACGAACAGCGGACATCATCGCGGCTGAGGGGAGACGGCGCTGAAGATCAGAGCCGATTGCGTGAACGTTTTGGGCACCACATGGCACTTTCCATGCCGTCCCAAGCGCACGGCGTCGCATTGGCGGGGCGCGCAGGGTTAGCACGGAGGCCGTTAACTCGGCTCTGCTCCGGACCCGCGCGCACGCCTCTCGCGGGCCCCGGTAGCGAGCACAGGCTCGCAGTCCGGACACGTGCTCAGGCGAGCCCAGGCCAGGCCAAATCGCAGAAGACAGGGCCTGCACGTATGGATCGTATCATCGAGCTTGTCTTCCACTTTGCAGGCTGCCGAAACCGCTACATCAGCGGACCTCCAGCTCGCCTGCCCCATCTGCCACGAGCCCTTCGCCGGGAATGCGTATTCGTGCCGATGCGAGCGTTGCCGGTCCTCGTTCACGGCATCGGGGCCCTACCTGGACCTCACGATCGGCTCTACGGTCGGCACGGGGGCCTACCGCGACCAGCCGTGGGCAGGGACGCAAATCTTCCGCAGCCCCCTTGTCAGCTTTGCTTACGAGCGCGGATGGAGGCAGTCGTTCGCGTGGGCTGGGTTCCCGGGCGTCAAGGAGGAAGCTCGCATCGCTCTCGAGTTCCTCCGCCCCGCTTGGGGCTCCCCCGTCGTCGACATGTCGTGCGGGTCGGGCCTTTTCACCCGCGAGCTGATCGCGAGCGCCAAGTTCCCTCGGGTGGTGGCCGCCGACTTCAGTGAGAGCATGCTGCGGCAGGCTGACGAGTACCTCGCTGCCATGGGGACCGAAAGCCGAGGTGAGGGGGGCCCAGAGCGGGGGCGCGTGCATGGCAATTGCTCAGCGTAGCGCGTTTCGTCGATGAAAGCAGTGGCCTGAGACTTCCTAACCCCGCAGGCCAGGTGCAGCTGGTGCGTGTGGACGTGTCTCGGCAGCCGTTTGCGACGGGGTCGGTGGCTGGGATGCACGCGGGGGCGGCCATCCACTGTTGGCCAGCCCCGCTTGCTGCGGCGGTGGAGATCTCCCGGGTGCTCGCGCCGGGCGGGGTGTTCGTCGCGTCGACGTTCATGGTGCCCACTGCACCGCTCGACGACTTCCTGGGTCCGGACTTGGCGCGGCCCCTGCACGCGATGGCGGGGATGGCGCCCGGGGAGCGCAGCGCGTACCGCTGGTGGTCGGAGGAGGAGCTGAGGGATTTGTTCGAGGCCGTGGGACTGCGGTGAGCTCCCGCAAAGTCACAGTCGGCAGCAAGACAACATGCGCGAGTTTTGCCTCACGTGCCACGTCCATCCGCGCCCCGCCTGCTCTGCGGGGAGCCGTGTGATCTCCAAAGCACACTCCCCGCACCACCCCGGCTGGCCGCAGGGACTTCCGTCGCCGTCGTTTCAACCGTTTCATCCTGTTCGCCGTGAGCAAGCCCCCGGCGGATGGGGCCAGCCAATAATCGCACCTTAGAGCGAGCCGGCCACGTCCCGCAGCAGCTCCGCAGACACAGGCGGTCGCCTTGGCGCCGTGGAACGAAGCACGATTTGGAAACGCATCTCGCTGCGTGCTATGGTGCTTGAATGTGCGCCCAGTGACGGCAACACACTAGGCGGGAAACCATTCCAGTCTCGTCACTCCCGGACATGCCCGCTGAGGTCCCCGACAGATGAGGCCGCCCCGCCCCATCTTCCATCTCCCGTCGCCACCGCCATGCTTGCGGTGCTTGTGCCTCCGCATCCCCCGCGTCACATGACCGTGCAGCAGCCCCGGCGCTGCTGATTCGATCCGGTCCTGGACCGCGACACCTCGATGTGCGGCACGTCGTCGAGGTCGCTCCCCAGCAGGTACTCCTCCACGCCCATTGCGCGCCGCAACCGCTTCTTGCTGTACAGCCCCACCAGCGTCAGCAGCCACAGGAAGACGTACGCGATCTGCCACAGGATCCCCATCTTGCGCGTCTCCCTGGGCAGGCCAAGACGGGCGGCGGGGCGTGACGACATGCGCCGCAGCGCTCGCGCCCACCGACCCAGCCAGCCATGGCGTAAGCAGACCGAGGAGACCCGCGAAACTCACCGGATGACGTCCGACGCCCCCATGTCGTCGTCGAAGTAGGCGATCTCCCCGCCCATCCGGGCCATGGACCGACGCCGGCGCATAATGGGGCCCCCCGCGCGGCGCGCCTCGGGCGGCAGCGCCAGGCTCTTGCCCTCGTAGAAGTCCTTCATGTGCTGCGCCGTCGCCGCGTCCATCCACGTGTGCCCCGCCTTGCGCGCCTGCGGACAGGCCTCTCCCACCACCCGTCACGCCGCCACCCAGACTGCAGGCACCACTGTCTCCCAGCCCACCCCAGGCTGCGCACAAAGACGGCCTCTCACCTCGGACTCGAGCCACTGGTCGAACTTCTGCGCCCACAGCCGCCGCTGCACCTCAAAGTCCACGCGGCCGCCCAAGAACGTCGGGAGGACATCGCTGGGGATGAACTGGTGCAGCTGGCCGATGGCCTCCTTCCCGGAACCCAGAACCCGGATCTGCGCGCGGCGGTGCCCGGGCATGAGGAGGGCAGGCCAAGGGCGTGCTCGCAGGCGACGCGCGTCGGCAAGTCGCCCGCACCAACTCCATGCACCATGCAACACTTGGGTGCATTCCGTGGCCGTCACCTTGGAGCGCGTGTAGGGGTCCACGAACACCGAGAGGATTTTCCAGATGGTCTGGAACACGACGCCGGCGCCGAAGATGAACGTGTTGCCCATGGTCTCGGGGTAGTTGTCCGAATCGATCTTGGCCATGCTACGGAAGATGGTGCGCACCTTGTTGGTGAACATGGTCAGCTGCAGGCCCGTGACGTCTACCACGTTCATGGACGTAAAGACGGTGCGGCCCGACCGCTCCGACGCGGTGGGCAGCAGCCACCGCATGAAGAACTCCATCTCCAGGATGTGGTACTTGATGTAGTCGTCCTCCGTCACGCCCGCTGCCTCCATGGCGGGCTGGTCCAGCTTCCCCACGCGGTCCACGTACTGGGGAAAGAGGAGAGGGCGGGGCGGCATGTCACGACAGATGTCGCCGGCGGGAATCGCAGGCCCGGCGCGTCCCGGGCCCTCACCACGGGGCGGCCTAACTTGTCGAAGCCCACGTACGAGGACGGGCGACACTTGCGGATGACGAGCATCTTCTGCGCGCTGAGCGGGTGCGAGACCTGCTTGTTGATGTCCTCCTGCCGCCGCCAGCCCACCGACGCCTCCAGCATGTTGAACGACGCGTCCAAGTCATACTTCCTCGCCCTGCGATGAACGGCGCGGCCCCCATGGGCAAGCGGAGGGCGCTCCCTAACTCCGCCGGCGTTAGCAGACGCCCGGCGTGGGCGTTTCCCGCCCCGCCGCGCCGCCGCTCGCTTGCCTGAGGAACCGATCGACGGTGCAGTCGACGTCGCCCTTGATGACGATCTCCGGAGGAATCGCCAGCCTGCGAGGAGGGGCGACGACCGCGGGGACCTTGCGCAGGAAGGCGCGCCTCCCCGGGGGGGAAGTTGGGGCGCGCATCCCCGCAGAGGGACTGCTCGCGGACATGAGCGACATCGGCGTGCGCCGCACCCGCGCTGCTTCAGCAGTTTCTTGAAATTCTCCCGCTCCTCCTCCACATCCACGCCCCAGTCCTTCCTGTGGCCCTGCGGGCGCGAAGTCACTCCGCGCCGTCTCCGCACCACGCACGATATTCCAGACAACCCATCGGCACGCGCAGGGGTCCGCTGCCGCGCGACAGCTCCGAGAGCAACAACGGCACCGGCGCGCCCTGAGGGCAGGCATCCGCTGCGGCGTTGCGGCCTCGGGAGACCGCCCTCGCTTAGTTGGACGGCCTCCGTGACGAAATGCGAGGGTCCCGGCCGCAGATAGTTGAAGGAGATGCCCGTGAGGGAATTTCGTCGCCCTGCTCACCGCGTCGGGCACATCGTCCCCTGTCATGACGATGTCCCCTTCACGATGATCGTGGCGAGGCGGAGAAGCGCGGCTTGGGTCGTGGCGGGGCCGCGGGAGCAGAGAGCCTCAAGGACGCGATATCACGGGAGCGGGGCGACGGGGGCACGCAGGATGAAAGAAACTCGATTGGCTCGCAGCGCCGCCGTCGGGATCCGGACGAACGCGGTGAGGCTGGGGCGAGCCCCATGTCAGGGAAGGTGGTGCCATGCAAAGAAAGGCCGTTTCCCGCATGAACAAGGATCACATTTGACAGCTCTGTAGGACATCTGGCGCTCGACGCTCACGTACTCCCGCTTCGACCTCCAAGCTCTCCCCGGGTCGCACGCCCAACCGCCACGGGTGAGCCGCGCGCTATGGGGCATCGGCGGACTTTTCGTGGCGAGATTCCAGTTTGAATGCGCGTCAATGGCGCAAGCGCGCACTCGCGCCGTGCGGAGCGATGGGGATGAGAGCGTTCTGCTCGTTCGGTTGGTACGGCGCTGCGGGCCCTTCGACGACCGTATCGCGCGCACGCGAGGGCCGGCCGCTCACCGCCCGCACGCAGTGGAACGCGGTCATGCTGCGCTCGCTGTTCAAACCGGACGCGAAGCTTGGGTCACTGCACCCGAGCGGATCGTTCAACGTGAGTCCCCTTCCCCGCGCGCTCTCGTCGACGCGACGCTCCGTGGCTCGCAATCCTAAACGTACTAAGAATCGCTCGCAGGACTTTTCGCTCGGCTACGAGAATGTCGTCGAGCAGATCGGGGAAGAGACCACGGGCTCGTCGCTGAACGTGCTCACGTCCGGCTCCTCGCGCCGGGCCCCCAAGTGAGCGCCGGCGCAGCGCGCGCTCCCCGCAAGCACTTGCGGGGTCGCATGCGCTCATCGCGTCGCCCGCTGCTCCCCGCTGCTCCTCAGGAATGACGAGGGCGCCCCTCGCTCCCCCACGAGCCCGACCAAGCCCTATGTGTGGCAGGAGGTCTTCAACCCCGGCAGGAACTTCAACACCTCCACGCGGTACGGCCCCCGCTCCGACAACCCCGACGTCGGCCCCGACCAGCAGAAGCCCCTCTCGATCTGGGAGGAGTTCAACCGCAGCAAGGAGTCGTCCTCGACCTTTGGAGAGCGCCGCTCGTCCTCGGGGTCGCAGGCCTCCACCGACTCGTCGGCCTGAGATGAGGGACCGCGCCGGCGACGGCTGACCCTTGAGGGACCGCCGCACCGCCGCAGTGGCGGGCGGTTCTTGCGCCCGATAGCTTGCTCTCTTCCGGTTTCCTGCGCACTGTTTCAGTCCGCCACGCTTTGCTGGATACTACTAGTTGCGATACGAGTCACGATTTGAACGGATAAACGAGGACTAGGTCACAGATACTCGAGCAGGATTGCTAGGGCACGCCCATGCCCCCGCTGACCCCCGCCCCTGCCCTGCCCCACGCCACCCCGGGTGGCGCCATCCACGGGCGCCCCCGCCGCACGCCCTCTTGCACCGACGCCCCGACCTGACCCGCCCCCGACCGCCGCGAGTGCCGCCAGGGGGGGCCCAGTGCGGCACTCCCTGCAAAGGGCGCGCCCCTGCCCACGTGGGCTACCGACTCCGCTTTGGCTGCTGGGGCGGACGTCGACTCACGACCCCATCGGGAGTGGGCATCCGCCTGCTGGCTCTCCGACTGGGTGGAACTGCGGTGCGCGACGGGGGGCGGGGTTTCGACGCAGTCACCACCGACTGGTTGCAGTGGTGGTGCACAGATGCGCGCATGGAGGCCGCACGTACCTGGGACTGAGGAGGGCGGCGTTCCTGTGGATGATCGACATGCCGAGGTTGCCAAGATAGACGGACACTTCCCAGATGCGCGAGCCACGCCGGGGTGCGCACGGGGCTCGCATGGGCCGCCCGTGCTTGGAGCGGCGGCTCCGGACGCGGCGTGGCTGGCAGCGGCGGTGGGGCGAGCGGCGACCGCAGAGGGACCAGAGGATGGAACTGAGGGGCGACAGGGCTAGGCGGAGCAGGGCAGACGTGGCGTGGAAGAGGCTCTCCCACGCAGACCACAGGTGGGGCGCGCAGGCGGACGCGAGGCTCTGGTCGATCACGAAAAGGGTGGAGAGACTCTGCGGGGCACGCGCGAGGTGAGGTAGGTCGATCTCAATGTTGTTGGCATTGCGCGGGTCGCGTGAGGGCAGCCCGCAGCGCAGCGCGCACCGCGGGAGTAGTGGAGAGGAAAGCACTGGTATCGTCACGGATGCTAGGAACAGGTCCGAAGATGAAGGGCTCTGGGAACGTGCTCCAGATGGAGGCGAGGGCCGCCAGGACGACGCCCGTGGCGCCGAGGAGGCGCAAGAGATGGAAGAGGATGGATGCAACCTGCATGAGCAGGACAGCACCATGGCTGAGATGGCCGCATGCGGTGGTGGGGTGCAACTGCTGAAGCGCCAGGAAAGGCTCACCTCGAACGTCGCAAAGGCGAGGAGCGCGGCGGACGTATTGGACACCGCCTGGCCCATTTGGTCATCGAACACGCGCTCCCTCAAGACGGTCTGCGTGAAGCCCATCGTGACTTCGGCTGAAGGGCCGGGGCCGGCCAGGGCGCACGCGGCCACCGCCGCGCCGATCAGACGCGCGCGGGCGAAACCCTTAAGCGGCAGCACCTGCGTCGTGGGGAGGGAAGAGTTTGCGGGGTCGGCATGGTCATGGTGTGCGGGGCTCGCAGGTTTACGGCAGCAGCTGGAATCGGTGCCATGAGAGCTCCATATGACTCACCCATGAGAGGTCGACGCGAGACGCAAGAGAGGCGAGGGATGCCAGGGACTCTGTGGGTCAAGGCACGGTGGGCAGCGATGCACAGCCTGCGTCCACCGATTCACATCCGGCGGCAAATTGGGTGCAGCCGCCGGTAATCGGGAACGAAGCGTTGGTTCATAGCGTGGCCATGGGGTCGAAAGCGCGGCGCCGCGCTGCACCTGGAACCGTCGCGCGCCGGCAGACCCGCGGCGCATTCACCGCATGTACCGCACCCCGAGACCCTGCGGCGAGGACATTGTGCATATATAACATCTGCTGCGCACTTGTTGCCCCGCAAGATGCACGGGATTGACGCGGCGGCCACTCTAAGGTGTCAAAACAGGTAGAGGGCCAAGCGGACCACGCCAGGCCAGAAGCCCAACGCGGAGTAGTTCCGGCTATTTAAAAGTAAATAAGCACCACATTGCATTACTCGCGCTGCGCTGCGCGGGGCACCTGCAGCCCATCCAGGCTCCGGGACGTCACCGGTCTGCATCGGCTAAAGTTGAAGTGCGAAGCATCGCAGATGGAGGTTGCCCCCAGGGATGGCCTTGGGATGGGCAATTATAAAGCAAGGGGCCGCAGAGCGCACTTTAGTGCGTCCGTGCTCTTGCAACATCTTGTCAGGCAACTACGTTTGTCTGACCCAAGAGGAACGCGTCTTCCAAACACACCGACTTGCGAGCCAGGAGAACGGCGCTGGTTCCTTACACTGGAAGGACGTCACCAGAGAACGAAGGTCGCCCTCTAGGGTTGCGGTCCTGTGCGGGCGTCCGCGGCTCTGGCGAGGCCGATCGAGACGCCTGTGTGACGCGTGAGTGGAACGTGCGAGTCCGTGGCGGGGATCGGCAGGCGTCGGGGCCTGCGTCCGCGAGGAAGGGACGCGTGCTCATCGCTGGTTGCTCGCCTCCGCAGGTCGGTGCGCCATGGCAGGCGGACGCAAGGTCAAGCGGTCGCCGCGGACCAAAATCAAGGGACCATGCGTCGGTGAGGCGCGCAGAGGGGGGCTTGGTGATGTGACTGCTGCGTTTGCCATGGTTGCGACACTGCGCGCCAATCGCTCGCTCACGCAGGGTGGGACGACCTGCCCGGGGAGCTGCATCGCGAGATTCTGCGGCTGGTGCCGCTGCGCGACGCGACGGCGGCGCGGGGCGTGTCGCCGGAGATGCGCGATGAGGTGGACGAGGTGTGGAGGGCGTGGGGCATCCGGCCCACGGCGGAGGACATGCGGGACTCCATATATCGGCACCTCGGCGAGTGCGTGCTCGAGATGGCGCTCAACTTTGGCCCGTTGGTGGTTTACGCGTGTGAGGGGTCCCACGCGCACCACCTGGCGAGCATGGGGCTGTGCTGGTTGGCCCTGCTGGTGGCGGAGTCGCCGGACATCAACGGCGACTCCTGGCACGTGCCTGGCGACGTTGGCGCGGACTTGACGCCGCTGATGGTGGCGTTGCGAACAGAGCGGCCGGTGGGTCGCGGGGCGGACGGCAAGGTGGAGTGGGCGTACGCGCTGGGGGACAGGGAGGTGGCGCGGATGGTGCGGACGGCAGTGGCCACGGGGGCGGACGTCAACCGGCTTCCGTGCAAGGCATGGTCGGTGCTCTCATGCTGTGCTGAATGCGGGTGCCTGGAGGCGGTCGTGGTGTGCCTGGCAGCGGGGGCCGAGGTGGACATGCGTGACAGCAAGGGTTGGATGGCGCTTTCTACGCCGCATTCTGGGGCCACGAGGAGGTGATGGAGGCGGGGGCGTCGGCGAAGGATTGGAAAACGGATCGCCAAGATGGGATCTTGCACGTGGTGTGCGCGTATCATCCTACGACGAGCATGTTGAGGCGGCTGGTGGAGGCGGGGGTGGACGTCAACGCCATGAGCCCGTCTGGCACGGCGCTCTGCCCGGCGGCCAGGTTTGGCAACGTGGAGGTTATGGAGGCCTTGGTCGGGCTGGGGGCTGACGTGGCCCTCGCTGACGGATTGGGGCGGACTGCGATGCATTACGCGGCTACGGAGGAGGTGGTGCGGTGGCTGGCGGCGCGCGGTGTGAGCGTCCAGGGCAGTGGAGCTCACGCCTCCCCACTCCACGTGGCATGCAAGCACGGTCGCGTCGAAGTCGCCCGCACCCTGGTCGAGCTGGGCGCGGACGTCAACTGCAGGGGGGGGGCACGGCAGGACGCCCCTGCACTTCGCAGGGCACGCGGTGTGCGTGGACGTGCTGCTGGGCGCGGGGGCGGACCTGGAGGCGCGCGACGAGGTGGGCAAGGCGCCTCTGCATTACGCGGTGCAGCTATCCGCGGAGCACGAGGCGGTGAAGGTGGCGCAAGCGCTGCTGGCGGCGGGGGCAGACACGCGAGCTGTCGAAGCGAACGGCAGGACGCCCTTGCACATTGCGCAGCACGCGTGCGTGGACGTGCTGCTGGATGCGGGGGCAGAGTTGGAGGCCCGGGATAGTGAGGGTATGACGCCGATCCAGCTTGCCGCGAGGCGCAAATGTCGCAGGGTGCTGCGCCTGGCCCAGCGCGGCGCGGTCGTCACCAGCGACGACCTTGTCGTGCGCCAGCTCTCTCACATGATGATGAAGCTGTGCAGGGGCGAGGCACGCGAGCGAGCGGTGGACACCATCGTCGAGAGCCTGGCGGGCGTCACGTACCCTGTGCATGCCCACGCTCATGCAGCGTGAGCATCTGATGGGATTGAGCATGGCACCAGCACTAGCTGCGCCGTGGATGTTGTTGGATGCTGCACTCGCCAGTGAAAGCTGCTTTCAACGTCAACATAAGGGGAAGCTGCTTTCAACGTCAGCGCGTGCGAGAGCACAATTTAGGGGCTGACGGCAGCGGGGGTGGCAGCAGGGGTGGGGGTGGTGGCAGAGGTGGCGGCGGGCGTGGAGCTGGTGGCAGAGGTGGCGGCAGGAGTGGGGTTGGTGGCAGCGGTGGCGGTGGGGGTGGTGATGGCAGAGGTGCCGGCAGGGGTGGCAGTGGCAGTGGCAGGGGTAGTGGCAGTGGCAGAGGCGGCAGGGGTGGCAGTGGCAGAAGTGGCAGAGCCGGCAACAGGGGTGGGGCTGGCGCTGGGTCCGCTGTTATCGATGGATGAGCTGACAAGGACGGACTCCCACAGCTGCGGAGGATGGAAAGCAGCGTAGTTCGTCTCTTGTCCCAAACACTTGCCTCGCATGAACCGCCACTTCACTATGCCCATGACCACCGCTGCCCTCCCTCACCAGGGTCTTGCTGGCCTTCTCGTATGACCTGCCAGCCAGGTACCCCGGCTGCACCTCCACGAGCTCGTCCACCTGCAAAGAGCACTCGCACATGCGCGTCAGCTGCGCTCCCATTTGCGCCATAGCTAAGACGACCCATGGCGCTCACCCACCACGACCATGGCGCTCACCCACCACGACCCATGGCGCTCACCAGGAAGGAGATGTAAGACGAGTCGGGGTAGTCTATGCGCCACACCGTCATTGAGGGGTCCGCCACTGCCGGTGCCTTGGACAGCTTGCCGGGGAGACCCGTCTGGCCACCCTGCAGAATCTGCACCACGCCGCCGTGCCCGTCAAAAGAGTACCCCTGCCATGCGCCTGCGGGCGGGGCGGGTTGAAGCGGCCACTCAGCGGCGCTCGTGCCGTGCACGCCCACCTGCTGCATAATATGCAGCATCATGTCTGACAGGCCCCGAGCTTCCTCTCTTACCTGCCGCGACGGCGGCGGCGATCACTTGCTCCTGCTGGTTCAGCGAGGGGACCGCCTGAACGTTGTAGATGGCGCCATCATACCTGGGATGGGCGTTTGCATGCGCGTTTGCATGCGTTGCCGCGCCAAACGCACAGAGGATGGGTGGGGGAGTCGCAACGGCGCTGAACGGCAGGGGCTCGATGCGTCTTTCACCCTCGTAACGTACTCACTTGCCGACCGGCTCGGTCGCAGCCACGGTGCCGCTCTTGAAGAGGCTGTCGTCCGGCTGAGCCTTGGCGTAGTCCAGGAAAGAGCTCAGGTTGGTCACGGAGGCGGGGAGCGCGGCGAGGGCCGCGGTGGCCAGCGCTGCCAGGCCAGCAGCCATCACGAGGCACCGCATATCGATATCAGACGTCAAGGCGGGAGGCGAGCGCCGGGTTGGGGAGGTTCTCCGGGTGCGCGAGAGCGGAATGGATGTATGACGAGACGGGCGCGGAATAAAGGCCTAAGAGGCCCGCGTCTGGCACCTGCATCAGCCCGCATCGTCACCCATGCAGTGCAGCTCGTGCCCATGGTCCCTGGGCTGCACATTTCCAGGCGATGACGACGCAGCGCCCTCGCTGCACCCGAGTGTGTGAGTGATGGAGCAAAGGGCCCGTCATTTGACGCGAACGGCTGAGTACTGGCGGGCTGGGGCACTGGCAGCGCGGAGAGGGGCCGTCCTTTGGCTGATGCGTGGTCCGCACGCGCTCTATATCAAGCCGTCTTGCGCCTCCTGCACGCATTGACCCGCGCGGCCCAGCAGCCTGCCCCTCTGGGGCACCTCATGCGCCGGGGCTGCGTCGCCTTGCTTGGCATCGCGCGAGGCATGTCGGTGGCGCTTGTTCGGTCATCCTCCACTTCATCGAAATTCCCGACATCTTCCCACCCCGCTCGCGCCTCAAGGGCCCCGCGCGGAGCGCCACAGCCCCAGCTGGCCCCCAACACGCGCAGCGCCGCGCACCGGCGCCCGATGGCCGAGCCACAGGGCCGGATGCGCTCGATATTGGAGTCGGGCTCCGATGCGCCCGCTGACGACGAGCTGAGGGTCGTCGCGCGCGCGCTGCCGGGGACGCCCAGCATTACGATCTTCCTTTACTTCGGCGGGCCGATGGGTTTCCGGGGATTCGTACGCCCCAGGAATGAGGAGGTCGGCAGAGTGCTGCAGCGCATCAGCATCGAGGCCGCGAAGATCCCGGAGTTCTGTCCGCCGGGCAAGGCCCCACCCACGCCATGGAAGAAGGGCAAGAAAGGGAATAAGGGCCGCCAGGAGGGCCCGCTGCCCAAGGTCGAGCTCAGGTGACGAAAATGCTCATTTGCAGCATCGCATGGCGGCTCTGCGCTGGGCCGCGGAGTCGCAGTCACCCCGTCAGCACATCGCACAATGTTACGGCACAACGCGCGAGGTTTGCCCCCCCGCCCGCAGAGAGGGCTTTGCGACGGTGGATCCCTCGACGACGAACGACGTGGCGTGGCGTCCGCCGCGCTCCCTCGTCATCGCCGGGCGCGTGGCGCAAATCACGCGCGACCCGCCCACCGTCACGGAGCTCACGACCACAGCGGGCGGTGCCTCCCCGATCCCCGGCGTCCCCGTCGCCGCCGTCGCCCGCCTCGCGTTTGCGGACGAGCGTTTCACGACCATCACCTGGCACCTGCAGTCCCGCGCGCCGCCCTCCCCGTCGCCATCGCCCAACGGGTCGAAAGCCGCCGCACCCGCCGTGGCATGGCGCGAGGTGGGGCGCGGGAGCGAGTACGTGCCCGACGCCGCGGATGCGGGTTGCCGGCTCTTCGTGCACGCGACGCCGTCGGACGGCATCGTGAGCGGGGCTTTACAGAGGGCGGACGCTGGGGTGGTGGCCGCCGCGCCTGCACGGCTGCCTGGCGAGGGCCGCCACTCCCTCACGCCCGCCCCGCTCGCGTCCCCCGGCCTCCGCGTGATGACGTACAACATTCTGGCGGACCAGTACGCCAGTTCCACCTACGCCAAGACCACGCTGTTTGGGTACTGCGCCCCCGCTGCACTCGAGGCAAGCGGGCGAGCTGGGGAGCCTTGTGCGATGGGATGGTTCGATTTACACATGTTCATGTGCAACTGCGACACAGTATCTAATCCTGTGTCGGACACTGTGTCATAGTCATGAGATAGTCACGATGCTGTCTGCTTTGCGTGTTCGCAGATCGGATACCGCCGTCAGCTGGTGCTTCAAGAGATCCTCGGATTCCACTGCGACGTCGTAGCTCTGCAGGAATGCGACGAAAAGACTTTCTCGCTTTATGAGCCGGTTCTGCGGGGGCGGGGATACGAGGGTCGATTCGCCAAAAAGGCGGGGCCGGTGACGGAGGGGTGCGCGACGTTCTGGCGGACCAGCAGGTGCCCGAAACGCGATGCTGAATGATATTTGGAATGTGTTTGCTTGGGGTGCTTAGGATGGGGGGTGGGCGGCGGCGGATAGAGTCACAATGGGGAGGAGAGGCGACGTGCATGGCTTGCGCCTCACTAACGTGCTTTACAAGTCAAACAGCTAATTTTCTCACACAGCTCGAGTCATGCCGTTTTACTATTAACTCTTCATCGCAGGTTCACGTTGGTGGACAGCCAGGTGTTCGCCATGCGTGGTTTGGTGGACGGCGACTGCGCGTGGGGTGGCCATGAGAGGTACGCCTTTGTGAGGGAGCTGGCGGAGCGGTATCCCCACTTACGGAAGGTGTTGGAGAAAGTGACCACGGTGCTGCAGGTGAGGATGGTCAGGGTGTTGGTGAGGGTGCTGGCATGCTGCAGGTGAGGTGGTGGGGAGAGCGACGACGGTGCTGCAGGAGAGGTGGCCAAGGTTGTCATGATTGGTAGTTCTACTGCCACTGGCATGGCGATTCGACTGCCATGCTTAGGAGGGGGACAACTAAGGGCGCACCAAACCCTCAAAGCGCTGTCCTTGTGCATACGCATGCCCTTGCCCATACCCTGCACCCGCAGCTGCTGACCCTCGCCCCCGTGTCGGCCCCACCCTTTCCCTCATTCTGTGCAAACCCCCAACACCCACCTGTCCTTTTCCCCTCACAGCTGCTGACGCTCGCCCCCGTGTCGGCTCCCGATCACCCCCTTGTCCTGGGCAACACCCACCTCTTCTTCCACCCGCGCGCCTCCCACGTCCGCTCCATCCACGCCTATGTCATGGCGGACCTCATTCGCCGCGCCAGAGACGAGGCGGTGGCGGAGGGGAAGTGCCAGGAGAGGCCAGCGGTGGTGTGGGTGAGTGGGTGGAGTGAGTGGGGGCAATGCTGTGCACTGAGAGGGCCAGCGGCGGTGTGGGTGAGTAAGCGGGAGTCAGTGGGTTGGAATGAGTTAAGAGGTGCCAGCGATTGCATGAGCACTGCCATTTGACCCTCCCTCTCTTTCCTCACCCTCACCCTCACCCTCACCCTCACCCTCCCCCTCACCCTCACCCTCACCCTCCCCCTCACCCTCACCCTCACCCTCACCCTCACCCTCACCCTCCCCCTCCTCCTCACCCTCCCCCTCACCCTCCCCCTCCCCCTCCCCCTCACCCTCCCCCTCTCCCTCACCCTCACCCTCACCCTCCCCCTCACCCTCACCCTCACCCTTCTCACCCTTCCCACCCGTCCCCACCTCTCCCTCACCCCTCAGTGCGGCGACTTCAACTCTGACCTCAATGACGGCCTCCCGAGCATTCCAGAGATGCTGCAGTACGGCCGGCTGAGTGGCGACTACTGGGATTGGAAAGACATCGACAACTTCACCTGGGGAGAGGGGAAGGGAGGCGGTGGGGAGGAGGACAGTCACGCTGCGCCGGGGGACGGTGGCGGAAGGGGTGGCGGGGGCGGCGGTGGGGGCGGCGCACCGGGTGGGAGCGCGAGTGCGGCACAGGGGGCGGGGGAGGGTGACAGTGGCGCGGAGGATGCGGGAGAGGAGGGAGAAGAGCCGTGGCGGTTCGGTCTGCCGGATGCGGCGTGGGTGCCAGAACCGTTGGAGTGGAGGGCGGCGCCTTCGCTGGACGCACCGCTGAGACTGGTGAGAGAGATGGGGTGAATGGAATGGGTGGTTTAGGGGTTGTTGGTGAAGGGTAGGGGTAGTGGTGCGGCTGGTGAGAGATGGGGTGGGGTGGAAGCGAGGGGCGGTGTAAGGGTTGCTGGTGAAGGTGAGGGGTGATGCGCCAGATGAGAGGGCTGGATACCATGCCTCGCTGCGAGTGGGTTGTCGTCACTGTTTGGTCTGACCTGGCTGAGATTGAGTGTCTCAGTCTCCGCTCTTATTATACTCGCAGTTTGCTGCGGGTGGCATGCGCGCCCCTTGGACCAACTACGTGCGCGGTTACAAGGGACTGCTCGACCACGTGTGGCTGGACAACTCGACATTGGAAGAAGTCAGGTGAACTGATTCATGAGGCATGGCGGGGAGCGGACCTCACCCTTGTCGGTGCATTGATGTCACATGCCCTCCCCCCCTACCCCGCCCAGTCCCTCCTCACCTCCTCACCCAGCCCACTCCCTCCTCACCCCCTTACCCCTCCCCACTCCCTCCTCACCTCCTCACCCCATCCAACCCCCCTCTTCTCCATCACATCATCGCAGGGAGATACCCCTGCCTGACGAACGTGCTGTGACCCGGGAGGTGGCCCTGCCGTCGACTCAGTTCCCATCCGATCACCTCTCGGTGGTTTTTGACTTCGCCTGGCGGCCCCGCACGGCCCTGATGCGCGTGCCAGAGCAAGGCGTGTCAGAGGCCGCCGTGTCAGAAAGGGGTGCCGGGGCGGGGGAGGCAGGTGGCGCGGGGGATGCGGGGCCGAGCAGCGAAGACCTGCAGCATGCGTACTGCGCGACGCTGGCGGCGGGGGTGTGCGCGCTTTCGGCGGGGGAGGCGGTGGCGGTGCCGGGAATGGGGCCAGGGCAGGGGCACTGGCTTTGCTGCGACGCGACTGACGACAGAGCCGTCTCAGCGATGCGGTGAGGGACACGGGGCGGCAGATTTTGGGAGCTGCATGCTCAGCTGAGGCGCAGCTGTGACAGTGACCTGTCCCGTACACCACCGCACCAATTGCGTTCTCTATCCACTGCTTGATGTGCTTCCTCATCCAAACCCATGCTAAGTTACCCCACTTCCTCTCTCCCCACCCCCCGCAGGCGCCTGACGGGCCTCCCACCCACGCACCCGCTGCACGTCGCCTTTGGCACTCCCACTGCCCTGGCGAGGCACATGGCAGTCCCAGCCTCCGTTGCCCCGCATCTCGAGACGCTGTTAGAAGCGCCCTGCGCAGTGCAGGCGGCGGTGCGGACCAATGGGGAGGCGGGGGCGACGGGTGGGGATGCAACAGCGGGCGGGGTGGAGCATTCGCGTTCAGCAGTCCAGGGTGACACCCCGCCGCGCCTCAGCCGGGCTGTCTGCGGCGGCGCAGTCGGGTCGGACCACGGGGCGCAGGAGGCAGTGGGGTTCATGCCGTCCGGTCGGTTTGCGTCGGATTTGGCGCACGCTTACGGCCGGCCATTGGCGTGTGCCCCTGCGACAGTGGGGGCGCGGGGTGCAGCTGGTGGTGCATCGAGCGTTCCTTTGTCTAGTAAGAATGGTGCACCGGTGTCAGTGCCGTCAGTAGATGGCCTGTCGTTGTCTAATGATGGGGTGCCGGGACTGCGAGTGGTGTATGAGGATGCAAGAAGTGGGGAGGGTGCAGGGCCACTGGTGGATATCGGGGGCGGGGTGGCGCTGCGGATGGGAGGGCCGGGGCTGGGGGCGGTGGTGCGGGTGGGGGAAGCTGGGGCGTACCGAATGGTCGAGGGCGGGGCGGGGGCGGCGGGCGCGAGGGAGGTGCTGACGGCCGCGGGGCTGGTCGAGGAGTGACGTAGAGAAGTGCTTACCAGCTAAGATATGGCCGCGGAAGGCATTGCAACGCTGTGCTCCTTGAATCGCAACGTGACGCGACTGCAGCGACTGTGCCACCGTCGCTGCCTCTTCCACAAACAAGTGTCAAAGGCACAGAATACATCGCCACCCTCGCTATCGCTTTAAAGCGACTTCAAAAGTACCGCACTGCATTATTGCCACCCTCGCTACCGCTCCCGTCCCCACCGCTCCCCTCGCTATCACTCCCATACCCCACCAACCCCATGCCGCCTCCACCTCCACTGTCGTCGGCCTCGTCCCCATCCCCATCCACTCCCACCCCACCACCCTCATCCTTCTTCAGCCCCACTACAGCCCCCTCTTTTCGACCACCTGCCCCCGTCACCCCCACAGCGCCCCCATCCTCTTTCTTCAACTCCCCCTCATCCCCCGCCCACCCTACCGCGCTCCCATCCTCCTTCGCTCCCTCCCCACCCCGCCCACCCTCATCGCCCCACCCCGCCCCATCCCTGCCATCCCCACCCGCACCCCCGCCACCCACCTCTGCTCCCTCCAATGCCCCCGCCGCCCCGCCTGTGATGACTGGCGGCACCCACCCATCGATATCGAGAGGACCCGCCCCCGCACGCCTTCTCACGTCTGTCAGGTGTTGCTCGTGAGATGTGACCTCTCCCGCTCGCTTTGGCGCCAACGCCGCCGGGGGTGGCGGCCGGGGGGGCCCACGGCCTCTCCCTGCGTTTGTGAAGAGGATTATAAGACACATTGGTCGATCGGAGTCGCGATGATGGCGCTTGGTAGGTGGTTTAATGTCTGTCAAAGTCAAAGCCCCTGTCGTGCCCTCCCCGCCCGTTGCCGGTGCTCGCACGGGCCCCTCCCACCCCTCTCCTCACCTCCCCTTCCCCCCGCAGGCACTCGCACGTACCCCGCGCCTCGCGACAGGTCGTGGCCGTCCCACCGCGCCTGCTCCAGCGCCCTGGGGACACGAGCACAGCACGAACGACGTGAGGTGATAATTTGAGCCAGACTCTTTGGTATGTGAAACAACCAGAACCATTACATATCAGAAGCATTCTCAGCCCAATCTTATCGTAACATGTGATCTCCTTGCTCTGGATTGAGTCGTTGACTCCCAAGCAACCCGATCGCAGCGCCTCACGCTTTCGCGGCCGCTCGCTCGGGCCTGGCTGCGTCCTCCGCCTCCTTCCGAGCCCTCTCGACAGCCACGCGATGAGCCGGACCCTGAAGATGCAGAGCCAACTCCCCCTGCGGCAGAAAACGCGAATCAATCAATGGCCGTGCAAGTGCTGCGCAACACAGCCCCTCCCGCGCCTCTCTAGCTCCCCCATGATGCACGCGCGAATTAAAGACCATTCATTTACTTGCCTGGGTCGCGTATTCGACCTTGCAGATGTCGCATGTGAACGTGGTGACTGCAGGCAGGCGTGAAGGAGGGTCGCATGAGCAGCGGTCGCGTTTCCAACGATCCTCGCTATGTCTGCAAGCGCTGTGTAAAGCGACGTCTGCGTTCACCTGCTAATGGTGCCAAGCCATCTCCCCGCTGGCCCAGAACAATGCCGCCCGTGGCATTGCTGCGCTTGGGCAACGGCTCCGTGCGCTCCCGTGTCTCATAGACATCCAGACCCTGCGAATATGCAAATCACTTTCTAATTGAGCTCATGCTGCGACCATCAGGCTATTGAGCTCTCCTGGGTGCAGCGCAGGGCAGCGGGAAGCCGGACGTTGTGCGTGCCTGCTCCGTCGCGCAGCGCCACTGCGCACCTTAGCGAGTGCACGCTTGAGTTTGTTCTCCTGCCGTTGCGTGTCGCGCGACTCGATGTTCTGCTGCAGCCGGGCCTGTTGCTCGACCAGCTTCGCGCGCTGCCTCTGCGGCGACATCACGGCTACCTCGAAGCAGAGCAACGCACGAGGGCCTCCCGAGTGTAAAGTATGCAGTGCAACAAACCACTTTCGCGGTCGTCGCGGGACCCAGGCCCCCTCTGAGCGCCGTGCCCAGTGGGTGCACGATGCACAGTGCACCCCTCTGACCAACTACTCAATCCCGCGCGGCCACACAGGTCCGCACACGCAGAGGCTTAGAGAGCGATTTGAGCCAGCACTTCATCCGGTCCCTTCCTCGACTGCTCTCTTCAAGCGAGACTGGCGAGACGTCAGAACAACGCGGGCGGCGCCAGAGCCCACAGCTCAGCCGCGGCGGCGCATGTTGATGCCTGCGCGGATGACCTCGTCGACCAGCAGGAGCTGCGACGCCATGACGGGCGCGGAGTTGAGGATCTGGCGCTTGACGGCGTGGTTGTCGTACACCCCGGCCAGGTCGCAATCAAGCAACTCCCCCGTCGCCAGGTCGAGCCCCGCCGCGACGCCGTCCGCGTGGGCCTTGCGCACCCGCAGAACGCACTCCTGCGCGTCGAACCCGGCGTTCTGGGCCAAAACCCCGGTCATCCCCAGCAGCGCGGCTGCAAACGCCTCCACGCCGATCCGCGCCTTGCCCTCCACCCCGCGGGCCTGCGAGCGAGGGAATGGGCATTGCAGTGAATGAGAGACCTGAACGATCGCAGAGCAAAAGAACGAGACGCAGCGATCTCCGCGACAAAACGAGCGCATTCAGACACACGCCATGGCTGGCTCGAGCCTCGCAAGCGCATGCATGCATGCGCAACCGACAACTCTGGGAGTCATGCTGCCCCAGAAACCATTCCCGCATCTTAATTGCGACTTGCCTTGACGAGGAGGTGCTCTGCGCATGCGACCTCGAATGCCCCCGCCCCCTTGACCACAGCACGGTCGTCCATCACGTTCTTCACAGCACGAAGGCCGTCCCGCACCGCGTCCTTGATCTGGGCGATCACGTAGTCGCTCGCGCCCTTGATGAGCAGCGTGCACGACCGGGGGTGGCGCACCTTCTCCACAAACGTGTACTTCTCTTCCCCGAGGACGTGCTGCGGGGCGGAACGGGCAAAGCACGTGTCATGGCGATCGTGACACCCCTCCGCCCACCTCCTACCCCGCGTCGTAAGTCCTCTCATGCCCACTGCTCCCAGGCATTGACTTGATTGCCACCCAAACACATGCATGACTGAAAACACCTCCACACTGTCCTCGACCCACACACGCCGGCCCTCGCACACCCATCCCGCATACACCCCTCTCCCATACCCCCCCTCACCTCATACACCTCCCCCGCGTACCCCAGGCACTCCGGGCTGAGCTCCTCAATCGCAGACACCTCGAACCCCCCGCATGCGAGCGTGAGCCTCTCCATGTTCCGCTTCTTGGCGCGACGCAGCGCCAGGATGCCCTCCTTGGCCAGGGCGTCGAGCGACCCGGGATCGATGCCCTTCTGGTTTACGAGGACGAACCCCTGCCCTGCCGTGCACACCTGCCGCTTGAGGGCCACGATCGCGGCCACCTTGTCGTCGACCAGCTTGCGCTCCGCGGCCGCCAGCTTCTCGCGCTGGTCGGCGGAGGAGTAGAAGAAGCCAGAGTTGACCTGGGGAGGAGATAGTAGAGGGGTGAGGGGGTCGACGGGATAATGGGGGAGTGGCGATGGGAGAGGGGGCGTCCAGTCTACAAACGCCCCTTGCATGGCCGTCGTGGAGGTGACTATCAGTGCCTGCTTGTCTAACACTGCATATTAACACTAATTGTCAAATCTTGCATATGCGCCTCCCTCTGACTTCTCGTACTCGAGCAAGATGTTGCAGGTGACCCATGCAGCCCAGCACCTGCAACTGTTGCATTGAGTAACTCACTTCCGACTTGTCGTACTCGAGCGAGATGTTGCAGGTGAGGATGAAGGCGTCGTCGACGCGTGCGGGCATGTCCGGGTGGCGGCTGCCGTGGTCCATCACCAGGCCCCGCACCAGGCGCGTGTCCGAGTCGAGCTTGTGGCGCATGTGCATGATCTCCACCATGTGCAGGTCCGGGCTCACGTCCGGGTCCTGGGGGAGGGGGAAGGGAGCGGTTAAGTGGGTGGGGGTGAGCGGGGTGGGGTGAGCGGGGTGGGGGTGAGCGAGTAAGGGAGATGAGTGCGGAGGGCGGGAGCAGGTGGGGTCGACTGGAACCGTGTGAGCAGGACAGCGACAGCGGGAGGGACTTCCAAATAGCTCTGTCCGGCAGCGCACCTCCGGGGCGATGCACAGCACCGCGTCGGTGACGGCGTCGGCCAGGGGGTCCGCCAGCCGCTCATCCAGCTTGGTGCGGAGGGCCGTGCGCGCCACGCTGTGCAGCACGTCACGATCACGGGTGCCCGCGGCCTGCTTGAACGTCTCCAGGAAACCCAGCGACTCCTTCTTCGCGATCTCGAAGCCGTCCACCTAAGGAGAACGACAGGAGTCAAACTATTTGCGACTCGCGGCCTGCGTGGCTGCCCACCTTGCGCCAGCCTGTTGCGTGCCCCCCTGGCGCCTGTGCCGGTGTTCAGGCAAAGGAATCGATGCGTTTGGTGTCGCTCACCAGCACGCGTGGGTGCACGCCCTCCGTCAGCCACCGCTCCGCCTGCTTCATAAGCTCCCCGATGAAGACCACCGTCGACGTCGTGCCGTCGCCCGTCACGTCGTCCTGGGCCACCGCCGTCCGCGCGATCATCACCGCGGTCGGGTTCTGGATCTGCATTTCCCGCAGGAGCACGTTGCCGTCCTGCGGCGGGCGACAAAGGTCCGCGTTTTGCGCTGTTGAAAGCACAGCGCGGGTCAGGCGCGCGCGGGCGGGGCAGGGATCGAGCGACTAGTCGCTAGGTCGTTCCTGTGACTGCAGCGACAAGGGCAGAGCGTGCGTCCCCGGCCATCGCGTCACCTTCGTGAGCTTCACGTCCCCGGCGCCGGACACGAGCATCTTCACCGTGCCCCGGGGGCCTGCGGGCGCGGGAGCGACAGGAGGACATCCGTCGCAAGCATCTCCGGCCAGCAGCGGCGAGGCAGGGCCATGGCAGTCCTCGGGGCGTCGCGGCGGGGTCGGGACCGTCCTGCTCAGGGCCGGTGCGCCGAGCAGCGCGCGGGAGGCCGCGATACTCCATCCGCCTGTCGCCGAGGAACTGTTAGATTAAAAAGTAATTGAAGACAATGCGACATCGATCGCGCGGGCCTCCCTGAGCGGCGGGAGCGGCCCGAACAGGACGGCCCAAATTTGGGAGCATGCGCAAGGGGCGCAAGATCTGGGGCTTGGGCGCCGGCCAAGCGTCCCTCCCCACGTAGGGATTCCGGCGCACTCACCGAGGTTGGTCCGCATCACGTCGTGGAGGCCCTTGGCCGCGTTGATGTTCATGAACAGCGACCCCGCCCGGTTGATGATCTCGGCGTTCTGGTTCAGCTGCTTGACCGCCGCCATCTTTCTCCCGCTCTCATCGCGCCCTGGTCAGGCTGGTGCCTCGAACCGTGCCTCGAGCGCAGCGACAGGGGCGGGAAAGGCGCTGCGGGACCGCCCAATCGTCTGCGATCCCAGGAGAGTGCTACAGCCGAGTTCTTTATCGAACGACTTAGGTGATGAGGGAAATCGTGGCGGAGAAGGCCCCGGTGGGCGCGTGCGTTGCCAGTCCACGTCGTGCCAGGATCTCCAGCGCAGTGTTCCGGCTGTTTCTTCGGCGGTGGCGCTCAGTCGCGCGGGCCAGCTGTCCTGCATGCAAAGGCATGGGCGTTATTGCGCACTGCGCATTGCCACGGGCGGCAGGATGGAGGGGCCGCAATCGTTGGTCATTCGGGGCCTGGATGGCGCCGATGGCCCGTCTCCATCAGCTGATAGCGTGTCGTCGCTGTTAGACACCCTCGTACAGGTCGCGCAGGTGAGATCTGCGAAGGGCTGGCCACACCAGCGAGCGCAGACGGCCCTGCCATTTCAGAAGTGTGTCCAATAATCCTCCCTCTTTCTCACAGCGTGGCTCATCCGAGGAGCTACTGGAGACTGTAGAGAGCGTCTTTGATCTGCTGGACGACGACGTGCGCACGGCGCTGGCGGTGCGCGCGGCCGCGGAGGAGAGCGCCGGGTCTTCTCGCGACTTCCTCGCCGTCGGCGCAGCGGTGCGCGTCGTCACAGAGCGTACAAAGGAAGCGGCCGGAGACAGGTGAGTGAAATCGCTGCGTTTCCATGAAATGCCCCAGTTTCTGCTTGCTGCCATGTCAACCCGGTGCGGTGCTCGTCTGCCCTGCTCTGCCTGCCCCGCTCTGCTCCCCCTGAGCCCGCGCCCTTCTGCCCGATCTTTCCAGGCTCCGCAAGCTGCTGGCGGTGTCCAAAGGCGATGCTCGAGTGCTGCGGGACCTCACCCTCGCGTACGTGCGCAAGGGGCAGGTGGACCGTGCATTCAAAAGCGTGCTCGACGACAACATCGCCTTCGCCAACGCCGCGGGGCAGGAGGTCAAGGCCCGCGTGCTGACCTTCCTGAGAGACGACGTCATCGCGAGCGCTGAGAATGACGCGGGCGGGACGGGAGCGCCAGCAAGGGCGGCAGGCAGGGTGGCGGCGGGGGCAGGAGACACGCCTGCAGCGCAGCATCACGCACCGCGCTTTGCAGGTGATGCGGTGGACCTGGCGAGTGGCGGGGCGTCGACCGACGAGGGTGCGGACGCGACCGTGACAGCACCTCATGCGTTCCTGCCGGGCCGGGGCGTGGGCGAGGCGGTGCTGGTGTCTGGGAAAGAGGCGAAGAAGCGAGGGCTGAGGGAACGCGTGCAGAGGGCAGCGGGGGCCGCGGCCGAGTCGCTGTGCGCGCGGGGGTGGGCGGTGATCGACGACGTGTTCGACATGAACGCGATCCGGGCGGTGCGGTCGGGTGAGTGCTGTGCGGTGCATGCCTGGCATTCGTTACTGATGTGTCATCGACTGTGCTTTGGATGTTGCAGCTCAGGTGCGCTGCTAGCATACATACCAGCCCCGCCTGGCCTGGTTGCAGAGATCGCCTTGCTGGGGAGTGAGTACCGGCAGAGCGAGATCTGGGTGGGCAGGGCACCCGGCGTGGGCGCGCAAGTGGCGGCGCCGTCGGTGCGGGGAGACCAGGTGTTGTGGATGTGCGGGGGACACGCGCGTGCTGCGGGGGTCGTCGACACTCGGGAGCTCAAGACCAAGGGAGCCGTGGAGCCCTGCGGTGAGAACATTACATGGGACATGCTCAACCGTGTTGTGATTTGTGATGTGTTATCACACGCTCGCTTGTGTTCATCCAATCGGTTATCCATGATGCTTTCAAACTCCGCTGGAACCTGGCGGTGTTGATGCACGTCACGCCCTACCGATGGAATCAAGCGCTGCCTTGTCTTTGATCGTAAGCCCCGCTGCCTCATCTCGCAGACCCCGCCGCGGCCCGCCGGGTCGGCCAAACGCGTTTCTCGGCGGTGCGGGACGTGATACGTGCTCTGGACGCCCTGGTGCAGCACGTTTCGGACTGCGTGCCTCGCCTGCGGGGAGCGCTCACCCGCCGCTCCGACTGCATGCTGGCCGTCTACCCCGGCCAGGGCGCGCGGTTCCAGCGGCACGTCGACAACACGGCCGGAGACGGGCGACTGCTCACCGCCCTGGTCTATCTGAACCCGGGATGGGACCGCGCCCATGGCGGGGCATTGCGCGTGTTCGACGCGAGAGTGGGGGACGCGCCTGCGCCGGCCGGGGCTTTCGAGGCGGTGGATGTGTTTCCCGAGGCGGGCCGCGTCGCTCTCTTCTTCGCTGATGCGGTGGCACACGAAGTGCGGCCGTGCTTCGCGCACCGCCACGCCATGACCGGTGAGAGGGCGCAAAGTGGGCCATGTCCTCATGCCCTTATGTGCGCAGTTTCGTGCTTGGTCAGTCTAAGCCACTGGTTCTTGCTGCTGTGTACATCACTAGCACAAATACATAAAAAGCCCTTTTATCTCCCCCGCAGTGTGGTACTATGGCTCAGCCCAGCGCGCCGCGGCAGTGGACGCAGCAGCTTCCGCCGGCCCACCGCTCCCGGGCGCCGAGTCTGAGGCCGAGGCACGTGCCTTTGTGCAGCGCGTGGTGGCGGGGTCAGATGGGGCGGAGGAGCTGGCGCGTGCCGCACGGGAGCTGAGCGAAGGTGCGGTGCGGTGCGGTGCTGGGGCGAGAGCTGAGCGAAGGTGTGAAGGTGTTGAGGCTATCCTGGCAAACAGGTTATCCCAAGGCTGGCAGTGCCCTGGTCCCAAAGGCATCTATATCGTCCCTGCACACGCAGGTGCGGCGGGCGTGGTGGCCTCTGTCCTGGGTTTGCCCCCAGGCGTGGACCTGCCCAGCTGGGTGGGGCGGGTCGGTGCCGAGGGCGTGCGTGCGGCCAGGGACGGTCTGTCACGCATGGGCCTGGGAGAGGGGTAGCGAGCGACTTCACACGCACCGCAAATGATGCTCTATCTATCCACCTCTCTCTCTGGTATCTCTCTCTGCTATCTAACTGTCTTTGCCGGGGTTATCGTGGTTATCATTACTCGTCGTGTCGCCGCCCCATCATTCGTGCTTTGCCCGGGGTCAATCGCGTCAGGCTCGCTGCGATGACCCTCCCGAGGTTCGCGTTCGCGGGCGCCCCGCAGAAATAGACCCAGGGGATCCACGTAGGCACGCCGAGGACGTCGGGATGCGTGTAGCTATACGCGTGCAGACCTTGGATGAGCGTGATCTCCACGATAGGGCCCAATAGTGCCGTGGCGCAGGCCCAGGCGAATCCCTGAAGCGTGGCGTCGAAGACCGCCCACTGGAACAGAGCTGCGTGGGCGCAAAGGGTGGGCATGTGATACATGGGTGACCGTGTCATAACGAGGGCACTGGTCAGGTCCAGGCATGCGGCCCACGCACCCCAGACAGCGAGCAGGGCGTCGAGTGCTGGTAGGCCCGTCCCTGGGAGATTCGCGCCCTGTAATGGGGCCGCCAGGGCACCACTGGCGCCGTACTGTGCGACGAAGGAGGCGATGCCGACCACCACCCACGCAGCTGCGGGCGCGTGGCCAAGGCGGGGGCTGCAGCCGGGCCTGCCCGCGAGGGCCCGGTCAGCAAAGACGTGACTGGCACAGAGGACGGTGGCGGCCAGACCGAAGAGCGGTGGGACCCACGGGGCGGTCTCCAGGCGACTGCCCAAGAGAGGGACGAAGACGGGGGACGCGTAGTGCAAGACGTCGTTGGAGGAGTGCAGGCCGTCGCAGAGGGGACCAATGACGCTCCCTGCGGCAAACGACGCCAAGCACAGCAGCGCGAGGGGCGGTGGGCAGGCCTGGGTGGGAAGAGAATGGCGTGTTAGGGCCGGCATTTCCAAATCCTTGTCCTTTTGCGATCGGCGCCAGTCCTTCGCCTCGCTGGAAGCCCCGTCTCGCTCCGCACGGACCGTGACAAGCGCAGCCCGCGGCAGAGAGGGCTGGGGGCGCGCGATGGCCGCGCGGGCGACCAACATTCTGCCGATCGGAGCAGAAAATATGAAGGCCGCGTGACGAGTCGGTGCCAAATTGAAGTTACACTGCCACAACGGTGCGTCAGAGGGTGGTTGAGCGCTTGCACAAGCGATGAGCGCGTCCAGGGTTTCGCGCAATGACCGCATGTGAGAGGTACTTTGCTTGGCAACTGCGTGGAGGCGATTTGCTCAATCGTTCTTTGCGCTTCGTGGGCGACCCATGGACCGATGGGTTGCTGGCTCAGCAAGGTGAGCTTGCGAAGGCACGTGTGGCAATACGAGACTTCAACCTATATTGGTCCAATCGCAGCGTTTTTCCGGCTCGCAGGGGCAGCCGAGAGGGGAAACGGTTGTCGGCAAGGCATCCGAGCAGGTGACGAGCGTGCGCGGGGGACACGAAATCATATCCGCTTCCGAGCAGTTGCGCAAGTCGGAGGATAGAATAATCGATCACTCGCGCGGGGCAGCGGATGCCTGCTGGTGTCGAGACGGCGAGCTCAAGTCGCGTCCATCTTCGCAGGGCCTGTGGGGCCGACGGAAGGATGCCGACGTGAAGGATGGCAAATTCCTTGACTTAGGAGCCGAGACAAATTCAGGGGATGGTCGGGGCTCGCCTCCGGGAGGCGCCGTGGGCAGCCCTAGGGCAAGGTGGGTGCCACTCCACGTGCCTGGCCCTTTGCAACAAATATCGAAGCCAGCGCGACAGCTCACAGCCGCGCTCCTTCGCAGCAAGGGGCGGGCCGCGGACGTCGGCAACTTCGTCGTCTCGGGCCTCACCGGGAAAACGGTGCTGAGGACCGCGGGGCAGATTGCCGGGCAGCAGTTCGTGGTGCAGGTGAGGGCTTGCGTGAAACGACTTTCGATAACTGTTATCGAATGTCGTTTGATAGATGTCTTTGTTTATATTATCCATGTTAAGAACTCGTCTTTCGCAGAACTGCACGGACTGCACGGTGTTGGTGATGGACGGCATTGACAGCGCCCAAATCGACGACTGCCGCAACTGCCGCATCTTCTTAGGCCCCGCGTCCGGCAGCGTGTTCGTGCGGGACTGCGACCGATGCGCCATCGTATGCGCGTGCCACCAGTTCCGGCTACGGGACTGCACGGATGTGGATGGCATGCTACTGTGCAGGAGCAAGGCGAGGGGCGGGATGGGTGGGTGAATGTGTATGTGTATGCGCGCGTGTGTGTAACGAGGGTGGGTGGAGATAAGGGCCGATGCGGGTGTGCAAATGTAATGGTGTTCACCCGGCCTTGCATAGCTGCGTACCCCTGCCTGCCACCCATGCCATACCACCTGCCCCACGCCACCTGGGACCCAACAAAGACCCTTCCCTCTCACTCCACGCAGCCCGCGATCGAATCCTGCTCGAGCGTCCGTTTCGGGTGCCTGGACGCCGAATATCCAGGGATGGCCGACCATCTGAAAAGCGCGGGTCTCGACCCATTGCGTAACTTCTGGTCGCTGGTGTTCGACTTCACCGCTGATGAGAATCCCGATTCGTGGGAGTTCATGTCGCCATTCGTGACGGGGGAGGAGCTGCTGCACGGGCCGGAGATGGCGGGTGAGGGGGGTGAGGGGTGGTGGGGGGGGTGGGTGTGGGGGGCAGGGTGAGGGGGTGAGTGGGTGCGAGGGGTGGTGGGGGGCAGAGAGAGAGGGTGAGGGGGGCGACGGGCAGGGTGAGCAGCTGAGGGGCAGAGAGAGGGGTGTTGGGGGCAGGGAGAAGCGAATGAGTGAATGAACACGTTCTAGACTCAACTCAACACCCGTCAACTCATGGTCTGACCCCACTCCGCCCCTGCCGCCTTGCGCAGAGGACGCCTCTCTGCCCGTCACGTCCCCCGCCCTCCCGGACAGCCTCATCAGGACCTGGGGCGAGCGCCCACCGCTGGGTGCGGCATACGGAGACGCAGCCGTCGCTGTCTTTACCGGGCCCACGTGCAGCCAGGCGGCGATGGAGGTGGCGCGGCGGTGCGTGGCGGACCGGCTGAGCGTCATACGTACCAACCACGTCGCATGTATGGAAAGTGACTGGCAGGACCTGGTGCCCGCGCTGCGCGGCAAGGGCGGCGCCGTCGCGGCCGTCGAGGTGTTTGGGCCGAAGTGCGGGGAGCAGTTGCAGGGTGTGGCGGATGAGGTGGCGAAGGCGCGGACGGGCGAGGTGCTGGCGGTGCATGTGCTGGGGGGCAAGGAGGGGCGCGCCTTCTGCAAGCGGTTCATGCATGCGGGGATCGAGGGCGCTGGGTCGTGACGGCGGCTGGCTGCGGTGGCTGCGACATGGGGTGCGTGTGCTATCTCACCCCACGGTGGGTCGTGGGTGTAAGTGCTTTCTCGATGCGCGCTTGGTATAGGGGTCAGAGTTTAGCCATTCTGTTCATCTCTATAGAACAATGTCGCGGTTTCCGTCTAAATTAATAGTGCTGCGTTGTTGCGTGCCGGTGACCCTTTGAGAGTAACGCAAATGTTGTTGTCATTACCGTTGCCATTGCGCGCCCTTTCTCCGCACCGTCCAAGAGCGTGCATGCTTCCCCCAACCCATCGCCGAGCAACAGTCCCACGGCGCGACAATCAACGCATTTTGAAAATGCACACGACCATGAGACCACGCGAGGCATCGAACAGCCCACACGACGCGCCCGTCGTTCGTTCGCACTTCACACCAAATTTCACACACTTCACAAATTTCACTTAACATGTGCTACACACTAACACGCTTCACGCCCCTGCCTCGTCATCCCCCACCTCCTCGCCTTCTCCCACCTCCGCCCCCTCATCGCCATCCCCGTACCCCTCATCCTCACCCTCCCCCTCATCCCCCTCATCCATCGGCCCTTCCGCATCCGCATCCGCCTCCTCGACACCGTTATCCGGAGCTAGGAATTCCTCCTCTGGCCCCAACTCCTCTCCCATTTCATCTCCCACATCTCCCATCTCCGCACCCATCTCCGCCCCATCCTCGCCCATGCTCGCATCCACCCCACCCGCCCCATCCACTGTCGCCCCCTCTGCGCCCACATCCTCGTAACTCCCCTCCAACCGCGCAAACGGCTCCGATCCCTCGGCGTGGGGCATGCCCCCATCGGTCGCCAATGCCATCCCTTCTGCGAGCAACGCAACAGATGGGCGACATGTCAGTAAGACCATTCACTGTCACCTATCTTCATCACTCCACTCTGCCCCTTTGACTGCCACCCTCACTACCACCCCCACTGCCCCCCTCACCGTCACCCTCACTACTACCCCCACTGCTACCCCCACCCTCACCCGCACCGCCACCCAACGGTGGCAGACCCCCCGACGCCGGCCTGGACCGCCGCCCCGCCCCCGCCACCCACGCCCCGTTCCCATCCACCCCAGCGCCCTCCTGCGAAACCCTCATCGCGTCCATCTGAGCCAGCATCTCCCCATCCATTACTGCAGGGGACGCGCGCCCGCTCCCGCCCACACTGCGCAACCCCGCTCCCCGCAACGACCCCGCCCTCTGCGGCCCCGACCCCGCGCCCCGCCGCAGCGGCGGCAGGAGGCTCCCGGACCGCTGCACCCCCCCGGCGGCGCCCTTGCCCAAGCCCCTGGCCTCGGCACCCGTGTTGGTGGTCCCCGGCATGCCCGCTCGCACCGCCTTCATCTCGCGCCTCAGTTCGTTGATCTCCTGGACCAACGCCACGTGTTCCGCCATGATCCTCATGTTATCCGCCCTCGCCTTATCCACGTCCTTGGCCAGCTTGCGCTTCAGGGACTCCACGGTTTGCTCCAGGTAGTCGCGCTGGCGGCCGTACTCGCTCTCCGCCTGCAAGGGGTGGTGGTGAGTGGGAAGTTGTTGATAGAAGCTGGCGGTAAATGGCGAATGGCAGCGGATGAGTGACAGTCGATGAGTGGCAAAGTCTTGTTGGTCACTCATCCCCCTTGCCACCCTACCACCCCACCTCCACCATCATGACCCACCAACCACATCTCTACCCACTAATGCCACCCCACCCCACCCCAATGGTAACCTCCTCACCTCCACCACCACCTCCACCACCATCCACCCCCACCACCATCACCCCACCCCACCCCACCACCCCCCTCACCTCCACCACCGTCTCCAGTTCCTCCGCCTCCGCCTCTGCGTATTCCTGGTACAGTGCCTTGACCTTGGCCTTCAGTGCCTTCACGTCTCCAAGTGCTTGTACTGCGTTGAAGAGGTCGCGCTGGAAGCGACGGATGACCTGGCCGGTTGCGTCCAGCCGCGTGCCCTGGGGGGGGGGGGGGGGAGGGGGGGAGGTGAAAAGTCAGAGACCGTGGGGGGGTTGTATGGGAGAGGCGACATGTCAGAGAGGATTGGGCGCAATGGCAGCATATGTGCCGTGGAAGCACTAAGCAAATTTGCGGCAGTCGTGCGATCGCGGCGCGTGATGCGCAGTGCGTATCAATAGTTTGAGTTGCAGTAGCAGATTGGCCGCAGGAGTGCTGTGGCGGCATGCACAGTGACAGCATCCATGGCATGGCATCCCGCGCACCTGTGCCTGTTGCTCCCCCTGCAGCGCCTGCATCCTCAGCTTAAGCTCGGAGATGGTCAGCTCCAGGCTGGCGTTCTGCTTCTGGTAACGCTGCGGGGGAGGGGGGAAGGGGCAGGGGGGTCAGGGGCCAGGGGATATGCAAAGGCAGTCCATCCATCTCCTTGACCTGCTCCTTCATGGCCCCTCATGTCACTCAAACCCCATCATCTCACTAACACTCTCATCACGTTCAAATCCCCCCACCTCCAGCTCCAGGTCCATTTCCTTCACTTGCTCCTTCATGGCCCCGATCTCCGCCTCGCGCGGCTCAATCATCGTTCGCAGGTCCTTGATCTTGTAGTCGAGCATCCATTTGAACTTCTCAAGCTCCTGATTCTTCTTCTTCAAATCGTAGATGCGCTTCTCCTTCTGGGGAGATGTGAGGGAGGGGTGGGACGGTGAGGGATGGGGACGGTGAGAGTGAGGGTGAGGGTGAGGGTGAGGGATGGGGACAGTGAGGGTGAGGGATGAGCGAGTGCTGGTGTGACCGAGTAACAACAGGAAGGTGACGAGCGAGTGGCAACGGTTGAGGTGTTATGGTGGAGTGTGACCTCACTGCCACCGCTACCCCCACCCCCACTGCCACCCTTACTGCCACCCCCACTACTACACCCTCACCCTCACATTCACCCACATCCCCTCACCTCCGCGATGGTCTCCTCCCTCTCCCTCATCTCCTTCCTCAGCGTCTCCTTGTCCTTCTCGTGTGCCTGGATCTGGTTGTACTGCTGCTTCTCCTCGCTAAACAGGCTCCGGATCTGCTGCTTCAGCTTGTCTGCGGGTGCAACGGAAGACAAGCAAGTGACAACCAAGCAATCAACACAGCGCAGATGGGTCACGCTGCGCACGATTGCGGCACGCTGTAAGGCCTATACAGTACACATAGCGCAGCGCCCGAACCTTAACCTGCAAGCATCGATACATCTCAATTCATACGTCCTCTCACCGATCTTCTGCTCCAGCTCCTCCCGGGTCTGGTTCATGCTCGTGTTCTTGACCGAAAGCCCCGCTGCGTCCTCCCGCTCCCGCGCCAGAGCCACCTTGTAGTAGTGCGTGAGGTCCTCGATCTCGCGATCCGCGTCCTCCTCCATCAGCTGCCGCATCTCCTCGTATTCCCGGGCCATCTCCTGCTTCTGCTGCTCCAGGCGGTCGCTGCGCTCCTGCTCCTCTCTGCGGAAAGAATATACGCGAAATACACGCGTTAAACATCAAATCATCGATACGGCGCGCGAGGGACGCGCTCTGGCGTCCCGGACGCGCGACTCGGGCTTGCCAGCACCCGCCCCTCGCCCCCGCGGCCTCCCCCGGCGCGGCGCGTCGCCCTCTTCCGCTCTCCATATCATTGATATCTCTCCCTCTCTCGCCTGAGCTGCTTGTTGTACTCCTCGGCCAGCTCCTCCATCTTTCGCTGGTGGCTATCGTGCAGGAAGGTGTCGCTCTCTTCGTACTGCTCCTTCATCCGCTCCATCTCCTGCACCAGCTCCTGGTACCGCTGCGCCTCCAGCTGGATCTTCTCCTGGAGGCGAGGGAGGGAGATTGATAAGGTGGGTGGGCAGGATGAGAGGGGCGCAAGTGACAGTGAGAAATGAGGGAGTGACGAGGGAGCGGCGTGGGTGACGGTGGGTGATGAAGGATCCACTCGCCCTACTTCTAAGCACTACAGCTCCGTCCTCTGCTGCTGCACTGGTTACTACCAGACCACTAATACACGTTACATCCACTCATTGCATCTCCATCTCCCATCCCTCGCCTGGTACTGCGCCTCGAGCGTCTGCAGCTCCGTCCTCTGCTGCTGCTCCGCGGCGCGTATCTTGTCGTCGTACATGGTCTCCATCTCCCCCTTCTCGCTCGACAGCTTGGCGTAGTTGCGGCGGTCCTTCTCCAGCTCGTCCGTGAACTTCGACGTCAGCTTGTGGATCTCCTCCTGCATCTTGTTCTCCAACTGGGGAGGGAGAGTGGGGAATATATATAGTTATATATATTATAGTTAATATTGTGTGACAGTCAGCTTGTGGATCTCCTCCTGCATCTTGTTCTGCAGTTGTGGATAGAGGATGGGTATGGCATACGAAGTGTGTTAAACGATAGCACTACCATCCCTCGTTCATCTCACCCGCATCAACAGACCAATATCATTGGTTCGTCAACCATCTCACCACCCCCTCTCCTGCCCCCATCTCACCAGCGTCATTTCCCACTCGTACTTGGACTGGTTGTCCGACACGCGCTGCTCCAATTCCAGCATGTTCCGCCTCTTCTCCTCCAAATCCACCTTCGTCACCAACACCTCCTCCGCCAGGGGCATGGCCTCCCTGCCGCGCTCCCCGCCCTTGTCGGCATTCGCGTCACGGTCTCGGTTCACCGAAAAGACCACCAGGCTGCCGTCGTGGCCCGCCGTGACGCAGAGGGACCCGGAGTCGCCCAGGATCATCCGGGAGACGCTGCGGGGGGCGTGGGGTGGGGTGGGGTGGGATGGGGTGGGGTGGGGTGGGGTGGGTGGGGTGGGAGGTGAGGGGCGGGAGGGGTGGGGTGCAGGGGTGAGACGTGGGTTGTCATGGCGCTCACCGGCACTCAATCAACTGTTCGTCATCAACAACCACCGGCAGTGTGTTAGTCCCTGTTATATATGTCTGTATTCGCCTCACCAGTAGTTCTGGCTACCCGCCACAGCAGACCCTTCTCACGAGCCATCACCGACCCATCACCGCATTACTGACACAGTCAGCTACATGACTATGTGCCTCACCAGTAGTTCTGGCTCCCCGCCACGATGGCGTGGGCCTTGATGGGCGGCGCAACGACCTCCCCCGTGAGCGGCAGCTTGAGCGCCTTCACGATGCCTGACTCGGTGGCACCAAACACCATCTTGCCAGAATCTGCCAGGACGATCTGAGAGAACTCCTCCTCCTGGAAAGCGTGGCGGAGGACGTCGCCGTCCTCGCCTGGGGGTGAGGGTGAGGGGTTAAGGGTCTTGGGGTGGATGAGACGGGTGGGTGAGGATGATGGCGTGGGTGGGTGAGGGTGAGGGTAAGCAAGTTGCATGACTAGGGTGACACGGTCACACGATTTCCACCCCTCCGTCCCTCCCCTGCTCCCTGCCCTGATCCCTGCTTGCTCACCACCCACACCATCACTCGCACCCCAGCACCCCCCTCGCAACCCCACCCGCCCTGCCCCGCCGCTCACCCAGCTCCTTAATCCCCTTGTCCCCCCCCGCGGCCATGAGCGTCTTGGCGTCGAGCCCAAACACCGCCGAGGTGTAGTAGATGCCGCGCGTCTGGTGCAGGCGCAACGGGCGATACCCCCGCATGTCCCACTCAATCACGATCCCGTCGCTCGAGCACGTGACCAGCTTCGTGTCCTCCGCGTTCCACTGAATACTCCAGACCTTATTCGCGTGGCGACTCAGCTCGGCCACCTGCTCTCCCGAGAACGTAGCCCACACCTTGACCGTGTGGTTGGTCGGGTCGGTCGCTGCGAAGAACTGGCCGCCCGTGGAGAAGCGGCACTCGCGGCATCCCTTCACGGGGTACTCCCGCACCGGCTTCAAATCGTCCATCAGCACCGTCATTAAACGGAGCTTGTCTGGGGAACAGGGAGGGGCAGGGGCAGTGGGATGGGTGGGGCAATGGGTGCGGGTGGGGTGAGGAAGATGGGCAGCAGTGGGTAGTAGTGATGGAAGAGGAAATGCAAGACTGCGCGGTCAACATCCTCGCACAATCACTCAATCATCACCCCAGCCCACCCCAGCTCAGCATACCCCTTCACCTGTGAACCCGGCCAGCAGCACGTATCCCGTGGGGTGGAGGGACACGCACAGGGGCTGTTCCTCGAACCGCACGGACAGCTCGCAGGTCCTCTCTAAATAGTTCCACATCTTGATGGAAGAGTCCTCGGGGGTGCCAGAGCACGAAACGAGGAGGGGCTTGCGCACGCACGTGTCCAGCCCCGTGACCTCCCCGCTGTGGAAGGCAGCAACTAAAAGCTTCGAGGGAGCCTCGTCAGCTTTAGAAGCCAGCTCGGCGTTGCTGAACTCGAGCACCCAGAGCTGGTTGGTGGAGGTGGACAGCACGAGCGACTCTTCCGAAGGCGACACGCTGATGGCCCGCACCGACCCGGTCTCCCCCTTGATCTGCACCGATCGCACCATGCGATACGGCTCCTTCTCGTTATCCTGCGCCGCGAAGAACGCCACCGTGCCCTGCGTCCCGCCCACCGCAAACGCCTTCCCGTTGTTGTAGGCCGCGATGCTCGTGGCGCCCACGCCCTCGGGGCAGTTGAGCACGCGGATGGGCTCCCAGTTGCGGTCGTAGTCCAGCACGTACACCTCGCCCAGCTCCGTCCCCAGCAGCATGCGGCTCATGTCGCCGTCGATCAGCCAGCAGTGGCAGGTGAGGGACTTGGCCTGAGACTCCGCGGCCTTGCCCATGCCGTAGCTGGCGGGCTTGAGCAGCCCCTCGCGCTCGTCGGCCAGGCGCAGCACCCTGTTGACCGACGCACCGATTACCGTCACAGTCTCCCCGTTCACGGGGTGGAACAGGCACTGGTAGGCCTCGCCCTGGTTGTTGCTCAGCACCTTGTCAGAAAACATGACCTGGGGGGCCGGGCGAGGGGGGTAAAAAGGGTGTGACATCGGCCGGCCGCATGTCGGTGTGCGGTCGCGCATGTGCCGCTACGTTACGCACGGCCCTCCGCCTCGCGCGCCCTCGCCTGGGACCTCTGGAGGGCCGGGGATCGCCACAGCACGAGCTTCCACTCCGGCTCGGCGCCCTGCGCGACCAACCAGTCGTCGTTGGGCGACCATGCGAGCGACACATAGCGCGACGACTGCGCTTCGGACGTGACGAGGGGCTTGCTGCGGCGCTTGTTGGCGTGACCCTGGAGCTCGATAATCGAAATCATCGCCTTGTCCGACTGCTCCGCCACGGCGAGGAACTTGCGGCTGCGCGACAGCGCCATCGCCGTGATGCCGATCGAGTCCTGCGGACCGGGCGGGGCGGGGACGGGTCCGGAGGGTCCTCGACGATACAAAGAGCGTCGCGAGGAAGCTTCTCAATGACATGGACAGGCCAGGGCGCGCGGACAGGGCTTCTTGAATGGGGCGCTCACCGGGGAGCACGGAATGAGGCTCTGCGTCTTGGAGTCGATGCTGTACACCACGATGAAGTTGCCCGCGGGGTAAATGATTGTGTTGTCGTCCAGGTGGAAAACGTTGCTCGTGACATCCCCCTTGAGCCCAAACACGTGCCTGCGCGCACGGGGGCAGGACTGGCGTCACGGCGCCCACGACAGGGACGAAAATTTCTCTCGCAACAACCGCGGATGGCCCGGGCGGTTCTCGCGCGCTGCGGGAGCAGCAGGGCCCCACGGACCCAGCCCTGTCGCATGCTGCGGATCGCGCGGCGACCCAGGGCTTTCCCCTGCCGAATCATCAGGCAACCGCGAATGAACCGTGACCACCCGTCGCGCGGACCCCTCGCCGGGGCATGAATCCTTTTCAGCTGGGAGAACCGTGACGTCCAGGACACTCCTCGATGGCCGTGGCCCCCCGCCTCGCATCCCTGCCCTATCTCACCTCGGGCTGAGGATGTTTGACATCCTAAGATGGTGTGACGTTCACTCCCACGACAGCGGCGCAATGGGAGGTCGCGGGGCTGCCGCAGGCTCGAACAAATGCGTTGATGCCGTCTCCACCGAGACGGGAGGACGGCGAGAGGGCTTGCTGCTCTGCGGTTTTGGGGAGCGTCGATTGAGCGGGATGCCCAGACGCGGGGAGCGCGAATGCTGCTGGGCTTGAAACGCCTCCCGAGCACCCTGTTCTGACCAGCGCAGGTCGACGCAACCAGGCCGCCTTTTCGGCCGCCTGCCGACCCCACTGCCGCAACTTTTGCTCGCAAACATCAGACAGCTCAATACGCCCCCAGAGCAGGTCGGACGTTCGTCCTCAAAACTTTTATCTGTCCCGGCAAAAAACCGACAGCTGGCCATTGGGGTCCAACCTCACGCCCAGTGAGCCATTGTGCGCGAGCTGTTGGCGGCCAACGGGCGAATACCGCCAAGACAGCTGGACACCTTTTCGGGCAGTCAGCACAACTCTGGGATCGCTTGAAGCGCGGCGGGGTCCTTCTGTGAGCCGAGCTTTGCGCGGGGCCCGTGCGCTGGGCGATGGCGGATCGCCTGCCGGGCGATGGGGACCAGAGAAGGCGAGGGTCTTTTCCGACAGCTCCTCTGGCCCCTGTTTCCGCGAATGTGTGGGCCATACTTCACGTGACGCGCGTCACACTCACGGCCTCGCTTTCCCCTGGCTGGCCGCGCGCATGGCATCATACATAGCATCATGTACACCCCTGCCCCCGAGACAAGGTCGCGTTGCTTAAAATGTTGATATGATCCCATCAGCGACCGCCGGCCGCCCGCTCCGTCCCCGCCCGCTCCGCTGGCGCTGGTTTTGGCTGGCGGCTCGCAGGAGCGGCGCCATCGCCGAGATTTCTGATGCGGCTGGCTACATTGTGGATGATTGCACGGAGGGCGCTCCTTTGCTTCGCTCGGGAGGGCGCGAATGGGGCAGTGGCGGTCCAGGGGCGCGGGGCAGCGTGCGGCCCCGCCCTGTGCTCCCGGCCGCCCTTCGCAGCTGCAGGAGCTTTAATTTTCAATGTCGTGCACGCACGTCATCGTTGCTCCGCGCTTCGATCCCTTTCCGAGGGCTCGGACCAACCCGCATTCACGCCGCCCATCGCGCGCGCCCGCAGCGATGACATGTCAGCGTTGGGCGGGAGTGAAGGCGGACAGATGAGGGCGCTGGGCGGCGAGCCTGCAGAGGCCCGAGAAGCGCCGGGACAGAACGTGCTTCCTCCACGGCCAGAACCAGGGCCATCAGGCGAGCCCAGCCCTGCCCGCGTCGCCTACCCGCTCTCTCTTTGCTCTCCCAGCGTATCGTGCATCACGCTCCCGAATTCGGGCACGCATCGCTTCAACCTGCCCCCTGGCCGCAGGACCACCCGCCCCCGCGGCTACCCTGGACGAGATGCCCGACGATTCTGCCGCCAAAGCCAACCTGTTCGTGGGGTCCATTCCGCCGCAATGGACAGAAGCCACTTTGCAAGAGCTCTTCGGGGCTTTCGGGACAGTCAGGAGCACGCTGATTGCCAGGGAGCTGCGGACAGGGCGCTCTCGGGGGTACGGCTTCGTCAACATGGACAGCCCAGAGGTGCGTGTGCGGTGGGGTGTGGTGTGATGTGGCGTGTTGTGGTATGCGTGGACGATGGTGCGATGTAGATGAGCCAAACCCATCTGTGCACTCCCCAAGCGTTCACCTGCACCCGGCACCCTCCTCGCCGCAGGCTGCCGCGGAGGCTCTGAGGGTCCTGGACGGCCGCGTCGTGAGCGGCAAGAAGCTGAGCGTGCGTGCGGCGGCATGCGACCCTGTCGGGGGTCGCCAGGCGGACCGGCACGGCGCTGGCTCGGACGCGGGACCCAACGACAATCTCTACGTCAAGGGCGTGCCCTCCTCATGGTCCGACAAGCAGCTCACTGACCTGTTCCAGACCTATGGCTCCGTCCGGCACCTGCGCATCCTCACACCCCCGGGCGGCGGGGCCTCGGTCACCACCGCCATGGTGCAAATGGGGTCTGTGCCGGACGCAACAGCAGCACGCGACGCACTCCATGGCAGCATGCCGCCCGGGTGCGCCGAGCCTCTCCTCGTGCGCTTTGCGCGCAACCGACACCAGCCCAAGCCCCCCAAGGCGAGCGCTGAAGCCGCGTGCCTGCCGGTCGCATGCTCGCCATGTCACCTGCCGCCGTATGGGCATCATACAATGCGCTGCGTTGCACAGGGCTGCAAGCAGCGGCTGCAGGCGACCAGACCGAGTTGTATGCCGCTGCCCTGCGAAGCTGTATGTGCGTGTTGCCTGCCCGCACCACGTGCATCGCGCACACACCTACCACTCCGTCGCCCTGCCCCGCAGCCCGCCCGCCGCCCGCGCCTCCCCTGGTCTGCTCCGCACTCCCCCAGCGGCTTCAGCATACCGCTAGGGGTACCTGTGCCGCCCTTGCACCCGGCGGTGGTGCCCGGGATGGTCGGACCACGCACCCTGGTCGGCATGGGCGGACTGACGGCGGTACCCGCACTGCCGGGAGGCATCCCAGGGTCCCTGCAGCCCTACGTCGCATTCCCGGCCTACTTCCCGGGCGTGGCGCCCCAGGGAGGACTCGACCTGGCGCAGCAGATGCTGGTGATGCAGGCGAGTGGCAGCTGCCTGCAAGCTGCTTATCAGTGCTAGCACAGCGTCAGCCACGCGCGGACGCCAGGGTGCTCAGCCACTCGACAGGAGCACCTTGTTGCTATACCGTGCAATTACATGCCAAATACGTGACGCAGGCATCGCTTCAGCTCACGGCGTGCTCCCTCATCCCCGCAGTCGCTGGCCCAAGGGACGCACCCATCGCTGTCTGTCCCCGCCGCTTTACACACTCCTGTGCCTGTCACCAACGTCCCTGCCCTGGCACTCTCCGCCGTCAACTCTGGCGCATGGCACGCGGTGACGCACGGGATGCTCGAGGCAGCGCGCGCTGCGGTGAGACACGGTCACGCACGCCATGTTACGAATATCACGCAGCCAGGGCAGACCAATGCTCGTTGGTCTCCTGTCCTTACGTGACATAGTATCTCTAGTGAATTGTCCTCGACAACAAACAACCAGGGATCGGCTCGGGAGCGCCGTCAAACGCTCACAACCACCCCATCCCCGCCCCGCCGTCGCAGGCAACGGACGACGCCCTGGTCGCTGGCCTGCAAGCGCTGCGCGTGGGAGTGGGGGCGGGAGTGGGAGGGTAAGCGGCGGCGTCCGCGCGCCTGCTGCCGTGAACGCCCAATGGTAGCGCTAGTGACGGTCGTGGTTGTGCGATGTTGCGCTCGACTTGACGCGTTTGCTAGCCCAGCCGGCCCCACGCAGGGCAGGCGCGCCTTGTAGCCACCCCGCAGCTGGCCATAGCCACCTCCCACCACCCCAAAACGCTCTTTGCGCACGCAGGGCCGCCCCGAGCGACACCGCCGTCCCAGCGCCCCCACCTGCCACGCGCCTCGGAGCCTATGCGCCCCATGCGAGCTCGCCAATGGACCCCACGGCCCTGGTCGCGCAGCTTCCGGCGCTCTCCGGCACCGTCCTCGGCTCTGGCCTCGCCCCCACCTCGTGCCCGCCCCCGGGCACCGCGGGACCCCACGCCCCCACATCTGCCGGGACACCACGCATCCTCGTGCCGGGGTCCGCCGATTGGTTCGATGATCTGCAGGCCCCGCACCGGCCATGAGGCGCACTGACGGCCATTGCGCGCTCGGGTGGTGTGCGACGCACGCGATTGTCGCAACCCGGCTCCCACCACCGCATGACGAGCGCGGTCGCGGTCTTCTCTCTTTCCACGCCGCGCCGGCCGCAGCCAGATGGCCCACGCTGCCCCGCATGGCCCCTGCACTGTCTCAGAGCCCAGCCATGCACTCGTGCACACCCACCTGCCTTCACCCGTGTGCGCACACCCACCCGTGGCCTCGCACACTCCCGCGCGCATGCCATTGGCACACCCCGTGCGCTTGCATACCCCAGGCCCTGTCTCGTGTTCCTGCAAGCACGCCACATGCACATGCCGTGTGCCCGCCACCACTGCGCCTTTGCCAAGGCCTTTTCGCGACATCATCATCGTGTTGCAAGCGGGACCCCTTTTCTCACCTTTAGTGGGCCGCGGAGGTGTCAGGGTTCGGAGCGCCCGTGTTGGCGGGCGCCCAACCCCTCACGCACCCCCGCACAGTCGGCCTGCTCGCAGCACCGCCCGCGTCGCCAATCGCGGGCATCGCTACCCGTTTCCTCTCTACCCGGACGCTCAACACAGAAATGCGTCACCCCTCCTTTCTCGTTGATCCTCAGTTTCCGCTCCCAATAGCTAGCCTGCATGGCCCAGGCCTCTGGCGCCCCGTCTGACGTTTTGCGGGCGCCAGTCCCTGCCAGCGTCCCGGTTTCGCGAGGCCCTTCGCCACGGAGCCCATCGGGGCTCGTACGATCGTGGTCCTCCCAAGCCTCAGCCACCATGCCGCCCGTTCGGGCAGAGCACACAGCCAAGCCGGACGCTTTGGTCGTGCCACACAACCCTCGTGCAGTTGCCAGCACCACCCCCCGTCGGTTCCAATAATCACACCATGCACACAATGCCAGCCGCTGACTCTTGTCCTCGTCTCTTGCTTTTGCAGCCTCCCTGGGCCTATCTCTGTCCTCAAGATGACGTAATTCGCCTTGTTATGAAGCGCATTGTAGGATACTTTGCTCTCCTTGCCAGGTCCCAACGCGCGCCTAGCTGCTCGCTGCAGCGCTTGTGTGAAGCTCATAGCAATAGGAGGCAGCTTTGGCAGCTTTTCTTTGAAGCTATGATCGTACTCGCACCCGTGTGAAACCCGACCCATGCCCCGCACTCGCACCCCCCACGCTTAGCCACCCGCTGATATCAGCGCCTAGCCACGCAGCTATCGCCGCCCTGCCTTTCTCCGTTTCTTCTCCTCCTTCCTCGCCACCTTGGCTGCCCTGGCCTCCATCAGCGTCATCCCCTCGTCCCTCGGAGCCACCTGAGAGCGCGGGTGGCCGTGGCAACGCGGTGGCAACATGCATGCGTGGCGTGCAATGACACACGGCGCGGCAATGTGCACGTGTGGCGTGCCATGGCACACAGCAAAGAGGAGCTCGCAGATCGCAACCGAGGAGCGGAGGTGGCGTGAGGATACGACATGCTGGGCCACTTGCATATCTACTCCTAGATGCCTACTCCTAGACCTGCCTACTCCTAGACCCCGGTTCTGACCTGACTCCTAGTACCAGGTCAGGTACTAGGAGTAGGCTGACCTGCCTACTCCTAGACCTGCCTACTAGTGGCATCTACTCCTAGATGCCAGGAGTAGATATCTCCTAGTGCCTATCTACTCCCACTCTCACCTTCAGGAACCCCGCCTTCAACGGGTCGTCTCCCGACCTCTTCCTCTTGCCCCCCACACGGCCCCCGGCCTTGCCACCCCCCCCGCTCCCCGCATCGCACTGCGGGAATCGCTCCGCACGACAGGTGAGACCGACTCGGCTGCACATCGCACTACCGTACTATCTAACCGATCGACTGAGTGATACGATCACTTAGTTGTCGGGCCAGCCGCGGGCTTAGAAAGAACTAAGAGCAAACCCCCGCCTCCCAAAGCAGCGCTCCCAGCCACTCTGTCACCCCCACCTCCCCACCCCAGCTCACCCCCTGCGTCATGGGTTTTTGGCGGATGTAGGAGGGTATGCCCCGCGTGGCCTTGGCCGCCCCCGGGCCCTTGGCAAGGGGTTTGTCGTGCCTCAGCACCTCACGATCGCGAGGGTTGGCGTCGAAATGCGACTGGAGGCGCTCCGAGTTGAGCAGCTCGATGCGCACGTCCCTGCGCGCAGCACGATTTGAAAATTCGGGATAAGATTGCCTGAGTCGGGGCTACTGCGATCCGTATTGGTCGAACGGCACAGCGCGCACCACGCAGCACGTTCTCGCCTGACCCTGGCCTCCCGCAGCACGTTCTTGGTCAGGCCCCGCGCCACGTCCTCCGCGCGGTACCTCAATCCCTCCACAATGTCCTTTTTGAGCTTCCGGAAGGGCCGCAAGCCGCCCCGCCGCAGCCTCTGCCCCTCCGCCCTCTCTGCCCCACCATCGCCCCTATCACTGACACCCATGTCATCGCCACCCTTCTCGTCATCCATGTCCCTCTCGGCGTCGCCCGAGGGCAACGAGGGCTGGCGACTGGCACCACTGCGTGAGGTAGTGTCCGCCATGATCACCGCTCATACACCCCAGCACCCGCACAACTCATCCTCACCGTCACCAACAAACCCCCACCTACGTCCCCTCCTCCCCCATCGCTCACCCCAACGCCTCGTGTATGTCCTGAATAATGCCCTCGTCCTCCGGACACGCCAGCGTCACAGCCAGCCCCTCCCCGCCCGCTCGCCCGGTGCGACCAACCCGGTGGACATACGAAGCCACGGACTGAGGGTGGCGGTGGGGTGGGGTAGTGGGTGAGCGAGTTGGAAGGTAGATGAAACTCAATACAGCAACAGGCAGGAACAGCGCATGCACCCGCACCCTGCCATCCGCACCTGCACCCACACCCACACCGGCACCGATACCCGCACCCACACCCACACCCACACCCACACCCACACTGCTACCCACACCCACACCCACACCCCCCCTCCCTCCCTCCCTCACCTGGGGCGCATCGAAATTGATGACCGTCTTGACGTCTTTGAAATCCACGCCACGCGTCACTCCGTACTCCTCCTGGTCATCCATGCCCTTGCCCTTCCCCTTGTCCCCATTCCTGCGACCGCCCTTGCCCTGCACGCATCGATAAATGGTTATTATTGACAAATGGTTAAGGGTTCTTATGATTTAACACCATTGGCGTATGCGACGGTTGTACAGTCCCCCGAACCAAACCACCGTCCCTCGCCTTATCCTTATCCTTGCCACGCTTGGGAACTCTCTCCAATGCCCCTGACCCCCCAGGGTCTCCCCCAGTCTGACTGACGCCCGTGTCGTCAGGACGCGTGTCAGTCGCGATGAGGAAGTCGAACAGTCCCTTGTTGAACTGCTGCAGCACGCTGTGGCGGGAACTGCGGGGAACGGAGGACTGATTGGGGATGTAAGATGTTGAAAGGAATGTAAGATGTGGCTTGAGATGGAGTGGGACAAGCGAGAGAGTCACTGCAGCCGTGCTTGACTGCGACATGCCTTACACGCCCCTCGCTGTCGCATGTGCCGCCCCATCCCATCCCATCTACCCCACCACCCAATGCGCCATCTGCCACCTCTCTTCATCCCAACTCACTTCGTCCCAACTCACTTCGTCCACCCCTTATCGCACCTTTCTTCATCCAACCCCCAGCAGCGCCTCACCTCAGCGGCAGCTCGGCGTTGAGGAGGGCCGCGCGCACTCCGAACGCCTCCAGAAATAGCTTCACTTTGTAGCCCTGGGGCACCGTGTTGACAAAGATCAACACCTTGCGGCGCACCGCACCCAGGCGAGTGACAGCCATGCTGCGGGGGCAACAGGGTTGCGATGGGCATGGCAAGGGCCATCTTCACAGGTAAGGCGACACGCAATCCCAAACGAAGTTTAGGGTTGCTAGCGCTGGGGTTGGGTAACCCCATGCACCGCCGCCCGCCACCCCATGCTCCCGCTCTTCCCAGCTCACCAGTATAGCAGCTTGTCCTCCCGCGGGCACCGCAGCACGCAATGCTCGATGGTTTCTGACACCCCCAGCGGGGCGGCCTCGGCGCCAGTCTGGGCGTGGTCGTTACCGCCATCGCCATTCGGCGTTTCTTGCACGGCCGCCGCTGTCAGGTCCAGGCTGACGGGGTTGCGCAGGACCAGCCTGCGATTGTGCGATGACAGCGTCAATTCCATTCTAGTTGCCTGTCTCTGCAGTGGTGTTTGTCGTCGCGTAACCTGCCCCACCCCACCCTCACCTCTGCAGCTGCTCCACCTCCGCGGACGTGGTGGCGCTCATGAGCACCGTCTGGCACGACTTGGGCACCAATGGGACAAGTGACTGCAGGTCGTCTTGATAGCCGTAGGAGAGGAGGAGGTCGGCCTCGTCCAACACCAGGGCGCTGAGGGACGGGGCAGAGAGAGAGGGGTGGCGTGGGGCGAGAGGGGGGGGAGACAGGTGACAGGGGGGGAGGGGTGGGGTGGAGTGGGGCGAGATGAGGGGAGACGGGGTTGTGAAATGAGGGTTGGCGCGGGGGAGATATAAGGGAAGACGGGCTTAATCAAGCACAAACAGAGGCGTAGGGAGGGAGGTGAGGCTCAGAGAGGTGCAGCACACCGCTTTACTTGAGCGCGCCCATCGATCGTGCTTTGTGCTGCAGCTCACCAGAGGCTCTTCCTAATCGCCTCCTTGGACAGGATGCCCTGACTCAGGGCGAGCGCGACGCGGGCGGGCGTGGCCACGACGAGGGGACCGGCGGAGGCGCACAGAGCCCGAAGCTGCGCGTCGTTGCCGCGTGCCGACCCCGCGCCAGACGCCGGTGCCAGAGACGTGACGGCCAGGCAGCCCCTGAGGTGCTTGGTGACCGACTGCGCCTCCTCCTTGACCTGCGGGGATCGGGGAACGAGGTCAGGAAAGGTGTTGATTGTTGATGAAAGGAGAGTGACGTGGCAGGTTGGGGCTCAAGTGGGTGGCGCGCAAGGTGCAGTTGTGTGGTGAGGGTCACGCTGCGGTGATATGTTGCATAGCTGGGATGGATGTGCGGATCTATTGTGCACTGGATGCACAGCCCCCTGATGCTCGAACAAACAGCAAGGGGCGGCTCACCTGGTCTGAGAGCTCCCGGGTCGGCACCAGGACCAGGCCCTGCCACGCGGCGCGAGGCCCGTCGTTCGAGGAGGCCGCGAGGATGCGGTGCAGCACGGGCAGGAGGTACGCCAACGTTTTGCCAGACCCGGTGCGGGCCGTAGCGACGACGTCGCGGCCCTCCAGCATGCGGGGGACGGCAGCGGCCTGCGGGGGCGGCGAGAAAGGTTGCATTCGCATGATGTAAGCTCATGAGTGTGACGAAGGTTGCATTCGCATGATGTAAGCTCATGAGTGTGACGCTCGTCGCTGTCGCTGCCGCGGCGCGTCGCGCACAGCTTGTATAGACGGCAGCAAGCCTGCCCGCGCCCGCCTGAGGCGCCGGAAGCACGAGAGCTGCGCGCAACAGATAGATAAATGTGTCGTGTCTCGGCACGCGCGCTCGCACGGGACACCTGCACGGGGGTCGGCTTGTCCAGGCCGCGCCGGTTCAGGGCGTGGAGGAGCTGTGGGTCGAGCCCCAGCGCCTCCCAGGTCGGCGCCGCCATGATGAGGCGACGCGAACGACACAACCTCGGCGGAGAGCGACGGACGTTTCTGCGCAGGCACGCGGGAAGGGCCTCACGGAGCCGGCGGCCGCGTCAAGTGGTGAACCCGCACTGCAAGCGCCACGTCTCGCTTGATGGCTGCCCTCAAGCGTAAAGTAGTGTCAGGAGAGGAAGTAGGGAGACGCAATGCGGGGTAAGCTGCAGAGTCAGGGAACTTAGGGCAACGTAGGTTGTGCCGCACTTGTCTCACAGCAGTGCGCGCTCAACACGGCCGCGTCCGATGTTTGCAAGTGGACTTCCACGTGAATAGCTGCAACCAGGACCCCGTGCAGCTTGCAGCTTTTGGCTCTGAGTCTCGCCCAAAACTGAGAGGGCTGCCTGGCTGCGGGCAAGGCCCGGGGCGGCGTCCCCGTCATGTCGGGCGCCCCTATACAATATGAGCGGCTTGACCAGGGGGTTGCGGCGCTGCAGGTGAGGAGCGGCGAGCGAGAGGGCAGCCACACCCGAGCAAGCACGCCGCGGGCGTCCCCGCGCCGGCGCGGTCGCTCTCTGAGGCTGGACTTCGCTCCGCCAGCGAATTTATCGCTATGACTGCGTGTGACAAGACTGCGATGCTCTCCTTTTCGCAGCTGGGAGAGTATCAGAAGGTGCAGCCGACTGTGTTCCCCCCGCGAGTGCTGCGCGAGACGGCGGAGGGCAAGTTCTGGCGCAAGTTCAAGTCCCCATTAAGTGAGTGCTAGCTCAGCTGCCGCTCAGGCGCGGCGTCGTCGGGAAGCTGGCGCCGAGCGCGAGGGCGGGCTTCACACGCCGCCCCTCCGCCTGCCCCTCTCCCGCAGTCGCGAACCAGTACGGTCCCGTGACCTACATCGACTTCAGCGTCGCTGCGCCGCACGTGTTCGCCGTCACGGCGTCCACGCGCGTGCTGCTGTACGACCCCCGCACCCGCGACCTCCGAAGGCAGTTCACTAGGTTCCAGGAGACAGCGTACAGCGGCTGCCTGCGCCACGACGCGCGGCTCCTGTGCGCGGGCGGCGAGCAGGGCCTGGTGCAGGTCTTCGACTGTGGCAGCCGGTCCCTGCTTCGCCAGTTCCGGGGCCACACCAAGCCCGTCCACGCCTGCCGCTTCTCTCCCGATCGCGTCCACCTCGTCTCCGCCTCCGATGACGTCACCGTGCGATACTGGGACATCACCCAGGGCAGGCAGGTCCTGCGCATGGACGGAAACACCGGTGAGTGCCTTTCGCCTACGACCACTCGCTGAGGGGGTTACTTGCTGGATTATGGGTCACCTGCCAAGCAAGCGCTGGAATTAGGTAAGGAATCTCGCGTGGGTCTTGATGCCCGCAGACTACGTGCGGTCTGCGGCGTGCAGTCCTGCATCCGAGGAGACGTGGGCCACGGGGGGCTACGACCATTCAGTGCGGGTGTGGGACGTGCGGTCGGGGGAGTGCGTGATGATGATGGATCACGGCGCCCCGGTGGAGGCGTTGCTGTACCTGCCAGGGGGCTCGCTCCTGGCGAGCGCGGGGGGCAACGCGGTGTGCGTGTGGGACGTGTTGGCGGGCGGGCGCTTGCTGCATCGGGGAGAGACGCATCAGAAGACGGTGACGAGTCTGTGCCTGGCGCGATGCGAGGCGGGCGACGGGGGCGCGGGCCCGCGGCTCGTGACGGGGGGCCTCGACGGCCACGTGAAGGTCCATGAGTTGGACTCATTCCAGGTCACTCACTCGATCAAATACGCCGGTGAGTGGCTGGCGCCGTGCCACGGGGGACGCTGGCATCTGGGCCGGGGAATGGGGGCAGCGAGCTGTGAGGGCAGCATCAACCGTGGTTCGCTTTGGTCGTGGCCGCAGCGCCCGTGACGGCGGTGGGCATTGCTCCGGACAGCAGCACGCTCGCGGTGGGCATGGCGGACGGGGCGCTGTCGATGAAGAAGCACGTGACGCAGGAGCCGGACGATCCGGAGGCTGGGCCCAGTCAGGTGGGGGTGGTGGGTGGGGATGCTTGCCATGCAGACACGCAAAGGGGTCCGGATGGGAGACCCATCCAGAGGGAAAGTGGTAAATGTTTGGCTGGTATTCCTGTTGGCGCCACCTGCGCTCGGATGCGGGTCAGCTACCCCCTACATTGGCGTGCGAGCGAGACACCCACCCCGCCTTCGCCACTCCGCAGGGGGAGGCTCCCGAGCGGCCCAGGCGGCAGTGGCTGACGGCGCATAACTACCGCTACTTCATTCGGGGTCAGAGCGAGAAGGCCGCGGAGGACGCGTTCGTCGTGGAGCGGCAGCGACGGGCGCACTTGCGACCCTATGACCGCCTTTTGCGGCAGTTCCGGCACCGGGACGCTCTGGACGCGGCTCTGGCGACGGGGGACCCCGCCGTGGTCGATGCGGTGCTGGTGGCGCTGGCGCAGCGGGGCGCGCTGGACGCTGGGCTGGGCGGGCGGCCTCCCGAGTCGCTTGTGCCGCTGCTGCGCTTCCTCTGCAAGCACATCGCGGACCCGCGGTTCATGGCGACTCTGGTCGAGGTTGCCGGACGCACGTTGGACTGCTCCGCGGCGGAGATGGGCCGCAGCGCGGACGTGGACTCGCTTTTCATGCAGCTGCGGGACCGGGTCGCGCAGGAGGTGCGCCTGCAGAAGACGCTCATGGAGATCCAGGGTACGCTAGAGCCCATCCTCGCGCGCTCATTTGCGGCCGCTTCCGTCACCGAGGGCTAGTCGTGGAGGCGGACGCGTGGTGCCACTGACACGCGCCAGTGCGCAGTGCCTGGCCGTCGCCCGCGGCCCCTTTGGGCTCGCCGGGGCTTGCCGCTGCCATTCCCGTGCTCGTCACGCATAGCGTAGAGCGTAGCAGGCGAGCAGAGAGGCTCCGCGCGTCGCTTGCTGGGTCGTGTGAAGTAGCGGCGTCGTGGGCGGCCGCGTGGGGATTGCTGGCGCGTGCGGCTGCGGGATCGTGTCCAGGAGACGTCCCAGCCGCTGCATGGTCGTCCCGATTCCGCGAAGAGGGGCGCGGGACTGAGGACAGAGGTCGTTCGGCGCCCGCGGGGCCCGGGTCTGCAAGGGCACACGCCCGCCCAGGCTGGCCCGACGGCGCGATGACGAGCAGCCTCACGGAGCAGACCTGCACCATGCTGGTGCACTCCGATCGGAACCCCAACCAGGTGGACCTGAAGAAGATGCTCGAGTCGGCCGATCCGGGCGAGAAGGCGGAGGCGATGAAGCAGGTCATCGCGCTGATACTCAACGGAGAGCAGCTCGACCAGCTCTTCTTCACCATCGTGCGCTACGTCCTCCCCACCGACAACCACCTCGTCCAAAAGCTGCTGCTGCTCTACTTGGTGAGGCCCCTGGGCGTTCGCGATTGATTTTCATGCGTTCTTTCCATCGCATCGGGCTCTCGACCCCGGACCCGCCTCGGCGCGCCACGCGGACGACCCTGCCGGCCTTGACCCTTTGGCTGGCCGCGCCGGGCGCAGAACGCCGCTAGCCTGTCCCCTAGACGCAGACGCGAACAGGTACGACTTTGTTGTGCTCGCTGCGTGCGCGGAGGGGGAGGATCTGGGACGGGGGACGCCGCGGGGCCCGCACTGCATGACGCGCTGTGCGACGCGCCGTTTCCGCCCGCGCCGGCCCGCAGCGACCGTCCGCCTCGCTGCCCCGTCGAAGTCGCTCATCTCGCTCCGCCTCGTGCCCCCCGCTTCGCGCAGGAGACGATCAAGAAGACGGACGCGTCGGGCAAGCTGCTCCCCGAGATGATCCTCATTTGCCAAAACCTGCGCAACAACCTGCAGCACCCGAACGAGTTCCTGCGCGGCGTGACGCTCCGCTTCCTCTGCCGCATCCACGAGGAGGACATCCTGGAGCCCCTGGTGCCCTCGATCCTCGCGTGCTTGGACCATCGCAAGGCGTACGTCCGGCGCAACGCAGTGCTCGCCGTCGACTCCGTCGCGAAGCTCCCGAAGGGCGACGTGCTGATTCCGGACGCGGCCGAGGTCATCGACAAGTTTCTGCGGCAGGAGGAGGACCCCAGCGCCCGCCGCAACGCGTTCCACTTCCTAATCAATCACGCTGAGACGCGCGCCCTGCAGTTTTTGGTGGAGAACAAGGCCCGGCTCGTGGAGTGGCAGGACACGATGCAGATGGCGGGGCTGCAGCTGGTCCGCAAGGCCTGCCGCACTCAGCCGGCCCAGAGGGGGACGTTCGTGCAGGCGAGCGGCGGGGCGGGTGGGCGGTGCATTCGCCTGGGTTCGGGTCTAAGCTTCCTCCCCCTCGCTCTCACCGCGACCTGACTGCCACCTGCTACTTCTACTCATTTCCTTACTCGTCACCGCTGCATCACCTGTACTTTCATGGCCCGCAGATCGTGCTTGCGTTCGTCCAGTCGTCGTCTCCCTCGGTGGTCTTTGAGGCGGCGTACGTCCTGACGCAGCTCTCCCAGGCGCCCACCGCCATCCGCGCCGTCGCCAACTGCTACGTCCAGCTGCTGGTGAGTCACTGTTACACGTTTGGTTGCGACCTGTACGTGCATGCTGATGAAGACATGCGGCGAGACGGACAGCTTCGGCCGGCGCATGCGCACCCTGTACACTCTCTGTTGGTCTCTGCTATCCTCTGCCTCTGATCACCTCTGCTAAACCCTGATTCACCTCCGCTCACGTTCGCTTGCCTTCGCTCACCACCGTTCACCTCCCTCTCCATCTCCCTCTCCCCCACCCCACCCCCCCCCGGTCCAAGTCCCCCGTCCAAGTCCGACAACACTACTTCTAGCCTTTGTTTACCTCCGTTTCACCTCCCGCTTCACTCTCCCCTCCCCCAGGTGTCCCAGTCCGACAACAACGTGAAGCTCATCGTGCTGGACCGCATCGCCAGCCTCCGCGACAAGCACCAGGCCACCGTCAAGGACTTTTTGATGGACCTGCTCAGGGCACTCAACACCCAGGCGAGACACACGGGCTGGTGGGGGGGGAAGAGTCGATGACGGGGTTTGATTGTGTCGGCAACCTCGCATGTGCGTATTGTCCCACCACCGCCTCGCTGGCCACACTGCTGATTGCGACAAACGCCTGTCTCTCTCACAAACACCCCCTGTCCCTCTGCCCCCTCCCCGCAGTCCATGGAGGTGCGCAAAAAGGTGTTGGACCTGGCGCTGGGCCTGGTGTCCAAGGGGACCATCGACGAGGTCGTGCAAGTGCTCAAGAAGGAGATCGTGAGGTCACAGGTGAGTGATTGTCAACAAGAGGGGTGCAGGTGCTGAAGAAGGAGATCGTGAGGTGCCAGTTCAAAGACATGCCCATGCCCACGCCCCTCCTTTTGCATCGCGAGCACCGCCTCACCACCCTGCCTGTCCAAACCCTAGAGTTCATCTCAGATTCCATAACATCTCCCATTCCCCCCCCCCCCCCCCCCCCCCCACCCCCCGCAGTCCAAGGACGTGGAGGGCGGCCCCCAGTACCGCCAGCTCCTCATCGCGGGCGTCCACCGATGCGCGGTCCGCTTCCCGTCCGTCGCCCCGTCCGTCGTCCACCTCCTCATGGACTTCCTGGGCGATTCCAGCGCCGCCAGCGCTCTGGAAGTCGTCCACTTCGTCCGGGAGATCGCAGAGGCGTCCCCCGACCTCCGTGCGACCGTCATGTCTCGGCTGGTGGATACCTTCCGGCAGACCCGGTCCGGCCGGGTGTGCGCCTCCAGTCTCTGGGTCATGTCTGAGTACGCCGCGACGCCCGCGGAGGTCCGGGGGGCGCTCGAGACGCTGAGGACGTCCCTGGGGGACCTGCCCCTGGTGAGGGGGTGGGGTGGAGGGCGGTAGGGTATGGGGGGTTAGGGCGGTACGCAATCGGACATGGCGACAGACGCGGGTAGTGTGATCGTTCGAACGGTACTAGGGAATTGTCTGGGTGGGAATGACTTTATACATGAGATGTTGATGCTCACCCCACCCTCACTTCCACCACCCCCGCCCCCCACCCCACCCCACAGATCTCCCCCGACGCCGACCGCCCCTCCGACCCCGCCGCCCCGGCCGCCGACGCCCCCCGCGGCAGCACCCGCACCGTGGTGCTGCCAGACGGGAGCTACGCCACACAGACAGCGGTGACCGAGCAAGCGATGGCCGCCAAGACAGCCGGGGTGGGCCCGCAGGCTCCCAACGTGCGGGCGCTCGTGCTGGGGGGCGACTACTTCCTGGCAGCGGTTGCCGCTACTACTGTGGCCAAGCTGCTGTTCAAGCTTCGGTCTATGGGGGCCATCGCACCGGAGGCGTTTAACCTGGCGGCCGCGCAGGTAAGTGGGGGGGAGGTGTAAGCATGCGGCTGCATGGCACACATGCTTGCACGGTGGTGGGTTCGCGAAACTTGAGAGCGAAACTGCAAGGCATTAGAAATAATTATTCCGTGATTTGCTGCACGCAGTACATGCTGTTCTTCACGGCGGTGCTGCGGCTGGGGGAGGCGCCAGGCACGGCACCGGTGGACACGGACAGCTATGACCGCATCATGCTGGCCATGCAGGCACTGGTGAGTGGTGGTATGCATGACAGTCACAGTGACAGCTATCATCGTATTATGCTGGCCATGCATAATACGATCGCATCGATCCCATCGCATCTTCTCGTTTGACATCGTTGCAGACGAGCAAGGACGCGGTGCTTCAGCAGCTGTTCCTGGACGAGTCCCGGCGCGCATTCGAACGGATGATAGCCGAACGCAACGCAGCAGCAGCAGCTGAGGGGGGGGAGGCAGTGGCCCAGGCGAGTGGTGGGGGAGGAGGGTGCGATGGGCGCATGGGCGATGATGTGGGATGGCATGGGATAACATGGGGGGAGGTTACAGGGGGGAGGCAGTGGCCCAGGCGAGCAGAGGGGGCGGGGTTGCCTGCGATGAGCGCATGGGCGGGGCTGGTATGGGCGGGGGAGGTTACAGGGGTCAATGTGCTGTGGCAGAAGCGCTACTGTGGCTGTGCCAGCACAGCACTGCGACTGGGTCACAAGTACAGCAACGACTTAGTGGTCTCGTCTTGCTCCTCACCCGCCGCATCGCCACATGTCGCTCGCAGGTGCAGCCGGACGCCCCCGTGGACATCCCCCAGCTGCGTTCCCAGTCGGCGGCACAGGGGGCGGCAGACGACGACGACCTGGTGAAGGCCACGGGGTTCACGCAGGCGAGTTGTGTGGATGGGTTACAGAACATGCGTTGTGGGGTACAGGGGAGGCGCGTGTATTGTGGGCGCACTCTGTCAACCATTGCAACTCCCCCAGTACCACTCTTCCTTGCTCATGCACCCAACCTTGTGTCCCTGCTCCCCAAACCTCATCTCCACCCTCTCCCTTCCCCCCCCAGGAAGACCGCGACGCCTCGTCTCGCCAGCGCACCCTGCAGCTGACGGGGCTGAGCGACCCGGTGTATGCCGAGGCACTCGTGACTGTCCACCAGTACGACATCGTCATGGACGTCACGCTCATCAACCGCACACAGGCGAGGGGCGAGGGGGGGTTCGTGTGAATAAGGGGGGGGCGATTGCGATGAGGGGCCCGGGGGGTGCATTGCAGGGTGGGAGAGATACCTGTCAATGTGAGGGTGCCCGAGAAGGCTACGGTTGCATGCTCGCTTCAGACGGCTCGGTCGCGTAATGGTGTTGACGACACGATCAAGACTTTGACACAGAGAGCACTGCTTACTTCTTCTCACGCTTTCCTATCATCTCCCTCGCAGGAGCACATGCGCAACCTGGTGCTGGAGCTGGCGACCATGGGGGACCTGAAGGTCGTGGAGAGGCCCGCGCCCCTCACGCTCAGGCGAGACCCGGGGTGGATGGGATGTGCGCATGGCACAACGCAGTCATGTGGCTGGAGTGGCATGTCAGGGTAGTTGAGGTGGCGTTGTGACGTGGCTGGGATGGCGCAGTGATATGGTTGAGATGTTGCACAGCAGTGACCTGGCTGAGATGGCGTAGAGCTAGCCACTCAAGAACAACAGCGTAGTGACTGAGGCTCACCTTCGTCCCCCGTCCGTGCCCATCCCCCACAGCCCCGGGGAGGCCCGCACGGTGCGCGCCAACATCAAGGTTTCGTCCACCGAGACGGGCGTGGTGTTCGGGAACGTGGTATACGAGGGGAAGGGCTACGGGGAGCGGAGCGTGGTGGTGATGAACGACGTGCACGTCGACATCATGGACTACATCCACCCGGCGACCGTGCCGGACGCGCAGTTCCGGTCCATGTGGGCCGAATTCGAGTGGGAGAACAAGGTATCGGTCAACACGCGCATCACGGAGCCGAGGGACTTCCTGGAGCACATCTGCCGGGCCACCAATATGCGGTGCCTGACGCCGCCTAACGCGCTCGACGGCGAGTCCCGCTTCCTCGCCGCCAACCTCTACGCGCGGAGCGTCTTCGGCGAGGACGCGCTGGTCAACATGAGCGTGGAGAAGACGGGGGCGGGGACGCTCGAGGGCCACATCCGCATCCGGTCCAAGACGCAGGGCATCGCCCTCGCCCTCGGCGACAAGATCACGCTCCAGCAGCACCAGAGGACGTAGAGGGCGACTTTGTTGCTGCGGGATTGAAGAAACGAGGTGTCTGACGCCTGAAGAGCCAGGAATGAAGCGCACAGGGCCGGGGACGCGGGCGCGCGGAGGCCCAGTTGCTCCGTGAGAACGTAGCTGTCGCAAGGAGTGCCGGGCGCGCCAATCGGCCGCGACAAAACCTCTCCCCGGGGTCACCGGCCCCCCGAGCCATTCTGTGTCGAAAAGCGCCGCATCGCTTTGGCCAACCGGCCATCGTACCTCCAGGTGAGCTGCATGAGCGGCCTTTCGCCTGCCGTCGGCCGGCGACCTCACCGGTCGAGACTGACGAGGGAGTTTTCGCCGGCAATCGACGCCATCCCTCCATCCCCGCCTCAAGTCCCTCACATCGCCATCCGTGCGCATTCCCGCGTGCCCTCCCGAAGCCTGTAGACTTCGGCGGTCGCTCTGGCCTTCTCCCCGCCCCTCGACGCGTCGATGGTCGTTGTTTCGTAGGAATTCCGCATCTTTGAGGCTCCATCGTCATCAATGATTCGCTGCGTGGGCCTCAGTCCCCGCTTGCTTGGACCCTGCGCGCTCCGCCGAGCCGCGCACATCGCCGCGCTCTGCAGGGCCCCGGGAGCCGTCCCAGCCGCTCCTCGCGCCCGCGGCGTCCCTCAAACGGCCAAGATCGCTGCATCCGCCACGCCATTGGGAGTTACGATGAACGCGGCGTCGACCGAGCGTCCCGCGAACGGTGCGAGCCTTCTTGCGCCCCCGCCGCGGCCCCTGCGACCGCGGATGTCTGCGATGCCGCGACAGGGTCGCTCTATGACGCCATGCCGATCGTGGGAGGCCGCGCCGGGGCCTCCCGGGCCCGCATCGCGGGCACCTGTCGCGAGCAAGCGCGCCGCGAACCAACCCGCGCCTGCGCCGCCCCGCGCGCAGGGAACGGCGCCCGAGAGGAGCCGAGCGGCGTCGAGGCCGAGACCGTCATGCTCGAGGGCTTCTGCGAGATCCCCACCATCTCCAAGGCCTGGTGCATGCCGTCTTCCATCGGCGGATGCGACATCCAGGCGAGGGAGCACCCCGCGGGCTCCTATCTCACTGCGAAACCCATTATTAAAACCTGTTCCTATTTTTCTACGTCATGCTTGGTCACCATCCATGCATATGACGCGCTCGCTTGGCTACACGACTCCCACGCCCGCCAACACACCCGCGTGCCCCCACCTCTCTCATCTCCGCGTGCCCCCTTGGCCCCCAGGTCCTCTTCAACCAGCGCGACCTGGCGAACAACGCCATGCGCCGGTTCGTATCCACGGTTCACATCCCGGTATCGGTGATCGTCGGCGCCGCGCCCACGATGATCCCCTCCCTTCCATGGCAGCTGCGTCCCGACGTGGTGTTGGTCTCCCCCAGCCCCTCCGGCTGCCGCATGCTGGTCGTGAGGCAGTCGGACGGGCCGGGAAAGGACAAGGAGCCGACGATTTTGGAGATCTGGGGCGGCGGGCGGCTGTTGAAGGAAGTGGAGGTACCGAGGTCGGTGCACCGGGGTGTGTTCAACGACGGGTGGTTTGCCGATGGAGCCGCTTGGTCCCCCGATGAGTCCCGCGTTTGTTACGTGGCTGAGGCGCCTGCTGCCGAGAAGACGCCCGAGTGGGGAGCGTTCACGGCCGGGTCGAGGAGCGTGGGGGGGGAGGCTAAGGGAAGGGCCAAGGTGAGGGGTTGATGGGGTGGTTGATGGGGTGAATGGTGGGTGACAGGGGTGGGTGTGTAGTGCGTATTAGTGACGTGGGTGTGACGGGGGGTGTTTGCAAGTGATTTATGTGACTGGGTGGGTTGGGTGTTTGCAAGCGTGACTTGGGTGACAAGGGAAGGGCCAAGGTGAGGGGTTGGTGGTTGGTGGGGAGTGGGTGACAGGGGTGTTTGAGTGGCATGGGTGTGACAGGGGGTGTTTGCGAGCGTGGCTGGGATGACGGTGGCAGAGTTGGGTTACAACACGGGTGGGGAGATGAGATTGGTTGACGAGCATGGTGTTACCAATACCACCGTCGCTCGCTTACCTCCCTTTCAGCCCAAGACGTGGCGCGGGAAGGGGAAGTGGGACCAAGACTGGGGAGAGGCATACCACCGGCGCGGCATCCCCCGACTGTTCGTGATGGATTTGGCATCGTGGGAGGTGGAGGCGGTACCGGGTGAGTGGCTATTCACTGTGTCTCTCTCTCTCTTTCTGTCTTTCTGTCTCTCTGTCTGTTCGTGATGGACCTGGCTTCGTGGGAAGTGGAGGCGGTGCCGGGTGAGTGATAGAAGAATGGAAGATGAATGGGGAACGCATGGTGGGGGTGAGTTGCGATGGCATCGAAGGGTGATGTGGTATTGATGTTGTGATAGGATGGGGCGATGTTGTGGTGACAAGCAACTCTCTCTCCCCCCCCAGGCATCGACCCTGACCTGTCGTGCGGGCAGCCGTTATGGAGCCCGGACGGGGAGTCCATCGTGGTGAGTGGGTGACCGTCATGTTGATCCCATTAGTTATTAGGGCTGCAATCCCATCCTGCTTTAGTCGCCGCTGTATCCCACTCCCCCTCACCCCTGCCACCCTCCCACTCCCTCACAACACCCGCCACCCCACTCACCCCCCCACCCCCCCGCAGTTCGTGGGCTGGCCGGGCAAGCCCCTCAACTACTTCACGGTCAAGCAGCTGGGCATTATTTACTGCATGAACCGCCCCTCGCGCCTCTACGCCCTCGCGATGCCCTCCAAGCACCCCCATGCAAACACGCGGGGGGGTGGTAAAACCGAAACCGAGGTTGCCAAGACGGGAGCTGGTGCACCTACAAACACTACCACCACTAACACTTCTAATGCTACTGGTGGTACTAGTGGTTCTGGTGGTTCTGGTGGTACTGGTGGTGCTGGTGCTACTACTGCCAATGCAGTTACTACGGAGCCCCCTGCGTGTGTGTGCCTGACTCAGGGGCTGCTCAGCGCCCACTCCCCGCGCTTCACGCCCGACGGGGCGGTGGTGATCTTCCTGTCCCATGAGGCGGCGGCGCAGACGGGGACGCACGACGGGACGGGTGAGGGAGTGGCGGCTGGGGTAGTATGGGTCAGATTTGGCATGGATAGGGTGGGGCAGGTGAGATGTGGGGGTGGGGTGATAGGGCAGACGGGGACGCACAACGGGACAGGTGAGAGGGAGTGCTGGTGGTGGGGGTGGTGAGGGGGCAGATGGGCATACGCAACGAGACGCATGGTCTTATACAGTCCCGTCCCTCAACAGGCTCAACGCTCAGCCACCTTACTATCACCTTCACCCACCCTATCCCTCACTGCCACCCCCACTGCCACCCTCACTGCCACCCTCACTGCCACCCTCACTGCCACCCCCACTGCCACCCCCATTGCCACCCCCACCACCACCTTCACCCACCCCCACCACCACCCCTCTCTCCCCCCCAGCCGCCCTGCGTCGGATTTCCTGGAGCGACCCCACCGACCCCCGCGTGGGCCCTGCCGTCCCCACTGAGATTCGAACCATGATTGGGGTGGTGGACAAACCAAACACGGGGGAGGACTTCCCGGGGCTGTACACGACCACGCTGGTGAGTGGGTGTGTTGACGAGATAAGCGATCGTGGTAAATAGCGGTAGATATGGATCGGTAAAACGTGGTAGATGTGGATCTGAGTAGCGGTGATGGGGTGGATGGGTGACCACGCTAATGAGTGACAGTGGTGTGGATCTGAAAGTAGCATTTATACGCTCTATGCATTTGCAGACCGACACCCCACCAACACCACACCCAGCCCCTTCCCCCTCATCCCCCCCTTTGCAGCCCGCGGCCCCCTTCCTCGCGGACGGCCACACCATCGTGCTGCACTCCCAATGGCGCTCCGACCAGGCCATCGTGACCGTCGACACCATGACCGGCACCATCACTCGCATCACGCCCCCGCCCCCCAACTGCGGGTCGTGGCGATTGCTGGATGTGCGGCACGATGTGTTGGTGGCTGCGGTGAGCACCCCTGCAACACCGGAGAAGCTGATGGTCGCCCGGCAGTGCAATGGGACGTGGATCTGGGAGGGCATCCAGGTGGCCATGCCGGAGCCCTTCCATCCGGCGGTCGAGGGCGCGCTGGCCGACATGGAGTATCGGGGTGAGTGACTGAGTGACTGGGGTGGTGTTAAGTGGAGAGCGCATTGGCCGGCATGGAGTATCAGGGTGAGTGGGTAGTGGGGGTGGGTGTGATTGAGTTTGGGTGGTCGAGGTGGGTGCAGGTGGGTGTGGGTGGGCTCACTTCATCGCGTCTCATCCTACCCCCTTCCCTCCCCACCCACCACCCATCGCATGTCACCCACACCCACTCCTCTTCCCGCACACACCACACCCCCTCTTCCTCCAGTCATCCAAGTGGATCCAAGTGGCTTTGATTATCACCAATCCCCCACCACTCCCACCCCCTTCTCCCCACCCCCCCCAGTCATCCAAGTGCCCTTTGAAGACGCCACCGTCGCCGACGCCGATGCATCTGGCGGAGTCCTCCTCAGCACCCCAGCCCTCCCATCCGACGACCCCTCATCTCCCTCCCCATCTGCCATCGAAGCCATCATCATCCGCCGTCGCTCCATCCACGGCCCCGCCCCAACGGTGCTCGTGCCCCACGGCGGGCCCCACGCGGCCTTTGTGACGTCGTTCGTCACCTATTATGCCTTCCTGGCCGCTGCGGGGTACGCGGTGGTTTTGGTGAACTTCCGGGGGAGCACGGGGTTCGGGGAGGCGGTCGTGCAGGCGCTGCCGGGTGAGTGGGGAGGGGTGGGGGTGGGGTGATAGGGTGGGTGGTGGTTAGGGAGAGGGGGTGGGGGTGGTGGTGGTGCAGGCGCTGCCGGGTGATGTTTAATGAGCAACGAACTAAGAGATCGCAAGCAGCTGTGCTATCCTATCCCCTCTTCCTGTTTCCTCGCAGGCCACATCGGGGAGATGGATGTGCGCGTCTGCTTAAGCGCCCTCGACCTGGCGGCAAGCATGGGCATCGGTGAGGCAGATGATTGATAGCACGTTCTGTTTCAATGCATCCATTCTGCTTTGCTGCTCCTACCATCCCTGGCCGCTCTCTGGCAAGCTCACCTTCCCCACCTGCCCCTCACTCGCAACTCCCCCCCCCCCCCCCCCCCCCCCCACCCCCAAACCCCACACACCAACCAACCCCCCCCCCCTCTCAGTCGACCTCTCCCGCGTGGCCGTCAGCGGCGGCTCCCACGGGGGCTTCTTAGCCGGCCACCTGCTGGGCCGCCACGGCAACCGGTTCAAATGCGGCGTCATGCGCAACCCGGTCTGCAACGTGGCGCTGATGAGCGGGATATCGGACATCCCCGATTGGTGCTTCGTGGAGGTGTTTGGCACCGAGGAGGGGCGGAGGAGGTTCCGCGTCGACCCGACCGGTGAGGGGAGGGAGAGGGGGGGTGCGTGGGGATGTGACGATGGCGTGCTTGATAAAGGTGTAATGTATCACTGTGTATCTGGTACAGTGCACCTGACGCTGCCTATGCAACGATACTTTTTGTATCACTTTGTATATGGTGCAGTGCATTTGACGCTGCTGATGCAACAACATCCCCACCCCCCGCAGTGTCTGACTTGGAGCGCATGCATGCCGCGTCCCCCATCGCCCACGTGGCCGACGTGCGTGCCCCCGTGCTGATGCTGCTGGGCAGCCAGGACATGCGGGTGCCTTGCAAGGACGCCATGCAGTACGTGACGGCGCTGAGGGACAGGGAGGACCCGGTGGAGGTGAGGGAGGGGGTGACTCGGTGACTCAGTCAAAGTGAGAATAGGGTGGGGTGGGGGATGGGATGGGATGGGATGTGGTGCAGGGGAGCGGAGTTGGGGTGAGTAGATGAGAGAGGGTGGGATAGGGGATGGGGATGTGGTGGCAGGTGGTGTAGGGGAACACTATCAGAGAGAACGAACACACAGATGTTGCCGCCGCAGTCCGTCGCTGCAGCACCGTGCGCATCTCAGTTGCCTTTTGCTATGTAATCTTGCGAGATGCTTTCCCTTGGTATGTTATTCGCCTTTGCTGTGTACATCCACGCAGGTGCGCGTGTTGCTGTTTGAGGACAAGCACGACCTGGCCATCCCCCAGACCGAGTTCGAATCGTACATCAACGTCGCTGCGTGGCTCAAGCAGTACATGTAAAGAGAAAGCTCTTTCTGTCATGTGGCAACTTGCGAAGTGTAGCTGCGGCGTGATCGGGCAGCCATCGCGTAGCCGCGCTAGGGTGGGTTGGCCGGGGCTGGTGACGATTGAACGGCGCGCGTGAACACGGATATCTGGATGTGAACATGGATGTCTGGCAGGCTGGCTTTCAACGCGCTGCAGTGGGCTTGCCAGGCGCCCATGGCTAGCATCGCTACCCCCGTGCCGTGCTATGAGCAGGAGCAGGGCACGCACGTGGGCAGCGCAGGGGATGTAACGTGCTGTGCAGTGGCCTTGCGGAGATCGTCGAATTCAACCCCCCTCTCTCACTGTCCGCAGTCTACGACATGCTCGCCGGCGACAACACACGCGACATCCCACCAAACCGAACGCCACCGCAAAGGGAACTCGTCATCAAGGTGGCCTGCGCCTTGGCGGACTTTGCGCGCAGCACGCTCGCCAGCGACCCGTTGCTCGCGGCGAGCGTCCGCGGGTAAACTCCGCCAAGCCCCGGCCACCTTTTCCACGAGTTCTCTCTGCATATCGCGTGGGCGTGGGCGCGGTGGACAGCAGCAGCCGCGCGAATCGCGTTCCCGCTCTCACGCAGGCTCCGTCCGCTTGCGCAGCTCCGTACACCCGCCGAAGGGCCCGCGTCAAAGATCCGGAGCTCCGGAGCGCACAGCACCGCGTCCAGCGCCTTCTCGAGGGCGATCACGGCGCTCCGCGGCGCCCTGCGTGCGAGCGCAACGGGAGCAACTGGTTGGACCTGGTGACGGTCCGCAAGGCGCGCGTGCGCTCGCATGGGCGCTCCCGCATCGATGAGGAGGTGAAGGACGATATTGCAGCCGCCACTCTCTCGGCGCCGCAGCCCACGGCCCGCGCCGCTCGAAAATTGCACCTCCAGCTCAGCTGCATCGCGCCGGAAGTGTTCTTCAAATTCGGCATAACGAACGGGAAGCAGGACTCATCCCAGACTGGGAGGAGCCCTGCTCGCCGTTCGTAATCCCGACTTTGAAGAACAGCTCCAGGTGCGTCGACAGTTGGCCCAGGGACACATCATCAGGAAGTACAAGACGGCCTTCCCCTGTCCGCCTTGTGCACAATCTTGCCGTCCCCCACAGAGTGCCCGCTGGCCGTAAGCCGCGCACTCGTCAGAAAGGCGCAGGCTGCGTTTCATGCAGCACGCGAAGGGCTTGAGCGCGGTGGGCTTCAAGTCTCCGTCAGCAGATAGCATACTCTCCGTCGCGACCTGCTGCGCATGCGCTCTTGGCCTTCGCTTCGCTTGGTACCTCTCTCTCGTTGCTAGCATCCCTCTTCGCGTCTTGCGGCGCGCCGCTGTCGCCGATGTCACGTGCTCATGGAGCGGGTGCCAGAGACTGAGGAAGTGGGCGCGCGCGAGGCCCCATCCAGCCCTCACAGCGCTGATCCTGCCGAACCTGCGCATGCAGAGAGGTCGGCTTGGCCGCGCGCTCAACCGTCCGTCTCAATCCCACGGCGGTGCAGTGGATAGTCACTTGAAATTTGAGCACGGCGCATCTGTCACCGCATGGTCTCCGCAGATGTCCCGCGCGAGCACGACAACGAGCTTGTGGATGATCCGCCCGCGACGCCACGCGCCTCCGTCGGCCGCGATGCTTGCGTGACCGAGCCCAGCACTTCCGTTCGTCGTAGCCACCATGCTCCCGTAGCCGCTCTTGTGCTGGCGAGTGCGCGAGAGCAGCGCACACAGGTTGTTGCCACGCTTTGCCCCAGCGTGCCATCTTTCGTCCCATCCTTCTCCCGGCTTTCCCTTCGTGCAGATTGTGATAGGTGCAGCGCAGCTAGTGCGCCGGTACTGGTACGACGTCCTGCCCGCGGCGGTGGCCCACCACCCGACGTCCGTCGGCCTCCTCCCGCCCGCTACGCTGCTACTCTCAACGCTGTGCGGTGAGAAGCGTCATGCCGCATCTACCAATGACCCTTAACGCCTCTACATCTCGACCCTCGCATCTCTCTCGATCCCCGCAGTCGCTGCCATCGACTGGGCGTGGCTCGGCTCCACCTCCCACCCCCGCTCCTTCACCCGCCGCCTCGCCGCCGCATGGTCGGACCTCACCCTGCCGTCCGGCAAGCTCCGCCCGGGTATGCCCGAGCTGGGCCGCTCCCTCAGCAGGGTGTCACGCACCGTCTCGGCCTCTGCCGGGGTGTTTACCGACAAACTCCTGGCGTCCCCCAGCAAGCTCCGGCCCGGCCTCGACTCCCTGACCGATGAGGTGGCGTCGGCCGTGGCCAACGTCACCGACGCGGTCGCTTACGGCGGGCAGGCGAGGCGCAGCCCCGGAACGTGCTGTGGGGTGACCCGAAACGTGCTGTAGGCTTTTGCGACGTCCGCGGACCCCCTCGCGACGGCCGCAGGTGCTGGGGAGGGCGATGACCGCGGAGGCGAGGCTGCGTCCGGGTCTGGCGCGTGTGGCGTCGGGCGCGGGGTCGGTGCTGCAGGCGGCGGGGCAGTTCTCTGAGGCGAGATGGGGGGCGAGATGCGTCGCATGCGTTTGCGATAAACAATCGATTGCTAATTGGTCTATTGCTGGCATTTGGCAGTGTCGCACCACCGCACGGTCCCTGCCTGTGACATGGTCGTAGTGACCCGCTTGCAATGGGAAGGGTAGGGTGCTCGAAACTCCAGATCCCTCGCTTGCACTCGTCCCTGCGCAGAGCCTCAGCGAGAGTCTCATCGCCACGCCCCCCCGGCTGAGGCCAGGCCTCGAGCGACTGTCGTCTTTCAAAGGCGAAGTCGAGGCGGCCGCGTCGAGGGCCATGCACGGCTCCCTGGCCAATCGCATAAGCGAAATGGGTGAGGATAAAGCTCAGCGCGTGCTTGCTGTCAGCAATTAGCAATCGTACACCTTCCTCGACCATGCGCCCTTCCCTGCCGATGCCACCTCTCGCGCCATCACTCGCGCCACTCTCGCTTTGCCATCCGTGCACAACTCGCACCCTCTCGTCCTCGCCTGCAGCGTCGCAGGTCTGGGCATACCTCGTCGCTCTGACCCAGCCATCACACAGTCACGCCACCACCTCAACAGGCACAGACCCCGACCCCAGCGCCACCCCACGCCTCCCCGCCAGCTCAACGATACCCAACCTCGCTCTGCCACCCGCGCTGGACCGCGCCAGAGCGCTGCTCTATCGATGGGTGCAGTTAGCAGCCGGTCCCATGTCACGCGCTGCCCAGCGCATTATCGCCAGTCTCGGCCTCGACCGCCCCTTCTCAGAGCTCCCTATGGTGTGGAAACCCTTCATCGCGTTCGCACAGTCCGCCAGCGCCACCTCCCGCGGTGCGCTGAGGGATGTAGTCGGGCTAGGGGCCGGGCTGGCGGACCTCGCAAACGTGCTGTGGGCGGGGGGCGGGGTACCCGGGGTGCGGGCGTGGGCGCGGCGCAACGAGGGCCCGGCGATCGCGGTGACGGTCGTGGGAGTGCCTGCGACAATAGTGGCAACTCGGCTGGGGTGGCGCATGGCTAAGCGTGGGATGAGGGCGCTTTGGCGCAAGTGGGCGGGGGCACCGCCGCCGCTGACGGTGGGGGAGCGGTGGGCGGAGAGTCTTGGGTGGGGGGCGGAGACCTGGGGTGGCTGGGCTGTGGTGGGCGTGGTGGATGGCGTGGATTGGGCTGCGGGGTGGGCGATGGCGGTGGTGCGGGTCGGGCCCTGGGCGCCGCCACCGCCTTCACCGCCGCCTTCAGGTGCGAACTGGGCACTGCACGAGCTGTTCTGGCTGCAGTTGGCTGCGAGTGACACGACTAGCGCAACGGTTGGACACTTGACCCTGTCACCAGGCGTTTCGATGCCGTAATATCGCGTTTGTCTCCCCACGCAGTGTTCCATCGTCTGTGGACTGCCCTGGCGTCGCCCTCCATCCTGGGCCACCTCTCCGCGCTTCACGTGGCTGCCATCGTTATCACCGTCGCAACCGTCGCGGCCCTCTGGCCCCGACTGGCGCACAGGCCGCGCCCGGCCGCGTGACATCGTCGATTCATAAAGCACAGTTCCATAGTGCACACCCTGCCGCATGTCGACCGTAGCACGTTGCCTGCACTCCCTCTCCCTCACCCCCTCGCGATGATAGTTCATGAAACAACACCGCGTGCTGCTATGCTTCAAAGCTTGCTGTAGTTTGAAAGCTAGTCCGATAGACAAAGGATATCGCGTCACTTAAACGGCCACCAATCGGGCGAGTTCGCCCGCCCTTGCCCTCCCTTGTCTTCCTGACTTGTCGCCTCCCCCTTGCGCTCCCGCCTTCGCCGTTCCGCGGCCTCAAAGACCTCCTGGGGCGTCCGCGTCTTGTCCGTGAAGTCCCACACGCGCTGGAACTCGTTACGGGAGTCCGCGGTCACTGCGGGGGAGAGCACAAAGCACAGCACGAATAGGTGGTGCGTGATACCTGCTGCGGCATAGCACGTACCATGCAGCCGCAGGTCGCAGGTGCCACGCCGCATGGCGTGTGCTGGACAGCAGCGATCTATAGCTGCTTTTTTAAAGATATTTGAATATCGTATTCGAATCTCACCGATGACGGCGCCGACGGTGGCGGGCACGAGGTAGAGGAGCGCAGGCTGCCCCAGCTTGGTGACCGCGTTGGCCCCGAACGCCACCACCAGCCCCGCCAGGTACGCCCCCATCACCGCCGCGAAGTACTGACGATTGCTCAGGACCTCCCTGGGATGGGGGGGGAAGATATAGATGAAAGGAGCATATACAAAAACACGTCGCGTCCTATGTGGCTCTCTCATGCACAGTGTCAACACTTGCACATTGTCAACACTCTGTTACTAAGCCAACCACGGTTTAGACATGGCACCTACCTCTCCCCACATCACCACCAACACACCACTGCGATGCCAAGCCAAGCATTGTTGAACAGAACAGATCAACACATGTAAAAAACACGTGTCACCTGGGCACCCCCGGGAACTTCTCCCCCTCCCTCTCCTCCTCTCCCGCATTAAATCGATCCTCTAACCCCGCCACCTCCTCATACGCATCCAATGCCGCGTCGCCCAATGCCACGGACGCGTCTCGGTCGCTGATGCCCTGGGGGCACACGCGATGCATGGGGGGATGAAGGTGGAAAGTAATACTAAGAGAGATGGGTGAGGTGGTGGTGGGGGTGGGGGTATTGGGGTGTGGTGCACAAGGGCGGAGAGACGGAATGATAGATGAGCGAGGTGGTGGTAGGGGTATCCGGCGATGGTGCAAAAGGGGAGTAACAGTATTCAGAATGATAGTTGATAGATAAGCATTGGCGGAGGCGTTGCACAGATGTGGGATTCGACTCGCCTCGGGTAGCTTGGCGGTGGTGTGGGTGATGGCGTCGCCGGCCGCGCGCGCACGCGAGCGCATGTCCGGGGTGCGGGAAGCGTCGTAGCGCTGCGGAGGTGATGGGAGATTAGAAGAGCTTTAGAATGGTGAAAGGAGAGAAACGCACTTCGCCAAGGCGATTGCATACCCCTCACCTACACATACCAGCGAACACCCACCACCGCCAGCCAACCCCTCTCACAAGCATCAATGCACACCCACCATTGTCATCCCAACCCCTTCTCACCAGCGCCAGGCACGCCAGCAGCCCCGGGATCGCCACGTCCCCCAATCCGAGGATCTGCCACGGGAAGTCCCCGGGGATGGCGCCCGGACGGGGGAAGAGGAGCTTGACGGGGCCAGTCAGCGCCTGCGACTGGAAAGCAAAGCATATGTGGGAGACATGGATGGGGTCATCGTGGGGTTGAGTTGGGTTGAAGTTGCGATGAGCACTGGGTGGGGGTGGTGATGGGACCAGGACTTCAGATTCCGTCCTCGCCTCACGAATGAGCAATGCAATATACGTCATAAGTATGACTAACACGTTTTGTGCTTCGTGCCGCGCGTGCTAGAAACGCACCTCGGAGGTGGCGACCGTGACCATGACGTTGTCCCCCACCACGGGCGCACTGCCAAAGACCCAGAAGACGTCATACACCAGCATGCCCAACTGCATAACAAGATATGAGAGAGGGAGAGAGTGAAGAGATGAGAGAGAGTGATCATACACCAGCATGCCCAACTGCAGTGATACGTAGCCAAGAGTTTGTGTTGCGAAGAGGGGGCGATGGTGGCAGTGCTATCACAGTTTGCTTGAATGACACCAGCAGCACCCTCCACACCACACCACCCACGCCACCTCCCCCCTCTCACCAGCAGCGTCCTCCCCACCACCCCATCTCACAACCACCCCTCTCCCCCCTCACCAGCAGCACCCCCGCTGCCCGGAACGACTTGAGCCCAATCAGCTGCAAGATGTCCGCAGCCACCAGACAGGCGATGAGGTTGTTGAGCGTGAAGTTGCTGTGACCGCACGCCAGGTCCGCAGACGCAGCGCCCACCCTGTGCGGGTGCAACGGAGCCAGTGCCATGGATGGGCCATGTCAACCAACCAAAAGCGCTTCCGCCCCTCCAATGCTACCGACTCATGACCCTTGCCAACGCTGCACGCAGCCACTCTCACCATTCTCTCAACACCCCACCCATGCCAACGACCATATGCCATGCCATACACCCCTTCCCCCACATACCGCTTCACCCACACAACACCCCATCCCCCATACACGCCCCCTCCCTCACCCGATCACCACCGCTAGGATGTCCGTCGGCGCGACCTTCCCCTCCGTCACCACCTCCCCCTCCTCATCCAACAACAGCCCCTCTGGCACTTTAACATCGATCGACTTTTGACCCAACGCGCCACCCAACACACCAAGGGGCCCCGGGAGCGCCCCGGCGACAGAAACGGAGCCGAGGAGCCAGAAATAGGCGTTGAGGATCGTTTGGAGGTCGAAGTTGGGGAGGTACTTGATCAGGAGATAGGCGCCGAACAGAGAGACTGTGGGGTGGGGGTGAGGGGATGGACGGGGGTGGGAGTGGGGTTGGGTTGTGGGGTGTTGGGGGGAGAGGTGGGGTGGGGGTGGTGGGGAGGGGGAAGGGGAGAGATGTGGACAGTGCTGGGCTTCCCGTATTATTGCATCATCGCACATGAGTGAGAGCATCGCATGGTACAGCCCAGTGCTCTGCCATTGCTCACCAGATGCGAGGAGAGGTGCGGCCGCGCCCTGCCCCAGCGACAGCGTCTGCCTCGTCTTGGATGTGAGGCCTCGGTGAGCGCCGATGTAGATGGTACAGGCCGCGAGGGCCATGAAATAGGGCAAGTCACCCGCGGGGCCCAATCGGCTAAGCCACCCGCTCTCGCCCAACGCAAGCGTCAGCGCAAGCGCACCGTACGCGCCCACCGCGTCGCCCGTCTGCTCCCACTTCCATGCGTCCGCAAGCTGCAGATCCCAATCGCGCGGACCGGCCTTCCAGGGGCCCGGCGCGGCGTCCTGCGGGCGGCGTCGCTCGGTGAGTGCAGTGGTGGCCATCGCGGCCCGCTTCACGGGAATTGGACCGGAGACCACACCTGCGACGCCGCGCTTTTGGCGTTGTTGATTACTTCGACATCCTTCGGGTCCCCCGCGCGCGCCGCGACGCAGCGTCGCCTCTCCGGGACCCACGGCACGCCCACAGGCGAAATCTGCCGCGCGGGCGCGGTCCGCGATCCCGCATGGCAAGCCGCGCAGCCCGGCGATGTCAGCAGAGCTGACGAATGCCGCACGAGCATCCAAGCGTGGCTTCTTTGATATTCCTGCCCAGGAAGACGTCGAGATGCGTGGCAAGTCCAAGGGTGGCAACAGCTGCGGCTGAAGCGAGGGTGTCGATGAAAGCACGGGTCTGTTGCAGCAGGCATGAGCGTTTTAAAGGGTTGCGGCTGCGTGTGACCGTCGAGTCCATCCTGCGCTTTTTACGCCGCCAGTGAGTGCGCGTTTCTCAACCCAATCAAGACAGTTCCGTTGCCCCAACCACGGAGACGTTCTCAGAACTCCACGCAGGGTAGCCGCGCACGCCGGTCGCCGCCCCGTGTGGTTTGGGCTCTGCAGTGCATTGCGCGCGGCTTTTCGCAGCGAGCAAGCAGAGACCGGAGCCCATCCTGACCGGAGCGGCTCTTTTCGACTCTGCAAAGCGTAGCGGCGTTCCCGAATGGCTGGGATCGCCACGGGAGCCCGCCGTTGACGGTGGACAGGTGCGGCCAGGCGACGGGGCCGGGGAGGGCCTGGCGCGGCGGAGCAACGGATGGCTCCGACCCGTTCCGATATCTCCATGCGTATGTAACGGATGGGTTGCTCATTGGTGTCCTCCCGGCGACCTCGGGCCCAGCACGTCGCTGAAAGGCAGATGCCACACGCTTCCCGCCCCCGTCTCGTGCTTGCTATTCATGAATCTCCGCCAAACCGTGTCTCGCAGGGCTGGATAGCCGACTGAAGCGACGGAGAAGGGGCCATGTCCGCCCAGACGTCGGAAAAGTGAGCGCACTTCCGCAGCGTCGCCGTTTCCAGCCCCGCGCGGCGCCTCTTTGTCACCTCCCGGCGATTACACGATACCTGCGCGTTTGTATAACCTATCTCCATGCCGTTTTGTTGTTTTCAGGGGCAGCCGGCCCGCGTCGAGCAAGCCGGGGACCCGGGGAGGCACCCGCGGGGGCAGCGGGCGCCCGGGGACCGCGCGGCGCCGCGACCGCCTCGACGACCGCATTCCGGAGGGTCCCATGGAGGACACGGTGCAGCTGCACGTGTCGTACGAGTGCGAAGTGCGCGACGTCATCGCCCACCGCGTCTTCCGGCCAGGTGCGACAATGCTCAATGACCATGCTCAATCGGCGCGCTCTTCTATCGTGTGCGACATGCGACATGCGGGTCTGATATAATGCATATCACTCGACCTGCTCATCCCTATCATAGCCATGCATAATTATTATGCCAAACATTACTCCGCCGCACCGACCAGTGCGACCATCACCATCGCCATGCAACATCGCCATTCACCATCCCCATGCACAGTTGCAATCGCAATCATCATCGCAATTGTCCCCCCCATCCTTTTCTGCTTGCAGAGACCCCCCCGGCCGACGCCCCTGCTCCAACGGGCAAGGCGACGAAAGGCGCACCCAAGGCCCCGCCCCCCCCGCAAGACTGGGAGGTCAATCCCGAGACGGGGTGGTCGTCGGAACTGACGTTTCTGGCACTCGACAAGGACCCGAGTTCCAAGAGCAAGCCGGTATCAACGGGCGCGGCGCAGTGCTTGGAGCACTTCCCGCCCGGGCCAGGGGCGGCGCTGTCGATCCGGTGAGGGGGGATGGGAGGTGCGATGCGTGATATCGTGATGCGGCGATATCGTGAGTGATATCGTGATGTGATAGTGTGATGCTGTAGTGACTTCATCGGGGTCGATGCTCGGTCGCTTGTGGCCCTAGCGCGGCGCTGTCGATCCGGTGAGGGACACTGATGCAATGCGAGCATGTCAGCACATTGTATCACGAGTGATGTGGGGACTGAGGTGATGTGGGGACTGAGGTGATGTGGGGAGTCAGGTGAGGGGGCGGGGGGCGTGTCAGTGATATCGTGATGTGGCGATACTGTGTGTGGTATCGTGATGTGGTCTACAGCCCCGCCATTGTGCGCTGTGAGTCTTGGTTGGCTGTGCAACTTCACCCTCTCTGTGTGTACCACCACTGCCATTTCCACCCCCACTGCCACCACCGCCACTGCCACCGCCGCCCCCATCCCTCCCTATGCATATATGTCATCTCCCTCTCCCTCATACACACAAACACGCAGGGAGGTCCCCGTGCAAGTGGACCGCGACGCCTCCCCAAGTTTCCGCTCCACCCCCTCCAAGCGCGCGATGATGGCCACCTCCGGCGACCCCACTGTGGACGTGGCCAGGCCCGGGGGCAGCATCGTGAGGGATCGGAAGAGACCGGCGAGGGAGAGGACGTTCGTGTTCAAAGGGAAAGTTGCGACAGAGATCAAGGTGAGTGGGGTGGGAGAGGGGGGTTAGTGTTTGGTGTGGGGAGGATGTTATGGAGATTAAGGTGAGTGAGGGTGGGAGAGAAGACGTTCGTGTTTAAGGGGGGAAGTGACCACGGAGATCAAGGTGAGTGAATGGGGGAGAGGGGGGGGGGTGGTGGTTGATGTGGGGATGTTGTTGTGGAGATCGAGGTGAGGGTGGGAGAGAGGGTTGGTGCAGAATGCTCGATCGATGTCTATAATAGCTGTCGATAGTGTCGATTATCTTTCGATCATATACATCCATCATACTACACCACGTGTCAACACCACCCACCACCCCTCTACACCCGCCCTCTCCCTCTCATCTTCCCCCCCAACCCCACCCCCCCTTCAGGTGGATGCGAATCTCCTCTTTGCCCTGGCAGAGCGCGACGGCCGGCACCGCTTCACCCTCACGCTCTCCCCCGTCATCCAAACAGCCGCGGGGCAGCCGGGGCAGGTACCCCCGGTCGGCCCCGCCTCCTATCGCGCGACGGACGGCAAAGTGCATCTCGACATCGATCTGGCAGACCTGCTGGTGCAAGAAACCGAGGTGTCGCGCACTTTGCCGATGTCGCCGCTCGCCCCGCTGCCCCCTTCCTTCGCCGCTGTTCCGGAGCTGCTGCGTGTGACGGTGCGGGTGGCGGTGCGGCATGTGGAGGGGAAGGGGAAGAGAGAGGGGCGGGATGCGGGGGCGGCGGCACATGGGGTGGCGTCACAGAAGAGCGGGGATGGCGGTGGGGTAACAACGGTGGGGAATGTGCCGGGATCGCCCCGCCCGTTGTTGCCGGTGGGATTGGCCAAGATGTTCAATCCGATGGTGTTGCGGCCGGTGCTGGCGAAGGATCTGCCGGACGCGCCTGCCACGATGCAGCAGCTGGACGAGCTGTGCGACAAGGCGAGTGATGATGTATGGGGGATGGGGGATGGGTGATGGTGTGAATTGGAACGGGGGCGCCAGCTGTGTGAAGGGATGGCAATAAATAACATCTCTAACACTCACCACTTAACAACCACCCTCTTCTCCCTATTCTCAGGTAGAGGTTCGATTCCGGCTGCCCTTCTCGGATCGCCCCTTCGTGTGCCGCGGGTGGGCCGAGCCGTGGACGGCGGGCGACATGCCGGGATCGCCCAACCACCGCACCGTGCATTTCGAGGGATGTGCGGTGGCGCTGCTGGGGGATATGGACCCGGAGAGGCTGAGGATGGTGGCGAGGACGGAGGTGAGGGGGGGGGGGGGGGGGGGGGGTTGTGGTGTGTGGGTGAGGGTGGAAGGCATGCGGTTTGTTAAGGACGCGCGTGTTTGACCGCATGACACCAAACACAGTACAATATATACATCAATTAAATATCCCCCTCTTAACACCCCCTCCCAGGTCGCGCACCTGGACGTCTTCGATCGCATCACATCCAAACGATACAATCAATCAATCAATCAATCAATCAATCAATCAATCAATCAATCAATCAGTTAATCAATCAACTATTCATCCAATCAACCAACCACTTCTCCTCTCTCAGGTCGTGCACCTGGACGTGTTTGACCGCGTGGTGGTGGTGGAGGAGCCCAACGTGGTCGTGCCCCCCCCCGAGCACCGCGTAGTAATCGAGGGATTAGAGGAGGAGGCTGAGGGGGAGGAGGACCAGGTGTATGGGAGAGCGACGTGGGCGCTGGCGGATCTGACGAGGAAGACGAGGGTGTGGACGAGGGTCAACCTGGTGCCGGGTGAGTGAGGGGGGTGGGGTGATATGGATGTGATGTTAGTGATGTTTTGTGATATGTGATGCAAGGATGCTGGAAGACGCGGGTGTGGATGAGGGTGAACCTGGTGCCGAGTGAGAGAGGGGGTGTGAGTGGATGGTTTGAAATAAGTGATGTGATATGAGCTTGGTGCCATCCACCACCCATCCACCCCCACCCCATCCACATCCCCCGCCCCTTCAACCCCCCCCCCCCCAGGCACCAACGTCCGCGCCGCCGCTGGGCTGGACTGGAAGACCCGGCCGGGGCGATATCTGGAATCGCAGAGTTTTTTGAAACTGGACGTTCGCAGCGCATACAAGGTGCAAGAGACGACCGTGTCGGCCACGCGCACGCCCTTCCAGCGCGCGGTGTTCATCATGGACCACAAGGATACGGAGCTGCTGCACAGGCAAGTTGGTCATTGATATTATTATGCATTCCGAGAGTTACAACCGGTAACGAATGGACCAGAAAGGACCCCTCACTCTCACTCTCACATGCAATCACTCACCCCCTTTCACAGAGTGGAGCGCACCATCAAAGTGCTCAATGCCATCACTATGGGATTGGTCGAGAACCCCATCCACGACCCAGAGCCACCCGAGCTGCCGGAGCTGCCGCCGGGTGAGTGGCTGTGATATAATGCGACTGTCTATGTGTGCTATAACAACTCATATACTCATTAATATTAATGACAGAGATGGCTTGCCGGTATCGGCACCCGCACCCTCACTGCCACCCCCGCTGCCACCCTCACTGCCACCCATTCAACATCTTGGATATAAGTGGATTATCCACACATATCAATTCTATCATTCCCAAGCAGAGCCGGAGCCCGACAAGCAGGGGGGAGAGGAGGAGGGTGGCAAGGCATCAGAGGGGAGGGCACTGGGGGCAAGGACGGCCAGTGAGTTTTATGATGATTGATAAAAGCAAATGTGATGTTGATGCGCCATCATGATAACATACGGGATGTCGATGCACTCTCGTGACAACTACAGCTGTTACAAACTGTTATTGCAAGCTCATTGCCCATCCCCCCCTCCTTCTCACAGCCGCCCACCGCCGCAGTCAGTCCAAGCAAGCGAGCCGGCCCAGCGAGGCCATGGAACGATACCTGGCAGTCATGGTGAGGATATGAGATATGAGATATGGAAAATATTATATTTTTCATAACATAGATACAATTGATGCGATAGTATTGGGGTACATGGAACGGTACATGGGGCAGTCATGGTGAGGGGCTAATACAGAGATAGCAAAATAACAGTCGATGCGATAGCATCACTTCTCTCGATTGTACCACCTCCCATCCATATCTATCATCCCCATGTCTCATCCCCACTCCCCTCCATCCACATCACGCTCCTCACCCCATCCACCCCTCTCATCCCCATCTCTAATATAGAAACATAAGAGTTTAGATAGCAGATATTAAATATTAGAAATCCCCCCCCCCCCCCCCCCACCAGGACGAGCGCTCTCGGCTGATGGAGGAATACGAGGAGCTGCAATCGATGACCCAATTAGAAAGACTGCAGCACCGATACGACCTGACTCAGGTATCGCAGCACACCATGCAAGTCATGGCCACGCGAAAGATCACCGAGGACGAGGCGGCCAATCCGGAGCTGGACCTGCTCACCGCGTGCCAGGTGATATACGAGGGGTGGTTTGTTATTATATACATATAATTTATGATTGAGATATGTAATAACAAAAGTAAGTAACACGGTAGAGCTGGACCTGGTCACAACCTGCACCCCACACACCCCGTGACTGATCCAGCCACTGAGATGTTGACCAATTCGACTATGTTACTAATCCCGTTTGATGAGCTACGCAGGTCATCGACGGCTCCACCCGCATCATTTTCGTCGAGGGTTTAGCGGAAGGGTGGATGCAGCAGATGTCGTATCTGTGCGAGTGCGCGATTGCAGAGGACGCATCGGACGCTTGCAAGAGGCCGCGGAAGGCGCTGTGGTCGAAGCTGCTCTCTTTTTCGGACCGGATATTCGCGTCGTTCGGGATTCACGTCGAGCAGGCGAGGGGATGACGCGTGGGGTTATGGATGGGAATTATACTGTGTGATCGTAGCAATGTGCGATGGGAGTGATACTAGCATTGATGATGTGCGATGCGAGTGGTGCGTGCGTGCATGCTGCCACGCGCCCTCTCATGCCCACGCATGCACACGCGCGATCCCACCATGCAATCATAAGTCATACCCCCACCCCCACCCCCCCCCACCCCAACCCCCCCTAACCCCCCCTAACCCCCCCTAACCCCAGGTCAAGCTCCGCGCCCCCCTGTCCCGCATCGTGGCAGAGGCAGGCACCTTCTCCACCGGTCGCGTGCGCGACAAGTGTCGCGAGGGAATGCGACGATTGCACGCGCTGACAACCGCCGACTTTACCCGACAGGCCGAGGACCTGAGGCTATTCCCTACCGGAGAGATGATCGATATGGTGTATAAGAAGTTTGGCGGGGAGCTGACGAGGGAGGACGTGGTGGGGTGGACTGACGCAGGCGTCAGTAAACAGCGTCGGTCCATGCGGCCCAGCTCCCGCCGCGTTTCGAGAGCTGTGGAGGAGTCCGGGGAAGGGCGGCGAGTTACCGGGGACGCGGGGGTGGGCGGGGAGGACTCTGGGGGAACGGTGTCGTTCCCTGAGCTGCGCAATCCGTACATACCGCCATGCAACCTTGCTTATGAAGCTGAGAGGGCTGCGAGGGAGGAGCGTAGGCGTGGGGTGCGGTGGGAGGAGGTTAATTGGGAGAGAATGCGGGAGGCGGAGGCGACACGTGAGTGGGGTTGAAGGGGGAGGGGGTGTGGTCAGGGGGGTGGGGTTTGTGTGGATGGGATGCATTGGGCACGGGTAGGGGCGATGTGACCATATCAACACCCCGATTAGCAACTTATGCGTCACCCACACTCACCACCCCACTCACTCACTCACTCACTCACTCACTCACTCAATCACTCACTCACTCACTCACTCACTCACTCACTCACTCACTCACTCACTCACTCACTCACTCACTCACTCACTCACTCACTCACTCACTCACTCACTCACTCACTCACTCACTCACTCACTCACTCACTCACCACCCAACACTCCCCACCCCAACCACACTCACCACCCCGCTCACTCATCTCCTCTTAACCCCCCCAGGCGGCCGCGCGGCCCGCGATTTGTGGGAGACCTGGAACCCGCAACGTGCTCTGATGGCGAACGTGATGTCGCAGTCGGACCCGTACGGCACAGCACGATCCATGATGGCGGAGCACGAACGGAGGGCGGCGCCGGACCCGCTGCCCGGCACTCTGGCGGAGGGAGATGCCAGGATGAGGGGGTGGTATCCCCACCCGCAGCCCTTCCGGTGGCCCTACCCCCGGGACCCGGAGAACTTCCGGGAACACCCTAAGGTGACTGGAAATATCAGTATAATTGTAATTGATATAATTGTTATGGGTATCTGTGTGTGAGTACATGGTGAGGCTACCCCAGGGATCCCGAGAACTTCCGGGAACACCCCAAGGTGATCGGAAATGTGGTATTTATTATGGATTTCTATATATAACTATGGATATCTATGTGTGATTTCATGACACTTGCCATTTCTCCCCCCCATAGCTGCTGACCCATAGTAGCAGTGACCATGAGCCTCAACACACTCCCAAACACTTCTAATATCAAAA